>OY284483.1:2741691-3406691 GCA_958336345.1 Dorcus parallelipipedus | reverse complement strand
CAAAAAGGCACGAGCATCTGACATTTCTGAGTACGCGCAAATTTACGAACCTAACATGCAGTTTTAGCGGAAATTTATAGGAATATCTTGACTATAAACGTGAAATTGTTTATGTACTTACCAGAATTGTTACACAAATATTTCAATAGTTTGCAGCTAGAAGTGTAATTATCCTAGTCACTACCAGAGGGCAGCAATTTGTACTCGTAACCCCTATAAGCACAAACGGTACCCCATTTCCAGTGTTGGGGGTATACAGTGTGGTGATAAAGTAACGCACCAAGCGAAAAAACACCCTTGGCGTTGACTTTTTCGAAAAATGCTCGGACAGGTCGATTTTATTTTTAAAAGAGACATCTTTTACAACCAATTTTAATTTTATGTCAGTTACCACTTTTGCGCTGTGACGTCATCGACACTTTTTTTAAATGACAACCTATTTTTTTCAAAATGTCATTTGAAAGCATCCATTTTTCTGAGTACAAAAATGTTAATGAACCACTAGTTGCATAAGAAAATTTTGAAGAAAAAATTATTGAAAAATGGAAATATTGTTTTTAATCTTAATAAAATTTCAACCTAAAATAATACTTTCTTATAAAAACATAATATAACAACTTATTAAAATTACAATAATGCTGAAAATGTCCTCCACCAACCTCTGTGACAGTGACCAGCTCGTGTGTCAACGCTGTTAATGAGTTTTGCGATGGTTTCACAGCTAATGTTATTCATTTCCGTCCTAATTTTGTTTTGTAAGTTTTCTTTTTATGGGGTTTTCTAAAAGGTCCACTTTATGTGAACAGACCTCAAAATATTGAAGACTTACAAAACAAAATTAGGACAGAAATGAATAACATTAGCTGTGAAACCATCGCAAAACTCATTAACAGCGTTTACACACGAGCTGGTCACTGTCAAGTGGTTGGTGGAGGACATTTCCAATATTTATTGTAATTTTATTAAGTTGTTTTGTTATGTTTTTATAAGAAAGTATTATTTTAGGTTGAAATTTTATTAAGATTAAAAACAATATTTCCATTTTTCAATAATTTTTTCTTCAAAATTTTCTTATGCAACTAGTGGTTCATTAACATTTTTGTACTCAGAAAAATGGATGCTTTCAAATGACATTTTGAAAAAAATAGGTTGTCATTTAAAAAAAGTGTCGATGACGTCACAGCGCAAAAGTGGTAACTGACATAAAATTAGAATTGGTTGTAAAATATGTCTTTTTTAAAAATAAAATCGACCTGTCCGAGCATTTTTCGAAAAAATCAACGCCAAGGGTGTTTTTTCGCTTGGTGCGTTACTTTATCACCACACTGTATAGTATACAATGTACATTATATACTGTACATAATCTACTTTGTAGGTATATTGTATCTGTATACTACGATAAAAAAGTGTATTGTATATTGAGTATTTATACAAATTCTAGGATATTATGAGTAAGTATCCTTTTCCGCACTTGGGAAATATAATATTCAGTATACTGAAACGGTCGCGAATTTGTATATAAAACAAATAAGCATGTTATTGATGTAACTAAAATTGTTTACGAATAATCGCAATTATGATTCCGTCACGGGGGGTCGGGAGGAAGCGTTTTCGAAAATAATTAATCACAAACAAATGTACATTCATTAGGGACTGGAGCGAGTTGGCTGCCGGGAAGAAGGCGTGGGGTCCTTTTTTTTCAATAACAATCTAACAGACGCGAAAGGCCATTAAAACCTAACGCACTTGAGATCGTTCAATGGCTTTGAAGGGATTGTCACATAAATTTTGGGTCACGAGAGTTTCGGATACGAGTCTGCTATTCTTTAAAAGTTGCAATTCGATACGCATAAGTAAACGTAAGATAATACAGCATTGAAAGGGACACTTGCAAAAGGCAGGAAATAATAAAAACGTCAACTATGTTGAAATTTAGTAGAAGCAGACGTTAAAGACGCGGAGCCTTCAGGGTGGCATTTTTTTGAAAGTTAGAAAAACACTTCGGGGAACTGGGAGGCGTGTTTTTTCCTAAACACAGGACGCGATCCGATTGGTCAAAGTATATTTTGCATTTGTTTTCGGGTCAAAGGAAGGGGCATTAATTAGGGGCAGTTGGAAGATGAATTTGAAAAATTACAAGCAGATAGCCCCGCGCTTTGAACACGAGCAGTCGTATCTATTTTTGCTAGGCAACTCGCTTGAGTTACTTACTGACTTCTTTGATTATTTTCACTAGAGGGTATAAATTAATCAATCCGGTCCGGTTAAAATACCAGTGATTTTTGAGAGGCAATTAAAATAAAATTAAATATCACGGTCGTGGCGCGAAATCTAATCCGCGAAGTGAATATAAAAATTGTGTGGTGCGTGAAATTGGATTTTTATTCCGCGGCACGGAGCTAGGTAATTTGCTCTAATCTGTATCTTATTCGTTACATATTTGGTGGCGTTAAATGATCAAATTTCCATAATCTATAAATTTCAGTACTTACTTGGCAAGGGAAATTTATTCTTAGTCTTAATTTGCATCCGCACCAAAGTCAAAGTAAATCAGTGGCATCCACTGTAGTGGCGTTGACTGACTATTGTTAGATAAATTATTAAACTAGTTTGCTTGGCGTTTCTGTGAATTAAATCGACCAGAGGCAGTCAGCCGACGTTTTTTCCAATTTCTAGTGCAAATTCATATACAGGGTACTTCGTAAATTAGTTAATTCCCTCTTGCGATATTCTCTGGCAAATTGGAAACACGAAACAGAGTGGTTGTCGATTTGCGCAGTGAAATCGATTGTTTCATACCACTGGTCTAAGGCAAGTTCAGATCTGTCACTAAACCCCAGTGTGACCAGCACTCTACCCATAGTAGAGCGTCGAGAAAAAACGGTCAAAACATCCATCGCGTACAGGTTAGATCATCGTCGAAACAACGCAATCAGAGGTTAATTAATAAAGCCAGAGGCATTGACCCTGCACCTCAAAATAGCGAAAGTAGCGGTCGAGCTAGTCTCCCCACTTCGTAGCGTTAGTAGGTTATCAAAAATCGGGCCCCGCGCCTCCAAAGGAGGGCTCCCCTGAAAAACGAGCGATTACTATTGATTCTCTCGCAGATCGATCGCCTGGGTTGCATTTTGTATCACATACTTCCCCAGTATCTGATTAATTAATCCACTACATTCATTAAGTAAGTACACTGTAGGCACAACGCCGCTGTGCACTGGTTGATATACAGAGCGTGTCTTAGAGTACGATTAAAGTGTTAAACACGAGTACCAAGATAACGTAATTTTGGAAACAAATTAATTATTCATTTAAATTGAATAGTCAGTACACAAATATTGTTTGGGACAAGCATAAAAACAACCCACCAGTTGTGTAATTGGAATTAGTTAGTTCGTCACGATATTCGAACGAGAAAACCGTTAAACGAATTCTACTGTATTTCTTATACGAGTGTAATTTTTTTTTGGTGTTTCCTTCGTATGGTAATATAACAAACGGGGTTTTTTATACTCAGATTTTCAGGCTGCATAGCGCCTGGAAAACGGAGTTTTTCCCTTGATCTGCAATAAATACTTGATTAAATTTTAGTCCGCATTTTTATTTTAAGTATCCAATTCCTGCTATCTCATATTTATAACCGTCTCACCGGGATTAAATAAGAACAGGTTAACGGCACGAGTAGAATACGTCCGAATTAGCGATCACGAGCCATTTTTAATTATCGAAAATTGTTTAGAAATATCAACAAAAGTAACTCGGACAATTTCTTCGAAGGCTGGCGCCTAGCGTAGATTTATTATTGCATGGTATAGGGGCCCCGTAGTGTCAGGTAGCAATTCGTCTAGCCAGAGTGGCCTGTAACCATAAAACTGACCTTTTCCTTTCCTGGAAATTTGCCGAGTTACCCCGAAAATAAATACGCGTTAAATCCTTGCAGACGATAACCTTTCAGTTGCCAGTAATTTAACCGGCTAATAAATTAAATTTGTTTATCTGTTTGGATTCATTTATTACTTATTTAGTTGTCCATAAAGACAACAAACAATAGTAGCACCTCGGCGTGTTACAATACTATATACAAATTGTATATAATGTACAATTTGTACATTATATACATATTGTATATTATATACAAATACACTTTCATTTAAACTTGGTTTCAACAAACTCTGTTGCTAGTTGACATAAACATAACGCCCGATCATGTCATGTTATCTAGAATTGAAGCTAAATTACCGAATACCGTCCTTTTTTGAATTAAAAATGACAAAGCTATGGAACAGCTGATAAAGTAACAAATATGTTGTATATTTTAAGGATTTAAGAAGGACATTTCAAACATTTATTATAATTTTTTTTTATAATAAACTTTAATATTACTTGATTGAAACTCATTTTATTTCTTCATAAATAGCTGGTATACATTGCAATGCATTGACTCGTTATTTTTAAAATTGAACATAGAAATACTTATCTTGTATATTCAAAGTTACGCACTGCACAGATGGAAAAAAACTGTATATGTATATTATATACTTATTAAACATATTGTATATGTATAGAGGTACAAATAAAATGTCGTATATTGTACTTGTATATACATATATATTTTAAATCAAGTATAGAGTATATGTTTAAGATGATTTTTTTAAAGTATATGTATATGTATCTCAGATCCAAAAATAATTTATATTACCCAACACTGCCCATTTCCTTTTCTCTGCTACACGTTTACCGCTCATTTCAGACATTTTTACTGTAAATGTTATTCAGTTTGTAACTCGCCGACATGCCACCTTATTTACTGACTTTTATGGACAACTAAATAACCCATAAAATTGTCCAAACAAAAAACAAATTAAAATTATTGCCAAATTAATTAACTGGATCGAAAGCTGAACTGAAAGTTTACTTGCTGAGAACTTCCAAAAGGGTCACCCAAAAGGTTTTATTACTTCAATTAGACATGCGCTACCCTACCCGTCTAGACACTCGGCTACAGGGCTACCTGGAATTTACTGCTGGCGCTAAAGGAAATATCCTACTGACCTATTCTACCTGGCCTCCGTTTTGATGCGACCCTTGCGGAACCCGCTATAACCTTATAATATTTATATTTCGTGATCGTCAATGCAACACGTGGCCTTACGTTGTTGTAACTCAATTCTTTTGGTGCATCGGTGAATAGACTTGAGAGATTAATGGTGGATTTCACAAACGTTACTTAAATTTAATCATCCGTTAAAGTAAACGTTGCCATGGTTACATGTGTTGAAGGTATAGGAATGATTATTCTTAATCGATGATTAAAGTTAAGTGACGTTTGTGAAATCCAGGGTGAGGAACTAAATACGTTTAAATAAACTGCGGAAGTTAGATTTATTTATTGAGAAAAAAAAAGGTAAAAACTCCTTGTACCAGCCACTGCGGGATCTGATGCAATGAGCGTAAAAACCCTTGCGTTTGAAACCAATACAGAGAAAGAAAATTACGGTTATCAGGAAGTACAGTAGAATTCGCTTAACGGATTTCACTTTCGAATATCGTAGCGACCGAACTGACTTCAATCATACAGCTGGTGACTTGGTGCACACGCAAATAGTTGTTGGAAAACTCTGTTCCTCAAAATTAAATTAACAATTAATTTAAGTTCAACTTAAGTCTTGGTATTAGTGTTTGCCACTTCATATCGGACTCTCTAAGACATGTTCTGCTCAATCAACCAACGCACAGTACGACACAGTGTCTACAGTGTACTTAATTAATTAATGTAAGTAATTAATTAATTAATCAAACGTTCTGGAGAAGTATGTGATAGAAAATGCCGCCATCGGCGATCAATTTGCAAGATAATCAATCGCCGCTAGTTTTTCAGGGACTCCTTTCGGAGCTAAACTAATTAATTGAGATCAAATGGGTAGGATCTTTTCTTAACTACGTCCAATCGCCTTAAGGGTGTGGTACAGTGTACGCTTCTTAATTACCCTACGTCGCTTTTTCGTCGGCTAAACCTATCGAAGTAATTTGTTGGCGCTTTTGCGGTTTTGGCACTTCCTGTCTCTCGGCAAATCGCTTCTAATTAACCTGCAAATCTTTCGGCAAAGACCACACTTCGGTCCACATACAAGGTGTGAGAGAAACTCTGTTAAGAAGATGGCTATGAATAGGTGGTTCTGATAGAATCATGAGAAAAACTCTTCAAAACAGTATGTTTTTATTCTGTCAAAAATATCAACTACAAAAACCTTTTTTTAAACCGACTACTAAATTTAAAGCATGCAATTGTACACTCCAACAGATTCAAATTGATCGGCCTCGTAATTTCACGAAATTCGTAATGAGCAATAAATTGGCCTTGATTTCTGGGGTTAGATTGTGCTGGTCCACTTGGTTACGGCGGCAGATATAACTTGCCTTAGACCAGTGATTCAAACTGGCGACTTCCCTGTGCAAATCGAAATACAGCCGTTAGCGTGTTTCCAACTTGGCAGAGAATATCTCCAAAAGGGTAGAACTATTTTCCAAGAGGACACTGTATTTGAATTTCCCGATAGATTTGAAGGAACAGAACAATCGCAGAACTGGCCTAATAATTTATGCAACAAATGACCAACAAATTTTACTAATGTGAATGCTACTTGTTGATGTTTAACCCCGACTCAAATGCAAATAAAATATTTTGACTAAAAATTATCCAAAGGCAATACGAATCCTGAACTTAGCTAAAAATATGAGAAAAATGAGAGAATGACTGCAAGCACTAAAAGAAAACTCGCGAAGTCAAAATTAAGAATTCAACCGTTCACTCGAGAGATTGAAACCTTTCTGTCGTTTTTCGGGCTTCTTTCTTTTCAACTAAACAATTCTCAGTCCTTCCTCGGACTGCGCAAGCAAATTTTGAAACAATCCCGGACCAATAATAGCTGCTCTCGCCCAAAATCACGCCTACTCCCCATTTCCTGTCCCATATTAACATGTCCAATTAACTTGTCAGACAAGGATCGGCGGGTGGTCTTTCGTAATTTGGAACTAATTACTATGTGCAGTCTTATAAGGTTCTCAGTGTACATATAATTTTATAAACTAAACTTTACAAAAAAAATGTGCAAATAGTTGGGCCTTCGTCAGCAGAACCGTAGCAAACTGGCTTCAATTTGTCAATCCTACTGCAATGTCAGGTCAAAAAGCGATCGAAAGATGTCGCTACTTAAAATGTTCATTACTAAACTTTACTTACCTCTTATTGTAAGTCGATGACTTATTGATAATAGGAAATGATAAAGATATAATTGACGAAGTTAAAACGAAACTAAAGAAAAGATTTCCAATGAAAGATCTAGGGGAACTAAAATCGTTTTTGGGATTAACATCCAGAGGAAACAAAATGCGATATTTCTCAGTCACCCTGTTCCTGTTTATCTACAAAACTTACTCAGAAGATTTTATGGAAGATTGTAAAGCAAGTCGTACACCTATGGAAACTAAACCTAAAAGTGGAGAAACATCTATAGATGAAAATTTGGATCAACCTTATCGAGAGTTGATAGGTTGTCTTATGTACGCCATCGTGACGACCAGACTTGATATTAGTAGAGCTATTAATTATTATAGTAGATTTCAAAATAACTGGATGTAAGCTTAATGGAAAGATCTGAAGAGAATCTTAAGATATAACGCGGGAACATTGAACCTAAGACTTATTTATCGACAAGAGAAGGAAAACAGTTTGATTGGTCATGCCGATGCAAATTGGGGAAGTGAAGAAGGTAGAAAATCAACGTCTGGATATTTAGTGAAGGTCTTCGGAAATACATTTTGTTGGCCTACGAAACGACAAACGAGTGTTGCTTTATCTTCTATTGAAACAAAGTACATTGCTTTGGCAGTGGCCACTACTGAACTACTGTAGGTGAAAAATCTACTGAAAGCAATAACCAACTTTAAACAAACGAAGTTTCACTTCGGTAAAACTCAGATTTTAACCAAAGAAGCAAAATCACAAGAAGGAAATGGAACGATATGACAACAAGCAATATTTGTGAGAATACACAATTTAAACTTTATTAAATACAAAAAATCAACAATTTTAAAAATTAGGTCTCTTCAACGAACTGAACAATAGTCGAATCCTTAGGAACATTATCCCCCACATTGAAAAGTATGTTTTCCACCACGCCATCCCTGTTGGCTTTTACTACGTACTCCATTTTCATCGCGATCAACACAAATATCGAGTCCCCTTTCTTAACGCGATCACCTTCCTTCACCAAAATCTTATCTAGGATTCCAGGCATAGGCGCGATTGCCTTATTAACAGCGGAACCGGAAATTGCAACTTCTTCCTCAGTCAAAAATGTTGACTGAACAAAGTCAAATTCGTGTTTTCCATCCTAAGAAAAGAGTATCAGACAAAATCAAGTAGCAAATCGGTGTTACCTGATCGAATATGGCGAGGATATCTTCGTTTCTGAATATATTGATACTAGAGATTTGACCCTCGAAGTTAACTCTAAGCATTAGTTTGTCGTCTTCTTTTACCAGATCGCCCTTCACTAGTCTCCACAGTTTTCCGCCATCGGTAGACACACGATATTCATCACAGTCACAAAATTTGACCTTTATTTTCAGATCTGTAATCAATAATTACCAGATGAGTTGTTGTACATAAAGCAAATGGAATAGAACGCACCTGCATCATTGTATTTCAAGTGTACTTCCCTGTAATAATTATAATTCACCCTGTATCCGGCTTCAACGACGAAAGGATTATAATGATCTTGCTCGACAATCGCTTCTTTGACCATGTCTAATTCGTCTGTAAGTATCACGGCTAAGGCAGCTTGAGCCAATTGTACCTCAGAAAGCGTCTGGTCTTTAAATAAAGAATCGTGGTGATCCTTGATGAAATTAGTGTGTACGTTTCCTGCTACAAATTCGGGATGTCGAGCGAGATCCAGTAGGAAATTGACATTCGTTTCTAGACCAGCAATCTGGAAAAGATTGACGTAGCGAAAGCAAGAACAAAAAAATATAACATACTAACATTGTATTCTGACAGTTTTGACTGAAGTTTAGTTAAAGCCTCCGTCCTGTATGCGCCCCAGACTACGAGTTTGGCTATCATGGGATCGTAGTGGACGGATACCTCATCACCCTGTCTAACACCTGTGCCAGGAATTTAGCAATATATATTATGCAAGTCTAGAAGTTCAGCTTAACTTAGCTTTTACAATATTTGTTAACAAAATTTTTCAAAATGAAAATTGTATTAATTGAAATTTACCGAATAAGTGAAAGTCTTTAAATTGTACGTAAGTTATAAGTAAAAGTGCCTCCAAATATTTGATTTAACCTGAGTTTGCCGAATATGCAATATTTTGTATATTTTGGATTCGATTTAAGCTTGCAGAATATTTTAACAAACAAAATATTCCATCCAGAAAGGCATAAAATAAAAAAAGAAAAACCTGTTTCTATACGAACGTCTTCTGAAGGGTTCGGCATGTCTAAATATTTCAATGGTCCGGCTCCAGGAAGAAATCCTCTACGTGGATCCTCGGCATAAATTCTTGCCTCGAACGCGTGCCCGTTCAATTTAATTTCGTCTTGGCAAAGTGGTAGTTTCTCGCCTGATGCTACTTTAATTTGCCACTCTACTAAATCCCTCCCTGGAAGATTAACTCGTAATTCTTGAAACCATTACAATAATATAAAAGGGCGTTACCAGTTATCATTTCCGTAATGGGATGTTCTACTTGCAATCTAGTATTCATTTCCATGAAATGAAAACTATGTGTGTGCCTGTCCAAAATAAACTCGACAGTGCCAGCTCCGACGTAACTTACAGCTTTGGCGGCCCTCAGAGCGGCCGATCCAAGTTCAGCCCTCAATTCCGACGAAAGAGCCGGCTAAAACAAACAAGATAAGTATGAAGACAAGGGTTCTATTTTTGTAATGGTCATACTGCTGGTGCTTCCTCGATGATTTTCTGGTGCCTCCTTTGAACGGAGCAATCTCTTTCGAACAAGTGAACTGCGTTACCATGAATATCAGCAAAGATCTGAACTTCAACATGACGAGGTTCTCCGACGAATCTTTCAAGTAGAACATCAGAATCGGCGAAAGCCTTCTGCGATTCACTCCTAGCCGATTGGAGCGCCTCATCAAATTCGGCTTCTGTTTGAGCGACTCTCATCCCTTTCCCTCCACCGCCTCGCACAGCTTTTATCATAATAGGAAAGCCGATTCTTTTAGCTTCTGCCTTCAGCCTATGGTCGCTTTGGTCTTCTCCATGATAGCCTTCGATGATTGGGACCCCGGCGTTTGACATTATTGCTTTCGATGTGCTTTTTAAAGGAAACAACTTCTCTTCTTTATAATGAATTGCAATCATACTTAAATACCTTTTTATTCCCATATCCCTGATGGCTGAAGCTGGAGGTCCAATGAATATTACGCCTTGCTTTTGACATTCCTCCGCAAATTCGGCGTTCTCTGACAGAAACCCATACCCAGGATGCACGGCCTGGCAACTTGTTCTTTTTGCCACTTCCAGGAGCTTGTCGCCGCAAAGATAACTCTTCGAGGCAATTGGAGGACCTATGTTATATGCTTCATCGGCCTAAAGTGTTTAAAATTAAAAAAAAAAAATACAAACTCGTAAGCTATAATGTCCCACTAGATTGAAACAATTGGAGAAAATTGAAAGAAATCACACGGAAAAAAAAAAACTAAATTAAAAAATGTTTGCTATTTTTTTGTAAATTTGTATAAGTAAAAACATTTTGTGTTGGTAGTTTGAATGTGTCCGTTTCTTATTAATTACTTGCGAACTGAGAAATCATGTGCATATTTTCTTTACTCGGAAAGCCTTCGCGACCCAATTTAGATAAACCCAAGTGGCAAGCAACGCTACACGCGATGGTACGCAACCACAAATAGTTTTGCATATTTACATCCTGATGAGTAAATGGAAATATATTAATTCAAATTCAGAAACGTGCAGTCATAGGAAACGTCTTTCAATTGTTTGTTTACAATGGGAAATTTGAACTTATGCAATACCAACATATCTTTAAAACTGGAGTTTAATACCAATTTTTAAGAATTTTTTACGAAATTCTACATATTAGGAAGGATATGGTTTTTAAATTTGTAAGGCAAAATAATGAAGAAAAACTATAGGTACCTAGGAGTGATCTCCATCGATCACAGCTGCAACAAGACTCTAAAATTAAGTTAAAACGAATCAGCTGCTTTTAATGCAGGATGGTTTTACGGTGATTTATCATGTTTTTATACAATATACAGTTGCGGAATCTAAAAAAGCATACACTCAAAACCTCTCTCTCTGAACTTGATTTTGTTTGAAATTGTTTTCGTCAAAATAATTGTCAAAGTGACAGACCAATATTAACAAGCCGCATTTACGTGTTGCCTGAAACACGCAAATAATTTACATTTATTGAAAAAGGATGGCCAGTAAAAAGATTAGCCGAAATATTTGGGGTTAGTAAAAGCACCATACAATTTCCTTCTTGACTCCTAAAAATGAAAGTGACAGCGCTTGTCAGCGCTTATGTCAATCTGACAGAGATCGATTTACACTACTCTTATATTGCAAAATATACCCTAAAGACTTGTATGCTTTTTTTTAATTTCGCAACTGTACATATTTCAATTGGAAAATCTTAAAAAAATATATGAAAAATATATATATATATATATATAATCATTTCCCTTTCTACCCGAAGGTGTAGGGAGTGCTAAGTTCTGTTTCGCTAATTTTATTTTTCTGTAGCGTGTACTAACTTTGCCCATTCTTTTTTATTTGACGCCATCCTCATAGCCGTTGTCCACTCGATATTTTTCTTCTTTAATATATTCTTGATATTACTATTCCATGTCTTCCTTGGTCTTCCTCTTCTGTTACCTTTCTTCACCTTTGCTTCCCAAATTCTTCTCACTTGCCTGGTTTCCCTCAGTCTCACTAGATGTCCTAACCATTTCAACTGTTGATTCTCAACTCTTTCTATTAATGATTCTACTAATAGTTCCTTCCTTATCGTATCGTTTCTAATTCTGTTTCTACGCGTAACTCCTTTTACCCTCCTTAAATACTTCATTTCCATAGCCTGCAGTTTACTTTCTTGCGCCGGTGTTAGTATCCAACTCTCACAGCCATACATTAAAATAGGTCTATATATTGTTTTAAACACTACCATTTTAGTTTGACTCGATATTTCCTTTTTACCAATAAATGTATTCGATATGGCATAATATAATTTAGACGCATTTATAATTCTTTCGCTTATTTCATTTTCTGTATTTCCGTTTCTATGTATCGGTATCCCAAGATACTTAAAACTTTCAACTTGCTCTATTTCCTCACTATTTATACTTATGTTTACTTTCCTTCCTGTTTCTCCTATCACCATTATTTTCGTCTTGGTAGTGTTTACTTTCATCTTTTTTTTGCCAATTCTTCCACCCGTATTTTTAAGTTTCTTTCAAGATCATTTTCCCGTGCGGCACATATCATTAAGTCGTCAGCAAAAGCACATTCTAACATTTTTACTGCGTTTAGTTTGTAAAATCCAACGTGCATCCTATTTATTTTTCTTTTTACTTCCTTAATTACGTCGTCCATTATTATTATGAATAATGTTGGACTCAAAACTCCTCCTTGTCGCAATCCATCATTTATTCGGAATTCTTCAGAGTGCAAATTATCTTTTCTTATATAATTTCGATTAATTTGGTACACACTTTTAATTGCTGATAATAATTTCACGTTTACTCCTCTCTCCACCAGACTTTTCCAAAACAATCTCTGTGGGACTCTATCGAACGCCTTTTCCAGGTCAAGAAATGCTAAATACATAGTTGTGTTGGACATATGTACTTTCTCTATTAGCTGCTTGATTGTAAAAATATGATCTTGCGTACTGTGTCCCTTCCTAAAGCCACTCTGAGCCTCATCTAGTTGGTTTTCTACCACTTTTCTTAACCTGACGTCCAATAAGCGCTCATATATTTTGGCCGCGATACTCATAAGTGTGATCCCTCTGTAGTTTGCACATGCTCTGCTGTCACCTTTGTTCTTATAGAGTGGGACTATAATTCCTATTCTCCAGTCATCCGGTACTTTCCCTTCTTTCCACGCTTTCTTAAAAATTTCGGTTAGCATTTTAATTCCCCTCTTTCCGAGGTTCTTTAACATTTCTGCAGTAAGACCATCATGTCCAGCTGACTTTCCTTTTTTAGTTGTTTTAACAATATTTAGAATCTCCTCTTCATTTATGTCGTCCTCCTCTTCCTGATCTGCTTGTGATTCTGCACTGTGCACCCGCAAGTCTTCCCCTCCATCATTATTTTCTAAATTTTCATTATATAATAGCTCCTGGAAATATTCACGCCATCTATTCATTATTCCTACATCATTTGTTATTATTTTGTCATCTTTTCCTTTCATTTGTTTTATCTCACATTGCTTATCTTTTCTTAGGTTCTTTAATACTTTATAAAACAGTTTTTGATTTGTGTACCTATCTTCCTCCATTTTATGTCCAAAATCTTCCCAACTTTTCTGTTTTGCTTTCAAAATAATATCTTTTACCTTTATTCTTTGTATTTTGTATTCAGAATAACTTTCTTCTGTTTTTCCTTGGAGATATTCTTTCAACTTCTGCTTTTTTAATTTTACCTCTTCATTTATTTCTTGGCTCCACCATTTCGTCTGTTTTCTGCTGCTGTCAGCCACTGTTGTTCCACATACTTTGCTGGCTGTTGCATTTATAATATCTTTGAATTGTTTCCAGAGTTGCTCTACACCCAAATCTTCCCAAAGATCTCTTTGTTCTATTTCTCTTTCTATTCTTTGTCTAAAGTCCTTAGCTATTTCCTTATCTGATAGTCTATACACTCTTATTTTCTCATGTGACTTCTTTACTCTAATCTCTGAGATTTTATTTTCCTGCGATTTACATTTTATTTGTAGTTTTATTGTAAGTAAATAGTGATCTGTATTTAATTCGGGTCCTCTGTACACCCTCACATCTATAACTTCTTTTCTGTACAATCTATTTATCAATGCAAAATCAATGATCGATTTTTCGTTTCTGCTTCTGGATTCTCTCGTATACATGTGTATATCCTTATGTTTATAAAACGAATTAGCTATTACTAAATTGTTTTGTACACAGAAGGTTATTAACGTTTTTCCATTGCAATTTCTATGATTTTCACCGTACGGCCCTAATACTTCCATACAATCTTTATCCCTTTTTCCAACTCGACTATTTAAGTCACCTAATATTATCATTCTTCCCTTTATTGTGTCGCAAACTTCCTCCAATTCTTCCCAGAATTTATCTTTTAAATCAACCCTCTCATCCTCGCAAGGACCATAAACAATAATCACCGCTGTAATTTTGTTCTGCTCTATTTCTATTTCAATCTTTAGTATTCTTTCAGACACAAACTCCCATTTTTTAAGACATTTGACATATTCTTTGTTTATTAAGCATCCAACACCTGCCTTTGCTCTACAGTCCATACTTACTCCACTGAACAGTAATAAATGTTCATTTTCTAATTTTACGATACCCTTTCCTTTCTTCTTAGTTTCACAGATACCTAGCACCATTAGCTTAGCACTTTCAAACTCCTCTATCAATTCATGTTCCTTACCATTTATACCTCTGACATTCCATGTCGCTATCTTCCATATTATTCCTTTATTATATTGTATTTGATCTGTTTTTTTTGGTAAACTTCTTTATGTACATTTATTAAATCATAATCTGTATCATTACCCATTTCATTACCCTTTTCATTAGCCGCTTCCATCTCATTTCTTGCCACCCGAGAGTTTGCTAGTTTTTTGACTTTTCTTCAACTAGTTGTTTTTGCCTCCTGTCCCATTTCCATGAAAAATATATTATTTTTAATTTAAAGAATTTCAAAGTACATACAGAGTGGTGATAAAGTCCGGCATCAAAAAAACAATTGAAAATCACGTTTGAGATAGAAATTCTTAATTAAAGTTGTCCTTTGTTATTTTTTTGTAAATTAATAAATAAAGAAGATATTTTCATTTTTACAAAATCATCAAAGGTGCCTGTGCTTTAGAAACAAAACATTTGCAATTATTGTTTTTGAAGTTCGCGGTTTATTTCTTATTAAAAATTTGTTTTACACGCATCTCGAAAAATAAACAAAAATGTAAATTGTAAATTTTTTGGGGTCTTCATACGCATCTAAAAAGATGATAAAAATTATGACAATATTTAGTTTTTATAATAACAAAGTTAGCAATAGTGCCGACTTAAGTTTGAACAGACTGTATTAAAAAACAAGTTTCATAAGACAGGATTTGAGCGCACGAGTTTTCGCCTTCGGCTCGTTTTCTAATGGGCAAGTTCGTTGAAAAGTCTTATGAAACATGTATTTTTTACTACTTTTTCTGTTTTGGTTACTCAAATGTAAAAAAATCTGCGTTATTTTGTAATTTAAATAGAGTAAACTTCTGATTGGTTATGTGGCGATTGGTGACATTGGTTGACGTTTAAAATTACTTCAAACAAATGTCAGTTTGAGGTTATTTTTGCAATTTGAGATGTCAACAGAATAGAAAAGACATCGGGTACCCGGTTACATAATTGTTAAATAATATAATAATAATAATTGTTACCCGGGTATCATTTTTTTAATCCGTATTTTTTTAATGCGTACCCGTTATTATCCGGGTACATCAGGTACCCGAATAATACCCGTGAAATTAATACTCGGGTATCATTTCTTCACCCGAGTACCCGTTATAACCCGGCTACATCGGGTACCCGAATACTACTCGTGCGATTGATACCCGGGTATCATTTCTTTATCCGGGTACTCGTTTTTACCCGTGTAATTTGTCAGCACAGAATCTCGGAAAAACATATACCTATCTGTTACTACATGATGAAAACTTTATTATTTTTAACATTCGGACACTCATGTAAAATTCGTTGAAATTTTATGTTGAAATATCCAAACTTATACCCGAACTTACCCGGATCCGTGTCAGATCCGGATTTCAGTTTTACACGGGTACCCGAATTTATACGGGTATCCGAGCTCATAAGATTACCCGAACACGATACGGGTACCCGGGTAGTTTATTTGGGTACTCGGGTAGCTCAAACATACGGATATGTCTTTCCTACAACAGAAGTAACAAAACGTATATTAAGACCTCGTTAATGAACCTGCCTCAATGAAGACCAAAGGTACCTCATACCCAATATTTAGGACATGTCACACCATAACACCTGGGTTAGGCCACCATGGCTTCGAAAAAGAGTAATCCATACCCAATATCTAAGAACCTCACACCATAGCATCTGGTGTTAGGCCACCATATTTAACTTCGAAAAACAAATTCAAAATTGTCTTTCTCGCCTCAAAACTTCACCATTAATCGCCTAGTGTTTTGCCACAGAGAAAATCTGGAGATATTGGTCCCATTTCCGATGACGTTAATGCAATAGCATAAGTGGTAGATGTCGACATGGCCGCTACGAGCAAAGATCAAACGATATTATTCGTTGGTAAACTGTTAAAATGTCTTAGATCTCAAACTCGATCCATCTCAATTGCAGAGGAACGAAAATTCCTTTTTCGACTACCACATTCGAAGGTACAATTTTATCATACTCATTCAAGTAGAGAAAGCGGTACTTTACCTGCCTAAGCAGGTAAAATATTTTACCTGACTGTGATGAAGCCTACTTCGACCTATTAATTCCACATTAATCGGTTCTAATTAATATTATTGTTTATCTATAAATGATGATCAATTAATTGTTTTACATTTGATTATTTTTCAATAATGCTGTTGAAATCTTTTTATTTTGGATCAATTAGTATGATTCTTAATTCCTTTTAGGTAATTTGTCAAAAGCATTGCCTACATCGTGGCCTGCATTATCGTCGAATCCAATTAAGGCCCATTTGTACAATGCCAGTTTAAATTTAAACTAAAGCTTAAAGTTAAGCTGGAATTGTACAACTGGGCCTAAATGTCTAATTAATTTGTCATTCAAATCAACTCAAAAAGTAACAACATTTTTGCTCTCGCGTCGCATCTTTTGGTGTCATCGAAACGCCAGCGTCGTCTATAACATATTATAAGGTAAATGAAATACATTTTTTCAAAAATTTATATAAGTTATAAACATAGATATAAATCTGCAAATTTTGAACACTTCAAAATAAATGTCTGAGTAAATGGTAGTCGAAAAAATGTTGTATGCACCACGGCAGTAAAGTGTCTTTGTCGAACTCGTTTGCTTGCGCGCCGCGGCTTCACCTTGGCTCACAATTTACAAACTCGTTCGGCAAAGTGTCACTTTGCCACTTTGATACATAAATAACTATTCTCCTAAAATGGAAGCGACGATCCTTATGTTTATTTTTATCCAAGGATGTCTACTTCCATGATAACGGTGCCGGATTCATTCTTCGTATCAAGATATCCAATACGCTAAACACTGTAGAATGGCTCTATCCAAATAATGCGCAAATTCATGGAAGGGGAAACCACTTTTGCACTTTCCGACAGTCGAATAACTGAATAAAACGCTGCCTTCTGATATCGTTAATACTAAACACAACTCTGTCTCAGGAAACATTGTCTAATCTGCGCCTCCTCTTGAAATTGGTTCAATAGGACTTTTACAAAAAACACATTTTTAAATTTATCATTGTGACCATTTTATCTTCAACTTCTCATATAATTAACGAAAGTTCCAACCTTGCAATTTCACTCTTTCTGAGATGCGAATTTTTTAACAGGAAGAGATAAAATAAATGTTGAAATAATGAAGATTTCTTAGTTTTCTTCGATTTAAAAAGTTTAGCACATATAAAATTTCTCGTCTTCGTGGATCGTGACAGAAACTTTCTCGTATCATTGGCATATTTTGTCATGAATGTTAAAAATGATCCCATGTCATCCCATGCGAGGCGGCCATGTGTTATATACATGAACGGAAAAAATTATTACAAAAATACAACTCCATATTTCAAACTAAGTTAGGAAAAGTTCCAAATGTTACTTGTAAACTGCAAACGGTTGAATCTATACCGATATTTATTCGTCCTAGACCAGTTCCATATGCCTTGAAAGATAGAATAGAAGATGAATTAGTGCGGTTGGAAAAATTAGGTATCATCGAAAAAGTTACATATTCAAGTTGGGGAAGCCCAATTGTTCCTGTTGTGAAGAAAAACGGTTTTGTTGATAAATTTACGTAACGTATTTGAACGATTATTACAAAATGATTTACATTTAAACAAAGAAAAATGCCAGTTTTTCAAGAACTCAATTACATATCTGGGCCACAAAATAGATGAAAATGGGTTACACCCGCTTCAAGAAAAAATAGGAGCAATCATTAAGTGTGCCAGACCGAAAGACGTAAATGAAGTACGAACATTTTTGGGATTGATAAATTATTACCAAAAATTTTTACCAAATTTAGCATCTAAACTGAATCCGATAAATAACTTGCTACGTAAGGATCAACCATTTAAATGGTCGGCAAAGTGCGAATGGGCATTCGACAGTTTGAAAAAAGAAATAAGCAGCGATAAAGTCCTTATACCGTATGATCCAAAACTCCCAGTGGTTTTGGCCACAGATGCATCTCCAACTGGATTTGGAGCCGTCTTATCCCACATTCTTCCAGACAAGACAGAGAAACCGATCGCGTTTGCATCCCGATCTCTTACAAATGCTGAACGGAATTATAGACAAATTGACAAGGAAGCAACAGCTATTGTGTGGGGTCTGAAGAAATTTTTTCATTACTGCTACGGAAGGAAAATTATTCTCATAACGGATCATAAGCCACTTACAAGAATACTACATCCTGAAAAAGATTTGCCAGCAACATCTGCAATAAGGTTATTACATTACGCGAATTTCATGGCAGGATTCAAATATGAGATCGTTTACAAAAACACCAAGTTACATTCTAATGCAGACTACTTATCTCGATTCGCATTACCGAATGCTACAGATAGTACATTTGATGACGATTCTTTATTTTACTTAAACCAGCTACAAGTATTACCTGTCACAAGGAAGGGGATTAAGAAAGCAACCGGAAATGATATTGAACTTACAAGAATTATAAAAGGGTTACAAAGTGAATGTGATATTACAGATCAAGACCTAATGAAATTTACGTTGGAAGATGGATGTTCATTTAATGGCATTCGAGTGGTAATACCAAGAACCTTACGGGGAAGGATTTTGGAAGAATTGCACACCGCTCATACAGGAATTGTGAGAATGAAAAACTTAGCCAGAAGTTACGTGTGGTGGAAAGGGATTGACAATGATATTGAAAGAACGACAAGATCATGCAAGCAATGTCAATTTCATAGAAATAATCCGAAGGTGACAACCCCTATCTATCCATGGGATTATCCAAGAAATCCATGGCAACGCGTACATGTGGACTATGCCGGACCTTTTCAAGAACACTATTTTCTTATAATAGTAGATGCGTATTCGAAATACTTAGAGGTCTTGCCCACAAAGAGCATGAGTAGTAAAATCCGCGAAACATTTGCGAGATTCGGTTTACCAATTTCTATCGTTAGTAACAACGGACCATCATTCAGATCTAAAGAATTTGAGGAGTTCACCAAATCAAATGGCATAATTCATAAATTTACGGCACCTTATCACCCGGCCAGTAATGGCCAAGCGGAGCGTTACGTACAGACTTTTAAACAAAGTTTAAGATCCATGATCACGGAGCAAGGAGATCTAAATGTAAAATTAAATCGATTTTTAATGCAATACCGGAAGATACCAAATTCGGCGACCGGGAAGAGCCCTGCCGAAATGTTGTTCAAAGGACCATATAGAACAAGACTCGACCTGGTAAAAAGGAACATCCAGGAAGAGAAAAATGAGCAAATTCCGATTATAACAAGAGCCCGACAAATGAATATTGGAGACCGAGTAATGGTGAGATTTTATGGCAATAAGGAAAATAAATGGAAAGCCGGAACTATTACGAAGAAACATGGGAATCTACATTACGAGATTGAGGTTGATGGGACACATCACAGACGCCATATTGATCAACTGGTACGAACCAATTACCAGGGCCAAAATCCAATTACACCTGCGGTCGAGGTAGATGAACCTGTTCTGGGAAGAGAGGCGGAAGAGAAACCCGAAGAGAAGGAAAAGGAAACCTTACAAGAGGAATCTACAGGAGAACCGGAGAAAACGGAAGGTCCAAGTATTGGAGATGAAGATCTACAATTCCCGAAATCAGAAGTAGGACCACCTCCACAACTTCGCCGTTCTACTCGAGTCAGGAAACCACCAACCAAACTAAATCTATAAGGAGAGGAAAGATGTTATATACATGAACGTTTTATTGTGGGTATTGGTACGTGAAATAGCGATGCGGAACGCAGCCGCGGGGAATGAAGGTACGCATGTGCGGAGAAAGCCGACTTCGCGGTATTGGAGCACGTTTCGTATACCTTTGTTCAGTTAGTTGTAATATTTAATAAATTTAATAATGAAGTGAGTTAAAACAAGTATAGTGTTTGTATCCACCTCAGTCCGTACAAAAAACACAACACCATGCTTGCCGTCAAAGCATATGAGAATTTTAGAAAAATTTTGTGCAAATCGGTCTTGATTACAGCAGATTCCTCGATGACTTATTATGTGGCGAACTAGAAGATTTTGTGATACAAATTTCATCGGACAAGAACCAACTTTAAATATGAATATTTAGATTGTTTAAATTAAACATTAACCTGTAACCACAGCCTGTAACTTAACGGTAAATGATTGAACAGTTTCATACAAGAGTATTGGATGCCTTGCTCAAATTTAGTTAGCCTGTGAGGTGGGTATACATAGCAATTATCATTTCTAGTGACGTATCTGCTCGTGGTATCTGCTGACATTTTTGTTTTCAAAGTTTACAAATAAATGTCTGTTTTTGAACAAATATATTAAGCCTTTGTAAATGTAGATTCCGTGCACTGTGAGAAGGCGCTTTTATTGAAATATTCCCCTGCAGGATTCTCGAGGAGATAGTTTGAACATGATTCGTATTGCTCTTTTTTGTATTGTAAAGACGCATTTGATGTGTGCGCTGCTTCCCCAGAATATGATTCCATACTGTAGATGGGAGTATACCGAGTGTCCACTTTGATTACGCACCATAGGGATTTCAATTCATTTTTTTTAAATTGTAAATTCCTACTCTCCTATCGAATATATCATAAAGCACTAAACGACATAATACCTAACTTTACGTTATGCATTAGTTAAGCCTACTTTTACTATGTTTTTCGAATAAATGGGCTTTCAAAATTAAAAAAAGAAAAAATTAAATAAGCAGATATTTTTGTATTCCACAGCTTTGATCAAGCAGGCAAACTTCTAATTGACAAACTTTATTGATTTTTAAAATTTTGTAATGAAAAATAGAGACTTCAAACATAATTCGCATTGAAACATATTTATTTATAAATTAATACGAGCCCAGAATCATATCGTTTGGCCCATTTTACATTTTACAGATAACTTTTTAAATAATTTAATACGTTCACTATCCAATGATCCATATGTGGTTCATGCTGCTCTTGAACCACAAGTCCGTGACTCATATGTGGGTCAGAATCATGGTTCTCATTTCTAAAAATGTATTACTTGGACGTGAAAATAATAACCATCTGATTTTCAAGGGACTCAAGAAGAAGACCATTTGAAAAAAAATTATTGAGATATCTGATACCGTTCTGTTTCAAATAATTTTAAGAGTCGCGTGACCCATATATGGGGCTGAAAAATCTTTATGGTGGACATATAGCGATCTAAATGAAGTTGCTATATGGTAAGTGTTAATTTAATTTATAGACATTTATTATTGCTAAAACTGTTTGAAATATTGTTGAAAACCTTGAAAATTATGATTAAGAGACATTAATCTGAAATACTTCTTTAGGTTTGTAAAACAAAATTATTTAAAACGTGACTTGTAAAGTCCTAACTTGGGCCAAATGATATGATTCTGGGCTCGTAGGTACCAAATATTCAAATAGGTACCAAGTGTTCAAATAATTCGCCGTTTGCGGCCAACCTACCCTTGAAGCTTCTACGAACATTTTTAACATTCTAGAAGTAATAGTTGCCCATACTTCCACGATTCTACCTCTCAACTAATTCAAATCGCGGAAAGGAGTCTGATTTTAAATAAGGCCCCAAGAAGTAAGTCATTTGGTATTAAATCCAGCGATCATGCAGACTATTGTGGATCAACAAGTCTGGATTCAGTATGCAGTAACTTCAAAAGGGAAGCAGGAATTTAAAATTATAAAAAATTGCATTGAAATTCCTTTGCTGTGTAATCAAAGTGGATACCCGGGGGTGTGTGGCCTTTAAAATAAAACATTTACCTCACTCACTTAAATTGGCATCAACGTGTATTCCGAGGTACGGTGCCTATTTTCCAAAATGATTTTATTGCCGTTTAAGTTTATGTGGGATGGAGTATCACAGAAGTTAACACTTTTGAACAATACACACTTGGTTTTAGCATCATTTTGAATTAAGTTATTGGTATCTAACTATTCATCCATGTTCCTCACGGATTGACTTCCTAGTTGCTTCATATCCATGAAGGTTCAATCAGCGACAATCATACATGTATCATCAGCGTAGTTGAATATGTGGAAAGAAGGTGTTTCATTTTTTAGAGGCAAGTCATTTAGAAAGAGGACGAATAAGAATGGGCCGAGGACACTGCCCTTGTGGAGATTCTTGTTAACTTGGATTCTTGGCTTCCATGTTTATCCATCACAACTAATTTTTGAAATCTATTGGAGAAATAGGATTTTACCCAATCGAGGACATTTCCCCTGATACCGCACCGCAGCGAACCAGTTTTGAAGACGTCTCGAATGCCTTCGTCAGATCCAAGAATAGTCAACAAGCCAATTCATCATTTTTCCAGTTGCGCAGGATACTTGAAGTGAAATCATGGAGGGCAGTTTCGATACTTTTCCTTTCAGAAAACCGTGTTGATTCGTATTCAGGAGGTTGTGTCACATTTTCAAATATTGTGGAGAAAGAAGAATATCAGACTTATGGGCCTATAGTTGGATATTTCTTCAGGGTCTCCTTTCTTTAAAATTGGCTTAACGATTGCAGTTTTGAGGTGTTCGGGAAACTGTCCTGTTGCTAGAGATGTGTTTATAATGTCCACGAGGGGAAGTACTAACTGGTGAATACTTCTTTTTAGTAAGAACATTGGGAAGTTGTCGAAGCCCGCACTTTTCAATTTAAAGGTAATATCAAGGACTTCTTCAACGGAAGTAGGGTAAAGAAAAATTGAATTATCATTAGATGGTATGTCGCATATATATTGTTTTCTTCCGGAGATGTTATTTTTCAGTATATCTTCTACACGAGAGACGAAATAACTATTAAAAGCTTCTGCCGATAAGCTAGTCGGGGCATTTTTAGGTTATTTCTTTTCCAGGCAATCTGAGACAATCTCCCAAACAGCTGCTGATTTATTGTCAGATGTAGTGATTAGGTCATCGTAACGTTTGGTTCGTGCTTGTTTTAAGAGGAAGTTGTATCTCGTTTTGGTTTGTTTATATGGAATTTCCATCGAAACATCGTCATTCTTGAACACGTACAAGGTGTCTAAGAGTTTCTTGCACTGTTGAATTTCCTCGGTATGTCTTATTTTGTTAGGTATGCTGCAGAATGTTTTCTGGCTGATGGGAAAGTGATAATTAAAGGTGTCGGATACAAGTGAAGCAAACTTATTCCATTTGTCGTTTGCATTCAACTGACTATTTAATACCGTCCAATTCGTTGTGTTTAGGTCGTACAAAAACTTGGAAATGTTGGCATCGCTGAAAACTCGTTTCCAAATCTTAAACTCTTCTGATTTCTTTTGTGAAGCGGGAAAAATTAACAATTGTGGAGTGTGATCTGAGATATGCGAAGTAATGATACTTGTTTCAGAATTGTTTAGATTTGTAATTAACATCGAGGCATTTATTGCTATGGGATGTGATGCGTGTTGGACTATTTATTGTCAGGTTTAGATTATAAGACAACAGTAATGATCTAAGTCCTTTTGTAGCATTGGAATCTGTCAGAGCGTTAATGTTAAAGTCGCCAGATATGATAAAGTAGGTTTTCCAGAGGGTTAGAGCATTCAGTAGCTCTTCCAGAACTTGCATGAAAATTTCCACGCTGCCCTGTGGTGGTCTGTACACGGCTACTACCATGATTTTATACGTGAGGCCGATTTCTGCTCCACAAAGGAGCATTAATGACAAGGGGATTAGGTCTACATTTTAAATTGTTGTGGACGAATGATCGCCACCGTGTGTCTGCCTGTCCCTGCAGTATGCTGAAGCAAGGTGGAAGCCACGTATTTTAAGTAAAGGCAGTTGGTCAACAGCTTGCCAGTGTTCGGTTACGCAAAGGATTTTGCAGGTTCCAATGCTGTTAATAAGAGAATTTATATGCTGCTTTTGTTTTTGTTTTTTATTTATTAAATTTTATTTGGAAAAATATGATTTTTAAGTTTCTGGCGCCATGGTAAGAAATCACCAATGGAAAACGGATCATCACTATCATCAGTCATTGAGTGTGGGTACTTGGTTACTTATTCTTATTGTATATGAAATAGAATATTTACTTTTGCTGTATTAGTTTGTCTCCTATTGATTTTCGATTTTGTTTGGCTTTGCTCCGTGTACGGGGCACTTTTTTTGCCAAAAATTCCCCTAAATATGAACTGAAAAATTACTTAGGTTCACAGACAAGTAGAGATTTAGTCTGCAAACCTAGAAAATGTCTTTTTCAAAGGGCCACACTTACTTTATAAAGTTAAAGTAGATTGAGTTAAGGAGGGATTACATTGAAAAAATGACATTTTATAACCTTTTACTCTAAGCCAAATACCTTTTCGAATCCAGATCTTTTGGAAAAAGATATTGTCTAAATTAAAGTTAAAAGGCATTCATTCGTTTTGATTGAAATTTTATTTCAAATGTACAAATACGAACTAAGTTAGAATTTTTTTGCATTTTACAGAAACCCAAGTAGATCTGGTTTGAAAACCAAGAAAACGATTTTTTTAAGTTATCGTCACTTTATGAACAGTTGTGTTAATTCTGTTAAAGGTTCGACCAGACCTACTGTTACAGTTCATTTTCCATTTGTGTTCTAAACACACCATGTATATGCATTGCGACCGTTCATTTTTCATTTGTGTTCTAAACACCCCCTGTATATGCACAGTCCGACGTTTCTTTGCAATTTATTTATGTGCATTACTCACGCGTATTTATTTTGTTTGTTGTTTCGGTGTGCTCCTTTTGAAATTGCCGCAATTGGATATGTAACTTTGTTACGTACACTTCTCCGTTGATCAATGTTATTTTCTTTTGTGTGATTAGTTAATACGTAGACGAACGTCGTCGTTCGTAATAAGTTAAGAATCTGTTCTTTGCTTGATTTGGATAATTTTAAAGTAGAATAATAATACGAAACCCGGATCCGGCAAAAATAGTTGCTTTATGTATTGCGATTTCATGTCGTGAACCGACTAGTTAATTTTTTTTGTTGTTTGTGCGTTCAGTAATTGGTTAATAAATGTAAAGTGTGTTGGACGTAACGTGTTTTCTTAATTTTTCACTTCCCCCGTTCAAAAAAAAAAAATTAAGTGGCGCCTATTTTGTAATGGCCTTCGCGGTTTGGATTTGAACCCCCCCGTCCCACTGAAGTTAGCTGGCAACACCGGAATATTTCGCTCCGGTGTGTAAACTTCTGCCTATCGTCACAGGTAGGTAGCACTACGCCTAATATGCTGCCTAACGTCATTTTTAACGTCTAATTTGACATTAATCACTGGCTACACTTACAATTTATTAATGGCAAGTTAGACGTGAAATATCACATCAGGGGGTCGACTCTGTAACTAATATCAATCGCTACTTGCCGCTACCTCTATTCTCGTGTATGGAGGTAGCGGTAAATAGCGATTGATATTAGTTACAGAGTCGACCCCCAGGGTACGGACACAACGGCGCACCGCTTATCGCATCGCACATAGCACAGACCTTCGCTTTGCACAGGCCAAGCTAATGCATCTATTATTTTAAATGCATTTGGCCTCAACGACGCATCGCCCATCGTCTTGCACATGGCATAGTACCTTCGCCCCACGCAGAGGAATCGAGCCTAGTATTTTTTGGAACATCGCACAGCGCTCATCCGTTATGAGCAGGGATAAAATAATTCAATCAACGTAAAAATGGTATGGAAAGACGATGTGCGGTGCATCACTGCGGACACTCGTTCGCTACATTCTGAGCAAAGAAAAAATGATGCTATCCTATGCGCGATGTGTCATGCTATGTGCGGGGCGCCGTTGTGGACGCACACTTAGGCAGCACATTAGACGCAGACGTGGCTCCGACAACGATAGTGTAACCACGGATTGTTGGCATATATGGCACTAATTTTGTAACGGCATTGAGAATGGCATTGCGCTAGACGATAGCTCGGCTGGCGGTCTTTGATACACATCAAACAGATTGCCGGCTAACGTATCACATAGACACATAGTTGTTGCCATAGATAATCAGCCTTATGATGTATCGCTCCATGTTAAAATAACATGAGAGAACGCATAATTATAACATGCGTTATAACATAAAATGTAGAATCTCGTATGATGTATCAAACATAAAGCTTGGATGTTAAAGGCTCTGTTATGTTAACCTGCGTTTCATCTGTTAAAATAGAAAAAAGGTTTGGTACAAACTAAAACGAGACAGACTTACGGAGAAAACTAAAAGTGCAACAAGGAAGGCGAACGACCTGCACAAGTGCGCGCGCGCTACGCTTCAGATGACGGCAAACGTCAAAATCTGCCTGAATTGCGAATTTCTATTTTATCAGTGTTAATAAATAATGAAATGTTAATATTGCATCCTCGCATTACTAAAGATTTCGTTTTTCAGTCATTATTGTGAATGTGTCGCGCAGTTAAAATGAAAAAAGCATAATCAGGAAAAACTGGGCTTGAAAACCTGAAGTATCGAATAAATACTTCCTCTCGAAGTTCAAACGGATTACCTATTTGTATCTCTTAGGCCCAGTTTTACAATCATGGAATAAGGACGGAATAACTGTTCGCTTAATATCCTTTAACGTTCCTCCATATCTACGCCACACCTACGTCACGTTACTCTAAGAATAATACTTATCCGACGATTGTAAAATCGGGCCTAACATGTGTACCTTTGAATATTTTCTCGAAATCTAAACGTAGATTGCCATTAAAACTCTGAGGCTATTCCTGAAAAGTATGGACCAGTAAATTATTGTTGCAAGCTAATTACAATTTTAATTATTGGTAAGGTCTTTTTCTTTGAGGAACACAATTTTACAGTAGAATTTTACAAAGAAAAGGAACTTGTAACTAATAATTTACAAGTCCATACTTTTGAGGAACAGGCCCTGAAAAGCAGGGGAAGTTATAGTAATTGTTTTAATTAATCTTTACCTGATCTTTACCTTTCATTTAAGATTTCCAGTAGTTGTAATAAGTTTAGATGTAATAATTCACCCATAACTGGTTTCATTTAAGCTGTGATATCATCAATCAAATTAATTACTGCGAAATCACTCAGTAGGATGCATTTTAACATCCATGTTAACGGCATAACAAGACCTCCACACTAGAAATTATTTTAACATGGCCAAATAATATATTATGTTGTAATAACATAAAATATAACATGACAAAAAGATACATATTTCCGATGTGTTAACATAACATGAAAAAGTCCATAACATATGGAGCGATACATCATAGGGCTGAATAGTAGATTATACCACGAGTCAATAATGATAGCTATTATTCCCGAGGAAAAATATTCACGAACCGAGCGCGCAGCGCGAGGGAGTAACACTCCGAGGGAATAATAGCCATTATTGCGAGTAGTATACTCTACTTTATCTACGACTAAATTATTAAATTATTAAATTCACAAACACTACGCGTTTAACAATGACAGTTTTGAGTTTGTGTATTTTGTTGCCATGGTATTATTTGATTAGAGAAATTTTGTAATTGGTGAGCAAGAGGGAATAATGACTATTAATCCCTCGTCATTATTCCCTAATAGAATATTGCATGGCATTATTGTTCACAAACCACACATATAATACTTCCATTATATTTTAGTCGTAGATAAAGAAATATATATGTGAGGAAGACAGAACATACATTTTTTGCACGAAAACAGCGACATCGCGTGTTTTTAGTTACGTACTATCTTAGTTTTGAATACAGGTTTCTTTCATTATTTCAAGTACTAATTTAAAATATAATTTTTGAATGTTAGGAAACGGAAAATGCTAAAATATTTTAATAGAACTCCTGTGATATTTGACATTTAAGATAAAGTTGCCAATATTCAAGTAAAATACCATTGCTGCAGCCGCTTCGGAGCGAAATGTGGGACAAATAATGACGTTAACCACCAATGTAAAACTTAGCTCATTAATTTTTCTCGCGTTAATTGTCGCGTTCTTGTCCGTTAGAATGCCGTTAGACGTTAACGCAGATGTGCCCGAAGCATAAGAGATAATCTTGAATAAAATAATATTTGATGTTCTACAGTAGACCAGAAATTTATTAGTACTCCCTTACCTAGTTAAAAAAAATTTATCATGAATGTTTAAAAATAGATCTAAATTTGTACCTCTTTTAAGTTAAGTTAATTTAAGAATAAAGACAAATTGCCCAAATCTAATTTAAAAAAAACTGTAAAAAATTTTCTGTTTTTCATAGAAAACTATAGAGGTGGTTCCTTAAAATGATTAATATTCCAATTAAATTGGAAATTGCTTAGCTTTGCTTGCTCGAAAACCCACAATTTAATCTGTGTTTAATTGAACGCAAACCGAGAACAATAGAATTACGAAAGAACTAATAAAAATGGAACGAAAAATCCCCGCTCACATTTTCCAGAAAATTGCCATTTGCGGTTTTCTCATGAGAAATCACTTACCAAGGCCACATGCAAGGCATGTTCATCGGCTTCACTATAAACAGCGACGGTTTTTACGCCTAAATGACGTGCAGTCCTCATTACACGGCAGGCAATCTCTCCTCGATTGGCTATCAAAATTTTGTCTATTTTCCTGATCGTGCTCATGCATCGTTTAGTAATTAACAACGACGTCCTGGAAATAGAAATTAGCCGGCATAAAAATAGATTACTTTCTATTTATATCTATACAACACGAATAGTTTTTAGTGATTTTAATCAATTTAAGCCTGTTATGACGTCAGCTTTGTCTATTGGTACTTTAAAGTTTACTTACGTGTGCAACACGTGTGCGGATATTGCCTTGACCATATTGTGAGTTATAAAAACTGTTCTAATGACGAATTTAATACGATGTATCGCGCGTATTTCGAAAACGATTGTTATCAGTAACTCGCCGTAGAAAAATAACTGATGTGGTTGACCTTTGCTCGTTTAGGGATTGTAGCTTTGAAGTAGCGGAGTTCTCAATTAGTCTTGATTGTTTGAGCAAAAGTATAACAGGCGATATAGTTTTATCCACGTAAAAAAATTGTATGGAACTGTTCCTTATACGTTATTTTTTATATTTTATTTCCAAAAAAAGTTATAAAAATTAAGAAAAAATTACAATTATCTCTAACGCTCGGAAATATGCAAAATAATAGAGAAGTATTCAGACAAAATACTCTACTCCAATGAAAGGATGTCTTGTTAAAACAATTTAAATTTATTTGAAAATGAATGGTGTTTACCAAGTAAAGGAATACTTTCCACTGCGTTTCTCTGCAGTAAGTTTTCATGGCACCGCCTAGTAAACAGGCAACCGTAATATCAAGAGTGTATAGGAGTAATAATTGTAACAACAATAATTATAAGCCTTCAATTTGAACGTTTGTACATCACATAGAGCCTTTCTTGTATCTTTGTCTATTACACGTAATTTTTAATTTTTAATTGGGAAATATGCCCATTCATCTAATGAACATCGCATTTAGAAATACATATGCATAATGCGTTTTCTTTGATATGTATATGTACACATTTTCTTACGGTGAATTATTGATTATTTATTGATTGCAAAAATCAAATGAAATTATTAAATAATATTGCTTTATTGATTTTATTATTGATAGGCCTGATAAAAGCCATCAATAAACTTGACCAGTAAGGAAATTACGTACGATCTAGTCCACATTTCAAGAGAGTTATTGCATTGCAGTGGCATTTGGAATTTTTTCCAAAAATACAAAAAATATCCTTAATGGTCTTTGTGTTTTCGTATGAATTTCAGATTTTGAAAAAAATTACAAATTAATTTCGATGTTTTCTAAATTTTTGTTATTTTAAAAACTACAAAATATGGGTAAATTAAATAATATCAAGAAAAAAGTAGCGTATAGGACAAGAAAAATCGGTACGATTAATAAAACTAATACTTCTTTAATTATGAAATGTATAGGTAAGTTCTACCAAAATGTAGATAACTGTAGCTATAATGAGCGCATTATTTTAGATCGTATAGAAACAAAATTAGAAACAATTTCTTTATAAATTTGATAAAGAGCCAGCCATGTATTTACATAATTTATCGACATCAGATTCCAATTATTTGACAAAATCGAGTTACAAAAAGGATAACTGTACACCTGTACGTAGTATAAAAGAAAAGTGTACATACCGGTCTATTTTTTAATATAATTATATAAAATAATATTGGATAAAGCAAGAATTTCAGCGACTCAAAATTAAGTGTTTAGACTAACATAAATATCAGATCCAAAAAATAATTAAAATGATTCAATGCTTGTAGAACATTCGTTAGAAAATAACCATAATTTTTATTTTGAAAATAAAAAGTCAGCAAATAAAAATCAGATTAGAGTAGTTGAGTATGTCTGTGATTAACTGGGTGACCACAAAAAAGCGTACACGAAAATTGCGCACAAAAAAAAGCCCACAGCGAAAAATGCGGACAAGAAAAAAGCGCACAACGAAAATTAATAACGATAATTAATTTATTATAAGTTATTTAAATCAGTCAATCAATAATAAGTGTTAACTGTAATAAGCTAATCGCCCAATGATAAGTGTATTAACTGTAATAAGCTAATCGCTCAATGATACGTGTTCATATAATAAATGTAATGAGTTAATCATTCAATGTTAATTCCTTTTTTTATATGTAGAAAATTAAATTGTCTAGAGTTAATCACTCTGTGATAAATGTCAGATAGATGAGTATTTAAGTAATAAGCTAATCGCTCAATGATAAGTGTATTATATAATAAATGTAATGAGTTAATCACTCAATGTTAATTACTTTTGTGTGGAGGAATTTTGGTGGTAAGAGTTAATCACTCCGTGAGGGTTGTCAAGTGAATGAGAGCGAACGTCAGTTCGAAGCGCTTTATATAGGCTCCTCCCCACTACGACGGTGCTAGTTTTTTATTTTTGAAAAGCCAATGATTTATTTTATTTTTCCTTTGATGTTTATTCCATAAATTTTCAGTGAATCTTTTGTCCGTGTGTTTCGTCAATCATAAAATAATTTTCTATTTAAGATTTCATAATAAAATATTTTAACTTTGCCTTTGATTTTCTTAAATTTGAATCTAAAAATAGGGGTTCGAGGCTAAATGACGTCACGAATCCTACCTAGTTCGAGATTATCCTGTTGTTATTTGTCATACTGATGTATACGTTCGTGTCAGTGATTGTCAAATTATGTGGCTTTTTCATTAATTTGGACAAATTTCGGTAAGTTAAAAACATTAGATTGAACTATTATTCAATATCAAACTTTAATTCTTTCAAACATAACAAAAAAATTAATTAATAAATCCTAATTTTATTGCCTCGTGTTTTTTTATTCTTAGGCTTTTTCCGTTTGGCAATTTAACTACGAACTTTCTCAATCGGCCGTTTCTATGCCTGAAATTCATATCATCTCCCTGCTTTTTATGAGTCGACATGACAGCTGTCACCGGAACATTTTCCTGGACCTTCAACACCGGCACTTCAAGATTACGTCCAGAAACGTTATGCTGCTCATCTTGTTTCCTGTCTGCCAACTCCCTAGCCTGTTCTTCGAGCCAGTTACAGAAGCTTCTTATATTATTAGCAACCCATGCTTCTTGCGTAGGTGAATTCAATAACAAAATTGAAGACCCTGAATCGGACACTGTAAGATATAATTTAATTAGTATAATTTTTAATATATACTTAAAATGGCCCTCTGTTTCTGTTTTAGTTTAAGTTTTTCATCTAATGTTTGTGTTGGAAGTAAGAAAAATGGTATTCTTAAGGAATTTCTGTATGGTTCAAAGAATACACATAAAATTAAGGTATGTTACATTTTATTTGTAAAATAAATATTTAGATCTTTGTTTTATTGTTGTAGGTGAAGAATTTCCTTTGCATGTGAAGATTGAAAGTAACTCTCTGCTTATTTGAAGAATCCGAAAACTGTGTGTCCTTGTGAACATGACAATATGTATGTGATTAAATAAAGTCAATAAATTTGACAGTTCATGAATGTACTACATAAATTAATCCAGTTAATCGATTCCATGAAAAAAGCGTACACGAAAAAACGCACACGAAAATTGCGCACAAAAAAAAAGCCCACAGCGAAAAATGCGGACAAGAAAAAAACGCACAACGAAAATTGCACACACCGAAAGATGCCCACATAGAAAAATGCGTACACGGAAAATTGCTCACACCGAAAAATGTCCACAGAGAAAATTGCGCACACAGAAAATTGCTCACACCGAAAAATGCTCACCCAGAAAAATGCCCACATAGAAAAATACGCACATTGTATTTTATTTTCATATAAAAATGAAATTTATGCGCATTTCCATTACCGTACATGGTGTGTTAAATAACGTGACTTTTTTAACATTTCTCCTCGTAATTCTAGACGGACTACACCTTTTTGAGGGTTGTACCTATAAGAAAAATTTCAAGGAAGATTTGAGACTGTTATTTGGAGCAGTTCAAACAGTTAATAGGGAACAATTTGAATATCTTTTATAATCAGTTAGTGTTAATATTGCTTGTAGTTGTTTTAATAATTTGTTATTTTTTTATAATAAAAGCTTAAGCCTTTAAAGCTCTCCAAATAGTGGACTCAGAAAATAAAGGCGGGCGGCCACTAAACGCGAAACTAAGTTTTTTGAAAATTAGATCCAACGTAATCTTACGCGGACGTGGTAACTAAAGCTATGGGAAGCGAAGTTAGGATAAAACAATGTTTATCTTCACTCGGTTGCCTCGTCCGCGTAAGATTACGTTGGATCTAATTTTCAAAAAACTTAGTTTGGCTCAACTTAGGTTCGCTTAGCGCAGTGGCCCTTCGACTTAATAGTTATTTTTTATAAATAAAAATAAATTTCAATTTTGTCATCTTGTATAAAAAATAACTGTTACATATTTCTGAGTCCGTATTTGAAGAGTTTTAAACGCTCATGGTTTTATCAAAAATTAACAAATTATTAAAACAACTACAAACAATATTAACACCAACTGATTATAAAAGACGTTCAAATTGTTCCCCATTAATTGTTTGAACTGCTTCAAATAACAGTCTCAGATCTTCCTTGAAATTTTTCTTATAGGTACAACACAAGGTGAATTGAATACTAACGGTGGCAGCATTCCCGCAAGTGAGATAGGGAACCGTTACGTCATCGCATACCCGCTTCTCCCTCTAATACAACTGTCAACCGTGACAGTTAATATTGGTAAATAATTGTGTAAAAGGAGAAGCCCTCAAATATAGTCCGCCTAGAAAGTATCCGGAAAAAAGAAAATAACACTGCCACTTCCAATTCCAATTTATGAATGAAACAATAACAATAGAGGACAATTATTCTAGTTATTTGTTTATGTAATTTCTTTTTAATTCTGAGAATTATATTAAACGTTCAGGAAAGCTGAAATCAAATCAACTGCATCCTGAGTAGGGATGGCAAAAAAATGTATATATCGATATGTCAACTCATATGATATATCGTTAACCATACATTCGATATATCGTTAGAAATATATGGATATATTCATATATCGATATATTTAACTGATTGTTAAAAAAAGGTAAATAAAAATAAGTCCCAGCATATTTAGTAGATTTCAATTTATTAGTAAAGCAGATTTTATTTTAATATACTCGCACAGAAATGAATAACATAAGAACTAATAATATTTACTAATATTATGAAGTAGTAATACAATTCTACTACCGTGCTAAGGCAAAATCATGTACTGACTAAATTGTCCATTTTACAATTTTAGTAGCTTTTTGTATTGCATTCCAATACATAAAAATATTTCCAAATTTTGCTTTTCGGCGGTGCCATTACGATGTTTTATTAAATAAGTTATAAACATAAGCCACAATTTAAAAAAATCAATAATTTTCAAAACCGCACTTCAGATATAAAATCGTTACTTCCGCAAGTCACAAGAACGAATGACTCACAAAGTTGTTTGGTTCTTTGTGTCGGCCGTTTCTAAAACCAATAGGCGTTTACGAAAATTCATCCGGTTGATAACCGGGTTAGAAGTGTCAGAGAGAACATTAAGAGACTTAGTGCATGTAAGAGTGAGAAAGATAGAGTATGGTGTATCCACCGGGTTAATTTTCGTAAACGCCTAATAATGTAATTTGTTCGGGGATTTACATAGCTAATATTTAAAAATACATTTTATGGGGATGCACGATTGTGGGTTTATGCAAAAGTTCAACGTAACTTATTTTCTTCACTACTTACTAGAGGCTATTTACTAGAGGGCAAATGAAAGAAATTAAAAAATATTTCAAGTAATTTTCTGTATCATCACTATAAAGATACCGGTAACAGATTTCATTGTTCTTTAAAACTGCACAAGCTAAAAAATATATCGAAAGGTTATTTGCAAAATATATCGATATTTTTACCAATATATTGAATTATAATATCGATATATATTATATCGATTATTATTTCTAATATATCGATATATCGTTGCCATCCCTAATCCTGAGTAGACTTGACGTTTCGTGGATATAAAATTGATGCTATTATTTTTTTTACATTTCTTAGTTGAAATGATTTTAAAAAACCTTTTTTTTAAATTATGAACCTCTCTGTTGAAAATATGTTCCATCTGTTTTCTCTTTTCTGAAAATATTTTTGACCAATCAGTACATAGAAATGCGTTGTATCTAAGGACTGATTACACAGTTCTACTTACGGCCGTGGCCTTGGTATTGCGTTTCGTTTTAAATGGCGGCTAGTATACATCACTCTTTCAGATTGAAAAAGGAACATCTTTATACGAATGTTTGTAAAGCAGGGTTGCCAACCGTACGGAAATTTCCGTACATGTACGGATTTCATGCAGAGTCAAAGATCATTCCGTACGGATTTTTCTTATATTTACATTTTAATGAAGAAAAGTCATATTTTTTGTGTTTCTAATATATCATTTAGTAACTTTGGCTGTGCGGTAGTAATAAATCAATATTTTTTTAAGGTAGGAGTAGAAGTATTGTCTGTTTCAAAATCAAAAAACCACCAACCTCGTATTTTACCCCGTGGATGCAACCGGCAACGCTGCTGCATGTACCATTGCGAGATAAATATTTGGTACGGCAGATTTTCCCTATTTAAATAGGACTTTCTGGCTTATGCGATTTCGTACTAAAAATATAAAATTATAAAATGTCGGTGTAAGTTGTTAAGATGCCTTACAAGATTCTTTCGGAGGCAGAAAAATTAACCATCATTGCTAATTCTAGAATTTAAGAGCACTTCAATATGCTAAAATTTTGAAAATTCAGCCTACTTTACAAAGCAATCGTACCAATTATTTATCTCGCAATAGTACCTGCTTGTGACAAATTTAGGGGGAAGAAAATTTCAACTCCACAATTTAAAAGGTTTCTGTGTTTTTGCGACATCATAAGATTTAGGGCAAATTAAATATTAATATGACGCTAAATTACAGACGCGCATAAACTATAACGACAATGTGAAGTACCAACTAAAATATATCTGGAAATTTTGTTTTTTGGCAACATAATTCAACGTGAATTCAACACAACATTCAATAGGTTGTGGTTTTTTAATTTAGAAACGGATAATAGAGTAGTGGAATAGCAACACTCTGCGTAAAAGATTCATTTAACAAACTGTATTTTATGACTTGTTAAGTTCGGCAAATCACGTGATGCAAGCACGGAATAAAAAGTAGAATTACCGAATTCGGCAATTTCTTTTAATAAAAAACATGAGGTTATAATGTACCATCGTGATCATAAAAATCGACTACAACGAAGTAAAATCGACACTTCCATTTTCCAAAAATTTAATTGTGTAACATTAGGTTTGACACCATGTATTTGTCAACCTATAAAATCTCATCCATCTCATTCGATTCCAAAGAAATAAATATTCTCTATGATTACTAATACTAACAGCAAATTCAGTTGCAACTGCTCGAATACTGATTTCGTCTTGCAATCGCGTTTGAATTATTGCCTTCTGAATTGCTTTTAATTGGGCTATTTTTATTTAATTTGTCAAAATAATATTAATGTCAAAATGACAGAAGTTCATTTTAAAGCACGCTTCAATTAACTAAAATTTCGAGTGTAGTCGGTTTTTCTGATTACGATGGTATGTTAATTTAAGTTTCAAGCAAGGCTAGGTCATAACAATAACTAATAATTCACGGCCAACTACGACGAGAAATTTAAAAAAGGCACGTTATTTAACATACCATGTACTGTAATGGAAATGCGCATAAATTTCATTTTTATATCAAAATAAAATACAATGTGCGTATTTTTCTATGTGGACATTTTTCTGGGTGAGCATTTTTCGGTGTGAGCAATTTTCTGTGTGCGCAATTTTCTCTGTGGGCATTTTTCAGTGTGGGTAATTTTCCATGTGCGCATTTTTCTATGTGAGCAATTTTCCGTGTACGCATTTTTCCATGTGGGCATTTTTCGGTGTGCGCAATTTTCGTTGTGCGCTTTTTCTTGTCCGCATTTTTCGCTGTGGGTTTTTTTTTGTGCGCAATTTTCGTGTGCGCTTTTTTCGTGTACGCTTTTTTCTGGTCACCTTTTGAAAGAACAGGAGCCATTCTATGAAACGCGTGATAAGCCGGTAACTCACGAAATGATATCGGGACCAAAATTGGGACGTGAATAGAGTAGCACCTAATTATTTGCCTACCGATCGGCCCTGCAAATTGGGACGTCAGTAGGCACCTTAACTTCACTTCCCTTAGCTTTAGTTACCACGTCCGCGTAAGATTACGTTGGATCTAATTTTCAAAAAACATAGTTTCGCGTTCAGTGGCCGCCCGCCTTTATTTTCTGAGTCCACTATTTGGAGAGCTTTAAATGCTTATGCTTTTATTATAAAAAATTAACAAATTATTAAAACAACTACAAACAATATTAACACTAACTGATTTTAAAAGATATTCAAATTGTTCCCTATTAACTGTTTGAACTGCTCCAAATAACAGTCTCAAATCTTCCTTGAAATTTTTCTTATAGGTACAACCCTCAAAAAGGTATAGTCCGTCTAGAATTACGAGGAGAAATGTTAAAAAAGTCGTTATTTAACACACCATGTACGGTAATGGAAATGCGCATAAATTTCATTTTTATGTGAAAATAAAATACAATGTGCGTATTTTTCTATGTGGGCATTTTTCTGGGTGAGCATTTCTCGGTGTTAGCAATTTTCCATGTGCGCATTTTTCTCTGTGGACATTTTTCGGTGTGAGCAATTTTCCGTGTACGCATTTTTCTATGTGGGCATCTTTCGGTGTGTGCAATTTTCGTTGTGCGTTTTTTTCTTGTCCGCATTTTTCGCTGTGGGCTTTTTTTTTGTGCGCAATTTTCGTGTGCGTTTTTTTCGTGTACGCTTTTTTCATGGAATCGATTAACTGGATTAATTTATGTAATACATTCATGAACTGTCAAATTTATTGACTTTATTTAATCACAGACATATGTATATTTTCTTGGCACCGCCTACTCTAATCTGATTTTATTTGCTCACCGTTTATTAATACATACACTTTTTATAAAGCGTGTCCGTTTTTCGAGGCTAACCATGGGGATCTAGGTTATCTTAAGAGATTATGGTTAAATTAGAACAACGTATTTTTATCTCAATAAGTAACCTTCAAACAAATTTCGCCTATTTTTACGGTTTTCAAGATATTCGAAAAAAATTAAAAATCACGGTTTTTTTTAAAATTTTTCCATAAAACCCAATTTCATTTCATTTCAATTCATTTTTAGGTCAGTGATTGTTAAGGCACATTTTTAGGAGGAATTTAAATATGCCATTGTCTTTGTCATGTCATCAAGAAATACGAACAGACGACATTCAACTTTTTAATCAACTTTAATTTCTAATGGACACCATCTTGGATTTTTACACCACTAAATGAAGCCATCTTTTCTAATTACAATGATGTATCACACAAATTTTTCCAAAATTTCAAACCCCGAGAAGTGCTCGCTTCTTCCAAATCTCCAATTAAATCTCAGGCTTGAAGGTTTAACTAATAGCGTTTTCAATTCACCTGCACCTTTTGCACTCAGTGTATTTGCATCTTCTTTTAATCTCATGTAATAACACGAAATGAAGGTATTCTGAGTGCCCACTCGTGCGGTCAATCGAAAACGCTATAAGATACAGGTCAAAATTTCAAAATTATCTGACGGTTCTGTACGTTTGCACTTTATTATTGAACATAGTTTATAACAAAATAAAATTTAATATAGCAGAAATAACAAAACAAACAATTACAACAGATGCTCAAATTGTACACCCTTCAGCTCTGTGCACAATTCCACACGTTTTTTTAAAATTAATATGCCTTTTTCTTATGTAGGTATTTCAAATTTGTTACAATACTTCTAAGCAATTCATCAACATCGAAAGGTACAATTTTGTTTTCATAGTACCTTACAAAATATAATTTAAAGAATTCAATTCTGATGACCATTTAGTTGAACGTACTCGTTTGGTTGAAGTCTTCAGGTTAACTGCAGATATACATTTTTGAACTACATAATTTGCGAGTTGATGAAAGTGGTAAAAATGTCAAGCATTTCTCGTTTTCTCTAGTTCAAAAGCGACATTTTATTACAGTAATTCACAATAAACGTAACTATCATACCTAAAATTGAATTGAACTGTCAAATTTTCTTTGAAAACAAAAGTGTTGTTTCTTGTTCCAAAGCACTCTTTGCATAGCAGATGATTTCGAAATTTTGTCCAGAATCTAATTCAAATCATCAAGTGTGATACATCATTGTAATCAGAAAAAGACGCTTCATTTAACAGTGTAAAAATTCAAGATGGTATCCATAAGAAAATAAAAACTTGAATGTCGTCTGTTCACAAATTTGACAAAGACAATGGCATATTTAAATTCTCCATGAAAATATGCCTTAACAATGTCTGGCCTAAAAATGCCTAGCTTCATAGGTTTTTATAGAAAAAAAGTAATAACGAAAATTGTGATTTTTACTTTTTTCGAAAATTTTGAAAACCGTAAAAAATAGGTGAAATTTGTTTGAAGATTATTGATTTGGTTAAAAATACGCAAATATAGGCTCAAATATAGTGAGTGTAATATTTTAGAAAGATATTTGTAAAAACGTGCAAATTAAAAAGTCGGTGAATTTTGTTAATAAACAAACGGATTATGTTAATTTAAATTTTGTAGTTTTCTAGATTCATTAAACAGGATATACATAGATCTGACAATAAATTTTAATATTTATTAAATCTTAAAAAATTAATATGGAAAATAATTTTTAGATTGAAAAAGACATTATCCCTTTTCGTTTCTTCTTACTTTCTCTTGACAACTTTGTTATTTTTTTTTATCCCTGACGAATCAGGTATCAACAGATAGTGAAACTAGAGCGAGAGATAGAGAAACCTAAATTCTAGAAGAGTGAGCACATGGCATGGGACACCCGGTATGTAGCTTTCTTATGTATTTCTATGACAATCTAGTTATTAAACTTTGCATACCCTATGTTGATCAAAAGACATGAATACATAAACAAACAAAAATGTGAACGACATTATAAATTCATATATATTTTAAAAATTAATTCGTAAGTGCATATGTAAATGTAGTAATAAATAACAAAAAAATTAGACTTTCCAAACACTGAAAAATACTATCTATTGACTGGCAGTATTTATCAAATTGTTCTAATAGAAATAAGTACCTTATTATGTGCAGTATATATTTTCCCATTACATAATTTTAAGAGTCGCAAGACATAAAAGGTCTGTTTGTTATCCTGCACTGGTGTGCACTAGTGTACACTTTTTTTACGAAATATACTTTAATGAAGCCTAAATTCATTGATAATGTATTAATACGAATCATATTCATTCATACTGACATACCACACAAACATTTCAAGTTGCATTAAAGAGTATTTTGCGAAAAAGTATGCATTGGTGTAACAAACAGACCTAAAGTTGCCGGCAATTTTCGCTGTAAACATTTTTTTAGACCGAAAGACAAGGAAGATATACATATACGTCTCCTGTTTTGTTACAGCCTCTAGAGTTTCAAGTAGGGGGAATCCAATCCACGCCTAACAAAAATAATTCATCAAAAACATGCAAATCGCGCAAACTCATAACTAAATCATGTTTACATATTTTTGAATGCAGTTTTCGCCATTTTGTTAACAAAACTTCAATCTACAAAGTGACCCACGCTTTTCAAAAATTTGAACTAGAAGTACCTCTAATATCAGTGTGAAGTTCAACTACGATTTTCAAATGTTAATTATTTTTTTCTTAATCATCAAACGATCTTAGAGAAATTTCCAACGGTCACATTGTAGTTCTAGTCATTAAATATATGGTAACAAATGGAATAAATTGATTAAGAAATAAACCCTCTACGAAGTCGCGTGTTTTAATACATTTCGTATATGGAATTATTCGGTGGGATTCCTCTTAAATATCGTATTTAGTGTCTTAGAAACTGTGTTTATGCTACTCATTGATGTTACTGAAACTTCAGATGGAGAACTGTCTGGTCATGCATGGAATGTATCTGTATAGGTATGTTTATTTTCTGTAAAATTTGTTTCGTTCCTTCTTTTTACTGTCTGTATCTATTTATCTTACTATTGCGTCACAATAAATTATTTCTATAGGCTGAACACTCGAGAATGGTGGAATATCTATCGCTTTTGAATAAATTTTCATAAAACTCATTTGGGTCAGAAGTTAATATTGAATCACAATCAATCATTTCTGTAGGCTGTATACTCGAGTATGGTGGAATATCGTTTTTAAACAAATTTTCACTTGAGTCAGAAGTTACTATTGAGTAGGATGACCATTCGTCCCGAATTTTCCGGGACAGTCCCGGATTCTAAGTAGCTCTGCGTCCGGTACAGATACGCGCCCCGGAAAATATCTCGGAATTAACATTTCATTTATTATCAAAATAGTATGTAGAGGTAAGCGCCAAAATGACTCAATAGTGTAATAGTTTTCTTTGCCTTGAGCATTTTTTGCAAGAATTTCATTTTCATAATGATTAACTGGATTTAGTATTACTACTTCTACTTATTGTTAATCAAATAAATAATAATATTTTGCTGCGTTTTCCTTTTCTTTTACCTACGTATATCTAGTACGTGCCTATGAACAAGATATGGGTTATACCGGGTGTCCACTTTGATTACGCACCATAGGAATTTCAATGCATTTTTTTAAATTGTAAATTGCTGCTCTCCTATCGAATATATCATAAAGCACTAAACGACATAATACCTAACTAACTAACCAACACTAAACGGTATAAGACGTAGCTTTGTGTTATACATTAGCTAAAACTACTTTTACTCTGTTTTTCGAATAAACAGGCTTTCAAAATTAAAAAAGAAAAAATTAAATAAGCAGATATTTTTGTATTTCACTGTTTTGATCAAGCAGGCAAATTTCTAAACTTTATTGATTTTTAAAATGAAAAATAACAATTCGTATTGAAATATATATATAATTCGTAGGGAAGTAATGCCGTACTTGTTAGGTAAACCAATTCTTAAATTATTTTTATTAACGGGGATTAACGGCTATTGTAAATAAAATATATTTTGTTGTTGGTCAATATTTCGTAATGTTTTTATTACTTCATCAGGACCAAAAATGGCTACAATAATAAATTACATTGTATACTTATGAAAATTGAAGCTGATTATTTACTTACTGAAGGTGAAAATAATTTATTTCTCCTTTCTTATTTGAAAATGTATTAGAAATTGAGAATTTTGAAGTTGATGTTTGAACAAAATTATTTATTTATAAAAATATTTAAATAACAAAAGGACGCTAGATGGCCTGACTTATTAGATTGCAATAAATATTGTTTAGTCCGTCAGTGTCAGATCTAAAATTAACAGTTACGTCATTATGTTTTTGAATACAAGACATTTCAAGAAAAATTCTGGTTTTGTAAGAAGGTTCTTTTTCTAAAATTTTAACATTATCAAAATTAAATCGATGGTCCTCATCGATTGTATGAATGGCTAATGCACAAGATCTTTTTCCAATCCTACAATCACTTTTATGTTGTGTAAGTCTGTTCTTGAGCCATTGGCTTGTTTGACCTATATAACATTTGTTACAGGTATCACAATTAATTTTATACACAACATTATTATATATATATATAGAAGCTTTTACGAACATTGTTTAACATTCTAGAAGTAATAGTTGCCCATTCTTCCATGATTCTACCTCTCAGCTCATTCAAGTCGTTTGATTTTAAATAAGGCCACAAGAAGAAATCGTTTGGTATTAAATTCGGCGATCATGTAGACTATCGTGGATCAACATTCAGTATGGTGCTTTTTTAACAATAACTTCAAAAAGGAACCAGGAATTTACAATTATAAAAAATTGCACTGAAATTCCTATGGTGCGTAATCAAAGTGGACACCCGGTACATGACACACGTTACACAGTTACACGACACATGTGCTTTGATTTTTGACCTGTAATGGGAGTTAAGATTGAAATATGAACTTAATTTAACATTGCAAAACCAATAAACATTGCAAAACCAATAGTTCGATATACAGATTCGGTAAATGTTCAACTGTTTTCAGGTTGGGGTAGTGAGCGTTAAGTGAGGGTTAGATTTTCAAATTATAAGGGAAGGTAATTTTCATGGATGTGTTAGGGTATTAAGAGATAAATATTTTGAATCAGAGTGGAAGTACGAGATAAACTTAGTCACACGTCTCGTAAAATCTAATAGATCGTATTTTATATTACAATCAATTAAGTTGAATGTATAGCATTGATTATTTCTACAAAAACTAAATATTTCTTCACAATTTTTTAGTAAAAGCCGCTACTGGTCACGTATACTTACCTCTAAGCTTTATATGAAGGTTCTATGAATAATATTTAAATTTAGAAAAAAATTTGCGATATATTATTGTAATCTTATCTTATTGTCATTGAACTAATCATCGGCTTGTTTCAATCTTCCGAAGTGAGAAGAGGTGAAAAATTTCACTATTTAACTAAATTAATTCGTAACAATTTGGGTTGCAAACTCCTAGTATTTCATTTGCGAATGATAACTCGATCAAAATAATGTAGTACAGCAAATCTTGAAAGCCAAATTACTTAGACAAACTGCTAAATTATTTCAATGGAAACGCACTCTCAAAAAATTTAAGAAACAAGTTTAAAAATGCCCTATTTTTTGCAATCGCGATGATCTTAAATAAATATTATTATCATTATAAAATATAAGGAAAGAAATTCAAAGAGACACTAATTTATAACCATTTTAATTACATAATAAAACCAATAGAAACTTGTTTACACAAAGTGACAATACAATACTGCAGAGAATGGTAATTATAAAGACACCATTGGGACAAGAAAATTACTTTTGCTTTCCTTCTATTTGCACGAGAAAATTTACGATATCTTCTTTGCCTAGGTAACGTGCAAGCTGAAGTGGAGTCCGTTTATTCAATTTAGTTGTGACGGTTACGTCGGCTTTGTTATATACGAGGTACTTCACTATGTCGAGGCGATTTTCTTGTGCTGCATAATGTAAAGGAGTATATCCTTTAGGATTTTGTCTACAATTAATGTTTGCCCCGTTTTCTATAAGCAATTTCACAGTCTCCCAATTTATTCTTTCGCTTTCAAGAGTTAAGTCCAAAGAGGTCACGCCATTGACTTTAATATTTGCGTCGGCTCTCTTATCTAAGAAATACTTCATGTAATCAAGACGTCCTGTTTCTATACTTTTAAGTAGAGCAGTGAATTCCATATCATTATCTCTGTAATTGACATCAAAGCCACTTTCTACGAAGAGTTTCACGATTTCCCAACGTTCTTCTTCGACCGCCCACCCGAAGCATGATTTTCCTTGAAAGTTTTTTACTGTAGCATCGAAGCCTTTAGCAATGAATAATTCCACAAGCTCTAATTTAACTTTGAAACTGGAATTAAAGAAAAGATTAGCATTAACACTTACATCCTTCTTATTTATAAAGAAGGAACGATATAAGGTAAGAGGTCGGTCCACAAGAAAAGTGACACATTTCAAAAATCCGTATTTTTCAGGAGAACGATTTTAAAATATTGTAGTGAATGAACTATCTTTACGACGAATTTTCTTTTTATGAACGTTTTATATCATTTAACTCAAAAAAGAGGATTTTTGAGATGTGTCACTTTTCTTGTGCACCGACGATATATTAACATTTCGCATATACAAGTACCATCGGCTGCATAGAAAACTAAGACAGTGAAAAAACGCAGTTACCAAAATTTTTGAAAATTTGAATGTTGTAATGGTGGATTTCATAAACGTTAAATAAATTTAGTCATCCGCTAAAAGTAAACGTTGCTATGGTTACATGTTCGAGCAGTCTCGTTTGAATTATAGCTTATTTAACCAACTTCGTATCTCTAAGGTAACCGAGATCCCTATGGTTAGGCTCGAAAAACGGAGATCCTGTATGTTAACTTTTAATTTCAATAAATTTTTATTCTGTTTGATGAAAGAAAAAGGAGTATCGCACAGCGTAAATACAAAAACTAATTTGATAAATGTTCAAAATTTTCCCCTTAGCTACCAAACAATGTTCCAACCTATCCCGAAAATTTCTCAGTACTTGTATGCGGCGTACTTCTTTCCACTTCTGCTCTAATTCTAGTTTTCAAATCTCCTAAATTATTTGGTCGACTTTTGTAGATTATGCTTTTGAGGTAGCCTCATAAATAAAAATCAAGTGGAGTAAAGTGCACGCCATTCTATCTAGCAATGTGCAAGATTAATTTTATACGAATGAAATTCCTTTCTTTAAGTAAATTTTTAACTGACTGTTGATCAATAGGTACTATGGTCATTCTTTAAATTTTGTCAAAATTTCTAACACACTTTTGATCAATATTATCGTCAAGCACAAGTTATCTTGGAGTCCGATTGGGATAGTTTTTGCTAAAATAGTTCAAACTTATTCTAATCCCTTTATCGATCTTCCAATCCTACCATTATTAAAATTTCTGTTTTTTTCCCTTTCCATGTAATGCATCACAGTTTATAATGACATTAAGGCCCAATTGCAGAAATCCATTAAGCTCATATTAAGCTAACCTTAAAAAAAGGTTTTGAAATTTTGAAATAATTTAAAGTGACATTGTACGATTGGACCTGAACGTCATTTTCGTATTGGTTGAAGCAACTATCTAAGGTGACCATATTAAATGAAGTACATATTCTTGAATGGTTTTCTCGAAAATTTGCTTAAGGAACCAACTTAAATTTGATTACGTCAGAAGCAAAAGAATTTGCTGCTTTCGAAATGATGAAAAAAATATAGGTTTGTCATTTAAAAAATTGAGGTTATGTAGAGCAGAGCCGAGCACGGTAGGGGAACAGTGGCACCGCCCCTTATACTTCTCCGTAAGTGTTTCGCGCTTATTCCCGTTTAAATTGAAATCGGCACGCCTACAACCGACGACGTAATATTATTTTCTATATATAGAAATCTCCATTCCCAATTTAATTTACGAGATAGTCTAGTTATTCGCTTATAGTTATTATTTGTCGTTGATATTCGAGTTAAATGCGCAATATAATGTCTCAACGAGAGGTGGATATGTTCGGCTGTCGTCGATTGCAGTTGCTGCTAGTGGAGAGGATGGACTCACCAGAACTCCCGTGCCCAGCACTGATGTAGAGTAATGCTTAGACATAGTACCGTAATATAAATTAAAGTTAACTAATATAAGGAGCACATTTTATCTTCCAGCTTTCATCTGAAAAATTTATATCCATATGTATGATTGTATCCAATAATAAAAACGTAACAGCCATATTTCGTTACTTTTCCTCACACTGTATATTTTCGTTACTTATAAACAGGCTTATGATTTCAGCCCACTTCGAACATATTGGAGTGTAAATTCCCCGGCTTCGCACAACACGGCAGGTAGTGGGGGAGCCTTACATATTTCTTTGATTTATGTTAAACATTGTTTAATTATTTACTGCGATCGCGTGGCCCATAGCAAATTTTCAATAAATATGTTTAAATGCGATGTGGGCCGAAATCCTAAGTCTGCTTATAAATCAAGTACGAAAAATGTCTGAGCCACTGTTATAAATACTGGTTTTATCATACATTGATTTAAATTCCTTCTTTCCGTTTTACTTATTTATTAACATTAATATTGTAACTAGGATAAGAGCACCAGCAAAGATGTACAGCTGAGATTCAGTCAAGCGTCACATAAACACAAAAACGATAACATAAACAAAAGATGCCTCCTTGGCAATTATGTAACGTATGACTCACCCGCGATGCAGAAGCCCAGCTGCACTCTTACGGGCCGTGCGCAAAATCTAATGACTCATCTGCAGGCACAGATCTAGCGCAGAATCGCATACACAAATGTCAAGGCAACAATTGACATCACACCCCGGAAACGAAACCCCTATAAAAAGGCCACAAAGCCAAAGCTAAAGGAGAATTAGAACAAATCTCTTCAGAGTGTCATGTAGTCTAGTCGTCTGTTAGTGCCCCAAAAAACCACAATGTAAGTAACTTGTAATGATTGTAATTATTTAATAATAAATCTGTTGTTATATTAAGCTATGTCCCTAATTTCATGTTACTTCATTTATTACCGTAACAATATACTGAAGTTAATAAATTCTTACTTTTTCTTCTTGATAGCCGACAGTCTACCCAATATATCAGTTCCTCTACCAATCTTAGGCAAGCGAGTTAGGGTTGCATTTCCATCGAATTTTGATTTATCTCTGAAATTTGCAGCAAGAAAGAGATTAGAGACAGTCATTTTTCATTAATCAACTTTAATATAAGGAAACTTTAATAAATTTTTAATCATACATACATTTCAAGTGCTTCCAACAAACTTGGCATGCTACTATTCTCGGCATTATTTGTGTTAGTGTCTATTTCATTATCGAAGCGCAGTGCCCTGCTTTCAAAAGCAGAACCTTGTAGGTAATTTTTATAAAAATGACTTAGAGCTGTATTGCCATCAGAGTCCAATTGATTCGCATTCGCACCGTTTTCGATTAACCAGGAAATTACATTTACATTTCCTCCCTCAATAGCGTAAAACAATGGTGAGAATTTATCTCCTGAAGTCAGATTTACATTTCCAGAAATAGCTGCCATCGCTTTGACAGCGTCCAAACAACCGTTAAAAGCTATAGCACACAACGGCGTACAACCAGTTAACTTCATTTTCATTACCACGTCTACTCTATCCAACATATTCAATTTTTCTCTGACATTCGTTAAACCAAATTGTTCCTCCAGTATTTCGAAGTCATTTTTGGTACCTGTGATACTAAAATAAAGATTACACATGAATAAGAAAGACTTTAATTAAGTATACATTCAAATCATTTATTTAAATAATTTATAACTTTTTTAATGTAAAAGAATAAAAATGATTTTTCTTTTATTTCAATCGGTTTACTGAAAATATGCAGGAAAAATGAAAACAAAAAACAATTTGAAAATGTCGTAAACAATTTCAAATGAAAAAATCTTTAATTTAGGGATCCAGAATGTAACAAATCTATCACATAACATACTTCGTGGCAAGTCAGCTACCCACGTACAATTTTTCCTTGTTTAGTTTTTCACGGTTTCTCTTCGTTCTTTCTTTCCTACCTACTATACTAAACTTAGCGAACCAATAGACTAATCACGTGAACAGTGCATGCACTTTCTTCCCAATGCCTGATCGAGGTAGACTGGAAACAACCAATTAGAACCCTGCATCCAAAAAGCACACGCTTTTATTACTCTATTGCTTCGTTGAGTTTAGCATAGTAAACAACAGGGTATTTTCAAACATACACTTATTTTTTCAAATAATTACATACTTACAACTTCTTTCGTGTATCTTCTAAAAGTTTATTGAAAATTCGTGCGTTGAAAAATCGCTCCTTGAAAAATTCACGAGACGAGTAACAGAAATCGAAGTACCTAAAGTTCTCCGGGAGATCTGGTTCATCATTTCTGTAAGTTTCTTCATTAACAATTAAAAATTTCAACACGTACGCCAGTTCAGATTGGAAATTTTGCCATATATATTCACTTATTATAGGTTCAATAGAAGGTACAATGTCCGAAGGTAACGCTTCCAATAGCACCAACATCTGTGATTGAGAGTAGCGACGGGCCAAATTTTTTATTTCTTGGATATCAGCACACACATTACAAAGTATCAGTAATTTTAGGCAAGTAATGTAACCACCTCCAACTATTTTCTTAATCGCTGCATATCGATTGTCAATTGTATTCTTTTTTGAAAAACAAAAAAAGAATTTCTTCGTTGTCAAATACATCATTATGACTGCCTCGCATCCCCAATGACAACCTGCGTACAATAATAATTCATATTTCATAGTCATCGCAGCGTATTTTTGCCAACGCCATCCCAGAATATCTCTTTGTGTCACAAACGATTTTGCATCTGAAAAATGCTTACAGATTTCGTTTGTAATTCTACAAGCATATTCATTACTTTTAGATTGTTTGTCTGAGTCATAATATGGATGGGTTTTAAAATAGCTAACAGCCAAGTGAAGAGGCGTTCTATTCAAATTATCGCACAAGACTATTCCAGTTTCTTTGCAAAGCTGTTGTACTATCTCTACGTCTGTACCATCTACCACCGCTGAGTGCAAAGGACATTCACGAGTAACTATTTTATCGAATAGATATCTCACATTCTTAAAATCCAACTCAAACAGGCGTTCGTACATACGTCTGAAGGCTTTGTGATTTACATTCAACGATAGCCATTTCGCAGTTAAATATTCTGCAACAGTTCTTTGACAAAAAATAGGAGCGCAATCACATACTGCACTAACTAATCCAACGTGATAATTTATGTTACTTAACAGACGGTTAATTTCATAATTATTTGCAATATCATTCAACACAAGAAAATCTGTACCATATATCAACAGCAAAGCTAAAATTTGGTGCTCTTTAACCAGATTATTACGTGTACTTTCGGGGCAGTTGATACCAGAGTTATCAATGTAAGTTTGATACTTACTATTTATGAAATTCTCATACAAGTCAGTCACTTGCAACTCATTGTTGTAATTGTGGTTGTGTAAAGTCGTAGAAAACATATTCAGGTAAAATGGTACATTCAGAATGTTTCTTATTCTAAATTCAAAATCTTTCAAAAATGGTATGTCCTCCGCGTTTTCTCGAAGGTAGTGTTTTACATCCCTCTCACTGAGAGGCATCAATTGGACAGCTATGGTGTTAAAATTTTCTTCGAGGAAGGTTCTTAGGTTAGGTCGCGTAAATATCCAGACGCATATCTCTAGTCGTTCTAATTTACCGATAAGTTTCACTACATCAGAAATATATCTGGGAGGAATTTCATTGAATGCGTCGATAAATACTATCACGGCACCTTTGCTGTTCATATAACCGAATAACTCTTTACTGAATTCATCGTTGTTTTCTCCTTCAGTCTTTTTGTATATGTACTGCAAGGGATCGCTTAGAATTTCGCCAAAATTATCCTTTAGATCGTTAATCCATTCGTTCAAGTTGACTTTGAGTGCCCATTTGCTCGGTGGACAATAACTAATTAAGGAATCTAACACCGTTGACTTTCCAGTACCGGCATCTGCGCTAATGATATTAATTGTATTCTTATAATATTGTAGAAGATCCTCCTCTTGTAAATCTTTGTATCTACCTGTGAAAATATATTCAAAGCGATTTAACGGAATATAATGAGAATTATTCCGTTCATCTAAATTCATTGTGCCTTGCACTCCTCTCCATAAGAATAAAAAACCACTAATTTGACTTACATGGTGGATACCGTTCACTTTACCTTTGATTGATCTCATCAATGTTTCCATTCGCTTCTCAACGTCGCCTTCCTCTAAAATTAAAATGACGTAATTTTTCGAACGCTTGGGAAAATATTTCGGCAACTCTTGTCCATTCCTTAAATCGATAACTTCTGTTCCGTAACGTATATAATCCGACAAGTCACTATTTCTGTACATTCTTTTTATAAAGACGGAATTTTGGAGACGCCATAAAATATCCCATTCTACAATTATTTTGGTAAATATTCTTTTAATGTAATTCTCACACTTAAATTCTGCTATTTTGCCAACATGTATGACACCACCCATGTATTTTAGAAGAAATTCCGGCTGCAATTTTTCACAGAAAACCGGATCCACCATATCAAATAGTGTGACCTTTTTTCTACCCTGGACAACAACTTGAATATGTCTTGACACCAACATCTTTTGATCGGGATCATTTAAATTGGTGACCATCTGAAATATTCGCAACTGCTCTTGCGAGACTGTTGATGAATACAAGAGAGTTAATAACGTTTGCTTAATTTGTTGTTTTGTCAACAAATGACCATTGTGAAAGTAGTTTTTGACATACTCAATGAAATTTGTGACAACGCCTGGTTGAAATTTGCCCAGGGATAATTCAATTCTAGAAGTAACTGTTTCAATCACCTGCTCATACTCCAGTTGATTACTATAATATCTAAATTTTTGAAAGAATTCGGAGTACGTTTGTTCTGTGGGCATCTGAAAGATATGATACCCTTCGGATGTGGTATCCATGAAATCAGTAGCGAAATGATACAAGACTTCACAAGAAAGTGATGCTTGTTCATCTAAAGTTATGTTTTGCACATTTTGAGGGAAAACAGCGTTGGTAAATAAGCAAACAAATATATCTTTAAGTTCGACGCCCTTACACAAATCATCTTGTTCATTTTGCAGTATTTTAGATTTTATATCTTTGTAGTAGCTATCTTTGCACCTTTCCAAGAAAGAAGCACTGTATTTGCCATTTGACTTTTGTAAATTCCACTCATATTCTAACTCCACCAGAAACAATTTAATATTTCCATCTTTATATATTACTTTAATCACAATGTCACCGAAGATTCCGTAGTTATTGGCATTACATGCCAATAATAAATCTTGTACCTCGTCATCCAGGGCAAGTTTTATTGCATAAAGTGTAATAAGAGAGAACTTGTAATTAGCGCTCTCAACATTTGCATCTAGATACTTTTCGAAGTTCTAAGGGATAAAATATTTCAGAGTGTTTAAATTTTTGTAGCTATAGCTTACCACGTCGTGACTGCATTCTGTGATCATCGGTTCCGCCATCTCTCACCTGCAAAAATGTTAATTTAACACATATGTAATTATAATCACATGCAGTATTTTAAAATTGAGTTACTTTTTTTAAAAAATTTATCAGCTTTTGCCATGGAATTTGGACGGTATGTCTTAGCTTTACTGTAAAACAGCATCAAGGAGTGCACTGATGTACATACTTAAGCTAAGACATGCCGTCCAGATTTAAAGGCAAGAGTTGAAAAAAATAAAAATAAAGAACCACTCGGTATTTTTATATGAATAGAACAGTTCTAAAGAAAACAGTACCAATTTCTACTCAATTTTATTTGTGTTCAATTTTTGATGTGAATATGTTTAACGTATAAAATTCATATTTTCAACAAAATTAATGTTAAAATTGTCTCAGTTATAAACGGATAGCTACCTAAAAATCTTATTAATTTTTATTTTATATTCAGAAAATACGGTAACATAAATACAGTTCATTTCTTCACTATACGCCGATCGATCAATCGATAAGTCAAAAAAATTTTATATAGCCATCTCCTTTTAACTTACATGAAAAAGCCTTGCGGTTTTTGTTAAGTCACGTCGTTTCGTCGTATATTTTCTAGCTCAGATTTATACGATCGGCATATATTATAGTAAACACAGATCATTCTTTTACTTACTGTAGATTTGTAATTTAAATATGCGCTATCGTCATAGTTGTGTTTTGTTGGCAAAGTTAGTATTTCGTAGAAATATTTACACTTTTCCAATACATCTGGATATTAGTAGTAGTACTTAATAGGTCGAAAATTAAAATAGAAGATAAAGCAGAGACATAGGGCCAGTATTATGATGGAACTTAAAGGAGACTTTAAATTCAAAGTCATTTTCAGATGTCAAAACAAATATGAAAGCATATTTATTTACACATGTGGATGTGACTTTAATTTTAAAGTCTCCTTTAAGTTCTATTATGAAACTGGCACTTCTATGAAAAAGAAAACAGATTTTTCTTTTTCGTATAACATTTCACGAGTTAGGGCCACTTTCATAATGGAACTTAAACGAGACCTTAAATTTAAAGTCACTTTCAAGTGTCAAAACATTTGTTTTCACATCAATATGTGACTTTAATTTTAAAGTCTCCTTTAAATTCCATTATGAAACTGGCCCTAGTATAGCACCAAACTCATATTATATTCGATCGCGTGATACCTGTATTAACACTTAATTAGCGCACTAAATTTTTTTCCATTAAGAAATAAATAGTAAAATCATAATCTTAAGTGATCTAAACTGTTTCTGTTAACTTCTTTGCACAGCAGCAATAGTTATTAATCTTCAGGGCTGCCAGCATAACCTGCTCATGTAAAGCAGAAAGTGAATATATTTGGGACATATCTATACGAAAACTTTAACCCTTTATAACTTTCTGCCAAAGGGACCTGTACCGTTTATGCACTATAAATATGATCCCCTTATATGCACTTAAAGGCCATTTTAGACTACCCTAGAAATTGCGCAAAAAGTTGAATAATTATTTCTAGGCCAAGAAATATTTTCTAGTGTAATAAAAGAAATTGCTTCGAAAATGTAAATTGCATCAAAAAATAGAACCTATTCTAATTTCTCCACAATCTCGCCTGTAAGCATTCGCATTTACTATTGTCAACAGTGTCGATTTTCTACGCCAGTTTCTCGTGCGAATGTTGCGTTGACTGGGTTATTCTTGTACTTTTTTTAATATCAACAGGGCCAACCCTGCACATGCCACCCCAATTACATTTTTTTATTTTGACATTTTTGCGGTTTCCGCACAAATCTGGCAGCTCTTCATTATTTGTGCGCATGCTCTTGCACAATATATCTAGTAGGGTGGGTCATTTTTGTATGGAAAAAAACGAATATTGCGCTTTTGATTTTTAATAGCAAAATTATGTTGCCTTTACATGAAAAGAGTGTAATGCTAGAATTTGAAGTAAATAGCACCTCATCTTCAGATTGCGCTTTGCCTTGGAAATACGAATAACTTGAATATATTCTGGTAGTCATATAACATAAATGTCTCAAGGAAAATAGGGTTTTTAGAATAAAATAATCATTTATTAATTATTAAAAAAATAATACAACAGAAAAATTAATGAAAATCATTCAATATTGAAATCTTTCTTGCTATCGAATTTAGGCATTGCTGCGAGGTTCGAGTTTTAACTTTATCCACCTTCTCTTGCCCTTTTAGTATACAGTTTTGATGATAACTCTGTTATTATTATTATTATTACAAATACGAACTTTTCATGGTATACTATATGGCCTTTCTTGTATAATTTCAAAAATTCAAACGTAAGGCGCACCCTCTAAATATTAATTAAATTCAAAAATATTTCGTAGGTGTCATAATATCACTAAAAGACAACATAATTTTGCTATTAGGTAAGGTTATCTCAAAGTTTGGTTTTTCGACCCAGCCTAATATCTAGTGCAGTGTAAAACACTTTTATGTGCCAACTTAACTAGACAATATTTCTTGGCCTAGAAATTGTTCAACTTCTTGCGTAATTTCTAGGGCAGTGTAAAACGGCCTTAACTGTCAGTCGTACAGAACCCAAAATCACCAAAATATGGACGTATGCCCTTTCTGCATTGATGGATTCATTAATGTCGACGTCTTCCTATACATAGCTTAGTTCAAATATTTTGTTCGTACGTACTACATATTGAATTTATTTATAATAATTATACCATGATTTTATTTTAATATGAAACATCGCTGTTCATATTACTATGGAAACTAATTCCAATTTTTAAAATGTCATTGCATGATCGTCGTCATTGTCCGTTTTAATTTGGAACATCTGTCAGATGAAGAAAGTTAGTGAAAATGTAACAGGAAGAATTACCCTTGGACAAATAACTTTATGCAATTAACAACTTTTATAATCGTTTAGGATATTGCATGGAGGTAAATGAAATTTTTGAAATCACTAAGAACAGAACAGATTCATGACAGCTGTCATCTCATGTTCTATTTTAAAAAGGACAGTTTAACTTACAAATTGTAAATGTTGCTATGGATTCTCAGATTCGTACGTGACAGCAATGTTTTAAGTTAAAATAAATTCACGGTATACAATATGTCCCAGATATCTTTTCCAGCATGGGGATCTCGCTTATTATAAAAGGTACGAATTCGGTTAAATGGGATGAATTATTCCTAAGTAGTAGTCATAAATTGTTTTGAAATTTAAAAAATTCCATGTGGTTCAGAAGTTATAGCCAAGAAACCAAAATTTTCAAATTTCGTCTTTTTGTAATGACTTCTTTATTGTAATCGATATGTTTTTGTTATTTATATTTTCTTAAGGCACTTTTTCATGCCGAATTTAGATGTGCTTATAGATTTTTATTTTCTCTTTCCGTTTTCGAGTTTTCACCCCCAACTTCAGTTTTTCTTATGGACCGTCAAGTAGGCTTTGGAAGAATTGAATGCGCTCTTTTTTTCTCTTTACAATGATATAACACATGTAATATTTATTTTGACAGATAATGAAGAAAATTTAAAAAAATACATTTTCTCGACAAATGTATGCTTTGTTTAATAATAATAATAATACGTAGTTGAAATTGTTGAAATGGGAAGTACTAAACTATTTACAAAAGATGTTCGAACAATTGACCATTATGTTTGTGACCTGCGAATTGTTGCTCTTAATGCATTATGTAAATTACGACGCGAAATGCTAGATTCTCGAAGATCTTCAATATTTTCAAATGTTTGAAAATAAACTTTATTTTTGATGTACCTAACCCCAAACAAAAAAGTCCAAAGGGGTTAAATTCGGAGACCGTGGAGGCCATAAAATAGGTCCACTTTTACCAATCCACGAATTAGGGAACCGGTTATTGAGATATTCCCTGTTTATGTTAGAATAATGGGGTGGCGCGCCATCTTGTCGAAACCAAAAAATAAATAGTGGACCTATTTTTCTTGTGACTCTTTCTTATTTTACTTTATTGATTTGTTTGAAAATTTGTTTATTTTTTATTTTTTGCATTAAACAAAGCATACGTTTGTCGAGAAAATGTATTTTTTAAATTTTCTTCATTATCTGTCAAAATAAATATTACATGTGTTATATCATTGTAAAGAGAAAACAAGAGCGCATTCATTTCTTCCAAAGTCTACTTGACGGTCCATAAGAAAAACTGAAGTTGGGGGTGAAAACTCGAAAACGGAAAGTGAAAAAAAAATCTAAAAGCACATTTAAATTCTGCATAAAAAAGTGCTTTAAGAAAGTACAAATAACAAAAAAATATTGATTACAATAAAGAAGTTATTACAAAAAAATGAAATTTGAAAATTTTGGTTCTTTGGCTATAACTTCTGAACCACAAGGAACTTTTTAAATTTCAAAACAGTTTATGACTACCCAAATACTTAGGAATAATTCGTCCCATTTAACCGAATTCGTATCTCTTATAATAAGCGAGATCCCCTTGCTGGAAAAGTTATCTGGGACATATTATATAATAGAAATTTATCTCCGCCCACAATAATATTAACAGTCAAAACCTACCAAAAAAACAAATCAAATAAAACGGAAAAGAGTATTGGTCTAATATCCGAAAAAGATTCATATTCTCCCGAATAAAGAACTTTTGTAAGCATTTTTGTAATTATTATTATTATTATTATTCTTTTCAGGGATAAATTCAAGCGGTATCAAATAACAGGGAATTAAATGCTTACAGAAGTTCTTTATTCGGGAGAATAAGAACCTTTTTCGGATATTAGACCAATACTCCTTTCCGTTTTATTTGATTTGCTTTTTTGGTAGATTTTAACTGTTAATATTATTGTGGGCGGAGATAATTTTCAATTATCTCTTAAACCACAGTGTTCTTTACTATTTTTTAGTGTTAATATTGTTTATTTTTAGATACAATTAGTAGTACAGCACGGTTCGTCTGAATACCGGAACTTCCTGAAATACGATTTTTTAAAATAACTTTGCTGCTATTCCCGTTGTTATAAATTGTCAAAAAAAATATATGTTGTAGAAAAGAAGTTATATTAAACGTTGTTTTAGAAAAGCGATTAGTTTAATTTTTCTTAGTGAAAAAAAATATCGAAAGCAGCACTGAATTTTTTTTAAAATAACTTTTGCTTGGAAAATATGCATTATTTTAAATTGAAAAAAATACTAGAATAATCATTTCATAATTTCCTAAACGACTGTTGTTTTCATTTTTTTAAATTTTTTATTTTTTATAAATAAACAGGCATTTATTGAAATAGAGCTTCCACGAATAAACGTAGTATTCTGTACCCCGCAACCCGTTCGCCAATCTTTCACGGACACTCAAAGGAGAAGTATGCGTCTCGTCTCTCCGCCGCTACTTACGTATCGCTGCATCACTGGTTTGTAACTAGGATAAGATATTAAATGATAAAGGTAAAAATGGATGACTTCGAACCGAGAGTAATCGAATATTACCGATGTTTTGAAAATATCGGCTACGAACATCTTGAATCATTTCTATATTCATATCGGTGATTCATATACAGCGTGTCGCTAAATTCCGTGGACATGGTTTAATCACAGACTCCTCAAAAATAAGATGATTTAACCCAATTTATCTATATCCAAAATTGCTTCATTAAGACAGTATTCTGCTTCAAAAGTTAATTATTCTTATAAAAAAAGAATGCTTGAACCAATTTGTATGATATTTGGCATGAGTATCTACGGGAAGTTAAGTCATATTTTTAGATGGGTTTAGTAATTTGGAGTAGACAACTGTGCAGCTAGTGTGAAAGTTCTTAGAAAGAAGCGTTCATTGGGAAACTTTTTTGCGTCTTTGTAATTTTTGATACCTATTTCTTACGGTTTAGTCACAAAATAGAAAAATCTAAGTGGTTGCAGCGCCTCTTATTGAAAAAAATAGCCCATACACGAAGAACAAATACCTTCTACAGGATGGGGCATAGGAACCTGACGATTTTCACACACACAATTTGCAAAATTTTTATTTAGTGTTTGTTTTATAAGAAAGGTAACTTTATGCCATTTTTTTTAAAGAGAACATCGGTGATCTGGGCTCCACGATTTCTTACACACTGTTCTAATCTTTCTCGAAGGTTTGTTATTACTCGCTCAATCATCCGCGGAGGAATGGCTGCAATTTCGTCTCTTATTCGCTGCTGTAAGTCTTGAATAGTGGCGGGCCGAGGAGTGTAAACTTTGTTCTTAAGGTAACCCCACAATCAATAATCACAAAAGGTTAAATCGGGAGAACGAGCAGGATAAGGAACATCACCAAATCGTGACATTAAATGTCCAGGGAACATTTCTCGCAACACAGACATTGTTCGCCTTGCCGTGTGGGATATCGCCCCATCTTGCTGAAACCATACAGTGTTACGATCAATTCCTAATTGACGCAATTGGAGAAGAAATTACAGCCATTCCTCCGCAGATGATTGAGCGAGTAACAAGAAACCTTCGAGAAAGATTAGAACAGTGTGTAAGAAATCGTGGAGCCCATCTCACTGATGTTCTCTTTAAAAAATAAAATGGCATAAAGTTACCTTTCTTATAAAACAAACATTAAATAAAAATTTAGCAAATTGTGTGTGCTATTTCATTACGAAAATCGTCAGGTTCCTATGCTCCATCCTGTATATGGATATTTTATTTTTAGAAAGAGTCATTCATTAGTGAACGTTTTTGCGTCTTTGCAAATTTTGACACTTGTTATGGTTTAGTAAAAAAATAGAAAAATCAAAATGGCTACTTTTTCTAATTTGTGACCAAAATTGTAGCACGTAACAAAAACAAAAGGTTTATTTTTTTAATTATTAACCGATTCAAGAAATTTAAAAATTGGTCTTGTATGGATTTTTATGTAGATTTCACCTATACTAGCAGTTTCGCGGTAGCGAAAAAATATATTTTTTTTAAATGGAACACCCTGTATATTTTTCCAAATTTTTAATCCTTGAGTCACCCTGATAACAAACATACACTGTCTATAAGACACTGTATATAAATATCGTGTAGTTGGTTTACTAGTTTTTGTGTTATTCGTCAATTTATTGAAAACTTTTAAATACTTTTCAGCCTACCTAGAAGTATTATTTTAAGAGATACGAACAACTTTAAATACAATAGTTGTGGGATTTTGTACGTAATATCTTTTAGAGCTCTCACAAAAAACAAAAGCGCATCGCAAAGGGTAGAAAAAATTACAATTTTTGTTTTTTTTAAATGGAATACCCTATACATTGTTCAATGTAGTGAAATATCATTGTTTGCTGATTTCACAAATATATAACATTTTGATACTTGGATGAGCGGTTTGTGAGATATTTGATTCTAAAATATCAATAAATGAATAATTATTTAAAAAATCAGGACTTGGAAAAATATTGTTAATTAATTTTGTATCGTTTCAAATTATTTGAATACCTCTGTAATAATTTCATTGAAGGTATGTATACAATATAATTAATTTATATTAACCGCGTACTCAACACAGGTATGTACAGTCTTATTGTGATTTGATTTTAATGAAAGATTAAATATCATCGTTTAACCAAAAAATACGATTTTTCTTTCAACATATCGTATTTATTTTTGCTTCAGTTTACTTTTCAAAACCATTTTATATTATTAATATACGAAAGTGACTGCCCTGCTGTTATTGCAAATAATAGGTATCAATATGAAATACTGAAAATTTGATTGTATCAACTTATTTAATATAATCTTGTCTCACAAGTAAGCAATTTACTAGCGAAGTTTTAAGGTGCGTTTAGACTTGAGCACGCACGCACTGAGCATACGCGCCCGCTATTCGTTCGCGCTCGCGAAGAGCGTTTAAATTAAAATTCAATTTCCAACGCATGGGCTGATCCAGTTGTTCGCAAACGTGCGTTGGAAATGAGCGACAAAATAGCAGCAGCCGCGTTTATTATAATATTTATATAATATAATATTTAATATTTAATATTTAATATAAAAAAAAGAAATTCGAAAACGTAGACGTCGTTGGTGGCAAACGCCAATTTTTTGTAACAGACAAAATAATTTATTAAACAATTTAGTGTCAGAGTGTCGTTATGACCAATTCAGAGACTTTACGAGAATGACTAAAACCGATTTCGAATATTTGCTCAGCTTGATAGCACCAAAGATTATCAAAAAAGATACAAGTTACCTCGAACATACGCCGCAAATTCAGTATTGTACAAATTGAGCATTCGCGAACCAATTAATTCTTTTGAGCATGTACCCGAGACCGACACCAAGCGGATCGCGCTCGCTGCTGTTCGCGCATAGAAAAACACATAGTGAGCGTGCGCGCATAACCGTTTACACTTGAGCATTCGCGGTGGATCAGTGCGTGCGTGCTCAAGTCTAAACGCGCCTTTAGATGGTAATTGTAACTTATGTAACTTACGAAACGTAAGTTACATAAATGCGTATTTAAAATTGTGAGATGTAAATCTGTAAATAATAGATATTTTACAATAGTTATTATTAGCAAATTTCAGGTCTTTTTTTCCGTTTTTTTTCCTATCGAGAAAAATTAGACTAATCTTGTTTTGACATCAACTATCGCCTAATATATTTTCTTTTCAGCAATATATATTTTTTTAGAATTCATAAAAGCTTGTACAGAAGAAAAATATTTACAAAATAGTTTCTGAGACAGTTCCTACACCTAATTTGACGAAAATGCAACTGAATTGCTTTTTTAAATACTTTTTTTAAGAGAAATATCTAAATTTGATTTCAATTTCTGACGATAAAAAAGTGTACTGCATTTAAAGCCATCTACATATTATAGCGCGCAAACCTTACGCTGCGAGTGGTTGTTGTCCAGGATGTAATTTCGACGAATAAATGTAAGTACGCGATAGTGGCGCCAAGTGTATTGCTGCCGGGGGAAGTGGGGGTCACGGGGTGCGAACTAATATGGCGAATTCAAATACATAGTTTTAGTTTGACAAGTTCTTGTAGGAGTCGCTCTGAGCAACATTTGAATTGCGCGCGTAATATTTATTGGTTGGCGTTGGTTCGCAAGTGTGTCTGTCGTTGAAGGAGTAAGTAGATAAATTATTTAATTGAATATTTTAAAACATAAATGTTATACAAGCTCTTAGGTACAATGGGGAAAATAATAAAATGTGTTGTGGAAGATTGTCACGATATGTTATCTCCGCGACACCAGTTTCCAAATTCATCAGACGAATTCTTGTGTGTAAGCATTATGTTGATTTGAAAGTATTTGGACTATAGTTGCATATCTGTGTAATAATTCTAAAATTAGATACTCGATGTTTCCTGTGTGTAATAAATGCTTTGAAGTGTGTGCTGTACTTCTTTAACTTATCATCACTATTCAATCTTCAATCCAGTCTTGTGTCGTTTTAATTCTATTGTTTCCGTAGAGTGGTGTGGCCATTTGCACCGTATGGGAACAATGGCCTTAAACGTCATAATAAATCGAATTTTCTTAAACACTGTAAATAAATTTATTTAAATTCGGCGCTATAATACAGTTTAGTACGTCAAGATATTGTAGGTGGAGTTAAATGCAGTATCAGTGATTTATTACTGTGTTTCCATTCTCCCCCTACCTTATCTCTGGTGGGGGTGAAATCGCTTCCCTGGCTGAGGGAGTTCCGGCTCTTAATTAAGAGTTATTTCCAAATACTTATCTCTTTTTGGTATTTCACAAATTGTATACACAAAACAAAAGAAATTAATAAGCAAACAACATTATTTTTGTATTTGTATGGTAACTATACATTTCTGCTTACAAATGAATGCTGTTTTGCTGTTGTATCTAACGGAGTTCAAAAATTTTGACGGAAAATCAGGATGAGTTCTCCCACACTTTCTTAAAATTTGCATGTGCTGCTTCAAAAGCTTGATCACTGAATTGTTCTAATTCTGGTTCTCATTTAGAATTGCAGAATTCTTGAACATAGTGAAATATGGCATGGCGTTAACATGTTATATCTAATTCAATGAAATTCTACCGGAATTGATCGATTGCTCTTTCAAAATCCGATGTCAAGTTGTTACCAAAACATAACTTAACAACCAATTCTAAACTTGATAAACACTTGACATATTTTAAACAGTTAATTGAAGAAATGGAACGTAAAACGTCAATTTTCGAAAGCAATTAATAGCAGAAGTTGCCGTTAAAGGAACCTTCATGAAGGGCTTCCAGTTGTACAGTGATGGCCCTTAATATTGTGACCTATGCATGCTAACCTTGCCCTTATTTACCTGCAATGGAAACAATGGCTATCGTACTCTATCATACGGCTATCGTCCCTCCACTCATATTGCTGCTAAGAGTTACGTGTAGGAATGTGGAAATTTCAGAAAAAAATTTTTTTTTTAAAAGCTCGGAAATTTCATTATTTTTAATATGAAACGTTTCAACAGGACATGCAATGAAATTTCATATTACAAAAAAAAGAATGAAATTTCAAAATGAAATGTCAAATAAATAAAAATCTCAAGTCACAGTGTTATTTAGAATTTTTTTTAATACAAGTGTAAATAATGTACAGTTGCGGAATTTAAAAAGGCTGTATGCTGTAGATTGAATTTAAAAAGGCATACAAGTCTTTAGGCTTTATTTTGCAATATTAGAATAGTAAATCAATCTCTGCCTGATTGACATAAACATTGATAATTAAACTTTTTCAATACTATATATAGTTATTTGCGTTTTTTTTGGTAAACTTAAATGCGGCATGTTAATGTCGGTCTGTCACTTTGACAATAATTTTGACTTATAAAGCGAAAATAATTTCAAACAAAACCAAGTTCACAGTGACACGTTTTGAGTGTATGTATGGTTTTTTAAATTCCGCAACTGTACAACTGCGGATTAATTACACTGTCATTAATTACACTGACATAAAAATATAGAACAACTTTTACTGTCATTTGATTGATAGGTGCCGCAGATTTTAAGAAAGTGTGGGAGGGATACGAAGTCCCAAAAGCTCGTCCTGATTTTCCATCAAAATTTTTGAACCCGGTAAGATTCTACAACAACATTCATTTGTAAGCTCAAATGTTGTATAGTTAGCATACGAACACAAAATGATTGTTGTTTGCTTATTAATTTGTTTATATACAATTTGTGAAATACATAAAAGAGCTAAGTATTTGTGAAAAACTCTTAATTAAAAAAGAACTCGTCGTACAAAGATTTAAAGGTTAACATTTTTTAATAAAGAAAACTGTTAAAAGTTGAAAAAAACATAAATTAAACATGGAAATTTTTTTTCAAAGTAAAGTTGTATTCAGACGAACCGTGATAGATAGTATGATCAGGTAGGTAGGTAGGTAGGTAGGTAGCTGTTAGGTTTCATGTAGTGTTTTTAATTCATGTAATTGAGAAATTTCATATAATTGGTTTGAAAAACAATTAATATGTGATACTGGAAAGTGAAAAAAACAATAAAATAGGCGCTTTTTCGATCTTTTACAAAATCTCCGAAACGACTTTGACAAAAAATTGAAATTTATATACTTTAAACATAAAATGTTTAATTGATAATTGATCGATAAACTGTAAAATTTTTAACAAATTCGGCACTCTATTTTTGTGGTATAGACGCCACGCCTCAAGCTTTGTTTTCTATGGTCTCTTATGTGTCGTGTCATACTAGTGATTACGTCGCTGGTTTGATATCTCACATAGAAAAGAACATAGAAAACAAAACTTGAGGCGTGGCCGTAGCGGCTACCTTACTCCGATAGTGCATAGTTTAAACAGAAGATGTGAACAAAAATGCTGGACTAATACTACCTTCCAAATTACCTGGCAATCACTAGAAGAAATCTACTGTTTACTTTTTTAACCTATCGCCGTCTTAATAAAAGAAGGAAAATTACCACAATTATAAAAAAACTCTACTGAGTGCAACGTTTTTATACATCGCTCTGTTGGTGACAAATATATTTTTATCGCACTGAGATACGATAAAACCTGATAAATTGATTTGATATGTACGGAAAAAAACCTTAGCAAAGGCAATAAAATTTAGCTGTAAACAAGTGATGAATTTCAAGAAATTTATTTATTTACAAAAAAAATCTGAATTTTGACCAAGCCTATGTTTTTATCAAAACAATTGAATTCGTACAGAATTCGATAATTTATTAACGAAAATATGATGAACAGTAGAATTTTTTGTAAAGAATACATTTTTTGCTTAAAATCAATAATAAAAACGTTACTTTTATATGCGCAATAATTAAGAAATTTGAATTTTATAGACTGTACAGACTGTAGTTAAAAATCTAAATTTAACCATTGTTTCTGAAGCCAAATCAAAAAACCACTACCTGTTGAATTATGTCGTCAAAAAACAAAATTCCCTGATATATTTTGGTTGGTAGGTACTTTACGTTGTCAGTGTTATCACTGTAAATTACGCGCGTAAGTAATCTAGCAGGGTTGGAAAGTTTAAAACAAACTGTTTAAAACATTGTGTTTAAAACATGTTTAAAACACCCAATTAAAAACAAACCCTTCGTTTAAAACAAAGAGTTTGTTTTTAATTGGATTTTAAACATGTTTTTAAACATGTTTTTTTACTTGATGTTTTAAATTCATTTTTGTGGTTTTAAGCGTAGAAGAAACACTTCTGATGTAAATGTTTTGTATTATTGATACATATAATATGTATTTAATAATAAAATATTAGTTGTCTTATTAAGGGCCAGTTTGATAATGGGATTTAAAAGAGACTTTAAAATTAAAATCACATTCGTGTAAACATCTTTCAGCATTTATTATTTAATTATTATTGTAAATTAGATGTACAGTATATAAATATACTTGGTGGTCTAATAATCAAAATAAATAACTATAAAATTATTAACAATACATAAAATTTGCTTTTAGAAAGTTGCATCTTAACTTTTACTTTCTTTCCACATTTCCTATTAATTTTATCAAATTTATTTCATTTAAATTATTCCATTCTTGAATTATTCTATAGGAAAAAAGAAAATTTATGAATATTTGTTATTATTATATATTATTTGTTATTATTATATATATATATATATATATATATATATATTATTTGTTATTATATGTAAATTTATGATATTTTCTAGTACTTGAATCATTTACTTTTATTTATTTATTATTCATTCCATTATTTTTTGAAACATAATATGTCGTTTGCATTTATTACATATCAACAGATCAACATAAAAAAATTTAGGCAGCCTGTAGAAAATTGCCTGCAGCAAATGGCAGTATGAGTTAGAATATTTGTATTTTGTATTTTTATTGTCGCAATAACACAATCAAGTGTTTTACAAAAGTCAGATATACAAATAAGTACAACTAATTGAGAAAGTAGTAGGGTGACCATAAGAAAAAACATGCGTGTGTTTCAAAAATTCTGAAAATTCGTCAGTAGAATAGAATGCATAATCTTTTAAAAACGACATTAATTTCATTTTAAATGTTATGTAATTGAATATAGAGTTTGGTCCGTTTCTCGATTTGCTTAACCTGAAAAATTGAGGACGTTTTTGAAACGTTATAGGTATAAAGAACATACCTTAGAACGTCTATTTAGTGCATTTAATTTTGTATATTCTAAATTAAAATATCAGTTAGAATATCATTAGAAGTAGAAAAGCTGGTAAACTAGTTACAATTTTCAAGGACGTAAATAAGAAATAAAAAATAAAATTGAAATTAAAAATTGCATATGTAGAAAACATTTTTAGACGAAAATTGAAAGCCCACAACTGTTTTCTACTTTTTTCTATTTTCAACCCTAAAAACTGCAAAATGAATCTCTAGAATTTTTATCGTAAATATTTTAAAACTTTTATCATTTCGCAATACAACTAATAACTACTTTTTCCTTTTTACTATGCAATTTAGGTTGTGAGAGTATTTGAAGCAATTAAAAAAGTGTAATAAATTTAAACAAAATATTTGTTTTATTTAATTTTAAACAATTTTTTTTGTTTAAAACATGATTAATTTTAAGTCAGTTTTAAACATGTTTCAAACAAAAAGAACTGTTTAAAATCAAATAAAACAAATGTTTTGTTTAAAAAAAAAAAACAGTTTTTTTCCAACCCTGTAATCTAGCGTCAAAATTTAAAATGTCATATTAGCGAGTTATCGCAACCATCACGTTATCTTACGGTAAACGTTAAAATTACGTGGCCCCATTCATTTTCCATTGGATCACATGATCTTAATGTTTACCGTAAATTAACGTGATTGCGATAACTCGCTAATAACAGCAGATCTTTTTTCGGTAACTTTTGCCTTAATAGTATATTACATATCAAGTTTAGAAAAGTGAAGTTTTACTAAACGAGTTTGAAAATAAACCGAACGGGCATTTGATGTTGCGCATGCTACTGCGACAAGCAACATGACGCGAATGGACAAATCGAACAAACCTGTTGCCAATGAATTAACATTGATTTGTTTGATGTGATAATCAGATAATCCAACGTTAAGCCCGTTATTTATAGTATATTGTGTCACCAGAGCAGAAATTCAGCATTAGCAGCTCATAGCTAAGGGCTGCTAAAAATTGTTTCTGCATGTGTGACACACAACTGTTTTTCGCCTAGTACTAAACAAAAAAAAAAAAACTGACGTTTAATGAAAAATTCTGCGAAATGTCAAAGCGCGCAAATGAAAGTCAAATGTGTCTCTAGGTTACGAACTATAAATCGTGTTGTTATGAGCTTAGCACCCCAAGGGCAGATAAACATTACTTTCCGTCACATTTTTAGGGTTAATATGAGTTACTTTCACATAAAAAGTGAGCAAATAAAAATCAGATTAAAGTAGACGGTGCAAAGAAAATGTATGTCTGTGAGTAACTGAATTAATTAATGTAATACATTCATGGACTGTCAAATTTATTGACTTTTTATTTAATCACAGACATACATTTTCTTTGCACCGCCTGCTCTAATCTGATTTTTATTTGCTCACATGTTATTATGCTATTATTTTTATAGGCGATAATAGTATATTGTAGACCGAGGCGATAAAGTGCTTGTTGTCCAGGTTGAGAGAAGATATGGACACTGCGTCTCGCCTGTCCATTGGCCACTTCTTGAGGCCTGGAAAACTACTTTACCGCCATGGTTTACACATTATTTCTTTTCCTACACAACATTATAATTAATTTTGTTAACATCACACAGTATTGATAGTGTAGTCTAATAGTGTAGGAAACAAATATATTTAAAAAAAAATATATATTTTTTCTAGGACAAAAATTATAATTTTTTTATATATTTTTTGTAGGAAAAAATATATTTTTTTCCTACACTATTAGAAAATTCAATTTTACCGCCTCATCAGAGAGGAGAAAGCAAACGTTTCCACGGCTAGCCCGGCAAAACGAACATAAATGCCTAGCCGAGAAAATAATTCGCGAAACTTTACCACTAGGTGGCGCAACAATAATTTCTGAAATGCATTCTCATCGACATCAAAACATTAACAAACGTAAGTTTTTTATATTTAATTTCACTGGTATTTGGTTTTAAAAAGGGTTAAAATTATCAAGAAAAAAAAGAACACTGGGAAGTGGGATTCGAACCCATGCCTCCGAAGAGACTGGTGCGTTAAACCAGCGCCTTGACCGCTCGGCCACGCTAGCACACACAACACTGTACTTTAAAGCATCTATAATAATTTTAATAGTAAATCAATTTAATACTTTACTTCAAGAAAAAGAACGTTTGTGTGATATTAACAAAATTAATTATAATGTTGTGTAGGGAAAAAAAATGTGTAAACCATGGCGGTAAAGTATTTTTCCAGGTCTCAAGAAGTGGCCAGGCTTCTCTCGACCTGGAAAACAACCACTTTACCGCCTCGGTTTACAATATACTATTTCTTTATTTACATTAATGACACTACTGCTTTTCTAACAACTTAAGATTATAATTGACAATTCAACACGTAACCTTACATTTCTTCTCCCTAAATTTATCACTAGCAGGTAACTGTGACAGTGTTGTCGGTTGTATCTACGGAGTAAATTGCGAGGTTGGTGGTCTTTTGATTTTGAAACAGACATTCAGGTGTATTCCATATAATGCAGTGGTTATTTGCCACTTTATTGACACTGTGCTTAATAATAACTTCTTAACCACTGCTTTTAAATAACTGATTGAAGACATATATCATAAGCACACGGTGGTTACTAAATTTTGTAAGTCAATTTGCACAATTGTAAGACTGTAAAGCATTATCATCATACAATTGTGGAAATCTCCTATCAATATGACTTACAAAAGTTTCATGTGTCTCCTGTAGAATATGCAGTTTGACACTTATGTGATTTGCGAATTAGGGTGACGATATAAAATCATGCAGAAATATGTGTTCCTAGTTATAGCAATAGAATATTTCAAGAACTTTTTCTTATTATACGTGATACTTGTGAAGATATTACGAGACATTACAGTGCTAGTGAAAATTATTTTGAAAATGCAGACGGTAAATAAGGCAAATTAGATTCACATCACCAAGTACCTACTTATTTATTTATTTGTGGCTTACAACTTACAAGTCATCTATAGGCTTGATTTAAAAATGTTGCAGATCGTTTTGACATTTCTGTAAGTACGCTGTTTAAAATTCATAATTAGAAAATTTGAATACCTCCACTTAAATTTCATTGAGCGTTTGGACCTGGAACAAGGACTGTTCCGAATTTATTATTTTAAATGACATGCGTAGACCATTCAATTCTGGAACAGTTTTTAATTTGTGGTTCGAATAAACCTACTAACTAACCAGAAACACTAGCATAAAAATGCAAACAACATAAGTTTATATGTTATGAAGGAAATTTGAATATTTTAAATAAAAAATTTGAAAAATAATTTTAATTGTTGGTACAATTATTCATTTTTAAAAAAATTCCTTAAAGTTAAATTTGTATTGAAAATGGTGTGTTCTGACGTACCTACTGATGTATTACCTATTACACTGATAACACTACAATAGTTCTGGTTACAACAGTACAATTGTACTGGTTCCAATAACCCTGGTTCGGATATACCTACGCTTACGAATTCGTTGTTTGCCAGAGTGGGACGTTTGAAGAATACACTTTTCACTCCACGTTTTAAGTGCGGGTTTTAGGAGTGTTTGCGTGCTAAGATTCAAAATTGTAATTTAGGTGAACCAAGTACCAAGTTTGAAGATGACTGAAAATTCTCTATGTATTTATGTGTACTACGTGCGAAATCTAATTTATTGATGAAAGAACCGCCACACATCAGGTTTGTTGAGTTCCAAATTTTAGAACGATTCACGGATTATTATTTCCTAAAATGTTCTATAAATTCGGCACCTCTTCTACTATATTCTCTACACAATCCCTCAGTTTTTGTGTGGAAATGAATAATTTTTGGTAACTCTTGGAAATTATCACCGCAGCTGCATTAAATTCAAAATGCGCATGCGCCACAGAACCAGTTCTCAATCGTCCGCACTTCGGAACAAGTACTGTTTAGAATGGTTCCAGAACAGTTCTGGACTGTCCTAAGAAAAGGAAAACATTGGATTACTTGATCCGTGACTGTTCTGGAAAAGCCGAACGCCTCTTTTTGTTATGCGCATGCTCCTGACGGTTCTAGGACTGTTTTTGTGCGAACCCGAAAAAGGAACACGCGTATCATGTTTTAGTAATAATCATTTTATAAATGAAATTGGAATATATGGTTAGTATAAGTAGTATAAGTTTTTGCTTCAATTTAAAATAATATAATGCGTGATTTTTTAAATTATTTATCAACTCTTGCCATGGAATTAGGCCGGCATGTCGTAGCTTTAATGTAAAATAACAAAAAGGAGTGCAATGACGGACTTTTCACTTAAGCTAAGACTTGCCACTCAGATCTCATGGCAAGAGTTGATAAAAAAATTAAAAAATCACTCGGTATTATTTCTTCATTATGATTTTATAATTAGCTGCTTTCGTTCAAACCAATCATACCATATGTCCAAATAAATTTTTGATAAAGGTAGGTCATGGAAGTGTAAAAATCTACAACACCAAACAGTTTTTGAAGTAAGTGACATATCAAACTGTAAAATATGGCCAATTAAACTTCAATTTTACCTAACTACTCAAGATCTGGGAAATAATATGTTAATGTAAATAATGTAATAATTTATCTTCCATGGCCTACCTTTATCAGAAATTTATTTCGACATACGTTAGAATCAATGATTAGATGAGCAGAATCATAATACTGATTATAACATATCAAACCGGTAATGTTTTTAGGTTACGTTTTTGTGTTCAAATCAATAGCTGTTTTCGCGGAGTCGATCCCGAGCCCATTCGGAACATAAACTGAATAAGAAAGGATTTTACCAATGCGCAAGCGCGTCTTCGGAATCGTTCCTGAATTTTTAGCTCTGCGAACGCGTCGAGCAGATTTTGAGCAAGTTAGGTTAATGTCAAAGATAAATTATTGTCCCTGCTAAATTTCATTTGTGAAAAGAATTGGATTAAAGGAATGTGTGATCAGCAAGGTAAGTTTTTATTTATTTATATTATATTATTACATATTATATTATTTATTTTGTTAGATATGTTAGATATTATTATTTCTAATTGAGTATTTTTGTTACTGTTCTTTCTTACCTTCTATTTTATACTTTTCCACTATACTTATTTACAAATTTTTAGGTTAGGATCCGTCCCGAACTAAATACACCTGCCTTGATTCTAGAATCTGTCGGACGCGTTATGAACACGTTCATAATGTAATAGGCGTCTTCCACGAACACGGAATTTTTAATCTCGAGGGAGTCCTTTTTCCACCGCGAACGGCAAATTTACAAGTGCGCATGCGCCATCACTCCGAACGTGTTCTGAATCGGCTCCGCGAAAATAGCTAATGTGAACATACAAAATTTGTGATTATGATCACAAACTGTAATTATGATCGCTTAATCGGAGATGTGGGAGAATGTAATCACATAGAACGAACACGCAGGATTAAGATTACAATTACATGATTAGTAATCATGGGCATAAAGTAAAGCACCTATAGAATATATAACGACTGTTTTTTTTTTTTAATTTGGTGTCCAAGTTGGCCGTGACGAGGTACTTTTGTGAACCACAATTTTGATTATTTATTGTAAATTTTATTTTTTTATTGTCTGTTTTCGTTGTTACAACAGATCATTCTTATTGTCGTTTTTCGTTTATTACACTAAATTACATTCTTGTGGCGTCCTATTGTACTGTTGAGTTCGAAGCCTCGAAAGCAACGTTAAGTTCAAACGTCAAATTAACAACTGTCATGACGATGATGGTTCACAATGAAATTTTCATGGCCAACTTCGACGACAGATTTAAAAGAACCCTTTTTAGATTTTATAATGTAGTAGAATATACAGTGCTCACCAAAAAGTTGGCATCAAATGGGAAAAATTTTATTTTTATTAGCCCCTATTAGATACACCGAGTGATTTTTACTTAAGTTAGAAAATAGCGTTTTTCGAAGTTGCCAAAATCCGAAAAACGTTATTTCTTGGAAATTAATCAAAATTTCAACGAGATTTTTCGCTGTGTATTAGTTTTAGCTTACTGAACAATCTCAAGGCCAGAAAATAAAGTTTTTTCTTTAACTTCCGCAAAAATTGAATTTTTCATTTTTAATTTTTTCACCAAATTTCACATATCAAAACTTAATTTAAAATTAGGCAGAAATATGAGACGGCTATGAATTGTTTGTGACAGATAAAGTTATGTAATTTTTTCATGTTTCACAATACTCAACACAAAAACCCAAAAAGAATTGTGAAACGAAAAAACTTACATAATTTTATTTCAAGCTAAAACAATTCATAGCCGTCTCATATTTCTGCTTGTTTAATTGGCTTTACCGTGTAAACTACATAAGGAAAAACTCTCCCCATTTAGGTCGTTGTAAAAGAACATTTAGGGTTTTGTGATAGGAATTCATTAATAGGAGTAGAGTTTTTAGAAGACATTCCAACACCTGTTTATTATCAATAAAAAATGTTTCTCCTGAAAAGCATATTGCATCAAAAACGTTCCGATTATGTACAAATATTATTTTTCGGTAAATAATAAAACATCTAAAGCAATAAATACCTTTCTCTATTTTTTTTCCAATTACAAATCTTTGAAGTTTTCATCCAAAATTATTTGAAATTTAAAATTAAGTTTTGATATGTGAAATTTTGTGAAGAGTTCAAAAATTGAAAAATTCAATCTTTGCGGAAGTAAAAGAAAAAAAAAAAGCATTATTTTCTGGCCTTGAGATTGTTCAATAAGCTAAAACTAATACACAGTAAGAAAATCTCCTTGAAAATTTGATTAATTTCCAAGAAATAACAATTTTAGGATTTTGGCAATTTCGATAAACGCTATTTTCTAACTAAGTAAAAATCACTAGGTATATACAGTGTTTCCCAAAAGTAACGGATAAATTCTATAAAATGGTTGAGAAAAATGTTTCAAAAAAATGCTCGGACAGGTCGATTTTTATTTTTAACCCATTATTGAAAGATGTAATTTTCAACCCCCCACCCTTCAACCCTTAAGCGCCAGCAACCCCAACTTTAAAAAATCAAATAGCATAGTACTCCTTGTGGTACCTCATTTAATACCATTTTTTATGCTGAATACAACAAAAAAAAGTTTTTCAAAATCGGTTGATAAATAACTGAGATATTGAACAAAAATGTATTGAAATGAAAGTGCCGATATTCGAGTAGGCGTTGATACGGCTCTAGCAATAAGTGCTAAAAACAGTTGCAATTTCTTTGTAGTTAAATGTCAAATAAAATTTATTGACATTACGTAGTGTGTTTAACGATTAGATAGCAAAAATGAAACTTACTGAAACCGAAAGAATCGAAATTTTAATTATGATTGGGTTTGGAGATAGAATTCGGACGCATGAAGTTCGTATTTTGTTCAATGAAACTCACCCAAACCGTCCTCCAATATCCCAATCAACTATAAGTCGAATTGAAAAAAAATTTCGCGATCTTGGACATGTAGGAGATAAACCTAAAGCCGGACCAATGGCTTTAGATGAAGACAGACAATTGGATGCCATGTTAATGGTGCAGGAAAATCCACATTCAACCCTCGTGGGAATCGCTTCATATTTTAATACATCAAAAAATGCAGTTTACAGACTTCTTCATAAGGAAAAATTTCATCCCTACAAAGTGCACTTGGTACAAGAGCTATCCGATGATGATTTTGATCGACGAGCGCAATTTTGCGAGACAATGATGGAACTCTCTAACGCAAATCCTGCATTCATTAGAAATATTCTTTTCTCTGATGAGGCAACATTTTGCTTAAACGGTACCGTCAATAAGCAAAATTGCCGTTATTGGGCGGTTGAAAATCCACATTGGATGATGGAGGCAAATACACAATATCCCCAGAAGGTCAATGTGTGGGCTGGGATAGTGGGTAACCAAATTGTTGGACCATATTTTTTTGTTGGAACGTTGGCTGGTGAACAGTATCTGAACTTTCTTCAATTTGAATTAATTCCGGTGTTAGCGATACTGTTTCCTAATGCAGAAGATCCTGGTTTACCCGATCCCCGAATTTGGTTACAGCAAGATGGTGCGCCTCCTCATTATGCACGTCCAGTACGGGAATATCTCGACCAAATATTTCCTAATCGATGGATTGGTAGACGGGGACCTATTGAATGGCCAGCAAGATCTCCGGATTTAACCCCTTTGGACTATTTCCTCTGGGGTTAATTAAAATCTAAAATTTATTTGAATAGGCCTCCAAATATTGAGGAGTTAAAACAGAGAATTCGACAGGAAATTCGCTTAGTCACCCCTGAAGTGGTAAACAATATTCAAGAAGCGTTTGTCTCTAGATTAGGACATTGCCTCGCCATTAATGGACAGCAATTTGAACATTTAATTTAATTTTAATATTGTTTTATTTTTCAATTTTTTTTATTAAGTTTTATGTTTTGTTTCGTTTGAATACATTTTTGTTGAATATATCAGTTATTTATCAACCGATTTTAAAGAACTTTTTTTTTGTTGATTCAGCATAAAAAATGCTATTACATGAGGTATCACAAGGAGTATTGCTATTTGAATTTTTAATGTTGGGGTTGCTAGCGCTTAGGGGTTGAAGGGTGAAGGGTTGAAAATTACATCTAACACACTGCGTAATGTCAATAAATTCTATTTGACATTTAACTACAAAGAAATTGCAATTATTTTTACCACTTATTGCTAGAGCCGTACCAACGCCTGTTCGAATATTAGCACTTTCAATTCAATACATTTTTGTTGACTATCTCAGTTATTTATCAACCGATTTTAAAAAACTATTTTTTATTGTATTCAGCATAAAAAATGCTATTACATGAGGTATCACAAGGAGTACTATGCTATTTGATTTTTTAAAGTTGGGGTTGCTGGCGCTTAAGGGTTGAAGGGTGGGGAGTCGAAAATTACATCTTTCAATAATGATTTAAAATTAAAAATCGACCTGTCCGAGCATTTTTCTGGAACATTTTGCTTAACCATTTTATAGAATTTATCCGTTACTTTTGGGAAACACTGTATAATAGGGGCTAAATAGGTTTTCAGACAAGCACAAATTATTGCCGTAAAGTTTTTCGAAAAATCAGAAATAAAAATTTTTTCCATTTGATGCCGACTTTTTGGCGAGCACTGTATAATAATATTACTTTCGCAAAAAAAAACCGTGTATAACACTACTTGTTCCTGCGAATGTAGATTCACTTTTAGGTTATGTTAATAATAACATTTCCACAAATACGACATTAGGATATATCGTATTTACACTCCAGTCCATAAACTCATAGTTGTTAAGTGTATACTGTGTAGTACTGCAGCGTTCTTGGGACGTTGGGACACTTCGGAATTCATATCCACACCCACTTTAATTGGACTTAAAAATACGTCCATGTAACAGCTCTTTGACATGAATTAAATTTTAATTACAGGTTATTCTGACTAACATGAATTAACGTATTTAATTTCAGATGTCTGCAACTCACCCTCAGTAGCCCTCTCTGTACAAACATAAATGATTGTTGCTGGCGCTAGGTAAAAAGGATGAGCACTGAACAATGAACCTATTTTCACAAAAAAATCGATATTCATCTAATCCCAGATTATCTAAAACATCGATATTTATAAACTTTCGATGTACCTATCGTAAAAAAATCGTTTTCATTTCGTGAAAACTCGGCCTATGTATGGCATGGTGTGCAAAAGTTTCGAGTTCGAGTATTGTATAGCAGTAACAGTCTGTGCTAATAATAGTAATACATAGATTTAAAATTAAATTTGTTCTCAGGCCGTTCTAGAAGGCGTTTAAATATGTTTAAAACAAAACCAGTTATCTATCTACCAAAATACTGTAATGCGACATGTATAGAGAAGGCAACAATATACACTCGGCTAGAAGCACTGTTGCCGCTATTTCATTTCTTATTACTGCACTGCAGAATTGTTTATTTAACAAATTCACGTCGATTATCAACGAAAAAATTACAAAACATACATAACCATAAAATCACTAAATAAAATTCATTGAAAATGTAAATATCAGCTGAAAAAAATATTAGGAGCCATCTGTTCGACGCTAGACGCATTACTATCGGTAAATCATGGCCAGCTACATAACATTCACTGACGTGTATGTATGGCCGTTTCAATTCGACTTTTAAAAATTTTGACGGGTATTCCCCTCAGCGCCTCTTGTGAGTTTTTAAGTAATTGCAGTTGTCATTACGTTACTACCAGCAGACTCACGGCTTCCTAGATTAGTAAACCCCAGTGTGCTTTACCCGGCTAGCCGCATTTCAAAAAAAGTTGTTCTTGGAAAAATGACCTTGACGCACTAAGGCACTAAATCAACACTCCGTACAGGTAACGCAATCCCATTCCTCTCGTGAGAGGATTGAGAAACAAAGATAACAAATATAATTGTCGCAAGTGCAATAAGGAAGACAACAGTTTTAGGGAATTCTGTTTACCGCAATGTCACTGGTTTCAATTTAAAAGTGTGTTAGGTTATGTCTAGTTAGTTATTTACCAATCAAAAAGTTGTTATTTTGAGAAATGCAGAATGTTTCTTTTACGAAAAGGGCGGAATCATTAAATGTCATTCGATAAAAGTTTGGGATGCGATATTTAAGCTCAATTTTCTTAACCACTGACAGTAACTTTGACAAACGTCACTTCAAATAATATTTCCAACTGTTTTTTATCCCTAGATGAGAGGAATGTGCGACAAGGATAGATATAAAAAATCACTAAATGCGTTACCTCTATACGAAGTATGTTGATTTAGTACCTTATGACGCACTGTACTGTATCGCCCTCTGGACAATTTTCAAGTAACTATGTGTACACGTCAATTTGAAATATTTACACGATTTGACGGATAATTCAAATTCATTTTAAATTTGATTTAGTTATAAAAAAAATGACTTTACTGCGGAGATGTTGCGTAAGCAATTGCAGTTCGGAAGACAATGTTTCTTTCCATTGCATACCAGCAAATATGGAAGTAAATTTAAAGTGGAAAGAGATTTTGTTAAATCATACAGGTACAAAATTAATGCTGTAATAGTATATTATGCAACAAGTTTTATAAACGGCATTTTAGTCACGAGTTTTAATTAGGCACGAGCGAAGCGTAGCGGAGCGAGTGTTTAATAAATGAATGTCTAGAGAAGTTTATAAATCGAATTGCATACTATACTTTTTCTACGACCAACACAAAAATACTAAAATTCGGAAATTGTGCCGTGAAGCCGTGACTAAAACGCACAAAGTCACAGCTTGTCAATGTGTATTTAAAAGATCGCTTAGCAACGTGGAAACGATAATACGATAATTTGTGTTTTAAAGATGGAAGTAGAAAAAATTACTTTACGTTACGTTTCTTTAGATTTTGCACCTTTATCAGAGTATGCGGTAGTTTGCAGTAAACATTTCTCCTACAACAGTTTTTTAGTTACACAGAAACGTAAATTATTAACTGCAGAAGCTGTGCCTTCTATATTTGAGGTTTATTTATTAAAATATACACATACAGATCAATTACATTAAATAATAATTTTAGTTTGTCGATGAAAATCTAACTTGTTTGGAAAATTTAACGCCTGAAGTACCATATAAAATATCTGGTGCAACTCAAACATCAGCACCAACCATTAAAATAAAAGATCTAATATATACTAATAAATGTCTCACACAAAAATTAAGACGTTTACAAATACAGAATAATAAAATGAAAGAAGAATTACAAAACACAAAAGCAGAAAACACAAAATGTATATTGGAAACATTTAGAACAAATTACAGAAGATGCCAATCAAATAAATCCTCGTGCAACATTCATATTAGATCAAATTCGAAATTATAAAAAAAAGCTTCTCAGATGGTCTGAGATTACAATTCGACAATTGCTTGGAGATTTTGTTCACCAAAAGGATATAAAGTTCCAAGTAATTCAATTCTTAAGTTACCAAGTCATACCACTCTAAAGAAATATATGGGAACTGACAACAAAAATTTAATCAAGGATCGCTTAACATCAGAAATTAAAACATTACGTGCCTCAGAGAGAGTATGTTCACTAATTCTTGACGACATGGCAGTACGTGAAGCAGTGTTTTATTCCAAAACAGAAGATCGTATGTTTGGCTTAGAGACTATTCCTCAATCTCATGATGAAAAAGGAAATAAACCTGTTATTGCTAATCAACTGCTTTGCTACGTAATTCAGGAAATGTCAACAAAATATATAATACCAGCAAGTTACCATTTTCATAGACATTTAAACAGCAAAGACTTATACAAATTAACATTAGACGTTTTAAAATTACTGTCCGACTGTGGTTTTATCGTGATAAGAATGGTAGCTGATAACCACAGATCCCATGTAGCTCTTTTCAAGCATTTCGGCAATGGAATGCTTAAAAATGTTGTTTCTCATCCTTACAATCCAGGACTTGAGCTATTCTTCAGTTTTGACCATTGCCATGCAATAAAAAATGCGATGGTATAATTTCAGCTAAATACCTCTTTGATTTGGCTGAAATTCAAGAACACCTTGTGTTAGATTTTATATAATATAATTTACCCTTCTAATTTAGAGAAAATGAAAGTTAATTTGGCTGTTAATCTGTTTTCTCCTCAAGTAACAGTAGCTTTGAACTATCTTATTCATCATGGTGGTCCAGAATATTCTCACTTCAAAGACTGCATTGCAACAGTAAAATATATGGAAAACATGTACAAATACTTTCAAATTCACGATGTCAGCAATAAAACTCAATACATCCATCAAAGAGAACCTAACACTGCTGCATACACAGATATTCAAGATACACGTCTTTCATGGCTGCTTAATGAATTCACCTATTTTATTGCTGACATTCAGTTTACATCAAGAGAAGTAGGTATGGCTCGATTAATTAACGAAACAGCACAAGCTTTAGATTTCACAGCCAGAAGCACATCTCTCTGCATCTCATATTTGATTCGTGATTTAAATTTTCATTATGTGTTAACCAGGTGTTTTAGTTCTGATGCTGTCGAATTCATTTTTACAAATATTCGACTTCGTGGTGGTTCAAATGACTTGACTGATTGTAGAGCAGCTGAATATGCACTCAAATTTTAAAAAGTGGTTTGATTGAAAATGTAAACACCAGTAACACGATGAGTAAAGTTCATTATGCCAGCACTGCAAAACTTGGAAATATTCAGGAAAATTTAGAAGATAATGAAATTAGCATTACCTTAAGCGAGATAACAATTAAGAAATTGGAGATGATGAGGGAGTTTGAAGGCAGTTATTTAGGTTCTCTTTCGATTGAATCTGCAGCAATTGCATTTTTATGTGGATATTTAATCATGAAAATTGAAGAGTCTGCGGAATGTAATTCATGTTTGTTTACTCTGCATGATGATTCTTGCAAGAAAACCAGTCCTCTCCTTGACTTGATCTATAACCAGGACAGAGGAAAACTGAATTATCCATCTGAAAAGTTTGTTGGCTTAATACATTATGTAATACAAGTTATCCTAGAGATATTACCAAGCTTACCTAAACAAGAACTGGAAATAATTTTAAAAAGAGTAATTGTCTCATATCTCAGTGGTAATCCCAAGTTCTCATGTGAACTGCACAACGCCAATATTTGTAACATTATTATATCGAAATTAATACCTCCGCTGTTAACAAATTTTTGTAATCTGCAAACACAAAACATAAGAAAAAAAAGTAATAATATTTACACAAAAAAACGAAAACTTTTAAAATTAAATTAAACTTTACAACTTTACTCACCGTGTCTAATTTTAGCCTGTTAATAACAGCTACGGATTGATAAGTCCAAAATAAATCATTTCTTGACAATAAACCAATCCATCTTCAGAATGAAAACATATTATACAATAACTCAGCAACTCAACTGCTACGGTCGCCTGAACAGGCCCTATTGATTTAGTTTCAGCAACAGTTCCAATGTGTCAGATCTGAAGTTGCAAACTAATAATAAATTATTTTCAAATGTACAAAATACACATAACTTGCAATGCTTAAAGTTGTCTTCCACTTAGCATTAAATTTTATGCTTCAATCACATCAAAATTCATAGTCAGAATTGAAGATAAGATAATAAACTTATGATCATGACTTACTTCAACATCATCCAAAATCAACTTTGAAATCGTGACTTGACAAATAAGAAATGTCAAATGATGTTTTACGAAGGTACTAAATCAACATACATACTTCGTATCACGGGGGTCCGACTCAATAGGCAAAATGTGTATCACAGTCAGGGTTGCCAATCTCTAAACAGTCAATTCCCTACTCCAATGTTTAAAATTCCCGCTTTTACTCGCAGTCGAACTTTAAGTTTCCCGAATAGTTTTTTCTTGGCTAACAATTCAAAATAAAACACAAAATACAATTCACAACATTTATTTTTTCCAAATGTTAACATTTAACATGGTTATATTTGGTTCAAATTTTATTATACCTCCTGCTTCGTGCACCCACTCTTTGGTGAATAGTAATGCAGAAATTGTATCCGTATGCAGCTTATTGCGATTTTCTATTGCGCCGGAATTGTCGAAAGCGAAAGCGACATTTACCGTCAAATGTACTGAATGATAGAATGATGCTGTGTAATGCGCATGAGCAATACAATTTCAAAAGGTGCCAACCTGTTAAGCATTTAGATATACTTCTTGAAAACTACGCGAATGATACTTTCTGATAAGTTATAAATTGCAGCAAATGGAAAAAGTTGAGACATGTCTGGAAAAAAATAAAATAAAATGGTAAAAGAGAAAAATCCCATGTTTACCCGCTTAAAAATTTTTCCCACACAATTACTTAAAATTCCCGCCTTTCGGGAAAAATTCCCGACATTGGTAACCCTGATCACAGTATAGGTCAAGGGGCTTAAAGGCAAGGGGTAGACATGCTTCTGTATATCCAATCATAGAGGTCGCTAAATGGTTAGTTATTTTACAGATTGCGTTTTCATGTTGTTTTAGTATTACTTTTAGAACCTATTTTTAGATACAGATGGCAACATTCTTCGGAAGGGTATATGGGTAATTCCCAAAACAAAGACGCAGGTATGCGGGTCCATATATGGACGCAGTATGCGTTTGAATCACCGATCACATCAACGAGAGATGGTTATGTCAATGCTATTATTTGTGTATACTTTCCCCACCACAAAAAATGAGCTTCTGTATATCCAATCATAGATGACGCCACCAATATTAAATGTAGAAAATAAAGCGGAACGATAGCAAAATTAAGAACACTAGATGGCGCTTCGAAAAATATAATTATGGGCGGGATATTTGAATTCTTGTATTTAATTTTTAATTTTGAGAAACACTAATAATTCAGCAAACGTACTTGTATTCGGAAACACAAAGTGAAATTCAAATTACAAACAATTTAGCTCATAATTTGCCGGAATGTGTTTCAAAATACAAGTACATTTGCTGAATTATTGTTGATGTGTCTAGTGTAGTATAGGTACTTACCAAAATAAACAAAAGCATACAGTTTAATAACTTTACTCAATAAAATGTAAAATACAAGTTAAAATCGATTGTTACAATAGCGCAACAAATCAAGAGGGATATTCTGTCCGTAGATGGTTCAGCCCCATAGTTTCACAATTCTTCCAGATTCCAGTCATTGCCGTGAAATTTGCCAACCAGCCTTATTGTGAGGGCGGCATGGTTCTACTGGCGTAGCCAACAAAGCGCCACTGATCTGTGGAAAAAAAAAGTGTATTTACAATTTGAGAGTAACACAATGTAGTACAAACGTTTTCTTCAAAATGGGTCACTCTATTAAAAATGATATTATTAGCTATTGTAAATCTACCGCTATTAGTTCAAATGACACTTATAACTTAAAAAAAAATATTAAATTTAATATGAGTGATATTTAAAAAGTGGAATTAATTAAAGCAATAATACATGTCGGAAATTAATAGTTAAAACTTACTAATTTTATGTTTCATGGTTTCCCAAAACTGCAAATGACTGGAAGAAGTGGACACAGCAGTACATAAGTGTTTGCCATGGGTCGGAAACAACGAACTGCCATTAAAACTGTCGAAGAGCATGTCTATATCTTGTATAAATGTCGCAGTACTAAGAGCATTATTACCCAATGTACCTGAAGCACACAAAAAAAATGTTGTTAGGAAAATTTATAACACATCTGTTGTCAGTTCTAAGACACATCAATTAATTACATTTTATGCACTGAATCAGTCAACTCTACTGAAAGTATCAGCCAGAAGAACAGATGATTCTATTAAAATTTGTGGGTATGAAATTATAAAGATTGTATGTAGATTCTAAACTTACCTCGAGATATATTGTAGAAATTTATACATGCGACAGAATGGCTAAAGAGCTGTGCCCCCAAAGACACTCTCATTTTTGCGAATGAGTCGGGACCTAAATGTTCTGACGTTAACTTCGGGACACATCAAAATCTTCTTTCACTCTTGTCCATTTCAAAGGCGTCCTTAATTACCTGAACGTCAGCTCTGCCAGCAAGAGTGAAATGTTTGGCACATACTCTCTTCTTTCGCTGTACATTTTCAGGTGGCATATTCAAACCCAGAGCAGTAAGCCATTCTTGACACCTTTATATAAAATAATGTAAAATTAACAACCGATACCTACTAATGTTCCTCAATACGTATAAAACTGAGCCCTTTATATGATTCTAAGCAATTAATCATTATTTTTGCATAATTAAAACAGAAAAATTGACGAAAATTTCAGAATACAAAATTGAAGATTTCTCAAAAAACTGCTAAATTTGCATCAAAAACCAAAGCTGTGACCAAAATTTTTAACAAAACAAAGCAAACAAAAATATCCTCTGAAAAAATGTAAAGTAGGACACATGTCACTATGTTTATATCGGGTGATCAACTGAATTTTACCTCTAGTGGGGCTTGCCAAGAAAACTTGGTGTCTGAGATCATAGAACTCTGAGATTAGTGCTGTTCACAGATTAATAATTGACAAATTAACATATTTCGTATTGTCAAGACATACGTTTTCGAGTCATGGCAAACTGCGAGGTAAAATTCATTTGATCGCCTGATATAAGTTATGTATCCGCATTTTTTTCTGTATTGGGGCGCCATATTTTTCATTGCACACAGGCGACCATACCTGATTCTACTACGTCTCTTGTGCTTGGTTTTTATTTAACTTACCTGGTGATTGATCTTGGAAACCAAAAAGATTGTATGTTTTCCACAGAACTTTTACATACTACAAACAGTTGGCGATTCATAGTAAATCACCGTTGCGTTGAATAATAAAGTTTTACGAAGAGAACGTCAGTATTCAAACCGGTGCTTCGTATAGAGGTAACGCATTTAGGGCCACTTTTACCACTTACGGTTATTTTGCTGGTTACGTGTAACCACCGGTTTGTTCTAAAATTCGCTTTTACCACCTCTGGTTACACCGAGTCTTGACAAACCGCCGATAATTTCTCATGTTAACCGACACCGCTGGATGGAAATCCAGTTAAATGCTAAACCGAAGGTTAACATATATATTCGAATGCTTTCATTGGCTTGTAAAATCACGTAGTCCAAAGTGCTTTAACCGCAGGTTAAGGCCTAACAGTTGGTTGCCAAACGGGGACTGTTAACCGTAGGTGGTAAAAGTGGCCCTTAGTGATTTTTTATATCTATCTTTGTCGCACATTCCTCTCATCTAGGGATAAAAAACAGTTGGAAATATTATTTGAAGTGACGTTTGTCAAAGTTACTGTCAGTGGTTAAGAAAATTGAGCTTAAATATCGCATCCCAAACTTTTACCGCATGGCATTTAATGATTCCGCCCTTTTCGTAAAAGAAACATTCTGCATTTCTCAAAATAACAACTTTTTGATTGGTAAATAACTAACTAGACATAAACTAACAAACTTTTAAATTGAAACCAGTGACATTGCGGTAAACAGAATTTCCTAAAACTGTTGTCTTCCTTATTGCACTTGCGATAATTATATTTGTTATCTTTGTTTCTCAATCCTCTCACGAGAGGAATGAGATTGCGTTACCTGTACGGAGTGTTGATTTAGTACCTTATGTTTTACTCACCGGTTTTACTGTACTGTAGCTCCCTCTAAGCACAGAAAAAAAGCTTTGAACTAAGAATGCGGCTAGCCGGATGAAACACACTGGGCTTCATTAATCGAGGAAGCCGTGAGCAGACTATTAGTAGTTCTGTAGTATCTTTAATAGGGAGCGCTGAGGGGAGTACTCCATTAAGGTACTAAATCAACACTCCGTACAGGTAACGCAATCCCATTCCTCTCGTGAGAGGATTGAGAAACAAAGATAACAAATATAATTGTCGCAAGTGCAATAAGGAAGACAACAGTTTTAAGGAATTCTGTTTACCGCAATGTCACTGGTTTCAATTTAAAAGTGTGTTAGGTTATGTCTAGTTAGTTATTTACCAATCAAAAAGTTGTTATTTTGAGAAATGCAGAATGCTTCTTTTACGAAAAGGGCGGAATCATTAAATGTCATGCGATAAAAGTTTGGGATGCGATATTTAAGCTCAATTTTCTTAACCACTGACAGTAACTTTGACAAACGTCACTTCAAATAATATTTCCTACTGTTTTTTATTCCTAGATGAGTGGAATGTGCGACAAGGATAGATATAAAAAAATCACTAAATGCGTTACCTCTATACGAAGTATGTTGATTTAGTACCTTATACTCCATGGCATGCTTTCTCGGAACCGAATTTTAGGCGAATTGAAATGGCCATACATACACGTCAGTGAATGTTAATGTAGCTGGCCATGGGTAAATCAGTATCAATCAGTTTTAACAGGGAATTAGTTAAAAAGAAACGTAAACTAATAGCGTTTTCGATTGACCGCACTAGTGCGCACTCAGAATATCTTCATCTCGTGTTATTACATGAGGTTAAAAGAAGATGCAAATACACTGAGTGCAACCGGTGCAAATGAATCGAAAACGCTATAAAATAAATACTTTGCGTCCTAACACGAATGATTTTTCATTGAAATAATAAAAATTTAGCAATAAATAAATCTATTTAAAATGAAATATATTAAATCGAGCAATATTTTAGACAGACAGTGATCAATAAAGAGCGGATTCTATGCTAAATGCATATTGCATATTTGGACATTTTGTCCAATTTTCGCATATTTCTAAAAACGTGCATATACCGGGTGGAACATAAAAAACCTTTGGTGCTGTAACTTCCTTAGTTTTTATCCGATTTCAATAAATGATATGTCAAACAAAATCGTTTTAAAAACACTCTAACCTGATCTGCTGTGAATTTTCTTTTGACAACTATTTTGTGACAGATCGTAAATAACTGTTTTTTTAAATTGCACTATATATCTTTTTGTACTTATTCTAATAGATATTCTTTCTGAATATAGCTACATTAAAGTGAGAAGTCAAAAATTTATTTTAAATGAAAAAAATTATAATTTACAAAAATCAAATAACGATAGTTTTTATTAGAGCAACTGTTCGAAGTTAATCCCATTCTGTCCCTCTACACATTCGACATCTCTATTGACGCTCATTGCTGAAACACATTCAGTTCTAAATCTCCTTTTTGAATTTCGCATGTGATTGTTTTGGGTTTTTTGAAAGATACACAATTTCGTAAATTTCGAACCAGTTTTCCAAATTTATCGGCACTTGGAAGTAATCTGTCAGGAAAACGACTTCCACAAAGCCACAAGGCAGCTGCAGCATTTTTCCCTTTTCAAAATATGTTTCAATCATATTCACATAGGCTTTGTTATCCATTTTAATCACAAATGTGAGAATTTATTGTCAATAACTTTAAAATTTTAATAAAATGCGCGACTGACAGACATCCACATCTCACTTGCCCTTTCGCAAATGTAGAACATACCCGTGGAACATACCGTTATTATTGTTTAATATGATTGCCTGATTTTTAAAATTTTACATTAAAACCTTAAATTCTCGTTTCTTTTTCCATTCATGGTATGGTTGTTTACATTTTCATATTTAGAAAAAAAAATCTCCATTAAAAGGAATAAAAAATAAATAGGAGTGCAATTTGAAAATAAAAAGTTGACTGTCATCTGTCAAAAACGGAACTCAAAAAAAACCTTTGGTGCTATAACTTCTTTACTTTTTCTCCAATTTTAATAAATGATACGTCAAACAAAATCGCTTAAAAAATGTCACAATTTGAATCGATTAAATTTTTTTTTTTTGAGTTCCGTTTCCGAACCAGTGTTGACTAGGTGGGGAACTTGGTTGGAAGCGGCAATCTTTTATGCTGAACATTTCGTAGAATTGCTTTTACAGTTTAATGCCCAAGACAGTGCTGCTATTGCAAAGGCACAAAATATTGTAACAAAAATACTTCATTGGCAAATCAACTAACCTTCATCAAAACGCATTACAGTTTTATAGTAAAAACTATAAACAATTTAGAAAAACCGAAAATGTCCTTGATAGAATCGGTTGAAATTGTTAAAGAATGGGAAGAGAATATTTCAAAAGTTCCAGGTAAAATCGGTAATTCAGTAAATAAAAAATGTTTCTCGGTTTTAGAAAAAAAAACAGCGGCTTCAAAACCCTTGAGGAAATTTACGAAATTTTGAATGGAAACTTTGAAATTGAGTTAAGTGTAGAATTTTCAGCTGTCAGTCACTTTAAATATGCCCCAATTACCTCCGTAGATGTTGAAAGGAGCTTTTCAAGTTATAAAAATATTTTGTCAGATAAAAGGCAAAATTTCCGGGTAGAGAACTTGGAAAACCACATTGTCGTAAATTATAATCGAAGATTTTTTTAGTCTTGTTATAATTTACTTAATAATATACATACTTCCCCATTTGTATTAGCTTTCGTAAATAAATGTAAATAAATTATATAAAAAATAATATGGTTTTTATTCGAATGAGAATGCCCATAAAAACACACTAGATCAGAATAGCAAAATTATAGTTTTACAAAATGTACATTATTTGAATTTTTGCGCATATTTCGTCATTTTTAGTGCATATATATGTGCATATTTCATCATTTTTTAGTGCATATATATGCGCATATTAAACTCATATGTCATATGTCTCAATATGTCCTTAACAAAAGTTTTACACATTTCGAGAAAATCGCAGTTGAAAATCGGGCAAGAATAATCGCACGTCTGTCTTTGAGGTAGGTTAAGAAAAGGAAATTTTATTCGACCGCAGAAAGCATCTGTTGGAACAAAAAACAGAACTGCAATCGAGCAGTGACCCAGTAACCTTTGCCGAGTTCGGGCGGCTAATAAAAGCGTTTTTTTTCACGTCGCAGTAAGTCGTATCGTAGCCAAGGAATTTGCTTCATTTTATTTCATTTATGATCATGATACACAGTTTATTCTTCCGTATCCTTTGGAATCAACAGTTTAGTTTGTGAAAAGTGCAAATGTGCAATTTACAGCTAATATCCTCGCATTTACGCGAGTATGGAACGTTTCGTGTGTGTGTCGCTAATGATGAATGCCACTTTGAACAGTAGTTATAAACATTACTAAATTACTGTAGTGAACGTTTGAATGTGTTGTTCCACACAGATATTATACGGTGAGTGAGTGCGCCTTTGCATATTAGTCACGCCTGCGATATTAATTGCCTATGATCAGCGAAGCAGGTTCCGTAAGTTTTTTGTTGTTTCATGACCGTCGTATAAGGGGCGGATAAAATAATTTTCCCGCGTTATGAAATTTTTTTTAAAAAAATTTTCCGCGTTCTATGTGCTCTCAAGGTAATGTGGTTATAATTTTTGCACTTATTTCACAAACACCCTGTATATTTTGGGTATTTTAAATTTACATATTTACATATTGCTGTGGTTTTGAGCATATAAAAATTTAGAAATAATTGAAATCTCAGGGCCTAGTAATTTTATTGTTAAACAAGTTACGACACTGCACCGGGTTCGTATGCGGTGTCGCAGATAAAATGGAAACGGAGACTCTAAAAGCATTTACTGAAATGTTATTGTGCAAATCTACGAGCGACGTGGTGAATGGGTAAGGAAAATTCAAATATCTTAGTAACAAATTTATTAAAACGCAATAATACCAACATTAAACAGCAAATGTCAAAATTTATATCAACACAACCAAAAATTTTCATCAGATAAAACATGTATATATATAAGTTACGATATAATTTGCAACGGTGAATTGAAATCAGTAGATCTTGACCTCAAATTCATCGTAAACAAACAGGTAAATAGTTTTCAGAGACCGCTAAAGCAAAATGCCTTGATCCGAGTCCCTTGAAAATTCTGAAAATTGTTAAATGATTGTGAAACAGGTATGTTGTAAAATTGTTGAAACGTGATGTGGAATTTAAGTTTGCAACGGCACAAACGAAATGTAATTATTCTATAACGTAAATGCCATTGACAAATTTAAATCGTACTAGTTTAAGAAAGCCGATCTAATTCTAGTATAACCAGTTAAATTAAATTGTGTGGTGTTTGTTCTTATTATTCTATATCGTAAATGCCATTAACAAATTCGAATCGTACCAGTCCTAGAAAACTGATCTAATTCGTGTACGATCAGTTAAATTTATAAGTGTTGTGTATGTTTTAATGTTTAACTTTGAAAATGCCATGCAAGTCGTAATTATTCTGACTTGTAAAATGCCATTAACAAATTTGTTGTTGAACCAATCAGAAAAACAGATTCTATCTGTATTCAACACAGTTACATACAAATGTGTGAAGTCAAGACATGTCAAAAATTAACAACAATTAAAATAAAATTTAAACAGTTTACCATTCTTGTAGAGATGCTAACACAAACACTGCCCAAGGAAGACTTAAAATCTAATGAAAATTTTCCCACTTATATAAGGAGAAAACCAAACAAAAACTTGCCCCCAAAGAAACCTAACCTTAAAATTCAAAATTAAAATCAAAAATTCTACAAAACTAAACTCAAAAACTTGCTTTTATATAAACCAAAAATATGAAAATTAAATTATCTTTTTGTAGGCCACCCTATAAGCCCGAGACGGAGGGCCTCAACTTTATACATCTTCACCTTCGCCCCGTCAGGAAGGTGTAGCAGATAGCGGCGCTTGTTCCCGCGGTGGTTCTTTAGGAAATCACGAGGAAGCTTTTTAATGGCTTCCTCAAATTCAGCAACCTCCATCTGCTGAGGAACAGGCGTTTCTGGATCCGGAGACCCAACCTTCCTGACCAAGACATTTGTAGCTTCAGGGACAGAAATTACAGGCCTTGAAGGTGCAGGGGTGAAATCTGGCATAGCCTCTGTATCGGAGTCATCTCCAAAGAGCTCTCGAAACTTGGTTTTCAACCAATTGGTCGTCGTAGGAGAGTCGATGTTCAAGAGACCGTCTTCGAGGTTAGGTAAGCTCTACATTTAACAGAATAGAAATTTTAATAAAAGAAAAATCTTAGTGAAAACTTAATTTTCAGAATTCTAGGGGACCCTTTAATACAAATATAATGGAAAAAATGGCACCAAAGGCCAAAAGAAATGATCATTTTACATTACAAAATAAAATAAATTCAACGTGCGTATCCTTTTTCTTTTATGTTTTATTTATCCTAGAAAGGAATAACACAGCAATACGTATAACAAATTTAGGTATTTCTAACAGACATATCATTATAAATTTATTCGCCTTGCTTTTTTGGAAGCAAATTTTTCTAAAATCACATTTACATTGATTTTTTCACAAATTTACATCAAATATACATCATGTTCAATTTGCTGAGGACCATATTCTATGAGGATTTTGCGAACTTTATTATTAACAATTACCGGCCAAGTTGCCGAATCGCTTAAATCGAAATTAGTCACATTACTAATAGTATCGAGCAATTCGGATGCTTCTAATGTAGACGACTGTTCTTGTTCTTGTAAAATCAAGAGATAATCTCCCGAAGAAGGTTCTTTCGAATTCAAAGTCGAGGGGCTTGTTGTAGATTGTACCAAATTTTCTTTCGATGTAGAATGACTGATTTGATCTTGCGATTCACGCTCGATATTTTCTTCTTCGTCTTTTGTGTCATCGGATTTCTTAAGAAATTGTCCTCTAAGTTTTTCCCTTTCTAACTCCTTAGTTGCCTTTCTTTCTCGATTTTCGGCTCCAGATAATTTTTTCTTCGATTCCTTTGCATATCCGTAACAGTATAAACTAATTTATTGAAACTGATATACATTCATGAATTGAGATTGAACCGGTACGGAAGAGATCACTATATTAACTGATATTAACAATTCTAAAAATTCTAAATTTAGAAATTGTGAACTGAAGAGTGGCGACTTCTTTGAGATTGCTAATGCACTTCTCACAGTAAGAAAAGGAAGTTATTTATAGGATAGCAATATAAAATTTAATAAGAAATCTATAATCGTGCCTAAAAGCAGTGAGAACAGCTTTACAATACTTTCGTCGAGAAAAATAATATTTTATTTAAAAAAAAATGTCATTATACAAAACTAAGATTCTACATAAATTCTTACACCTAGTTTTACAATAATAATATTTTATACGATAATTTACAATAATTACGGTATTTACAATATTTAAATTAACTACTTCAAAAAGTCCAATTTTGGACGAAACCTACAAACAGTAATGGAAACGTACAATAATATTATTTTATTTCAATATAGTTTCCGCGGTGGTTTCAGTATACCCAAAATCGGCACTAAAGAGAGAATTTCTAGAATGATCCGGCTTCTCTGCCTGGCCCGCAAATAAATATCTACCTGCTGCTGCTAACACATCTGGCAAACGTACTGAAAACGGCCGCTAAATTGTTTTTAAATTAAAATACGATGATTGCATGTCTAATTTCAATAAACACATGTTCACTTCCTAGGAGCTTGCAGCAGGGCTTTTGCGGGGGGAGGGGTCAAGAATTCGGGACGCTATTTCCTTGTAGAGACCACCACGGTCGGGTTGTAAATCTGTCAAGTAACCATTGGTGTTTTCGTGCTCATGTACTAATATCGTCACACAGTAATTGTAGGCGCCAAACCAAAGCAGGGGGATGGGCCGGACGCCATAAACAAATTTATTCGATGTTTGAACGTGTTCTAGTGGGCTTGGGATACGGCCTGTCGCGTCATAATCACTTTTGCAAATACGATAACAGCAGATTGTGTTTATTTGGCCCTGTTCTCAGGCCAGCATCATGATTCTTTGTCAAGTAAAGAGACTCTTGAAAGACAGTTGGAGCGGAAACACATCGCAGGCATCGCGAGGCAGAAGCATTCCGTATGACAGTTTGAAGTTCACAATTTATGTTTGTTTGCGGGTGTGATATATGTATAGTCGGGTAGACTAGAACGGGGAACACCCCGCACACAATATGTTTATATTAATATCAATAGATATAGTTCAGTAGCCTACTATTAGTCGAGTTGTATCGCAGACGCGAAGTTGTATCGAAGACGCGAAGTATTACATATCGATAGTTTCTATTCTAGTGTTAAGTCTTATACGCACTTATGTATTCATAGAGTAAAATAAATATATATTAAAACAGCGGGAAAAATGCAGTCAAGGCGTGTGCTAGAGTTAAAATCAACGGTTGCCATTGGTCGAAGGAATGCCAGAATCTTGTTACAATTACGAGAGGGTGGGTTTTAATTGTTTTCATGGTAAGGGGCACGCGAAAAGAACGAGAGATCAGATTGAATCGCTAGCGAGCTCGGTCAAATTGAATTCCAAGTTGTCTTGATTGTGTTCAGGCGCTTGCAGTCCTTATTCAATTTGTATTTTTATACACTGTCTTTCAAAAAGTGTGCTACAAATGGGAGTTTTATTTACTTTTATTTAGTTACATTTTCAATGATTTACTGTGAAGAATACTAAAAATTATAACCTTTATCATTTAAAATGTAACTTCGTTTAAATGTATCATATTTTTTTAATGTATGAATGATTAATGCTAGTGTGTATAAAGAGTGGTTCACAATAAATTGTGATTTTTTTATTTTTCAGGTAGAAGGCTGTAATTTCATATTTAGCTATAACTTTTAATTCTGAACAACTTATTTTTATGATATTTTGCTGTATCTTGTAAAATAAGGGTACTTTACTCTTAAGCCGTCTTCATTTCTCGGTGTCCACTCTGTATACCGTTCAAGATAAATTTCATCTGACATTTTCCAATTTGACTTTAAGCGATGCAGAAGCGTTCTGCGTCAATAAATTTTTATAAAAACCGATAATAAAAAAAATTCCCATTTGTAGCACACTTTTTGAAAGTAACTTTATATAATTGTTGCTGTTAAATGATTTATTACGGTACGGTTTAAATTTAGTGATAAGAAGGCCAATTAAAACCATACACGTGGGCGCCGCGACGCGAAGTGTTTAAAATCCAGTGTAAGTGCGAGTGAAAGGATTATACGCTAGTGGTAATTAACCTTTAATTGTTTCCTTCAACTCACCTTTGGTGGTAAAAGAATTGCACAGAGATAATTTGTTTGTTCTTAATCCGACTAAGAGCCAGTACTTTTCATAGTAACATTACACTGAGATAAATTTAATCAACTATTTTGAGTTACTTTACAGCGAGTATTAAAACGCATTAGTGACTGTCATATTCTAAAATTTGATTGTCAGTGTTCGTAATTAGTTGCCGAGTTCGATAATTTAATCAATCAACGGCAACTTGCTAATTCCTACATCTACCTGGACTCTCAATACAGTGTACTTTAGAAATCATTCTACCCTAGGGGAATTATCTCGGACATCTCTTCAAGCAATTTGAAATACATTCCTGGCCATTTTCTTGACAAAGGTTTTCACACCCTGTATATGTGGGACGGTCAAACTGTGGTCTTGGCTAGAGACTGTTAACGCCACAATCACCCATAGTGGAAAGCGAAAATAGTCAACCAATTCCTTGCGCTATTAAAAACTTAGTTAGATTAGCCGGCGGAAGAGCGATATACAGAGAGTCCTGAAAAAGGCCAGGCATTGGGTAAAGCACCGCTCTCAAAAGCTTAATTTACGCTCGGACGACGGAACAGAAGAAGTATCGGCTCACTGTACGCGTCCATTAATTAGGTTAGCCGGGGATAGGGTTAAACAATAACTCCCAAGGGAGCCCTTGAAAAACTGGTGATTGCTACTGATTTACTTGCAGATTGATCGCTGAAGGCGGCAAGTGTATCACATACTTCTCCCAAAACATCTGATTAATTCATTAATTAACTCCATTAATTAAGTACACTGTAATCCCACAGAGACACTTTGTGCGTTGGTTTATTAAATCGAACAAGTCTTTGAATACCAGCAGAGTGACGGACGCTGTACCAAGACTCCAACGCAATTAATTATTGGAACTCAATTAATTATTGATCTAAGTGAGGAGCAGAGCTCTCCAACAAACATCTGTGTAAATATTATACATTGTGAATCGGAAGAAAATAGGTCGCGCCGATACCCGAAGGTGAAAGCTGTTAAACGAATTACACTGTACTTTCTAAGAATTGCAATTGTTGTTTATCCATATTGATTTCAACAACAGGGTTTTCGCTCACTGTACCCGATCCCACAGAGGCGGGGACGAGGAGTTTGCCTGGTTTCTTTTTTTTTTTTTCAATAAATAATTATTTCAATTTAATTGTTGTGTTTCATTATTAACTTGCCAATTTCCTTGTTGTAAAGAAACTATTATACTGCCCACCAAACAAAGAACCTGGGTATCACAACGTAACGGCGGATTACATCCGACGATTGGGTCATAATTAGATAATATTAAAATTACCTTCAGCACTGGACAAGATCCATAAAAGTCATTCACCCTGCAACAACACAGCTGGAGGGTTGACCGTTAGAGCCCGACAAGCCGTAAGCAGGTAACGTCTAGCCGGGCATTCCTTAGCAATAAATCTTAATTGAGGATTTTTGTTGGCACATATTTATTATTTGCTTATACAATTTTATTGTCTGTTTACTTGTCAGAATTAATTAATAACCAAGTAATTAGTGGGCGCATTACAGTACCAATAAAAGTTCTGTACTAAAATTCTATTCTGAAATCTAAAATGCGCCAATAAAATATTATAATGCGAACTATTTGTTACTTGCATTTTTTTAAAAATTATAATAAGTATCTGTTATTTCATTTTGATTTTGGGTGCCCTTTACGCGAGGCGCCCCGATGCGACGCATAGTTTGCTTACCGTGTTGAGCCGGCACTGCCTCCCACCTTGCCCCTCAAGCACTCCCATTAGTTACTGGTTAAAATATTCATTCAAACTTACTTGTACGTGCTAACGGAAATGACGTCTAAGTGATCTAAGGTAAGATTTGTGGCAAAAGGAACGCAGCTTATAACAACTTACATACAGTTCTTCCGCTCGATCTTTGCAGTTACGTCACACTTTCCCAATTCGAGAAACGAAATCGACATATTCTTTTATTCTTATTATACATATGTGAAAACAATGATAGAATTTATAAATTTGTCATTTTGAGTCGATAATTTTCTGACGTAACTGCAAAGATCGAGCGGAAGAACTATTATCTGATTATTCCAGATGCAAATCTTCAGATATTATGATCGCAGCGTATTTGTATTATGCACTAGGAATATTTCTTGTGCATTAAATTATTGTTTTAAAAATTATTAAATAATAAATATAACATCCTATTTGCGATTTAAATTAATTTTGCCGCCACGAATATGGCTGCCAAATGACGAGCGTCTCGCCGAATAAGCTTTCAGGAGCGGCTAAATATCACAAGAAATACCAGCGTTGCCAGGTTGTATATTTTTAAATATGTATATATGCAACCTACGACACAGATATCTTCTTCTTTATAAAATTTAATTGTAATTCTATTTTCTAGTCGAAACTAATTTTAAGTTTCGTTTTATTCTTGTGGAAACAATTTTCTTCACAATTACTTCTGTTGGATCAAAAAAAAAAACGCTGAAACTCATATTGTTTATTGAAATTGTAATAACAAATTAGATTACAAAATAAATATATAATTATATTTATCAGAAGTATTTAATTTTTAATGAGATGTTAGAACGAATGTTGAACTTTAATGAAATGTACATATGCGGTCAAAATAGTAGCAGTAGAACGCCAAGATAGTTAAAAAAATATCTTTCCCTTCGATTATTGAAAAGACTATTACCTTAATATGAGATAACGAAATTAATTGAATTGAAGCTGGTGTTAATTTTACAAATAATTTAATTCTTTAAAGAGTTGTACAATATTTTTTGAGAATTTAGTGCCACTGCTATTATTTTGACCACCTTGGTACCTACATACAGTATGTCCGTCTGACAATGAGACATAGGAAAACAGAAATTGCTTTATATTATCTCCTGAGTAGATATATATGAAATTCTGGGTTATAATCGGAAAGATTATTGCATTCAAAGTGTTTTGATACTAAATGTGTGCAATTTTAGTTGTTAATTATTTAGAAATGAAGAAAAAATATTACTCTATTATTTTTTTTCGTACAACATTAGTAGGTATTTAACGAAGAGCTTTTAAACGGGTCTCGTGGCCGAGGTAATTTGTTCATTCTTCACAATCTTTTTTTAATTATTTTTTCAGATTTGAAATCACTTACCTAAACTCTTAAAGTTTATTATTTTATTTATAAGTTTCATTTTAATATTAATTATGTTCCATTTATGTTTATTTTTTCGTTTGCAAAATTTTATTATGCTACATAATTAATATTAAAATGAAACTTTATAAATAAAATAATAAACTTTAAGAGTTTAGGTAAGTGATTTCAAATCTGAAAAAATATTTAAAAAAAAGAAAAAAAAAACTGTCCTCATTCGGATTTGAACTCGTGACCTTACGGTTGTGAAAAATGAACAAACTAGCTCAGCTACGAGATCCGTTTAAAAAAAGGGGCCCGACTTCCTTTCCGATATACGCCTAAAACATACTCAATAAAGAATCAATATAACAGAATTAATATTCATTGTATTAATTCAGATTTTTTTCTACGTATAGTAAACATCATATTCTACACGGGGCTGCAGCTAAAATATTGAATATAATAGTTTAAAAACTAATAATTTTAATTTTAAAACGTATATTTGTAGCAAAATTGACATGAATTCAACATTTCTTTTCTGAATATATTGGATTTTTTTATAAATTATGACGACAGCCCCGTGTCATATAATCCTTTTACAAAAGATTTACGTTATTTCCTAAAAGAAAAACTATAAAATATTATCTATAAACATATTATTCGCAAGCTATGATTTTCATTTGTCTTGATTCTTAAATTGAAACATAGATGTCCTCTGAGACTCAAGTATCCAGCAAAATATCTGATTGGTGGTTACGAGAAAGACCAACCCCCAACAGATTTTACATGTGTTTATTATATAAAATGGCACGAGGAAATAGAGATAAAATTCGTTATCCCATTTTGTCAAAAAAAAGAAAAGGATTTCACAAATCGCGTATGCGAGCGATTAGCATGGGGTATGTAATATTAATCTTAAGGCTAGTTTACATTTTTTGATTTTTGTATTTGAGTTTTCTGTTCGATTTTATATTCGAGTTTATCTCGAGCTTTTTAGTATTTTTAAAAATGTGCAAGTAGAAAAGTGCACTTGTCTTATTCATTGATATTAACAATAAGGAACAATAATTTGTAATAATTTACAGCAAGAAATTTTCAGTGAAAAGTGTAGCAAGTGCAAATAATGCAGAACAAGAGCATGCAAATTTGGCATCTACGTTTAGGTAAGTATACCTAGATTATGTAGTGAATTGCTTAACTTACAAAATACCAATGGGATAAGTCACAAATAAGATGAATTAATAGAATCCAAAAAGCACCTCCTCCGGTTGCAAGACGAGCTTTTGAAATGAAATGAATTTTGAAATGAAGTTTTAGTATGTAGGCAGATAAAATTTCTAAAAAACTATCAAAAATTTAAAAATTCAATTTTTGCGTAAGTTAAAGAAAAAACATTATTTTCTGGCACTGAGTTTGTTCAGTAAGCTAAAACAACTAAAACTAACACACGATAAAAAAATCTCGAAATCTTGATTAATATCCGAAAAGTAACAATTTTATGGTTTTGGTAATTTCAAGAAACGCTATCTTCTGGCTAAGTAAAAATCACCCTGTATACCTGACAAGGGCTAAACAGGTTTTCAAACAAGCACAAATTATTGTCATAAAAATTTTTTTTGAAAGGACAAAAATAACATTTTTTCGATTTGATGCCGACAATTTGGCCGTCACACAGTGTATTAATTAATTAATAATTCGAATATATTTCAGGTATCAGTTTACTAAAAAAGACTTAGAGAATACAGGGTGCAATTTATTAAATGCAAATGCATCTGAAACAGAACTCCACACAAATACTGAGTGAGTAACAAAAGCTGATTTTTTATAAAAATATTTATTTAAATCGTATTTGTCTTTAATTAAGAATTTGTAATATGTACTTATTTCAATATTGTTTTAGACCAAATACAAGCGAACTTGATGAAGAAACAACCGTAAGTTCAAAGTACAATGATTTATATTATATGCGTAAAGTAATATTTAACCGCATACAGGCAATTAACTGAAAATGCTACCGATTTCTTTCCTACTGGGCGAAGAATTATTGATATTGGTCATTGGTTCAAGACATTAATGAATCATAAACATTCAGACCTTTTTAGTTGTTCTTTTGTAAATATGAAAATTATTGGAGAAACAAGACTTGGACTGCGATCTGTATTTATATTAGAATGTGACATATGCAAAGTTATTCTGCATTTAGATACCGATGGAACAAGCACAGAAAAATTAGATGTAAATATGGCAGCAGTTTCTGCATTTGTTTCTACTGGTGGTGCCTGGAAACAGTTATCAGAGGTTATTGGTGTCTTAGATATACCAGCGATGTCCAAGGATTTGTTTGGGAAATGTCAAACAGAACTTTTTAAAAACATTACAGATAATGCTTGGCTTTCCATACAAGAAGCAGGAAGAGAAGAAGCTCAGTTAGCTAAGGAAAACGAAGATAATTCCTCTGATAACTGTAATAGCCGACGGTGCATGGTCAAAGAGATCATACCGTGCAAACTATAACGCTTTATCGGGAGTGGTAAATATAAGTACAAAGTTTGCGCATTCACTCCGTACGTTATAAATGAGTGAATACGGAAACTCTCTGATATCTGTGATAATGTTGAAATACTGTGAGAAATATTCGTGATCAAATTTGCGTTCCCTATTAAAAATATGGAACGCAAAATGAATTATTTTTTTTGTTGAATGAAATCCATAATTAGGTGAATTCAATGTATGAAGAAAAAGGCACTTCCTCATTTCTTAAGAAATTAGGAAGTGCCTTTTTCTTCATACATTGAATTATTTTTTGATCCTTGCCAATATATTCATCTATATGGTTGTAATTTTTTAGGCTTGTATAATAGGTCAGAGAACTAAAAAAATTGTATACATCGGAATTCGCAATAAATACTGTTGTATTTGTGCAAGGGCAGCTTCACTCTCCGTTGAATGTCCGAATCATATTTGCTTCAAAAATCATGATGGTCCATCAACTGCTATGGAAAGTGAAATAATTGTAGAAGGATTTAGGCGCAGTATGGAAATGCATGGGATAAAATATGCGAAGCTGGTTGGCGATGGAGATTCGAGTGTATATAGGAAATTATTAGATGCTCGCCCGTATGGAAACGATTTAATTGTTGAAAAGGTTGAGTGTTCTAATCATCTTCTTCGCAATTACTGTGTAAAGCTCAAGGAAGTAGCGCAAAAGCGATTTAGTTCATTGGGAAAGCCAATGTTGATGCGACCCTCAGGAATATTTTAAGTAACAATATTAAAAGGCTTAGAGTTGCTGCAGATTGTGCTTCAAAACATAGACGAATTTTATTTTGATTGTATATTGCCGGAAATAGTAGATGCTCGTCACCCGCGAAATTTACCAATAAGAAATCCTCAGTACAAGAAAACGAACAAGACTAATTGACACTACATAAAATAGTTATTTTATAAAATATGTATTGTTTTTCAATATAAGGATTTTTTTGCTCAAGATCCTACAGTACGCAATCATTTGTACAAAGTTATGTCTTTATGTGCAAACCTTCGCGCACGCAAAACTGACTCGTTTTGACAAATTGCTAAAGATCTCAAACATATGCAAATGCCTATTCGAATGTCCTCCTGCACTTGTAAATTTGCGAATTTGGGTACATTTACGAGAGCGACCATATTTAATGACCATTTTAGACAAGAAAGTACTGTAAGTGTAGCTCTCTCCTGTTATTCTTAACTCGTTAGTCAACACCATACATAGAAAACTTCAACGGCGACAGATATTACATGCATTTATCTCCGTAAAATTTTTTGGTGGAGGTTCATCAGCGACACGCCTACTGACTGTTCCTTCCCCTCACCCTTTAGCCCCTCAGAAACTTTATGATTGTAAGGCGTAAGCCTTAAATACCTACTAATCTTGTACGGAAAAAAATAACTTTTTTCTTAATTTCTAAATAATTAACAACTAAAATTGCACACATTTAGTATCAAAACACTTTGAATGCAATAATCTTTCCGATTATAACCCAGAATTTCATATGTATGTACTCAGGTAGATAATAATTTCTGTTTTCCCATGTTAAATCCCTATGTCTCATTGTCAGATGGACAAACAGTATAAACAATTCAAAGTACAAGAAATATGTATTTTATACAATTACTGCTTACCAATATATAATTTTGGAATTTATATTTAAAGTTTCTTTAATTGAATAGTAACATAAGATTAACCTTTACAACAAATGGCTTTAGACAATAATATTCATTAAAAGCGACAATATTAATCAGAAGTGAAAAATATTTTTCACTTCTAACGAGGGCTGTCGAACGACGGCGAAACGTTAAGTTTTGTGCGCTATTTAGTGGCCGTTTAAAAGATTTTGTGATTTTATTTATTATGTATATACATATACACCGTGTCCACGGACCGGGTTCACTATAGGAAAAACTTTTTTATTTTTCATTTTTCGAAAAAAAATCATTCTTTATAAAAGTTTTTGCTTGTCCCAAAGATTCTAACATTAGAAAATATTAAATTTCCATTAATAACAATAAAATAAAATAAAATCCTGTTTACACTTTCACAAAATACGGCAATGTTCAAAAATTCCGTTAGTATAATCAAGTAAACTGGTTAACTCAAGCAATATCGATTACTGTAAATGTAATTTGGGTGATAGTTATGTAGAATTAAGAACATAATATAAAATAAACTCTCTTCAAAAATTAAGTTTTAAATTTTTTTATTTCATTTTTTAAATTTTAAGAACCTGCGAGGTAATAAAAAAATGACTTTTGTGGATTAAAACGTGATAAGAAATCAAATTCATAATATTGCCCGATTCTAGTTAACGTGATTTTTAACAGAATTTTAATCTTTGCCACGTTTTGTAAAAGTTAAAAGATAAATTTCCCAACTTTTTCAATTGTTAATGGGAATTTATTATTTTCTGTAATATTTCTTGGGTTTTTAGGTCAAGCAAAAACTTTTGTAAAGAATGATTTTTTTTCGAAAAGTGAAAAATAAAAAAGTTTTTTCTATAGTGAACCCTATCCGTGGACACGGTGTATATGTAATATATATACAGTCCTCGCCAAAAAGTCGGCATCAAATAGGAGAAATTTTTATTTCTGATTTTTCGAAAAAACTTTTACGGCAATAATTTATGCTTGTCTGAAAACCTGTTTAACCCCTATTAGATATACCGAGTGATTTTTACTTAGTTAGAAAATAGCATTTTCGAAATTGCCAAAATCCTAAAATTGTTATTTCTTGGAAACTAATCAAGATTTCAACGAGATTTTTTTTATTGTGTATTAGTTTTAGCTTACTGAACAATCTCAAGGCCAGAAAATAACGTTCGTCTTTAATTTCCGCGAAAATTGAATTTTTCAATTTTTGAACTTTTCACAAAATTTCACATATAATAATAATAATAATAGTTTTATTCATTAAATTGGCTGATAACAAAAATAAAATAACATAAATTTAAATAAAAAACAATTAGTATACCCAAAAAACGAATCATAAGGTTAAGTTCAATTGTGGCGGCCACTCTTGATCTTCCACTTAACCTTAACTGATGGAGAATTATATAAAATAAAGAAATTCCTATTACTAACTTACAACTAGGGGGTGAATTTAAAAAGAAAATAATAAAAAGAGATTTAATTTTAATTCTGTGATGGAATATAAAGTATAAGTAAGAGAATTTATGAAATCAAAATTGTGCATTAGACAAAGGTATATAAATTAAGATAATAAAAGAAAAAATTGTCTTTTTAAGGCGCTTCTAAATCTAATCGAGGATTCGAGATTTTTCAAGTCTTGCGATAATTGATTATAATATTTAGCTACACAATAACTAAATGACCTTTCATATTGAGAAGTTTTATGCATGGGTGGCGTAATGGTGTTTTTATGTCTAATATTTAATGTATGTACATCTGTTGTAAATTTTATTTTATTATATAAGTACGGTGGATGCTTTTCAATTATTATTTTATGAAATAATGTCATTGTTTGCACATATCGCCTCTGCTCCATATTTAACCAATTGATACAAGCAAGTTTATGAGAGATGTGGTCATATTTGCGAATACCAAATATCAACCTCATACACGAATTCTGCACTCTCTGGATACGCCTAGACGCTTCCTGAGTTAAGCACGGACCATATACCGGAGCACAGTATGAAAATTGCGATAGTACCAATGAGTCACAAAGCAATGTTTTTACTCGTACAGAGAGAATGTGCCTATGAGGATATATTAATTTTAACTTTAAAAAGGCATTTTTTATGCAGTTGTTAATCTGCGTATTAAATCTGAAACTATTATCATAAACTAATCCTAAATTTCTAGCTTCACTTTTGATTGGTATTTTGATATCATTTATTTTTAAATCGATTACATTTTTTATAACGTCACAAGCTAATTTATTACCAAATAATAGTATTACAGATTTGGAAGGATTTATAATTAGAGAATGTTTAATAGAAAGTTCATTTATCTGTTGCAAATCAGTTTTAATATCATCAACTGCTTTAGGCGTTTCAGAGAAGTTAAATGTATGATATAACTGTATATCATCTGCATACATATGCATTTTACAGTATTTAATATAGCTATGAAAAGTTGATGTATAAAGAGAAAACAACAACGGCCCGAGTATAGAGCCTTGAGGCACACCACGAGTTATGCTTAAATCTGTAGAATTAGAATCATTATACCTTACATACTGCGACCTTTCAGAAAGATATCTCTTTAGTAATAGGATAGCATCCTCTGCAAAACCACTATAACGGAGAATTGCAAGCAGAATTGTGTGATTTATAGCACAGTATAAAGATTACACAGTAGCGCGACTCTCATGAAAATATTAAATTCGCGCATAACATCCCGCGCAAGGTCTGAGTCACAATCTCGGGATGCAGAGCTCATTCATTCAAGGCTCTGGTGCCGAATGGATCTTTATAATTATGTTAATACACATTATTTATGCCTTGTCTTTTTTACCACGTCCACTAAACACTACAATCCGGCCCTGGTGTTTGAGCACATGTGAGTTTACAATTTCACTTAAAGCAGAACAAACAGTTCGACACATCCCCTTTAATCTACTCGAGGTCAATGAAAATCCAGTAGAGAGATCAAAGTGCCGACAAGCGAGTTGCGCTACTGTGTTCTTTATACTGTGTTTATAGTATCGAATGCCTTACTGTAGTCCAGTAAAACAAGCGCAGTTAGCTTACTTTGGTCACAAGAAAGTAGTAAGTCATCTGTTATGTTTAAAAGAGCAGTTGTGCAACTGTACCCTTGCCTAAATCCAGATTGACATTCTGGTAGGATACTAAAACATTTTAAATGATGCTTGATTTGAGCAGCCATAATTTTTTCTAATATTTTTGACAAAATAGATAACAAACTTATCGGTCGCAAGTCGGCAATTTCCTTTGGAGTATTTCTTTTAGGAACCGGTATAACAATTGCTCTTTTCCATGACTTAGGAAATTTACTTTCAAGTAAACATGAATTAATAATATTAGTCAAATGAGGAATGACATAAGGACAACACATTTTAAGCATAAGTAAGCTAATATCATCGCAGCCACAGGCATTACTTTTTATCTCATTGAGGCTCTTAATTATCACATTCATATCCACTGTGCTAAAACTAAATAAGCAAACGTTGTCTCTGATTTTATGAGTGTTATAAAAATCTAGAATTTCTAAGTTATTTTGAACATTTGGTACAGAATTAATGAAAAAATTATTAAGTTTCTCGGGATCCAATAGGGTATCAGGTATAGTAGTCTTTTTTTCAGTCATTACATTTAAAGATTTTAACTCATTCCACATAACTTTTTTATTCGAACTTTTAAATTTGAATTCTAAATATGCCTTTTTTTCAATTTTAACGGTTTGCGTAGTTAGATTTCTTAATAATTTGTAATAATTCCAATGCACCTCTGACTTAGTTCGACTAAACTTACGTTTCGCGTCATCTCTCAATTTCATTAATAATTTTGTATTATCAGAGAGCCAGGGTGCTGGATTTCGGGTAAGCTTAGTAGTTACATATGGAGCATGCAGATCGAATAAGTTAATGATAGTATTTGTGAAAAATGAAACTTTTTCGTCTACATCTTTAATATAATACAGTCTATCTAAATTTGACGAGTGTAAATCTCGATAAAAATTATTTAAATCAATATTTTTAAAATTTCGACAGGTTTTGTTTTTAAGATGACGTTCAGGTTTGAGGATGTTTAATTCGCAATAAATCAATTCATGATCAGAAAGGTCTATTGAATTAACACCAGATGATATTAAAAAAGATAAATTAGATATAAAAATTAAATCAATTAAAGTCGCTGTGTTTTTTGTTAGCCGCGTTGGTTGAGAGATAATCTGGTGCATGTCCGTAGCATCAAGAAGTGCTTGTAAATAAGATGAATCAGCATTATTCATATTTAGCATGTCAATATTTAAATCACCCATGCATAAACACATATTAGATGCAATTCCGCAGTGAACTAGTGACTCTTCCAAAGCATCGCAAAACGTTTTATAATTTAATGAAGGAGCCCTGTAAACAACTCCTACAGCCAATGTGTTATTGTGTACTTTACAAGAAATCCAAAGTTGCTCAATTTCGGCTGGAAGTTGTATGATAGTATATGATATATTATTTTTTACGTAAAGGCATACCCCGCCGCCCCTGCAACCACGATCATTTCTAATAACATTATATCCCTCAATAAGTATGTCGTTGTCTACAATGGGGTCTATTCTGTAAGCATTTCATATGAATTGTTATGCTTGTTATAATTGATATGTAATAAGCATAACAATTGATTTCCTAAAAATCGTATTCTCTTCAATTGATTGTTACGGCATATAGAATCGTCACTGGTGAATTGCTGTGGTTGCTATGGTTACGTATCAATTCATTTCTCTTCAATTATTGTTGGGTATCAATTGAAATGAGTTGGTGCTTAGAGAATACAGGTGAATATCACTGTGTAACCAAGTTTCTGTTACAGCAAAAAAATAAAAATTATTTTCAATAACATAAAATCTCAAATCACCGTGTTTTGGTAGAAGTGATCTAATGTTAATATGAGCCGCCTTCATCGATTTATTCAAGTGCCTAAATTCATATTGCAAGTAAATTTATAAATACAATGCCACACAATTTTAAACAATTATAATTAATGAACCAGTTTAAATTAAGAAAAACGTAAACAGAAAAGAAAAAGTTGCTCGCTATACAAACGTTGTCCAAGTGAATTAACGCCCAGGTCGTATCATCTTCGCCACGAATATGTTTAATATGTTTAATTCTACGAAATCAAGTCATTTCCGATTAAAATACGTTTTATGGAACCATTTACCTTGGCCAGCACATATCTGTCTTTTGTCCATACATTTTTCGGTCCTAATTTCTTAGACGCTTCATTTACCAGCAGGGCGCGTTTTCTCGTCAGATCTTCTTTTATAACTATTCGACTATTTTTCAGTTTTTTTTTGTTACTGTATATCAGATTTTTTGTATTCCTACTTAGAAATTTTATGAGAATTGGACGATGTTTACCTTCTCTAGCGGGTAATCTATGACTGCAGTCGATAGTTTCTTGTGGAATGTCTAAGCCAAGTTTTTCTTTACACATATTTTGTATTAATAAGCCTGTATTTTCGTTCTTATTTTCCGGTATTCCGTATACCCTCAAACTATTTCTTCTCGTGTATTGTTCCTGCTTTTCAATCAAGTCTTCTGCAGTTGCCAGTTTCCTTTCAAGTGAAATCACCTTTTGCTCAAGTTCTTTGACTTTCACCGAGTAGTGCTCATTTAGTGTAAGTTGGATTTTTTCCATTAACTTATCAAAAAATGTCTCCGAGCTAAGTATGTTTTCTAACAAAAATATCAAAACTTAGTTGTAAATTTCAAATAATTTTGGACGAGAACTCCAAAGATTTGTAATTGAAAAAAAAAAAAAATAGAGAAAGGCATTTATTTATTTATCGAAAAGTAATATTTGTACATAATCGCAACGTTTTTGATACAATATGCTTTTGAGAAGAAATATTTTTTAATGATAATTAACAGGTGTTGGAATGTCTTCTAAAAACTCTATTTCTATTCATGAATTCCTGTCACAAAAAACCCCTAAATATTCTTTTACAATGACAATGAGAGTTTTTTCTGAATTAAACCACCATTAAACTAACAACACTTACAAAAAATGACAAGTATGAGTGTTACGGAAAAACATAACACATCTCGTAACACATAAACTTTGATATGACCTTCATCTTACTTAATCAGTAAATTTGGCAACGTTGGTATTTTTTAGGATTTTTAGCCGCTCCTTAAGCTTTCATGACTCCTCCTAGTAGATAGGCAACTGTGATATCACGAGTGTATAGGATTAAGCCTATGACTTTTACAAAGTTGCAAGTAATATCAAAATCACGAAACTTGAGCTTTGCGTCATCAATCACCGAAGTAACAGCCGACAAATATTTCAGTATTATTTCTTTGTTAACGGTGAATGAGAAAAAAGGATAGAGTCATGCTATTTATGTCTGATGATGTAACACCAGATGCGTTTTATTTATGACGCAGAGCTCTTCTCTTATGAAAAATTATATACAGCACGTCATAACTAGGTGTAAAATTTTTTATCAGAGCTTCTTTAGGCCAAAACGAAGTAATTAACCTAATATATCTTAGTACCAAAATGCTCCCTTAAAAAGATACAGGGTATTAATGAAAACATGTTTATTTATCATTTGGAAAGTAAATATTTGAATTTTTAAAATCTAGTAGCCTTTATGTTAACCTTCCAAGTTATAGTCACGAATGGGAACGGAAATGTTTTATTTAATACCTCGTATCTTTTTAAGGGAGCATTTTGGTATTAAGATGTATTAAGTTAAATTGCTTTGTTTTGGCCTAAATAAGCTTTGGTTAAAATGTTTACACCTAATTATGACTCACCCTGTATAATAAATATGTGTTTTCAAAAAAAGCTTTATTAATTTTGGTGACATCCAACTGCTACGTGTCCGAATTGTGTTAGTGTCTACGCCTTCTTAGAATAGTAGTTCAGTTGTTAAGTTGTTGATATAACGTCAGTTAAATAGAGTTCGTATTATTACTCTGTATTTTAATTAAGAATATATTTCATCGCGAATCCGCCAGCATATTCCCTGTGTTGAAACGCTTTGTCGACCAAAATCCTTACAAACATAGGTACATACCATATTTGAATTAAGTACCAAATTTTTGCTAATTGTTAAATTTAATCAGCAGAACAGTAATTATTTCTTCGGGCAAGCTTTAAAATTGCACACTTCTCGGTATGTTTTTAAAGTTTATCTGAAGAAATAATTCAATTTACTACATTTTGAAGATGACAAGAGGTCAGTTTAGTCTAAAATTAAATTTACAATATTTAAAAGTAGTTTTAAATGAAATAATATTGAACTTACCTGTTTTTTTCAGTAAATTCTACAGTTAATTTTAAATCATGCTTTTGAAGCAAATGTTTATGTAAGCTTGAATAAGTAGGTAATAAACATTTCTTTCTAAACAATTCTTCATTACACACAGTAGGTATCCTACTTTGGCGCTTTTTTTTTTTCCCCAGTAGGGCCTGGATGTGTAAGAGCACGTCTTTTCTTAGAAAACTGAATGACGTTTATAATTTGTATGTGTCACATAATAATGTTAGAATTAGAATTCGACAATATGAAGCCACGTGTAAATCTTTGCCGTCAGCAAAATGGGCACCATTTTCAACAACTTTTATGAATATGCTTTAACATTGGAATTTTTCGTTAATATACACGTTCTTTTAGCCTGTAGCATTTTGATATGTGTCTATTGATTAAAGAGAAATGTCATTCTGATTAATCAATTACTTTAAGAGAAAACATGCGTTTACACTTCCAAAGCCTACTTCGGGACTTCATGACAACATGTTATGTGTCTACAGGGTTATCCACATAAACCGTTCGTTAAAAGTTTTCAAGGTTGCAGTTCACGTACATATTTGAAATTTAAGGAGCAAGGGTTTTCCGTAGAGATCTCTTTAAATTAAATAAAATTGTCTTTGTATCACTTCCGGTCGTACCGGAAGTCGCTATCAACTCGCTTATTTTAAATAGAATGCTCTATTTTTTATCACGTTTTTGAATTCTACATGTAAAAATATGATAAATTGCAATACATTTCCCTATCTCTAAAATGCATCATTATTGAGATATTTTGAATTTTCTTAAAAATCTGGATTCTGCAATCTGATTTTCAAAAAATTATAACAACAATTGTAACAATTATATGATTGAAGCAATTTTATTTGTAATCGGTGATATTGTAGTTGAAGCTTCGAGGTTCTTAAAAATTCCATAAGCATAATCTATTAAGCTACAGGGTGTCTAAAACGCACCGCTCCACTCGAAGATATTCAAATACAGAAAAAATTGTTTTTTCAAATGGAACGACCAATATTTTAATACACCATCGTATGTGGAATCAGAAGCTGCGTCGAATTGTGTTAGCATTCCCTATACCTAACTTTAACAGTTTTTCAGTTATAAGATATTTTTGATAAAAATTTATCATTTATTAGGTTAAATATTTGTTGATATAGCCATGAAAACAACAAACAATTGCATTTAACGTTTCCTGTTACTACAAATTTTAAGCAAAAGCAAAAAAAAGTTGAGAATCAAAATCAACATTATTCAAACGCTGATATTTTAAATCTATTTTTTAAATTCATAAAGAATGATCTAAAATTGTTCAGAGCAGAGAATGTGTGTTCAATAAAATGTACCCCTCTTGTCTCCTTGAATAAAACACAGTTTGGCAACTTTATACAATTTGGAAAGAGAAAATGTATGAAGATCAGTAACAAACAACGAAGATAATTAGACAATGGTTTTAAAACACTTTCACGCTAACACAGAGAATTGCAAACTAGCAGCTATTTTAATCTTCAATTTAAAGAAATAAAATTCATCCTTTTTCGTTTTATAAGATCACAAGCGTCCCAAGAAAAAGATGATCAAAGAACAATTAAGATTTGTGAATTTCCATTTGCGAAATTCTATTTTCTTTGGTTTACTACAAAATTTGTACTAACAGTAATCATCGTTATAATTTTCATGCTATCTTAACAAAATTAAAAATATTTCACCTATTAAAATTGTAATTTTCTATGAATTAAATCGAAAATGTTTCATAACTCAAAAACTGTTAAAGCTAGGTATAGGGAATGCTAGTACAGTTCGACGCAGCATTTGATTCCACATACTATGGTGTATTAATATATTGGTCGTTCCATTTGAAAAATAGTATTTTTCTGTGTTTGCATATCTTCGAGTGGAGCGGTGCGTTTTAAACAACCTGTAGCTTAACAGATTATGCTTATGGAATTTTTAAGAACCTTAAAGCTTCGACTACAATATCACCGATTACAAATAAAATTGCTTCAATCATAGCTGTGTTATAATTTTTTGAAAATCAGATTGCAGAATCCAGATTTTTAAGAAAATTCAAAATATCTCAATAATGATGCATTTTAGAGATAGGGAAATGTATTGCAATTTAACATATTTTTACATATAGAATTCAAAAACGTAATAAAAAATATAGCATTCAATTTAAAATAAGCGAGTTGATAGCGACTTCCGGTACAACTGGAAGTGATACAAAGACAGTTTTATTTTATTTAAAGAGATCTTTACGGAAGACCCTTGTTCTTTAAATTTCAAATATCTACGTGAACTGCAACCTTAAAAACTTTTAACGAACGGTTTATGTGGATAACCCTGTATAATTGTCTTAAGTAGTTGCAGAATAAAAGACGACAAAGGAAAAAAATGCTTTGAAATGCTTTTGAAATCAGAAAAATAACAATAAATTGTTCATAGGTAGTTAGCTGTTGTGGTAATTTTTAAAACAGGTATAAATCTGTTTTACATTATAAGTAAAGTTTAAACTCCTAACAACCCGTAATTGTTATCTATTGTTTTTGAAGCAAAACCTGAGTACCTACCTAATTTATAAATTTCTCTTTACAATTTTTAACTGCACATAATAGCCGCTTTCTTTCGTTTGATCCAAACGCTACATAACGCGTTTAGATTCAAAGATGGTTGCTCTCTTGCAAGTGGATCTTCGTGAAATTTCAATCCCGATCGGTAATCCTATTTCCCTTTTCAATCTTCCAATTTTACGAGCCGTTTGGATTGAAATGCATTCAGATCCGGAGCGGGTGCCGGAAAATTATTCGAATTACGATTCAAACTTTTAAAGTTTAGTTTAGTTTAGTTTAAAGCTACGCTTGTGGATTCGACTTAAATAGTTTTGATAATGGAATTTGTTCCGAAACATGTCAACTAGTCAACTTTAGTCAACTTTGTCAGTGTGATGATTGACCAATAAACAGATTTGGAAATTTAACCTAGAATTCATAGTGGCTCGAGGCTTCTTTTCGACAAAATTTTTTTCAAAATTTAAATAGTCACTAATATCATGGATAATCCTTTGGTTTTATACAAACTCTTTTTAAAATCGTATAATCTTACACAAATATCTAAATACACAATTAAACACTGTAAGGAAACCTGCAGTTAGCAGAACTAATCACTGAACTAATAAATTTAAGGTTGTGGTGCCGGTCATAGAGAAAAGAGCCGGTTACAAGAATAAGGTATTTACATAAATAACTATTCTTTCATAGAGGGCTTTTGCCTCCGCCACGGGGGCGGGGATTGGGTTGGGTAGGGTTGGGCCAGTTTTTCAATCACAAATTAACTTCATCAACTTAAACCTTCAGTTTATTAATTGTTTTCATAATTGTTAGTATGGGAATAAACTGATAGTTAAAGTTAACTTGTGATTGATAAATCGGTCCTAAACAACAGTAAACCTAACTATAAATTATTAATACTTGCTTAACAAATTCATAGTAAATTAATGTTTTGTTGAAAACCTTCTGATTTTGTACTTTTGGTTAAATATTTCTTATAAACTTATTTTTTGTCATCTCTTAACGAAAATTGATAGTGTTACAAATGAAAGCACGAGGAATGACCTAGGTATAAATCCCTTTAATTTTATTTCTTTTTCCAAATGCCCAGGCCTGTACTATTCCCAGATTTTCAAGCTGTCGTTATTCAAATTTTCTCAATGCAATGCCTCCCACCTTTACTCATAAATAGTTAATGTTCATGATCCTCTTTAATTTATTATACTCAATATAAAAAATTGTTTAATATACCTACCGTATTTCATTTTTCTATAATGTTTACATTTCATTTGAGACTTTTCTTATATTATAATTATCACATTTTTAAAGATAATTTTTAACTTTGTTAAAGTTATTATTATAAAAACATTTGAATTTCAATTTTATACAAATGAATGGCGGATAAGATCAATTTAATAATCAATAATTAAAACAACATGTTCTATTACTAACCCTGTGTTTGTACTAGATGTATATGGTAACTTTATTTAAAAAAAGAAAATAATAACTAGTTGCTGTCACAACTTATTCAGGGAGAAGCTCCTTCGCAGGAATGTTGGACAGACCCTTATTGAACTCCGATTTGAAGAACTCTTCCGAATATTGAATGTAAATAGGATGGATTGCATCCAGGACTAAGCGCGGGTTTTCATTGTGGAAATTGGTGATAAGATCGGCTAGAATAATTTTTCTTTAACAATAAATTTTAAATTAAAACAGAAATGTTTACCGGCAAATTGCAGCTGGGGGTTCTTTGAGACTAGCTTGATCACGCCGTCTTCAATTCTACTCTTGAAGGCGATCTTGTCGACTTCGAAGTACTGTTCTCCGTCACGTTCGACTAGTTTCATGTTGGCCTTAACAGCCATGATCGTGTTTGCTGTGAAAGAAAAAAATGCCGCTTCCATTTCTTGCCCAAAATATTTAAATTTGAGAACTTACTGAAATTGCCTTTGAAGTAACCTTTGCTCCTCAGAGGAACGACCAAAAGTTGACCGGTGACGTCGTATTCACAACTCATTTGGAACAAGGGGACCGTGATCGTTAGTTCGCCAGACATTGTTTTAGGGTCAGCTCTAAAATTATTGTAGATATTAAAATTTAAATAACATCTTGAAAGTTTTGAACGCTGACGAATTGTTTAATCCGCGCTTAAGTGTACAACCAGAAATACATGGCAACAATTAATAGCATAAGAAAATACGTTCTACTAAAACGATTTTTGTTCATTGGAAAGCATTCTGGTCACAATTTTAAAAATATTTGTTCTTTGTTCCCTAACAATTGTACATCGTAACTTGACAACACGCTACTAGAAAAAAAATTCTGAAGACTGCTTATTAAGTGACTTTAATACTGCTCCAAACTTTGTGCAGATTTTTCGTTAACACACCCATACGTATATCACAAAACAGTTGAAAACAATTGAAGTTGTAATTATTATTGTTATTTATAAAAGAAAGTACTAACTCGTTTATTTAATCTATTAATAATTTGTTCAGTTCCTTACGGTTTTTTACACCAATGTTTATTTTGGTAATCTGCGTAATTTAATTGATTCGCGTTCATTAAATTATAGTGTCAATCGACACGTGTTTTATTAGACTCCTCCCCAATTTAAAGTCCCTCGTATTTATAAGCTGTGTTTAAAAAACTCAAACGCGTCATACATTGATGATTTTTTTGTGAAAACGCGAATTAAATTTTGATATAAAAAAATTACACTCTTATTCTTAATCTCACATATTCGTACTTGATCTTAAATGAATCGCCATGTAATTCTGATTTTAGTTGTCAGACAAATGAAACCGTACTGTTATTAAATCGCCTAAATTGGACTTGCTCCTGGTCTAGGAAGTTTGACTGCGGAGGTGCTTTCAAGAACTGCAAATCCTCCACGATGGTGTACATCCATCAGAACTGCTTTTAGACTGTTAGTTTGGTGATGACGATTGCATATTTTAATCGTTTTCCTATTTGTTTTTCTTAACAAAAATTTGTGTTTCAGTGATAGCAAAATTTTTGTTGAAAAACCTTTTTCTTTTAATAGGTAAAACTTAATTTATGTATGATGAATCACGAACTAAATTACAATTAATAAATCCAAATCATAAATACAATTAATATTGTTACAATTTTCAAATTTTAAAAACAAAATAACATAGCAATATGTTTGGAAATTCCAAAGTCACCTCTGGCATTTTTTCAAAAAATCGCATGGTACAATATTTTCTATTTATGCCGCAGGTGTGTCGACAGCCTGACCTGACGTAATAGGTCGACTGGTAAGAAGACAACTTTTTCTTTTACATCATTTCTTATGCAACAGATTTACAATATATCGGCAGGTCTGTTTTCTAATTTGCACAAAGTTTAAGGATTTAGTAAATTGAGCGAAGTAGTCTTACTTGACTTTTTCGATGACGGCGTCGGCGAGGCCGAGGATCTTGACGTCCTTTAGGATAGCATTAATGCTGACTAGTTCATTAAGAGTTCTGTTGACGACTGTATAAGGTACTTCGAGGGGGTCTAATGCGGGTAATTTAAGTTCGGGGACTCCCTTGACGAGGTAGGGCCTAGCTGCCTCGAATGCATTCCGTAGGCAGGTGCTGTATTTAGAGTCGGATTTTCGGCATCGTTGAGGTAGATAATCAGCTAGAAAAAGAATCTGTTTTTAATTTCCTTGAAAAATTAATAAATAATAATTTTAATTTAGAAAAATGTAGACACAATTCATTCTAAGCTAATTTGAATTATTTAGTGAAACGCTAAGAAAATTTGGAATTGAATTTTCGGCATTTTATAATCAGTTAATGAAATAGTATACTTAATTTCTTCTAAAAATTAGTAGTTTATTGTATATAGCATTTTCTTAAGTGGATAAAATGCATCTAAAACACGCCTGCAATACAACGTTTTATCTACAATCACCACATTTATGGAATCAAAATGAGCGAAATTTAATTAAAAAATATTCGTATTCCTAAAATGAAACGTGTCTTTGTCATACCTACTGGTTGCTACGGTACGTTGTTTATTATTATCCACTCTAGTGGAATAAAGTTACTTTATTCTTATATATACTAGTAGATAATAGGTCACTTTAAATGCTTCATAAGTGTGAATAAAAGTCCAATTATAATGTGATAGTGGATAAAAGTAATTTGTCAGTTTGACGAATTACTTAATTTCTCATTTTTAATTAGTGCGTAATGAAAAACTATTTAAAAATAAGTACTAGAAAATTGAATTCCCATTGATAAATTCAGTTAATTAAAATTATAGTGTGGAAGATAAAAAAATAAGTGTCGTTTTCAAGCAGCTAAAGAAAATCCAGAAATTCACAAAATAAGCAAATTGAAAGTAAACATAAAAATTAAACGAATAATTTGACATTTATTTATCACATAATTTTTATCATTACATTTAAAAATGTTTCAGATGGCATTAAAAAAATACTAGATTGATTTAACTGTTGTAAAAATTGTTTCAACTGGATTCCTGTAATTCGTCAAGTCAACAGTCAACTTGCACAAAATCGTCAAGTCAACGGTTAGAGTAAATAATATATAGCGTTTTCGATTGACTGCTCTGGAGCACTCTTAGAATATCTCCATCCCTTATTACTACATGATGTTAAAATAAGATAAGAATACTCTGAGAGTGCTCTAGAGTGCTATTAGTCAATTTGGCTATAGTGGTCCGAAATGTTAAGTAACCGATCATGGTTCGAAAAGAATTATTAGGTTAGTGTAACATCTTGCTAAACATTGACATCTATATACAAACTGGTCCAAAAGCAATGGGACCCATAGCAACAATGGATTCCTGACATAAAAATATTGCGATTTAGCTAAACTCATTTAGTCCAAAAGTTGATGATAAAAGAGAACAGACAATCTACTTGCTTACCTCGTACTTTACAGTTGATATATCTCTTCCGGAGGGCTTAAGCTAATATATTTAATATAAAATTAAATTGGAAAAACAGGCTGCGCCCTTATACTATTGTGACGTTTGCGGTCCCAGCCCGTCTGATGCGTCAACAACGACGCGCCTTAGACGAGAAGCTTCTATATCACGGGGCGATGATCCGAGACTTTCTGTCGAACGAGCGAGAATGTTCGCGAGAAACAACCCCGGCATATAAAAATGCACGCAGCCAAACGGGGGACAGTTCGACATTAATTAAGCAAGTGGCCAGTTCGAAATTGAAGTCGCGTTATAAATATTCGCTTGGCTGTTAACATAAATTACTTATTAGATTGTTAAATAAATTATTCTTAAGTTAGTGTTAATTAGTGTTACTTTTAAATAAATTAGATTATTAACTGTTTCGTGTTTTGATTAAAATAAAAATAATAGAACCTTTAAAAAACGTTACATTGGTGTCAGGTGCGTGGTTCGTGAAAATAAATAAACAATTAAAATTAAATTGAATTTAAACAAATTATTAAACAAAGATCAGTGTCAAAAACAAAAACAATGGCTTCAAAGAAAGTGCTGTTAAAAGACTTAAAAGTGAACGACTTAAAAACCGAATTAGAAGAGCGCGAATTGGAAATTTCCGGAAAGAAATCGATTTTGCAACAAAGACTTCACCAAGCGCTACTAGAAGCAGGAGAGGACCCGGAAAACTTTCTTTTCGAAATCTCGAGCGGACCTGCAGATTTAACTAAAATATTAGACGAGAAATTTCGAGAACAATCTGGAAACTTCAAAGATGAATTGCTGGAACAATCCAGAAATTTGGACGAGAAATTTCGAGAACAATCTGGAAACTTCAAAGATGAATTGCTGGAACAATCCAGAAGTTTGGACGAGAAATTTCGAGAACAATCTGGAAATTTGGAAGATAAATTAAAGGAGCAATCCAGAAGTTTCAAAGATGAATTGCAAACCAAATTGCTCGAACAATCCGGAAATTTGAAAGACGATCTAGAGAAATTAATGGAACATTCTAGAAACACGGAAGAAAACGTGAAAATTTTAGAGGAGAAACTTGAAAATAAATTGATACAACAGTCGACAGATCTGGAAAGTAAATTGCTCGAACAATCTAGAAATTTAGAAGATAAACTAGTGGTGAAAATATCAGAAGAGACGAGGAATCTGCAAGACAATGTGGAAGAAATATTATTCCAGCAGGACAACAAAATTAAGAATCTCGAACAAATCATGACAGGGTTGCGAATGTTCGGGGATCCGTCACCAGCAGAAATACCAGAAAATAATGAGATCCAAACTGTGGTAGGACCAGCGGAAATTTCTAAATTGAAAATAAAACCACCGACGTTCGATGGGAAGTCTTCTTGGCCTAACTACTTCAAACAATTTGAAGCTGCAGCAAAAGCGAATGGATGGACGGCCAGTGAAAAAGCCACTTCGTTAATTGTGGCCTTGAGGGGGGACGCTATCGATGTGCTACAAATGATGCCGCTAGAGGAACAAGAAGACTTCAACAAACTGGTGAACCGGCTGGAGATGCGTTACGGCCAGGCGCATCTGACCGACGTGTACCATGCGCAGCTGAGAAACCGTTACCAGAAATCCGGAGAGAGTCTTCAGGAATTCGAGGCTGATGTAGCGCGCCTAGCCCGGTTGGCATATCCTGCAGCTCCTGATGATTTCCTGCAATGTTTGACGCTGCAAACCTTCGTGGGTGGGATCCGTGATCCGGACAATCAGCAGGCATTAAGAATGGCCCACCCTAAGACATCCAAGAACGCATTGGCCTACGCCTTGGAATACGAGGCGACGAAGCAAGTTTCAAGAGGACACGTCAAGGTACGAGCTGCCATGGACTCCCAAGAAGAAGAACTCGCCAGCGTCAAGGTGCGATCTGCTGGAGAGGAGCGGCCCAAGGATAATACCACAGAGGAGGATATTCGCCGCATTGTGGAACAAGTCCTGAGGCGGAAGAATCCGCTGGTGTGTTGGAACTGCCAAGAAGAGGGACATGTTCGCAGGCGGTGTCCCAAGGCCAGGCAAGATCCTCCACGAAGGAAGCCACAGGGAAACTAAGCCGGGTCGGTGCAGAGGGGCAAACGTCGACCCGTATTCAAAGGCCCCCAAAGACAAAAGCCACGAAAGTAATAGCCCTGCGGCGATTAACCAGCAGTGTCTTCGTGGATGCCACCATTGATGACATCCTGGACACCCTGGCCGGTTCAAAGATCTTCTCGACCTTGGATCTAAAGAGTGGTTATTGGCAAGTGGAACTAGCATGGTATACCTGGACGACATAATTGTGGTGGGGAAAACTTTCGACGACCACCTGAAGAATCTGGAAGGAGTGTTCCAGCGGCTTCGCGGAGCTGGACTAAAGCTTAGTCTCAAGAAGTGCCACCTTTTCCAGAAGGAAGTGAATTATCTAGGCCATATTGTTAATGGGAATGGAATCGCCGTGGACCCAGTAAAGATTCAGGTCGTGAAGGACTGGCCAACTCCCAAGAATAAACACCAGATAAGGAGTTTCCTAGGCCTATGCACTTACTATCGTCGCTATGTTCCCGGATTTGCGGACATCGCTAAACCGTTGACAAAACTCACTGAAGAAGGTCGTCCGTTTGAATGGGACCAACATTGCCAAATTAGTTTCGAACAACTAAAACAGTACTTGATAAGTGCTCCTATTCTAAGTTACCCTCTCCCAGAAGGCAAGTTCATCGTGGACACTGACGCTAGCAATGTTGGTATCGGTGGCGTACTGTCCCAGATCCAAGAAGGGCAAGAGAAGGTGATTGGCTACTTCAGTAAAGTCCTGTCAAAGCCGGAACGAAATTATTGCGTCACTAGAAGGTAATTGCTAGCCGTGGTAAAGTCCATAGAACATTTCTACAAGTACTTATATGGCAGACACTTTCTCCTGAGGACGGACCATGCCGCTTTAAAATGGCTCCTCCGATTCAAGAATCCTGAAGGACAAGTCGCACGATGGATCGAACGACTTCAGGAATACGATTTTGAAATCCAGCATCGGGCCGGAACTAGCCACAGAAATGCCGATGCTTTGTCGAGAAGACCTTGTGCCGAAGACTGTAAGCACTGTAGTCGGCTGGAGGAGAAAGTGGCCACGACTGCGAGGACGGCCATCGTAGACGACAAATGGCAAGGTGAAGAATTGCGACGAGACCAGGAGAACGATCAGGATTTGAAATTGGTGCTGGAATGGAAAAGTAGGGAGGCAAGACCTACTTGGGAAGAGATAGCACCGTGTGCACCATCCGTGAAATCGTACTGGGTGCAGTGGGACTCCATAGTGCTGGATCATGGTCTTCTGAAACGAACCATCGAGAACCAGGAAGGCACGGAACAGAAGACACAGTTACTGATCCCCAAGAATAGGGTGCCGGAAGTTCTGAGGGAACTTCACGATGGAACTTCGGGAGGGCATCTGGGAATCAAGAAGACTATGGAAAAGGTGCGCGAGCGATTCTATTGGGTGAACTGCAAGGAAGATGTAAAGGACTGGTGTAGGAAGTGCGTAGTCTGCGCAGCTAGTAACGGCCCCCACAGACGAGGCAAGGCTCCTATGAAACAGTATAACGTGGGAAGTCCTTTTGAGAGAGTTGCCATAGATGTAGCCGGCCCATTTCCACAAACGAATAGTGGAAATAAGTACATCGTCGTGGTGATGGACTACTTTAGCAAGTGGGTTGAAGCATACGCCCTACCAAACCAAGAGGCGATAACTATTGCTGAAGTCCTTGTCCGAGAATGGATCAGTCGGTATGGCGCGCCCATGGAGCTGCATTCAGATCAAGGGAGGAACTTTGAATCGGCTTTATTCAAGAACGTGTGTACTCTGCTCGGCGTCCGGAAAACTAGAACCACTGCACTTCACCCGAAGTCGGACGGAATGGTGGAAAGATTCAACAGAACCATCAACCGACATTTGTCCAAAGTCGTCACCGATCATCAGAGAGACTGGGACACGTACATTCCCCTTTTTCTACTGGCATACCGTTCGTCCGTACATGAGACAACAGGAGAGACACCAGCGAAAGTGGTATTTGGGCGAGAGCCAAGGCTGCCCTGCGACTTGAAGTTCGGCGTGAAGCCCGGTGAGGTCCCTGCCGACGAGAACTACGTTAGCGGCCTACGCAGGAAAATGGACGACATTCACAATCAAGTGCGTCGCAATATACAGACGGCCAGCGACCGAATGAAGGAGCATTATGACATCAATGCTCAGAATGGGGGATACCAACCTGGAGCACTGTCTGTCTGTCCCCAAAATTGCAGACATCTTGGGAAGGTCCTTATAGAGTGATGAAACGGATTAACGATGTCATCTACTGCATCAGGAAGGTTCCGCATGGCAAACCCAAGGTTATCCACTTCAACCGAATGGCTCCTTACAACGGAGAAGAAAATGAGGGGACAGTACAACGGACGCAAGGTTCCGAAGTAAACTTCGAAACCTTCATGTTTCATCACGCCACAGGAAGTAAGGCGCGATTCGGAGTGACCACAGAGAGACAGCAAGACCTTTTTCAAGTGTCACCAGAGTACAGTCTGGCCCACTGTGTGGCAGAAGACCTAAGGATGTCCAAGGGGATAGCCCAAGTCTTCCGGAAGAAATTTGGTCAGGTCGAGGAACTCCTAAGACAGCACCCCATGGTGGGCAAGAGCCTGCAGATCATCCACACGGAGGCGGAACGAAGACGACACATGTACTACTTAGTCACCAAGAAGACATCAAGCGGTAAGCCTGACTATCGCAGTATTTGGAGAGCTTTATGGAGCCTGAAGAGACAGTTGGTGGAAGGCAAGGAGACGAAATTAGCCATTCCCAAGATAGGCTGCGGACTAGATGGGCTGGACTGGAGGGTCGTTCGCAGCATGATAGAAGTCATCTTCAACGGAACGGGAATTGAAGTTCTAGTCTGCAGTCACCACCCACAGGCAGCTGTTGGCAGTAGGAAAACCGTAGACTGCTATTTCTTCCGGACCGGATGTTGTAAAGAGGGACCAGCATGCCGATTTCGACATTTTCCTTCAAGGCTATCACAAGGAACGTTCCGAGACGAAACGTTTTTAAGAAGGGGGCAGTGTGACGTTTGCGGTCCCAGCCCGTCTGATGCGTCAACAACGACGCGCCTTAGACGAGAAGCTTCTATATCACGGGGCGATGATCCGAGACTTTCTGTCGAACGAGCGAGAATGTTCGCGAGAAACAACCCCGGCATATAAAAATGCACGCAGCCAAACGGGGGACAGTTCGACATTAATTAAGCAAGTGGCCAGTTCGAAATTGAAGTCGCGTTATAAATATTCGCTTGGCTGTTAACATAAATTACTTATTAGATTGTTAAATAAATTATTCTTAAGTTAGTGTTAATTAGTGTTACTTTTAAATAAATTAGATTATTAACTATTTCGTGTTTTGATTAAAATAAAAATAATAGAACCTTTAAAAAACGTTACACTATAAACAAACACTTTAGGAAAAATTACGCATTTCTCTCACTCGATGTATAATATATTATATTTTTGAAGTAAAAGTCTTTTAAAATAAAAGTTGTTCTTTTAATTTGCTTCAGCTATTAGTTTTTCATTTCGGAAGAAGTGTTAAAATACAAGATTTCGTAAAGATTATATATAAGAGTTTAAAAATGTTATTGTTGCGATAATTTGCACATCTGCTTAAGTGTTAACCGCTCGAATTGATAATCTATTCAAAAATAATCAATGAACAAGTACTGTATGACCCATGTGTCGTCGTGAATTATATTTGCAAATTTCATAAAGTTTCTTTTTCAGCATGACTGTACTGCATACGTAGTATGTATCTACATATTGTATGTACTACGTGTAACCTCCCATGAGAGGATAAATTGTTCATTTATGTAATTTATTTGCATTTGTAGGTACCTCTATTAGGCGAACAGTTTGATGGTCACGGTGGTGTCCGCCTAAGAGAGGTTTTACTGTATATACTACACGCTAAATAACTAATAACGTTTTTTATTTACCCTCTAGAGCGTAGAATACTCTAGAGCACTGGCAAATGTTCGAGTCACAATCTACTAGATTTCACGAGACAGAGCTCTTATCCGGCCAGGGCAGTCTTTTTATTTAACGCAAGTTTTCTCCGTTTTGGCGCTAGTTACACAAATTTAACAACTGAGAAACATTGTATAAACTGATTGGCATAAAAGTGGCCACCCTATAAGTATTGACAATAAATATGTTTTCTAGAAATTGGTTTTCTATTTATGTAATCCTATGTGCATTGGATTACTTTAGTATGTAGCTTTAGCTATTAATTTTTGTCTTAATGTTATTCGCTGCAGTCGCTGGTAATCACTTAGGCTCGCAATGTACTATTCAAACATGCTATTCAAATTTGACCTTATGTCTAATTGTACTACGACATCAAAAATTATTTTGGTCAAGGGTGGTCATGAATTTTAAAATTATTGTCGGAGCTAGGTTCGTGCATTGTATCAATCATTTTTTATTTTCAAAATTTGTCAAGCAGTTCTGAAAAAGTTACTCTAATTTATCTTTTCTTGTCGAAAAAATGTAATAATACTTCCATTTTACTTTTCAAATTAGTCAATATTAATTCTAGAGATAAAATAATGACGAAGTTAGAACTACAACACATTCGATGACATTTGGTGACACTTGCATGTTATTATTTAAAAACGATGGTCTAAGCTAAGACAGTCGCTTTCCATTTCATGACCGCCCTTGACCAAAATATTTGTTGTTGTCTCGGTATGTTTGCACAGTATAAAGTCGTCATATGATCAAATAATGTCATTAAATAACACACACGTTGCTCGCATTGGTGCTTTGCTGCAAGACGGAAGAAGTAATTTACGTTTCGGAAACTCTTGGTGTACCCAGTACAACGGTTCGGAAAACTTTTTTATCGCTTTTTGGAGACTAGTAGCTATTCACGTCATCCTGGTTCAGGCCGCAAAAGAGCCACTTCGTAAAGAAACGATTGTTTTAATGTAATGGAGCTATTGAGAAATCGACATGCAACTGCTATTGCTACCGGAAATCGCTTGCAAAATTTACGCTAAGCGAAGGAACAGTTAGAATGTGCCTCAATGAAGTTCGGATACAAGAAGGCCGATAAAAGTTCCTCAATTGTATGCCAGGCACCGTAGGAACCGATTACATTTCGCTCGTCTCCGTCGACATTGGATCGTACAAGACTGGAACCGAATTATCTTCACTGATGAATGACGAATAATCGTGATCTTAAGCATAAGCTTAAGATATGGTGATGGTTGAGAGAGAGTCTGGAGACAAGAAATCTAAGATATGCTCGAGCTTGCACGTCTCAAAGAAAAATTGAAAAATTATGGTTTGGGCTGCAGTTTCGTTTGAAGCGCGAACTGACCTTATTATCGTTAATGGTTCCCTGACTGCTGGTCGGTATGTAGAGGATATATTGGCAGAAACTGTTGTTCCATTTGCTTTACTCATAGGAGATGAATTCTTGCTTATATGTGATAATGCAAGGCCATGTACTGCAAAAATTGTGACTAGTTACTTGGAGGATGCAGGAATCGATACGTTAGAGCCTGACCAGCCTGCAATCCAGATCTGAATATCATCGGGGATAATCTTCAACACTGAGTGAGAAATGGACTAAACCAACCAGAATCTCTTGCTAACCTTCGAAATGTACTTCATGAAGAATATGAAAATATTCCACAAGAATTAAATCAAAATTTGTTACGCTCCTTGCCAGGGCGTATGCGAGTGACTATTGATATTTTTGGAAGCAATACCAGATATTCAAGTCTTTTCCTCGTGTTAATTTTTGATTTAATGTTTTACTGTTAACTTACACTTTTCACATTTTTCTAATTTATAACTTTTGTTATGAATTCAAGTGGCAAATGCAAGGTTAATTATAATAGGTGATAGTTATTTACATTAGAAATAAAACCTGATGAATGCAACTACTTTATTCCGAAATATATGGGGTAGCACTTTTTGTGCCGGTCAGTGTATAATGATTTACAACGATGATAAAATTACAAGGAAACTATAATTTTATTAAGCAAAAAATACAACTTTACTTGTTATAAACCACGTGAACTTGACATTAATAAAAAAATGCGTTTCGGATATAAATCCGTTCCTGATTTCCTGGAACGCAGTAATAAATTGCTCAGACCGGATAAGACACTCTGTCTCTGAAATCTAGTGGGTCGTGGTTTGAGTAAACGTAAATGGCGTTAGTTGTCACTGATGTCGCCGTTAGTTATTGACAAATTATTGTTGTATACGTCATTTACGATCTGATCAATCTGAGTTAGAATATAATGTGATCTCCGACTGCGAGAGGCAAAGCTGTTTCAAATTAAAAGAAGTTAGCTATATAAAAGTTCTTAAAATTATCAATCGATTGATCGGCAGATAATAAAAAATGAGTTGTACTTCTCTTTTTATCTCAAGCTTTAAGAACGAATTGCATAGCAGCCTTCATTTCGATAATTATCATGGGAAGAAACAACATAGTGAAACACACAAGAAAATCTATCGTTAATATGAACAAAAGCGTCATTTCGGAGTATTCCAAGTGGCCATATTTAAAACTTGAAAAATTATGCCGTTCGTGATACCGTATCACCAAAGCCGTCTCTATCTAACAAGCCGTGCACTTGTAAATTTGGCAACAGAGCAAGTAGTCCGATCACCACGAGTTTCACCAGTTTGACGTAAGTTGTACGAGATAATGCTGTAATGTAATTCTGTACTTATCAATCAAATTTTATTGTTTATTATAGTATTGGTGACTAAAATAACGTTTTAAATGTTATATTAACAATCAAGGTAAGTCCACAAAGCCTAATTCTGCTAGATAACCAAACTTTTTCGTTTTCCTTTATTTGCTTTTATTTCATACCAATGTGACATTTTTCGGATTTTCAATGGTACAAAAAGTGGAACTTTAAAGTCCTAGTACTTAATTTTAAACTCGTTGAACGTCTAGTTTGAAAGAAAATTTCATATTTACCTCGAACGAAAATTGACTTTAAATATATATACTTGGAAGTAATTACAGCCTCGGCTAAACAACTTGCTCCTAATTACTTTAAAACTTGACTTTTCGTTGTAGGTAAATAAATAACTATTCTTTCTGAATTATTAATTAGGTTTATATTGTAGATGTCAAGTTCGATTAGGACTACTTTCGGGTATCAATGCGAGGCACAGTGGGGCAAATTATCCCTTTTTGTGGCCAAACCACCAAAAATCAAGAAACCTTGTACTGAGATAAAATAAACTCTGACGTGTTTAGAACACTTGAACAAACGTCATTCAAAGCCTTTGCCCAGAGACATCAACTTATTAGATAGTTTCAGTCTCATTGTAAGTAGGCCACTAGCCGTTAATCTGTCTTAGGTACTTGTTTTTTTTTCCTGATTGAAAAACTGTTTGCTCAGTGAGAAAGGCGTCGAAACCTGGACTGTTTTCGTGAATTTCGCTTCTAAAGGTAAGTAAATTAATGACGCATGTTATAATTTTCATAATTTCCCCCCTTGTAATATAAAAATAAAATAAAACATTGAAATCTTTGACATTTCTTATCTTTGACATTATGAAAATGGCGTATTACTTTTTACTCAAACACATTCAAATATCAAATCTTGTAAATTTTGTTAGAACACCTTTCTGTATAACAGAATATGGAATAACAAGTTGCGCAAAAGTGCGCATTTTTATTATTCTTATTTCATTTCAGGACCAAGTCAAATGAGGAACTTTTCTGTCACACGGCTCCAATTGTGTGAAATAATATTCAATTCCCATTCGTCCACACTGGAAGGGAAACTATTAGATTTAAAAAAGTATATTGCTTCTCGTAGTGGCCGCGTAGAGAATGAATCTACAAAGGTTTATACACCCTTAACCCACTTTATTTATCAGTTTAAGAAAAAATGGTCACTTTGTAACCGTAAAAAAGACCGTTTCAAGGAACAGAATAAAAGTTGGTTGAATACTTTTTTGCTTTTTGGCACGACTGATTCTATAAAAAAATGTGTTCAAAGAAACCGCAAACATTTTCAAGAGTGCTCAGAACGCACGAAAAGAAGGAGAACGGAGATTTTGAGGGCTACTCACACTGCAGATGAGTTGGCCTATGCGACGCAGATGAGTTTGCGGTTGTCGGGCCAGGCAAAGTCGAGCAAATTGATCAAAGATATAGTGGCTTTGACACCTACGAGCTCGAATAAATGTTATACGGTTACGAAAAGCCACGAAAAAGAAACTGATAAATTGACAGGGGAAGAAGCTTTGTCGATGCTGGTCGAGGCAAAACTAACAAGATATCAATTTGATGTTATTAGATCATACAACAAGTCTAAATTTCCTTCCTATAAAGTGGTACAGGAGGCTAAAAGAAAATGTTATCCCAGTCGAGAGTTCATCACAGTGAAAGATTCCTTTGCAGAAGTTGGATTGCAATCATTATTGAATCATACGATTTCTCGAATCATTGAAGTGCAGTCGGATGTCATTAATTCATTGCAGCCCGAAGATTTACAACACCTGAAGCTTGTCAGTAAGTGGGGGTTCGATGGATCTTCAGGAAATGCCGAATACAAACAGAAATTCGAAGGTGAATTATCCGACTCAACCGTATTTATGACATCTCTAGTACCGATCCAACTACTCTCTACTGGATACAATACTGATAGAAATCGAAAGAAAATCATCTGGCAGAACCCACGGTGCTCTTCTACTCGTTTTTGTCGCGTGATTAAATTCCAGTATGCTGCTGAATCCGATGCTCTTATCAACACTGAAAAAGCCAACATGGAAAAGCTGATAGCTGCATTAAAGCCATCGATATGCAAAGTGGGTGACACAACTTTACGAATTCAGCATGAAATGCTGTTTACAATGATTGATGGCAAAATTTGTAATTCAGTTACTGAAAACAAATCTACACAGAGATGCTACATTTGTGGGTTGTCATCCAAAGATTTCAATAACCTGGCATTGGTAAGTCGTACTGAAATAAAAGTTTCATCGCTCAATCTGGGACTTTCTGTTCTTCATGGGTGGATTCGATTTTTTGAGTGTTTACTCCATATCAGTTACAAACTCCCATTAAAAAAGTGGCAGGCGCGAGGAGAACAGGACAAGAGAGTTGTTGCTGAGACCAAAAAATCAATCCAAGAGGCATTCAAAACTCAAATGGGATTAATTGTAGACAAACCCAAGCCAGGTTTCGGTAGCTCTAATGATGGCAATACCGCAAGGCGGTTCTTTCAAAATGAAGAATTATCATCTTCTATAACTGGTGTTAACATCGATCTCATACGCATGTTTCATAAAATTCTTATTACCATTTCCAGTGGGTTTAATATCAACTGCGAAAAGTTCAAAGGTTTTACTTTGAAAACTGCTGAATATTTCGTTAATTTGTATCCGTGGTACCCAACGCCCACAACTGTGCACAAGTTTCTTATTCACGGGCCCGTAATAATTTCCAATTTTATTCTTCCTATTGGACAACTCAGTGAGGAAGCTCAAGAAGCGCGGAACAAAGACTTCAAGTCATTCAGAAAGGGATTTTCTCGCAAAACTTCCAGAAAGGATACTAATGAAGACATAATGAATCATTTATTGATCACATCTGATCCACTTATTTCTTCGGCAAGAAAATTATCCGTGAAAAAATCGTTAGCTTTTCCAAAGGATGTGTTGGATATGTTATTAACACCCAACCTTGGAAATCATGACAATAAGCGTGACCATGATGTCTCCAGCTCCCGTAAAGGTGTTAGTTATTATAATGAATTTTTTTCTTCTTCTGACGAAGATTGACTCAACTAATTTTCATAAAACGGAAATACCTATTCCTTATGCCCTTTACGTTTTCCTTTATGATGTGAAAAATTACCTGCTTTATTTTGACGAGAAAAAGAATTATTCCTATTAAGATTAATATATGTGTTAATTTATTTAACGTTATTTGATTTCCCTTAACATTAATTCAGTCAAAATTTAACGAAACTTTATGAAAAAGTGTTTTGGCCAGGAAAAGGAATCATCTGCCCCACTGTGCGACGTTGCCAAGCGTAACAGCACGGCTTGTTAGATAGAGACGGCTTTGGTATCACACAACATGCACGGTAAAGCATGGCGATGGCAGTATTATGATATGGGTATGTTTCAGTTTTCTTGGTGTAGGGCTGTTTCATGTAGTAGAGGATCAAATGGATGCTGAAATATATTGAGCCATCTTAAAAAATATTATGCTACCTTGGGCTTAACAAACATAAGATCGTAAGCCTATATTCCAAAGATAATGACCATAAACATTCGAATAGTTTTATAAAGAAGAAATTTGAGGTTTTAGAAACCCGAGCCGAAGCCCCGAACTCAATTCTATAGAAAATTTATGGCATGAACTAGCCAAACGAACGAAAGGCAAATTGGCTAGAAATAGAGAGGAAAAAATTGTTCTTCTGAAGAAAGAGTGAGATAGGAAGAATGGCGTTATTGAAAAATTTCCTTCGCTTTACAAAATACAAAATAAAAAATTAGTGATGACGTTCTAGTCTCCAAACCGCTGCACATAGGTCAAAATCAAATTGTACGCAATGACCACAACGATATCAGACAAACAATGGGTGAGTTAAGTGAACGGTCGAACTGCATAGAATCGTCAGGTCATTATAAATAAATAAATAAATAAATAAAAATGTCTTTATTAACTGCACATTTCAAAAAAAAAAATTATAAATTATAAATATGTACTAGGTGAATGAAGAAAATTGGCAGGTAATCACAGGGCGAAGTTCAGTGTACTCGCAGAACGAGTGTACTGTTCTCCCACTTAACCCTGAAGAAACAAAACAATTTAACATTTGCGCAACCTACTTAATGCATTTTTGTATGACAATAATTGAAAAATTAAGATTGTGTGTGAGTAATAATAATACAAGATGGACAAAATTAGAAGCAAATTGTAATTATTCAACAGAAGAGAATTACTCACTAGCAAATAACATTTCACGAATTCGCTTTTTGAAAACAGATATCGACTCAGACTTGATAGTGTCCGGTATCGGGTTATAAAATTTGCAGACATTGTAGCTAAAACTTCTCTCAAATGCTGCGGTTTTATGAATTGGAGGTGTTATGAGGCCTTTAAACCGGATGTTGATAGTATGCACGTCTGTTCTGAATCTGATCTTTCGTTATAAAATTGTGGGCACTTGTCTTTTATAATTTTATGAAAAAGTACTAATCCATGTAGTTGCCTTCGATTAGCCATGTTCAGCCATTTAATGTCTTTAAGTTTATGTGAAATATGTTCACGCCTATTTATGCCAAAAATTAATCGCAAACAACTGTTCTGCACTCTTTGTATTCTTTTAATTGTGACCTGCGTTAAACAAGGACCATATACAATATCACAAAAATTAAATTGCGATAATACTAAGGCATCTGAAAGTATGACTTTAGTGTTTCTGTTTAAAATGTGTCTATTAGTATACAGAAGTTTTAATTTAGAATATGATTTTCTTATACAGTAATCAACATGATATTTAAACCTCAGGTCATTATCAAAAGCTAATCCTAGATTAAATTTTGTATCGGTGGAGGGTATCTGTTCTCCATCTATGTTAACTGATATTTAATTCTTGATAAGTTTACGACCTTTTGCAGGACCAAATATAACAAGAGATGATTTCGCAGGATTTATCATCAAAGAATGATGATCACAAAAACTTTTTAGCGAATTTAGATCTGCATTGAACATATCCTCAGCGTTTTTAACACCATCAGCGGGGAAGGAAAGGTAAAGTTGGGTATCGTCAGCGTAGTTATGTAGTGAACATTTTTGTATCCACTGTTGCATATTTGAAATATACACCGTGTCCACGGATAGGGTTCACTATAGGAAAAACTTTTTTATTTTTCACTTATCGAAAAAAAATCATTCTTTACAAAAAATTTTGCTCGACCTAAAAACCCAAGAAATATTACAGAAAATAATAAATTTCCATTAACAACTGAAAAAGTTGGGAAATTTATCTTTTAACTTTTACAAAATGTGACAAAGATTAAAATTCTGTTAAAAATCACGTTAGCTAGAATCGGGCAATACTATGAATTTGATTTCTTATCATGTTTTAATTCACAAAGGTCATTTTTTTATTACCTCGCAGGTTTTTAAAATTTAAAAAGTGAAATAAAAAAATTTAAAACTTAATTTTTGAAGAAAGTTTATTTTATATTATGTTCTTATTTCTACATAACTATCACCCAAATTACATTTACAGTAATTGATATTGCTTGAGTTAACCAGTTTAATTGATTATACTAACGGAATTTTTGTACATTGCCGTATTTTGTGAAAGTGTAAACAGGATTTTATTTTATTTTATTGTTATTAATGGAAATTTAATATTTTCTATAGCGTTTTTCGAATCTTTGGGACAAGCAAAAACTTTTATAAAGAATGATTTTTTTTCGAAAAGTGAAAAATAAAAAAGTTTTTCCTATAGTGAACCCGATCCGTGGACACGGTGTATAAAGTGAAGAGGAGTGTCCTAAAATAGAGCCCTGCGGTACTTCTCTATTGATTACAAGATTACCAGATATTTTACCACTAATATTTACACACTGTAGACGATTTAGCAGATATTCACGTAATAAGTTATTGAACAAAAATTGAAATAATGTAAGATTGCTAAGAGTATATCGTGGCTGATGGTGTCAAAAGCTTTGGAGTAATCTAACATAACCAATGCTGTATAATCACCACGATCTAACGCCCTAAGGATGTCATCGGATACATGTAGTAATGCAGTAGCACAATTAAAACCGGAGCGGAAACCTGATTGACACTCGGGTAAGATGTTTTGCGCGTTCAGAAAAAAAACGAATCTGTTTATTCATAATTTTTTCTAAAATTTTTGACATTATAGGCAAAATGTTTATAGGTCTGAGATCCTTCATTGCTGCTGGCTGACTAACTTTAGGCAAAGGTATTATACAGGAACATTTCCAAATTTCTGGTATGACACTATTTTCAAGGCAAAAATTTATAATGTGAGTTAAATAAGGCATTATAATGGAACTGGACAACAATAACATCTTCAGACTTATATTATCAGTACCAACAGACATAGTTTTAAGCGAGGTTAAAATTTTACTAACATCGTGTTCTGTAATTGATGAGAAAGTGAAACATTCGTTGATGTCCCGATTAACATTGGGCGCGTTTAGCGAACAGCAGCTGCTGAGTTGCTTACTCAGCAATCGTTTGTGATTGGTTCACATTAAGGTAATAGCCAATCACAAACGATTGCTGAGTAAGCAACTCAGCAGCTGCTCTTCGCTAAACGCGCCCATTGTGACTATAAAACTTTAATATGTCATTGTTGCTGGATACTTGTGGTATTGAATTAATAAAATAATTATTAAGCTCATCTGGATTACATAGACCCTGCGGAATCTCTCGATCCCTTGACTTATTGTAAACACCTACTTCTTTTAAATCCTTCCACAATCTGTTACCATTACTGGATCTCAACCGGTGTTCAAAATAAGCTTTACGTTCACTCCGAAATGTCGCAGTGACTACATTTCTGAGGGATTTGTAATACTCCCAGTGATGAACTTCTTTTGTAGAAAGAAATTTTTCATGTGCCTTATCTCTTAAAGATATCATAAGTCGTAAAGTCTCAGTTAGCCAGGGGCATTTATTTTTAATGAAACGTGAAGTTACAATAGGAGCGTGTTTATTAAATGTTTCTATAATATTATAATTAAAGCTGGTTCTTGTCCGATGAAAATTGTATCACAAACTCTTTTAAACGGACACTAAATGGCGCACAAACACTTAACGTTTCGCAGTCGTTCGACAGCTTCGAACGACTGCGAAACGTTAAGTGTTTGTGCGCCATTTAGTGTCCGTTTAAAAGAGTTCGTGATATAATATTATAATTTAAAAATTCAACTTTATTGTTACAATTACCGCCATTACTTTAGCAAACTCGCATAAAACATTAACAAAGCAAAATATATCTACTATCTTCTAAGAGTGGAACCATTTTTAACAAATATAGACAAATAACTTTTATTGTTTATAATGGAATTCAGGGCCAGTCTCATAACCGAATTTAAAGGAGACTTTAAAATTAAAGTCACATTCAGATGTGTAAACAAATGTATTTTCACAGTTGTTTTTACATCTGAAAATGACTTTAAATTTAAAGTCTCCTTTAAATTTAAAGTCTCCTTTAAATTCGATTATGAAATTGGTTCTCAGATGAATATCACTGCATTTTAATTCCGTATTAAAAAACTAATTTCAGTTACGCACAATATTTGAACAAACTGTGTTCAGTTGACTGTAAATGGACTGAAGAGGATAAAGTTTATCCATAAAATATTGTATGAAATTTCTTGAGTTTTCATGTAATAACAGAAAAATTCAAATGTCGTAGCCGAAATTATTTTTAAGGAATGAGTTAGCTTGTAATTTAAAATGCTTAATAAATATCTGTATATCAGGGGATGTTTGTTTATGTTTTGACGATAAGCCTAGCCGAGGGAACGTAAAATATTAAGACGAGAGGCAGGACAGTTCTTCTCGTGATGCAGACTGAGAACGTTCGGTAAAGCGCGTGAGGAATGGTGTTACGCGTCGAGGTGACGGGATGTGTGACCTAGAGGGTGGCTGCAGAGTATTGCCCTCAGAAGGCAATGTTCTGGCAGGAGTAGTATCGCGGTATACCCTGTTTATGTTATTGGCAATGAGGATCATCGATGAGTTGGAGTTATCTAATATAGCGAATATCGTCCTGTTTCCGATGATCCGGAGCATTGCAGGGGGTATATTGCGCACCAGTATACGATACCATGTGTGACTTGCCGCAGTGGTCAGCACCACTGATGAAGTGCATGGTGTCGGCGAAACAGTCAGCTGGTATTCCATATTCATTGTGAATGGGAATTCAGTTGGTTGTATTCCTGACCTGCTGAAGCATTGTGCTCCAGAATAGTCTAACATGACATGATGTGCACTGGATCGGAAAAGGAGTGTGCTGACACTTACGCGATCAGTGACATCAACTGATCCTAAGAACGTAAGCTTAGGAGGCAAGGTATGCTAATATCCATCGGGAGGGTGGGTTTCCGAATTACAGGTGAATGTGGGGTTAATGCATGCGAAGATAAGAAGTCAACGTCCAAGGATAACTTCCGTAGTGTCCATTATCAATGTGAGGGAATGGTTGCTACTAGATGCACCGTTGGATTTCCACGGGGGCACGCAGGCCCCCCGCTGAATAGTATTTGATGTATTTTCGGACATCCGATGTAAATCGCATTGTTTGTTGTATGTGTATCCGTTTCTCACGATGCATCGTATGCACGATAAGCGAGATGAAGAGAGAGATAGAGAGAGAGAAAGCTAGAAGGGACTAACCAGCGAACGAGTGTTTATCAGAACGAGGTATGCTCTGTTTAACGTTATTACTATTTTGACCCAAATGTACAAAAAAAAAAACGCTCCGACACAAATCAAATTATTTTGAATTTAAAAGAATACAGTATGATTAATAAAATATTGTGTGAGATATCTTGAGCTTTCATGTTCGATATTTATAAGGTATGCCCCTATCGTAGTGTAGGTACCAAATATTATACAGACGCACGTACCGCTGATTTTTCGTACCATTGGGAGATAAATATTTGAAACGGCAGATTCTCCCTATTTAAATAGAATTTTCTGTCAAAATTTGACATGACATAAATATGAATTACCGACTTGAATATAAAGTAAGATTCAATATAATAAAATATTGGAAATGCATGGCTACTGGATTTAAAAGTTGTCCTAGTTTTTTATGATATCGATAGTACATATAAAATTGAAAGAACTGAATTCTGCACTACTACATGCGTTCTCGCGTAATATTTCATATTTCTCGTTTAATTATTGCAAACTCGGATCTTACAATATAATTATTAATTTTATCACTATTCACCTTTGATAAATCAAGCAACCCAGTTCGCGAAACGTCAAGTAAGTACTTAAATATTAATATTGATATACATTTGTTCAATTTAAAGTTGTTTTTGAACTCAACTTTCGAAATGACATTTCGCAACTGCAACAGTTAACTCCGAACGTAGTGTTCACGCAGTAGTCCCTCAAAAAAGGCCTTTTTAAGTTTCTAAAAATAATTTTCTATTTGGATATTGGAAATCATAAAAAAGAAAGATTAGTCGCTAATAATTTCACTGACGTTTTGACACTTTAGCAGACGCCATCTACAAGAGAGAACTACATTGTCTAACAAATTATATGCTTGCTGCGTTCGAGAATTATACGTCGGATGTAACTGGAGCGTATGATTTCATCTTTCTCACTCACGATTTTTAATCTATTTTGTATCTCGCTCATCCGTTTAAAAAAATCTTGTGTTTATATTATTTCCATGACAACAGACGATCTTCTCGCACTCTACCTAAATGTGGGATGTCAAAGATCGCTTGTTTTTATGGAAATACTATAAATACAAGATTTTTTAAACGGATGAGCGAGATACAATATAGGTTAAAAATCGTGATTGAGAAAGATGAAATCATACGCTCCAGATGCATCCGACGTATAATTTTCGAACGCAACTGCTAATGTTCGTTACGCGCATTTGCGCGAATGAAGAACGCGCTGATGCGCAAAAAAGAATCTTCCGCACACTCGGTTCGTAAAAAACTAATTCTTTTCCATATTAAAAAAAAATTGATATTGTTTGAGGCAAATGCAAAATAAATTACTACATTATTAACAGACTACAAATTGTCTCGTTTATTGAAAAGCGACGGTGCTTTGATTCGCAAACCAAAACATTTTTTCTTATTTGGAATACAAGCATATTTAAGCTGAAACAGCAAACTTAATCGATTTTTCATTAATCTGGTTCAGTAAAGAACTGAAAAAAGTTATGCATTTATATTGAGTTTTAATAAAAACAAAACGCAGTTCTTTATAATTACATAAGACTGATTTCATAATATGAATTGTCAGTTGAATAATCATATACGTATATATACTGAGTGACTTTTAATGATTGAAGCAAATTTGTATGTTGTGAACACTGAGGAATTGGCATTACCTAAAAGTTCGTTAATTTTGCGGGAATGCGTAGCTATAGGTTAGAGTTGATATTTACATTGATGATGAAAACTGTTTCAACAGATTATTATTATTCAAGACCTGGAAATGTTAGCCCCCTTTGCGTAAGCAGCACCGAATTCTTTGAGATAAGTTATTGAAGACATTATTAACGTTTTAGGTTGTCTGATATTTGCAGTTGCCTCTTCGATTGCCAGCTGCACAATTCATCCAAATTGTTTAATACGTATTCTGAACATCACATTATTGAAATGAGGAAATAAGAAGTTCAAATTTAATTGAATATTAGAGCAAATCTTCAAGCCCCCTTTGCGTAAGCAGTACCAAATCCTTTGAGATATGTTATTGAAGACATTATTAACGTTTTAGGTTGTCCGATATTTGCAGTTGCCTGCTGCAATTCTTCCAAATTGTTTAATACGTATTCTGAACATCACATTATTGAAATGAGGAAATAAGAAGTTCAAATTTAATTGAATATTAGAGCAAATCTTCAAGCCCCCTTTGCGTAAGCAGTACCGAATCCTTTGAGATATGTTATTGAAGACATTATTAACGTTTTAGGTTGTCCGATATTTGCAGTTGCCTGCTGCAATTCTTCCAAATTGTTTAATACGTATTCTGAATACCAAGTTATTGAAATAAGGAAGTAAGAAGTCCGGATTTAATTGAATATTAGAGCAATTAGGCCACCAACCAGCACTGATTAAACATCGTGGGAAAAACTCCTCTAAATAATTTATTGTGGTTCGTGCTGTGTGAGCAGTGGCGGAATCTTGTTGAAAGTAGCCATTTGCTAATTCAGTGTCGTCTAACTGGTTTATAAATGTATCCAATATAAGTCTCTGATATCTGTAGGGGTTGTTTCCCGGAAGAATATTGGTCCAATAATTCTCCAAGACATTGCCACCCAAACACCAATTTTAAGTGGATGTAGTGCCTTTACATCAATCACATTAAAGGGTTATGTTCTGACCAAGTCCTGAAATTTTGTGAATTGATAAACCCAGAGAGATGAAACCAGGCTTTATCAGCAAAGAAAGTTGTATCTTGTTGGTCACTATTATTTAGCAGATTATTGTTATACCACTGACAAAACTGAATTTATTGAAGAAAATCGAGTGGGTGATGTTGTCGAACCATTGAAAATTTGTATGATTGGAAATGAAGGTGTTTTTTTCAAGATCTTCCGAGTGGATTCGTATAGGAAACATGAGGATTCTGTTATACAGTATCATTAACATTTTGTATAATATCGAATGTTATTATAGTGGGGCGACCAGTGAATTTTCCTTTTTCTACATTACCGGTTTGCAAGAAACGTTCATTTATTAACCGATTTTGAACTGAACTGACTTTAAAGTGAATAGAGAGATTCATAAAAGGAATGATGTTTTGGAACTAAAATTAACATAACCTCAAAATACGTATGAAATCACATGAAACTGATAACTGATTTAGAAAACCAGCTTGATCAGTACAGTGTGCGGGAGAGGAAATTCAATCACTTCCTTATCACTGGTCGCCAACTGAATAACTAAATGGAATGCAATCAATGATTTTTAAGTGAATTTGAATCGATTCGTGTTCGTTGTAAATGGAGGACGGCTATTCTAAAACAGTGTTGTGAAAAAAGACGAAACTCAATTTGTTGTTTAGGGTATATTTCAATGAAATCGTCATAGGCATGCTGCTGTGCATAAATTCAATTACTATTGGGCTGATTCAGCAGAACATATCAGTAACAGTTCCTGATCCAACAGTTGAGACTGAACACTTATTTCTGCTGAATGAAGTTCACTCATCATAACATGTTCCAGTCAGGTAGCGGAGAAGTTACGCTACAAAAAATGGCGAACCCTCCAACTCATCAACTTATGAGAGGTCGCATTCAGCAGAAATTTGTTCAACAGTTACACAACTTTCGGGTCTGCTGAATGTGCCCATTTTCATTTTGTACTCCGCTTCGAAAATAAGCCATTACTAAAAATGTATTTTATTCTGTGCTCAAAACCATTTTGGTAATAAATTGTGATAATTAAATATCTTATTTATTTGGTTTTCTTGATTCGACAATAAACGAATTTATTTGAGTTTGACAATCTAGTGCACTAACCTAAATCTAAATTTTGAATTTGAAAATCCAGCACACCAACATAAAAATTGAAAAGTGTTGCCAATTTAATAAAATAAGTCTCAATCATTAAAAGTCACTCGGTATATATATACCTACGTAGACGCATATAAAAGATATTTTACTACATAATCTCATGTCGCGGCCACATTTACGTTTGACATAACGCCTAAGGCAGCGCTCACACTGATGAAGCAAAAACGTTTTCGCACAAAACATTTTTGACTAATTTTGTTAAAAAGCGTTTTTGTTTCCATGCTTTAAATAGAATCAGGCACACACTGATATATCAAAACAAAAAACAGTTTAAAACACGCTAAAACAGTTACTGTTTTTTGTTTGAAAACGTTTCGCTTCATCAGTGTGAGCGCAGCCTAACGTGTCAAAGTCTAATTTAACTAGTTTGGTGTAGCTTTTACTCGTGATATGATAATATGGAATAGAAAATAAATTTATTAGGAGTAATTTGATATTAAGCTTAAGTGTAACTGCAGATTAATGTCAAATTAGATGTTAAAAATCACATTAGGCGTTATATTAAATGCAAATGTGGCCGCGGAATAAGAAGTACAAATTGCCTCGTTTCCCGCAGAAGGACGGCTGATGCTCTTTAAACCACCTTGAATTAAATTGACAAACGCATTAACACCTTGCTCATAAGTCATAAGAAAAATAGAACATTTTCGATTTTTTTTTTTTAATTTACGTCGGCAAATTCTAATTGAACCATTAAACTCGATCAATTTGGGCCAACGAATTTAAATTAAGACAAATCTGAGCTAAATTAATGTTACTAATGAAATAATTGTTAAAGGACTTTTTTTAATACTCACGAATTGTGAGGGTATGCACCAGCAAAACCTGTACCAAAACACCAACCAACAAAACGAACTTCATTCTTACGGAATTCAGTCGAAGCACAATCGTTTCAATATAAAACATGGGAAAGAAGAAATGATTGCTTTTATTTGAAGCAGACCCACTCAGACCGAGTTTCCCTCTTCGACCCAATGAAATCGAAGGTTGCACGTTGAGATCGTACCGGATCGGAGAAAGCGCGGATTATTTGCTTTTGCCGTCCACCGCTTCGATGGAGCTCCTCGAAGGTGTAATCTTCGCGGAAAGGTTTTGCAAATAGAAAATGGTCAACCCCCGGAACGGCGTTACATAAACGGCCCAGATCGAGTTCGGTGACTCGGACGACATTACTGGAAGTTACATTTCCTTTTTCCGGTCTGTTTTCTGTAATTATATCTTATATTTGACAAGCTTTAGCAAGTGGTAAGCCTGTTATTACTTCGTCCTCAAGAAGCGATTTTGTGGACGCGAAAGTTAACCTTTATTTTTTTACGCGCCGGTTTACCTTGTATTCGTTTAGGTTTGGTGTAGTAATGGAAATTGTTTAGTTTTTTTAAGTATTTAATTACTCAAGAATGTAAAATAAATCGACAATCACTGTTATTCAGAAATAATTTAGAAAAATTCAAACCACAATTATTTTGAAATTTGAATGCGTAAAACATTTTCGTATTTCGAAAAACATACCAAAAATAAAGTAAAGAGCTCACAAGGGAGGTATCCGAACCCGAAAATTAAAAAAAATTGAAACTTTGTGGGTCAGTAGTCAACCCCAGAGCAAGTACAGAGCAAGTTTTTATCGATCCCAAAACGCTTTAAGAGTTTTTTAACTGTTCTGCTGATGAGGCCCCAATTAGGGCCGAAATAGCTATACAGAATATGCTCGGGGCCCCATTGCGATCCTGCCGACTTGCAACCAACATTTTGCACGCTTTAAGAGGTTGAAAATACCTTTCAGAATTTCTGGATCAACAGAGTTAAAAAAATAATTGATTTATTAAAGTGATTATTTCTTAAGAAAATATAGGACGAAATGACATATCATGAGAAAAGCGGCAAGCCCGTTTCACGAAAGGTAGAAGGAGATTACGAGTAGTAAAAAAGTAACCTGTAATAAATGTTAGTATAGTATAATTTAATGTCACTTTTAGAATTATATAATATGAAAATTCTTCTCTTCTTTGTTCAACTGAAGGAAGAAATATGGTGCCCATTCTTTTGTTATTGCAAAACGATGCTCTTTTGTGCCGTGTAATTAACTTTATATATTATTTTTTTCTTATAGCATTCTTAAAATTGTAAAATTAATCATTAGAATAATAAAAATCATAGCTAACTCTTTAATCACTGAGTTTAGGGATAAGACGTACAGTCCCGCCCACCTAAAATTCATCTCCTGCATGCAAACCTCACCCTTAAAACCTTGCGGTACAGTGCTCCCAGAATTGTCAAGTTGTAGCACTTAAGCTGTGCACGACTATACGTAAAAGTACGGTATTTTAAAATATTTTATACAGCCCTACGTGTATTTTATGATAAAATACAGTATAGTACGGCATAATGCACATAGGGCTGTATAAAATATTTTAAAATACCGTGTTTTTACAACATTAACTATAATACATACGAAAGATAACAAATTTAATTCTGCGTAAGATGACATTATTAAATACATGTAGGTGTTCCGTTTAAAAAACTGGATCATGAGGTAAAAAAAAAAACCTCCAAGAGCTATTAATCCATGCAAAGCAAAATATTTCCAATACTGCATTGGAATTCATGCACAATCTCATCTTAATGGTGCGATTGTGGTCACCGTGATTAATGATTTGAGGTCTAATGATTTATGGGTCGATTGTGCTCATATCTGTAAGAATGATGGCGGATTTCACAAACGTTACTTAAATGTAATCATCTGTTAAAAGTAAACGTTGCCATGGTTACGTGTTGAAGGTATAGGAATGATTATTAATAACACTGATCAACAAAATTTCCACTTTTTTCTCTAACTTTGGTACAATTAAGTTTTTCCACTTTATTTTGGCTCAATATTTGGAAAGTCGAGCATTAATCTTGTAACTTAGCTCAAATAAGAAATTTGATGTTACACTGTAAAAAAATACTAAATATTTTAGAAAAACTAAAGCTCAACTGGAACAATGTATTTAAATAATCAAAAACGTCTAAAAAAGATTTAACAAGTGTTAAAATAGTCCATCAGAACAATCAAAATTTGAAAGCAAAACAAATATGAATTTTTCAAACTGAAAAACAGTTAAGTATGACGTCTTTTTGATTATCTCTTATAGATTTCATTTGAAGTGTCTCGTTTGATGGCCCAGCAATATTCTGCGAGCATTTCAGAATTCCATCGTCCTTGGTAACGTTTTTCTATTGTTAAAATATCCCGATGGAAACGCTCTCCATGCTCGTCGCTCATATCACCACAATTTTTGGGGAAAAAATCAAGATGCGAATGCATAAAATGCATTTTTAAAGACATGTTACACTTCAATTTGTGATACGATAACAACATATTTTCCACTAACTGAGCATAGTTTTCCGCTTTATTATTATGTACCCAAAAAGTTTGTTACAACCATTTTAAAACTGTCCCGTGCGTCCTTTTCTAGTCCAATTAAGACGGCATCAAACTCAGGATCGTTAAACAACTTTCTTATCTGAGGCCCAACATACACTCCCTCTTTTATTTTTGCTTCGCTTAAATTAGGAAATTTGGATCGAAGATAAATAAAAGCATCGCCGTCCTTATTCACGCCTTTCACAAAATTTTTCATTAGTCCCAATTTAATATGCAAAGGTGGTATAATGACTTTTTCTGGTTTAACCAAAGGCTCATATTTGACGTTTTTGATGCCTACTTCAAAAGATTTGCGTTTTGGCCAATCTTTCTTTTTATAATGAAGCTCTCTGTTTCTGCTGTCCCACTCACAGAGAAAACAGCAATATTTTGTATATCCTGGCTGAAGACCTGATAAAATACATATGGAGTAAAATATGTTAAAAAATGTTACGTACCTAACAAAATTGCAATTACTTTCAAATCACCACAAATAAGCCATTGATGTTTCTCGTAATTGATACTTTTCAAAATGTTTTCGAAGTTTTCTTATGTTTCTTTCATGTTAGTCGCATATCCGACAGGTATAGACGGCAGCTTGTTCCCAATGTGTAATAAAACTGCTTTTAAGCTAGTTTTAGAGGCATCTATAACAAGTCTCCAGTTTTCAGGTCTGTAGTCAATTTTGAGTTCTTCCATTAACCCTTCAATCTTGGTGCACACTGTGATCGAGCTTTCTGTTTTAAAACAAGGAACCAAGCTTTTGGATCGTGTTCGAAAATATGAAACGGAGATGTTAGAATCTAAATGGTTCCACTGCTTTAATCTTGACGCCAGAATTTCGGCTTTGTTTTTTGGCAGTTCCAACTCTCTAACTAAATCATTCAGTTCAGATTGAGTTATTTTGTGCGCAGTCAATTCATTACAAACAAACTCGCAATCAGCCAAAAACAGAACGGAGAAAAGAGTGGCTTACCAATGATATCGTTTCATTAGGAAAGGAACTAAGAGATTTATTTTGGTTGTCACAAAGAACAAGTGAGATTGAGATAAAGCAAGAATATAAACTTAAAAGAATGAATTACAAGGAAGCAATAGATAAGGCTAAAAAGGATCATCTGTCTGGCATAATAAAAAAATCACCAAACGTCGAAAAGAAAAGTTCGGAAGTAATTAACCAATTACTGGGATACTTCAAAAAACAGAGTACTACGCTGACTTTGGAGGACAATGGAAGGATGGTAGAGGATGCGAAGGAAGTAAGCGAAATTTTTGCAGAGTACTTCACTAGTAAAATACAGAAGAATTTACGAGATCATTTTGGAAACAACCTGTCCACCATCTGTAGTGTAGGATACTACATTACCAACTCTTTCGTCTACTTTCCATTAGAACCATTTGAACTAAAAAAAATATTAAGTGGCTTGAATAATAAACCGAGTGCTGGCATGGACGGTATCACAAGTCGAATGTTGAAATGTATTTGTGACTACATCGTGGACCCGCTAACCCATCTTATCAACAAATCTGTTGAATTGAGACAGTTTCCTGAGGTACTGAAAGTTGCGATGGTTGCGCCTATTTATAAAAAGAACGACCCCCTTAGTGTAGAAAACTACCGACCAGTGTCCGTATTAAATACATTATCAAAAGTGATAGAGAGATCAATTTATGATCGAATAATGAACTTTCTATCCAAATTTAATATTTTGGATAATTGCCAACACGGATTTCGCGCAGGCAGGTCGACGGAGAGTGCTGCATGTGCTTTTACGGAATATGTTTATAGAGAAATGGACAAAGGATATTGCGTAGCAGGACTCTTCTTCGACCTGTCTCGCGCGTTCGATTCTATAAACATTGAATTTGTATGTCAGAAAATGTATGTTTTAGGTTTACGTGAACCAATTTTAAACTGGTTAAACTTGACATGTCGGAAAATATGCGTTAAAATAGGAAACGACTGCTCATCTCAGCACGACACTGCTACAGGGGTTCCTCAGGGCTCTGTGTTGGGACCGCTGATATTTCTATTATTTATGAACGACTTAGGTAGGCATATCGATGTAAATCATTTGGTGATGTTTGCTGATGACACTACTATGGCGGTCTCAGCAGCGAGCCTTGAGGAACTAAGTAGTAGAGTTTCCGATGTGACTCAACAATTTCATTCTTGGTGCTCAAAAAATCATTTAATTGTAAATTTTCAAAAAACAAATATAATTCAATTTCAAAACAGAACTGTAGGTTCTAATAAGGTATTTATTATCAATGGCGATTTGGTAAAAACTGTGCAGTCGGTGAAATTTCTGGGGATTCACATAGATGAGAATCTGAACTGGAATGAGCAGTTAGACAATGTTTGTAAAAGAATTAACAGATCGTGTTTTGCCATTTTACGCTTAAGAAGTTCAGTCGACCAAGAGTGCTTGTTAAGAGTATATTATTCCATGGTTCATTCTTATTTAGCGTATAATGTAATACTATGGGGCTACGGCAATAATGAAACTAGAGTATTTATTTCACAAAAAAGAGTAATTCGTGTAATGTTTAATTTAAGGTGTCAAGAATCTTGCAAACCGTCTTTTATTAAATATAAAATACTGACATTTCCGTCGATTTATATTTATAAATGTCTTATATATGTAAGGCGCAACATAGCAGAATACGAGCGGAATTCCAACTTTCATGCTTATAATACGAGACATGGTGATTCTTTGGTAGTTGCACAGCATCGGACTGCAAAATTTGAAAAGACGCCATCATACATAGGCATGAAACTGTTTAATAAACTGCCGAAAATACTAAAAGAGAAAAGCTTCAATGTTTTTAAGCGGTCACTGAAAGCTTTACTCTTAAAAAAAGCGTTCTACTCTATTACAGAGTTTCTTGATGATTCGGATTTAGAAATATACTTAGGAAGTTAAGTTTAATTTTGTTATTCACCAATTGACATGTACATCCTATGTAAGGGCTAAGTATGAATAAACTATGACTATGACTATGACTATGACTATGATTTAGTACATGACTGTGAGCTAGATATAACACAGTCATCAGATTCATATTCGACTTCTTCAGATAGTGGCAGAACTGATAAGGTTGACGAAGAATGAGTCTGAGGCCTAGTGACCGATGAAATAATAGGATAAGTAATAGAATTCTTCTGTTTCTTAGAAATACCACTCATAAGAGGAGTGGTTAAACAAAAATAGCAATCATCTATATGATTAGTTTGTTCGCGCCACAGTGTAGGAATAGAAAAAGGCATTGTTTGTATTTTACCTTTCTCCCATTGGTAAAGATTTACAAAACAAGAATTGCAACAACCATTCGGAGTCCACGGTTTGTCGAGATGTTTCATAGGAATTTCAAAACAAGACATGTAAAGTTCTTGCACTTTTGAATTAATTTTTCGTTTTTGCGATAATAACGTAACATTTCCACAAATAAAGCAAAAATTGTCCGGATTATTGATACAATTTCTAGGCGTTTTATCGTGAAACTATACACTTCACTCAAGAACACTTTAAGAAATTCATTTTGACATTTGGTGACAAAATATGTCTTTGCAATTATAGCGCTTATTTGATAATAACAAAATATATTGTGATTGATGGTGGAATCTCAGTGTTTTTCAAAGAATAGTATTTTTTTAATTACTTTAAAACTAGAGCTAAGTTACGATTTAGAGATCTATAGTATCATTTAAAATCACAAACAAAATAAGATTTAACTAATTTTATAAAAGTTAGAAATCTGCTGTTGACTAGTGTAATCGATGATTAAAGTTAAGTGACGCTTGTGAAATCCAGCGTGAGATTTGTAAGCCTGTAACTCAATTATTATAAAGTGGAATTCTGAAGTTCTCAGTATGATATGATTTCTTGTAAATCTCTTAAGGCTGTTTTAGACTAGCCTATTTCTTGTATAAGATTTGGTTCAATTTCTTAAACAATTTAACTTGTGCAGTATATTGTAGCAAAATTTAAATTGGATTAAAAACTATCTGGAAAAATAGAACATGTTCTATCTGCAAATCGTATCTACAGGCCAGAAATTCCTTGTTCTAAATTTTTATTGTAGAAATTGAACCAAATCTTATGCAAGAAATAGTCTAGTCTAAAACGGCCTTAAGATAATATCTCAGACACTTACTTTTAATAATTGAGTTACAGGCTTACAAATTTTACGGTCCTTACAGATATGAGCAGAATCGACCAATAAGTTAGGTTGTGACACAATATACCGTACGTCATGATGTATGTCACATTCTAATTTAGGTTTAAATATAATCCTGTCTAAAATGTTTTATGTAATCCTGTATAACCCAGTATAATCATCCGCTAATTGACTGTTTCATCGTAACAGTTCTTATTCATTTTCTAATTAAATCTGTGCCATCAATGTAAATTTTGTATTCAAATTTTATTTTTAATGTGTTTTACAAACAAATTGTGTTACGTCCCGTTTACACCAAGTTTTATCCGTTTTAAAATGTGTGTTGGAAGAAATGTCTCCATTTGTTAGGTATGCTTTTATCCTACATTTAACTTCATTTTTTCATCCTGATGCAGGGAATAACCATTCCCGAAAGCTCGACAGAAATTGAAGAAGTTTTATTTAACCTTTTCTGATTGCGTACAAAAACAAAAACTTGCTTCTAGAATGTTGAGTCAGAATATTAATATTATTTATAATAAAAATGATAGAAAGGACAAAGAAAATCGACTTTAAACATTTTTGCCTGTCTTAAGAACTAGCAAGAGAAAATTGACTCTGCTAGGCAAGATTAATTAATTAATCCATTAATTCGAACTAGCTGGTATGTTTTCATCTAGAGCAACAACAACTTTGAATCTATCTTTTAATTTATTCAAGAGCCAGGAGGGGTTCAATCTTTTGAATTCTGCTTATATTTCTTACTTCTTCATTGTCGCGAAAATATCATATCAATATCATTGAGACAAACGTAACTAAATTCGATTGTGTAACATTATATTAGAGATATTTAGCTTAGATATTAATAGCTTTTTCAGACAAGTAAATTTACAAGTCAGAATATATCGGATTTATTTGTCATCAAAAATATTCTTTGTGTCTCTCCGAAATACCTATAAAGCTATAACTTCAAGTCGGTGCTTAAGAAAATTCACTTATTAATAATATATTTTAATTTTATCTGAATTTAAATGAATTATTATAAGAAAAGACGACACGGGCAAATATTGCCGCCTTGGCGGCGACGCGACGTAGCGTTCGGAAATATGACATCATACGCCGCTGGGCTGTGTTTCTCGTTCAGTAGTGGGGCGAATTTTAACATTTTTCGCTAGCCCTACTAATAATAAACAAAGTTCCGAATGTAATATAAGTAATCGTTTTAGATTTCTTTTCATATTCAAAACTTGCAAATGTAAGTTTTCAATAACTTAATTCGAATTTCTTAATTAATTAATTAAGTTTGGGTAAAAGAATTACGGCTGAAAGAAGCTTGCAACCGTGATAAATTTTAACAGATTTAAGCTGCTCACGGGAAAATTGCAGGAATAAAACAAGATTCGCTCGCTAGCATACAATGATATTCAGAAAGTTATTTCGAAAGACGACGTATTCTAGGGAAAGAAGAAAATAGTGGTAAACCTAAACCCAAGAAACCGGAAAAGTGAAAAAACATCACTTTAGGTACATTAACCTCCAAAGTAAACGTTTAATTTTTAAATTTTATTTAACTTATATTTTCATTATCAAAATTATCGGTCACTGAGTATCTGATACACAATAATTTAATTCTTTTTTTTACAAAAAATAATAAAAATTACTAGAATACTAATCTTCAGTAGTAAGGTATATATAGCATTTATTTACTATGATAATATTAAATTTAATTTAATTTCTAATTCTAAATCAGTGGCCTGTCTATGTAAGTTAATTTTTTTATTGACCCCAGATAACAGCGACCGGAGAAAAACAATACCATGCAGTAAACAATGTAAAAAGGTGAAAGCACCGCTGCAAGTGAAAGCTGTAGCGCTTACGTTTTTGTTACATGTGTGTGAGTGTGTATGTGTGAGTGCATTTACCGTAACGCAATGACATCGAAGTGTTCGCTAATTACTAGCCAACCACTCACGCAACTCAGCTCGCCTAATTATAACCCAGACTACCGTAGTCGTGATTGTGCATAATTAGATTCATTTAAAACTTTTTGCGAAATGTATTTGCTTTAGAGCTTCATTCACTTTCTAATGTGTAGTTCGTCTAGAAAGTGTTTGGAAAAAAAGAAAATAACGCTATAATTTATGAACGAGGCAACGAAACCTAGAGGAAACGATTCTAATTATTTGTTTATGCAGTTTCTGTATAGTCTTGAAAATTATATTTTTCTAATTTTCATAACTAAAATATTAATCCTCTCTGGGGTAATGCCAAGTTATTATTACCCACAGCTGACTCTTATTATCTCTGATATTATAAAACTATGTTTTGTTGTTGAAGATGTCGAGGACTCCTAAAAGAACCACACTGTCAACTAGTTGGACATGTGATTTTTGCACTTCATATTTCAACAACTATGTTATAGTACTTTTATTATCATTTTACGGATTGAGTTCACTATGTATAGAAAAAACTTTTTTTATGTTTTCGAAAAAAAGTCATACTTTATGAAAATTTTTGCTTGCCTTAAAAACTCCAAAAACGCTATAGGAAATATTATATTCCGCTTAATAGCGGAAAAATATTTAAAATTCTTTTTTCACTTTCGGAAAAATTGTCCAAAAGTCCAAAAATTATCTTAATAAAACCACGTTATCTCTATCTGGTAATGCCAGTTAATTTATGAGAAAAATATTTTAAATTAAATTAAATTTTAAATGTTAATCTATAGCAGCAAATTTACTTAATCAAGTGCTATGGACTCGGAAATGTTTCCTATGACTTCGCACTAGAGGTTGTTTAACAAAAATTTTCGGTTGTGCCGGTGAATGCATTAAAAAAATTAGTATAAAAATTGATGAAACGGTGGCGGTGTTAAATAAAAAGAAACTTGTCTTTACGCAGAAGAGCCGCTGATTTAAACTAATGTCTTTATTGCATGCCATTTATAAGAACAGAAAAATTCGGCCATATGAACCAAAATTTAGACACACTCGAAGACACAGATCACGCTTTTCGATTCGATTTTTCTTGTGGATTGAAAAGAAAATTTTAGACAATAACTTTTTTCATTACAAGATTTTATTTTCCAACGATGTTTCATTTTCAACGAACGGTATCTCATTTAAAAATATTGTAGATGCTGGGCAAATGAAAATGTTAATTTCACAATTCATGCGAAAAGTCAACGACACAAGAAAATAAATGTTTGGTGCCTTTATTTGTTGTCGTAGTATATTTTATCAAGTTTAGAATTTAGGAAAGTTCACACATTTTCAATGTATCCGTAAAACACGAGCACGTTTGTTTATTTTATCTTATGGTTTGGAATGGGATACGTGGGTTGCTACCTACCTGTGCAGATAGGCAGAAGTTTTAACACCGGAGTGGAATATTCCGGTGTCGCCAGCCAGTATCAGCGGGACGGGGGGTTCGAATCCAAATCGCGAAAGCCAAACCAAAATAGGCGCCACTTAATTTTTGAAAGAGGAAAACGTGTAAAATTAAGAAAACACGGTACGTCCAAAACACTTTAGATTTATTAAACAATTAATCAAAAATGTTAAATAGTAAATTCACAACATGAGAAACGTTTTACAGGATACAATCACTTGTTTTGTCGGATCCGAACTTCGCATTACTCTGATTTAAATTGGCCAAAACAAACAAAGAAATTATCCTTAACCTAGTACAAACGACGACGTTCGTCGACGTATATTCTATTCAAAACTCGTTAACTAACGGTTGAGTGTACGCAAAAATTACATGCCCAATCGCGGCAGCTTCAAAAAAATCACCGTACGAACATTAATGAAAATAATTAAATTGCAAAAATCCGACCTGTTTTCAACGGTGTCCAAACGTTCGTCGACGTTTTCACGGTCTGCAAGCAGTCACGCAGTTTCGTGAATAACCGGCCTTCTCGTCAAGAGGCGGGGAACGTCGCAGTCGCGATGAATGGCAGGGGATTCCCGACGACGCAGTTCAGAGCGGTCGCAACAAACGGACCAGGGCCAAACACAATAGCTTCCACTGAACTAGCTCCCGCGAAAATAGCTAACGCTAAAAGCCTATAAACAAGGAAAGAAAAAGCGAACGTAAGGGCCAGATCGAGAATAATTTCGCGTAGAACTCACCTAGTATCTCGACCAGGCTGAAATAAACCGCAAGGCACGCGGCTTTCTCGTCTCCCAAATGGATCAGTCAAATTCGGCGAATAGCCGTACACATGCACTCTCACCCCTTAGGTGTAATGGGTGCACAAACAAATACTTAACAAAAGAACGTGTGATCCACGAGACGATCGTAATATTACTGAAACGGCGGAATACTTCTCGATCGGCGGAAAAGAAAAGAATATCAACGAGAGAGACACATTCAAGTTTACCACTGGCGGATCTACTTGACAACAGCGAAGACCAATCAACGAAAAGGGCAAAGGTTTCGGACATACGCGCCGTGAAGTAGGACTTCTTTAAAATTTGACAAAACTCTTCACGTACACGCGATTTCGACCCTAAGCAAGGATGGGTTAATTTTATGAAAAGGATTTGTTCGTTTAAGCGAAAGTTTTTTTTCTTTTTTAACGAAAACATGTTAGATGAAAGTTTTGGGAAAATTACGCAGGCGAGGAATTATGCATTCCTACACCTAACGTAAGACGCAAAACGACGCGTTCCAAAAATAGACGGGAACGTTGGAATGTGCACTATACAGGGTGTGTTTAGCACAAAATGAAAAATGAACTGTAACAAGGTACGTCTCAAGTAGAGGGATGAAACGAAAGCACGGCAGTCTCGGGCGGCGTTTCTTGTAGGGCGAATGTCTTGGTAAAGTTACGCTAATTACGCGAACGGGCTCGCGAGTGTTATAATAAATTGCAAGGACATGTGATGAAGTAATTGTGCAAGGGTAAAAGGTTTGCTGATGGTAGAGGATACTCTGAGGTAGAGTAAGGTGCCAATCATGTGATGTCCGCTGATGGCTCGGGCATTTTATCATGAAGGGTGATCGCCCTTCAGTCGCCTTAAACGGAGAGATTGGAGGATCACTTCACCTGTATACGGTATCTGACCAAATCCGCTAGTGCAGGTGCGTGAGTAGTAGATACCGGAAATACAACTAGTTGTAATACCTGACCAGGTGATTGCATTGTGCTTTCCAAGAAAGGTCATGATTTGGTGTTGACTGTGCTTAGGCCAGTGTAGCAACACTGTAGCAGGCAGTAGCACCAATGATTCTGAGAACGTACGCTCAGAAGGCAAGGTATGCTAATATCCACCTGGGGCTTGTCTTTATGCATGCGAAGTACGAAGATGGACAGTCGAGCACACCTTCTCCGTGAATTCGCATCCCAGCAGGGCATCTAGAGGCACCGCTGGAAAGGTGCGGGGCCGGGAGAGGGCCCCGGTGAGTAAATAAGTCCTATAGTCTTGAGTAGATACTCGTAAATGGTTGATTGTAATTTTGCATGACGTCCTTGTCGAATCGAAAAGAGAAGCCCAGATATTAAGACGTTTACCCTCAGCTCCGCAGTGGACGAGAAAGAGAGAAAGAAAGCAGGGAAAGAGAGATCTAACCAAAGGGTGAGTGAATGTTTATTGTAACTCGGTCCTCTGACATTGCTATCAGTTTATGTTATATTTATGTTTGTCATGTTTAACACAAAGAAAAAAAAAAAACTACCCAACATATTAGAAGACAGAATTATCGGACCATACTTTATGGATAATAATATAAATCAAAATGTTTGCCGTGAATTTCGAAATAGAAGAGTTTGTCAATGTGGGTGGAAATTATGTAGAGTAGGAAAATTAAATTATTAATTAATCCATACGCAATAAAAAAATTTGTTAATTAAAATGTTCAATTGTCAGATATTCATTTTTAAGAAAAAAATATAATGCGTTTAGAATTAAAGAATTATAAACGTTTGCCTGCAATGCATCGAGTTTTGTTTACGGTCGCGGTGGTACGCTGGGTCCTCTTGAGATTATATAAACAATAAACAGTTTCGGAAAGCACAGGTTTGCTTTGGGAATCGACACAGTCGAGTTTACGATACGTAATCGATAGGCGCACTAATAAGAGTTTGCGATGTTAATTAATGTGATAGAAAGGTGCGGAAAATAATTAATTAATACGCGCACATAAAGTTAGCCAACTTGCAACTTGTAGTCGCAACTAGAGATGTGTCATTCGTGAATGATTCGATCTTCGGGATTGGATCACTTGAAAGTATTGAATGATAGAATTTGATTTCAACGGAGTCGGTCGATCGCGACATCGATTGTCCGTTCTTGCTTCATTCGTCTCGGTCTCTCGATGTCGGTCTTGGTGATACGATATGATTGTATTGTTGCTGAAGGATTGATGCGAGCAGTTTTAAATAATGCTCAGGAATATGAACTAATAATTATATTATTATTATTATGCCATAGTTAGCATAGGCAGCAGAGCTTTTTTTTACATTTTCCGCATCTTTCTTTTTGTTAGCCTATTTTGAAGAAATATTGATAATATAATAAATAAATTTCAAGTGAGAACCGTTCTCAACGTTCCGGTCTATTTTTAGTGCGCTTCCTTTTGTTTCTCACATTAGGCGTAGGAATGCACAATTCCTCGCCTGCGTAATTCTCCCAAAACTTTCGTTCGAACATATTTTCGTTAAAAGCTTCCGATCAAACAAACAAGCTCATTTTATAAAATTATTATCCTTGCCACCATCCTTGCCTATGGTCGGAATTGCGTTTACGCGGTGAGTATTTGTCCAATTTAAAAGAGGTCCTACTTTACGACGCGTATGTTTGAAACCTTTACCCTTTACGTTGATTGGTTTCCGCTGATGTCACGAAAATCAGCTATTGGTAGAGTTGAATGTGTCTCTTTCTTTTGATGTTTTATTCTTTTCCGCCGATCGAGAAGTACGCCAGCGTTTCACTAATTTTCTGTTCGTCCAGTGAACCACACGTTTTCTTCGCGGAAAATTTTGTATTGTGCATCCACTTCACCAAGGGGGTGAGAGTGAATTTGTACGGCTGTGTGCCGAATTTGACTGGTTCATTTGGGGGACGAAAAAGCCGCGTTCTTTTGCGGCTTGTTTCAGCCTAGCCGATGAAACTAGGTGAGTCTTACGTGCTGTTTCTCTCGATCTGGCCTTTACGTTCGCTTTTTCTTTTCTCGTTTATAGGCTTTCAGCGGTAGCTGTTTTTAACGTTAGCTATTTTGGCGTTAATTGTCGTTCTTGATCCTGGCTCTTTTGTGGCCTCTCTGATTTACGCCGTTGGGTATTCTCCCCTCTGCCATCGCGACTACGAAGTACCCCCGCATCTATGACCAGAAGGCTGGCCATCCACGGAAGTGCGTGACTGCTGGCCACCTCTGACACCGTCGACGGACGTTTGGACGCTGTGTAACAGGTCGGATTTATTTATTTAGTTAATCTTAGTAATAAGCGTACGGTGATTTCGAAGTAGCCGCGATTGTGCACGTGATTTTGCGTATACCCACGCAGTGATCTCCATTTCGGAGGGATTCACCCGTCATTTTGCGTCAAACGATTAGAGCATGTAACTCGACGAGCGTTCCCATCGGCGTTAGGATATGTAAAGATTGTTTTGTCAGTTTAAACAAGTTTATGCGGAATTCGGATCCGAAGATATAGGATTTGTTTTCTTTTTTTGTACTCTTGTTATATACTTGTTGATTATTTGTCTGTTAAGCTTATTGATGTAATAAACTGTTCGTGCTTTGGACGTATCGTGTTTTTCTTAATTTTTACGCGATTACCCTTTCAATACCCTTTCAAAAAAATTAAGTGGCGCCTATTATTGGTTCGGCTTTCGCGATTTGGAATAAGAACACCCCGCCCCGCTGATGCTGCTGGCGACACCGGATTAATTTCGCTCCGGTGTTAAACTACTACTTATCTACACAGGTAGGTAGCAATTTCAATCATTCCTCGTGGCGAGTACTTCGCATCTGCGTGTTGAACGACGGGAATGATCGAATGATTGATACAAAAGATTCGATCTTTTTGGATATCAATCATCGATCGATCGGATCTGTGTAAAATGAACGAATGACACATCTCTAGTCGCAACTCGCATTAATTGTATAGTACGCGTGTAATATATACCAGGCGTGCGTATACAGGGTGTGGTCGGAAAGTATTGTGTGCCACGCTGGTAGAAGCAGGAAGGCTAATTGTAGCTAATGCATGATATGTAGAGAATTAGCTTGAAGTATTTCCTGCATGGTATATGAATGAAGCGATTTCCCCGGGTGAGGCTCGGTTGTCGCGTCAGGTGCTGCATCACCTGACCGTTGGCCAGTAGGTCAGCTGGGGTAACCACGGTGGCGTAGGGATTGTGACGTCGCTTGCATGATTAGTGGTTACTTCTTAAGGGAAATCGTACTAACAAGGTGAAAAGCGCTACCGAGAGTGAACGGCGTACTGTTCACGGTCCCATGGTGACCCGGTGCAGCAGATTGGGAGCCCTAAGGTTATTAAATTGTCACCACCCCTACGTGCCGGGTGTGAAGGGGCGTCCATGGTAAGGACGTCGCGTCGGTCACCTGGTGAGATGCGGATGACGCCGGAGTAAGTCACCCTGGCGGAAGAGTGGATTGGTGGTAGAGAATCCACGGGTCGGATATGACAAAGACGTAGGGTAGACTATGTTTGGATGTCATCGAGGCTTTCTGTGTTGCATGTGGTTTGTGTTTCTGGAAATAACATTTCAGAGCAATAGTTTATGAAAGAGCAACAGATGTGATACTGAAGGCCCAAGATTGGACATCATCAGGAGCGATGATGGAGGTACTAGGTTGAGTTGTGAATTGACCAAGAAGTTGAGCAGGTGCAGATCGTTGGGGCCAGGGGATTGGGGTCCCCGGTGAGTAAATAACTGTTGTCTCTTGCAAATGATTGTAAACTCATGAACGCACCATGTCAATGGGAGGTGATGTTAGCGAACCGCACCCGATAGCCAAAGGAAATGGTGAGCGTTTTGATTACTTAAATTTATGTATACGCATTACCACATTTTAATAATACTGGAAAAAAACGACCTTACACAATTTTCAAAAATTGTTTGCAATTTTTTGAATTTTATATTGCGTTTTTGGAGTTGTGAGAACACGCATTATGAATGCCTTTTTTTAAATGCAAATTTTTCTTTCTCCGAAAGTGAAAATAGGATTTTCGGCTATTAAGCGGAATATAACATTTCCTTAAACGTTTTTGGGGTTATTAAGGCAAGCAAAAACTTTCATAAAGAATTACTTTTTCGAAAACACGAAAATAAGAAAGTTTTTCATATAGTGAACTCAATCCGTGCACACACCCTAAAATTATTAAATTCATTTATTGGTATTTCCTTTAACCATATCCATAAAGGAATTTCAAAATTAATTGTAATGAAAACAACGATCTCAGGCGGTAGACTAGCACTAGACTCAACATTCAGATAAAAGTAATTTAGATACGCTAATATAAATAAATCCGTAAATTCCATACGTGAGAACCGAAGCCCACGTGTGCCGATATATGATCGGTCAAAATTTGTAGCTCTCACAGCCGCTAGTGCACTTTTTAATGAATATTCTCAAAGTACTTAACCTTCCAGTTATATTGGATTTGATTTCTTACAAATTTAGGATCTACAGGTAATTTTGAATAGAAAATTATACGATATCCCTATACCTAAACTAAACGCAACCGCTTTTGAAATATTTTTCATTATGGAAATTTTTGTGCTTTAGCACTCTTTCCTTTTTAAACTCATATTTTTTATTTCACAAAAATAAGGAAGATCTAATCAGTGCCATTTAAAAAAGGAACCTTTAAGTAATCCGTTGATGTTTAGAAAGGGTCCTGAAAACTTATAATGTGCTCGGTAGATGGCGCTTTTTTAAGCTAACTTCTACTAACTTCAATCACACAATGATGATGTTTTAAATTAAATTTAAGAACAAAAAGAGAATTTAATTTGAATATAAAGCACACACAGAAGAAAACATTAAAATATTTAATTCACGATCCGGAATAGATAGCAGTTTCATGAAATCATGACAGAAGTAACATATTTACTCCCGAGGGAGAGAAACAATTTCTCTCCCAAGGGAGTTTCCGTTATATTGACACTTACGTTTAGCGTAATTTTTGAAGACAGTAAATTTAACATTGCTATAATATCCATTTATGATCTTTTTAGACTCTAGAGGGCCATGCTTTTTTTCGTTAAAGTACGTACCAGAGTACTGTATGATTACCTACGCGGTTACCGGTTACTAGGTTTAACCAACAAGATATAGCGACGCGATACCTACCTAATACATATAGGTAATAGGTACTCTTTAGAGGTAGGTAGTAAGTAACTACCAGGTACGAGGTAACACTCGTTACCGGTACCGGGTTGACAATATCTGATCCATGTCGTTCACGGATGTTTTATTGCTTATTGTTATTAAAATCACAAATAAAATTTGTAATAAAATTTGTAACCGATTTGAATAGAGTGTATTAATTTTTACTTTTAGAATGAGACCGAGAACTGTATTAAAGTGAGACACGAAAAACGTAAATCTAATTACACGTATTTAGTTAACTTTTCTTTGTTCATGTGTTCATTCTGAAATGAATAATAATTTCATACATTTTCATAATTTACGGAAAATTGACACACGGTACTGATTTTTAATTTTTACTTTTTCCGTGATTTGACAAATGTGACAGTTTCCCTTTTTAGGTGTTGACAAATTTAAAAATTAAAATCGTAACAATAAGTTTTCCTAAGAATTATTATGTTTCTTGTTCTTAATAATTTATTTAAAGAGAGTGCCGCCGTGATCGGAGTAGAATACAAAAATAAATTACACATTAAAACTGTTTTTGAACAAACAAACAAAGTGTTCAATCTTATACCCAGTACATGTAAACCAAGGTTCTGTTTTCAGCCGCACTTCCGAAAGCACCCTGTATAAAGACAAATATTTTTTAACGATACCAACAAAAGATTGTGAATGGATTATAATAACTGTAATTTATAATATTTATTACTTTTTGTGATCGTAAATGTTTCGTCACGCCGGAAAACGCGCCATCTATCGAATTTTAAGGCGCCATTCGTGGTGAAGACGCAGTATTGCCAATACATTGACAACGATTTCTTTTCTGAAGTTTAAAAATCCTCCAAATAAAAGACACGTTCCCCTAAAATTTATTTTTATTTGCAAATCTAAGTGTTTCTATTATATATTTTTTTTTGTCGGAAATCCATTAAAGTGCAGAAATATTTAAATAAAGGTAAATCAAAATAAAGTCCAAAATTTTTATTCTATTGACTTACAGTAGAACCTCTTAGGTTAAACAAAATGTTTTATTTAATGTAAAATATAGTTTACAACAGCGGGTAACAAAACTTTACTATTCACTCGACAAGACTTCACAAGACTTCAGTTCCAGCAACAAGTGCCACGAGTGAGAGAACATTCAGTTCTGCTGTCCGTATTTTAGAGAACCGTAGAACGACTCTGATGGAAGAAAATATAGATGGAATACTGTATACTCTGTATACTCACAGAAAAACAATTGATGAGACAATCTAAATTTAGTTTTTTTAAATGGAACAGCCTGTATATTAATACGTTTTTCGATTCTAAATTAAATTCTAATGGGACTACATATACATGTACAGTGAGCCTCTAAAGTATGGAATAAAATTCGTAATTTCTTTATTTTTGATATTTCGAAAAAACGCTCGGACAGGTAAATTTTGTTTTTAAAAGACACACATTTTCAAGTGAAAATCAATTTTTGACAGTCATTTGTTTTCGAGTAATTTTCGAGACATTTTTTTTAAGTAGCAATCCTCAATTTTTTTTATCGATTCTGATAGCTCATTGAATCCAACCACATCAAAAATTTATTGTTTTATGTTTTATGTTTTATATTTATTGTTTTTGAGAAAAAAATTATTGAAAATGGAATGAAAGAATAATAATAATTTAATTTTCGGTTAAATGACGAACCATGATTACTCGACGTGAAAAGACTTTGTTTAAATGACAAGAATGACAAATTTTCTTTTATTGCAGGTATCACTTTGATTTAGTTGAAAATGTCACGTACTTCATTTGTAGGTAGTAGATGATTCATTCATTTTCAATAATTTTTTTCTCAAAATTTTTCCCATAAAACATAATAAATTTTTGATGTGGTTGGATAGAGTGAGCTATCAGAATCAAGAAAAAAAAGCGATGACGTCATTACTCGAAAACAAATGACTCAAAAAATTGATTTTCACTTGGAAATGTGTGCTTTTTAAAAACAAAATTTACCTGTCCGAGCGTTTTTTCGAAATGTCAAAAATAAAGAAATTACGAATTTTATTCCATACTTTAGAGGCTCACTGTGTAATAAAACTAATAATGTAAGAGGTGTCTATCAAATAATTCCTATTTAATTTTTTCATTTGTGAATTTAGAAATAAAGAAATATAAAAGAAGTTGTAGAATTTATTTCAATACTACTACAGATATTCACAAAAAACAATTGAACGACGGATACCCAAAAAATAAACAAAAGTTTTGGCTTTAAATAAACTTTCGTTTATTTTTGGGCATCCGTCACTCAGTTGTTTTTTGTGAATATCTGTAGCAGTATTGAAATAAATTCTACAACTTCTTTTATCTTTTTTTCTTTCTAAATTCACAAATAAAAAAATTAAATAGGAATTATTATTACACTATTAGTATTATTATATATGTAGTCCCATTAGAATGTAAGTCGTTTATCCGACCATAAATTGTTTTTCTGTGAACACACAGATAAACTTTGAATTACTCCCTACAAGTTTTGTATTAAACATTTTTTCCTAAAATCAAAAATCAAAGAGTTACAGGGGGTAGAAATTCTCGCGTAGTCACCCTATACATTTGTTTTGTAGTCATTACCTTAGTTAATTTTTAAGCCATTTTGATTTACTCTTCTCTTTTTAATTACAATCGCTATTTATTATTCAAAAATTAAAATAAAAAGAAATTAAGTCATAAATCAACAGTTGTCATCAAACTTTCCCAAACCACTTTAATTTGATAGTCGCACTTACAGGCTATGCCGAGCAAAGAACAAAGACTTGGGTACTTGGTAGGTACTGAGTATTACCGGGGATAAGAGGTACCCAACAATGAGTGTTACCTAGAACTTAACTCTCCCAGTAACATGTGCTGCCTAATACCTGGAGATATCCGATTCTAGGTATTACCTGGTCCCGTAAGACAGTACCCGGTCAACCGGGTGTTACCTACCGACACTACCTACGCACTTGCAGTACTCTGGTACGTACATGAATTTTGATAGAACTCAGTGACAAATGTAAACTTCTGACGCTTTAGTGTCAGTCCCATCGACTATATTGCTTCCTATACTCTACTATGGCATGAAGAAAGTAAAATATTAACATTAAAACGAATAATTACTTCTGACTTTTTAATACTAAGTCAAAATGCTAAAAATCATCAATGTTTTTCGGCGTCAGTTTTCAAAAATATACCTAACCATCAAATTAAAATGGGACATATTCACTTGGAGGTACCAACAAAAATGTCCTAACATGGCCTACTCTGAGTCTAAAAAGATCGTGAATGGATTATACTCGCTGTGTCCAGTATTTCTTGTAGTACTTGTTCTTCCATTTTCACTAATGTTTCTATCAAGTAATGTAGGTATTGTGATGACAATTAAAAAAGAAAAAGAAAAGAAAACGAACTTAAGAAGTTCAATTTGCACAAATTGTACAGAGGAAAAAAAAACGATGAAATAAAGTAAAATATATTCTACGTGAGTTTCATAAACAACGTTTTAATTTAACACACCCACATTTTACAAAATAAACTAACTGTTTTTACACGCACAGATATATTATTTTGGAAATAATTCATCATAAGGAAAATGGAGAGTGATTTTATTCGCCATATCTGTACAACTATCAGCCACAGAGCTCTCAATGCTCGGCTTCACCTCGTTGAAAATTAACTCTGAATTTTCGTTCAAAACCGCATTAGTCGCATCCCCAAGAAGACGATCCCCATTAAACAGATTTCCCAGATGGTAGTGCACCTTCTCCACAGTTACCTCCATCTTCATTTTCTCGAATTCCAAATACTCCTGGCCATCATCCTTAGTGATTTTATTGCCTTTCAACACCGCACGAATCTCATAGTTGGCTAAAACAGAACTAAATGAAAACAGCAAGTCAGACAAGTTTTATTAGCTACTTACTCATATTGCCTGTGATGGGGCCTTCCCCTTGTACCTTGATAAAGAGTATTTGCATATTCATCTTGTACTTACCCACAAAGTACAAGTGAGGAAATAATACTCTGAAGTGAAACTTGTTTTTTGGTATATCCGCTCTGTAAAAAGAAACGAGAGTAAAGTAGCTTTATGATTTTCCTTTCCCTTCAATTTGCTGTAAAAGTGGGTACGTACTCACTTCAGATCGAGGAGTTGAAAATCGGATATACCATAGTTGACGAGTTGGGTGACATTCGAGTCAATCTGAGCGCTCTGAGGCCCTCGTTTTAGTTGAACGTCTTTCAAATGTAGCGGCTCGAAAGATGGGACCAGCAATTCGGGAATTCCGGTTTTCAGCTTGTCTCTCAAACTGTTAACGGAGTTCAAGATGCATTGTGATATATTTGGCTGACTAGTATGGCAGACGTGGATGTAATCAGCTAAAACAAAAATAATTATGTATTTGGGTTTTTGTATCAACCTCTATGTAACTTTTTTTAAAAAATTGAAGAAAAATGTGTTCAGCGTTGTCTCTATTAAAAAATACTTGTTGTATGGTAATGTAATGCAAAAAGAAAATTACTATTGGCTTAGTTAAATGCCTGCTGTCTGACTTCAGAAAAGTTAACTTTTCCCAGACAGTTATCAACACAGCTATCAACCCAAGCATTGAGAAAGTGTGAGAATTTCAAACTATCCGTGAAAATTTACTAGCAAATTACATTTTCTAATAACTTCATTTTTTAAAACATTTGACTTTTGTTTTCGATGATGAATTAATTGTGATACAAAAAATTATGAAGAATTGAGACTGAGAAAGTACCAAATGGGAAATAAAAGAAGATTCAACAATAAGGATGTTATACAACTTTAAAAATAAAATAACGAAGCTGTACCTACTCAAGGTGGGCTCTAAACAATTCAAAATACCCAAAAGTTCTGAAATCAAAAGCCGAGTCTCCAACGTAAGGTGTTATCAATTTACCCGATCAAATATCCGTTCTGCATTAATAAAAATAGAACTGCTAAAATTAAATCAAATACAAATACAAACAAAATTAACTATCAAGACAAAGGCAAATAACGAATAAAATTCTTCAATTAACAGTATAACCAAGTTTAAATGTAAATGCAAAAATACAACAATACAAATACAACTTCTAAAGTAGTTATGTTCGTTTATTCAACACCGTTCTCTCTTTTTACTCTTTTCGCACTTTCGCCTCACTCTTACTTGTATTAAAACTTATTCGCTCTCACTCTTTGGAGTGCGAAAAGAGTGAACAGAGTGAACGGAGTTGAATAAAAGAACGCAGCTAGTTTACAGCGAAGTAGATGTGACATGATGAAGCGAATGGTTTCGTTTTCTATATTTTATTTTATAATATAGCCTATTCTACCTCTGTCGTTTTTCAAGTTTCAGTGAAACAGGCGGATATTGTCTGACCTTGATTGTATAATAGTTGTTACAAATGTAGAGTTATTTAATGTACAGTAAATAATTTAAGAATATCTAGATCGAGTGAAATACGTATCTGAATACAAGTAAACAATTCCGGCAGAGGAACTATTTTAAATAAAAATGAAAAGGATTTTTCTGTATCACAATTGTCACCATGTCCTTGCTTAAATAAAATGTAAATATACAATAATTAAAAAAGAACCTTCGTCGTTAGGTTTATTCAAATTTGCATAATTACATTGCTGTAATAGCAGCAACAACAACAAGTAGGGTCACGTCTCTGTCTTTCAATAAAAAAATTACGGATTGTTATAAATTTTCAATTTGCAACTATTCATTTGCACAGTCGAATATTTTCTACGAGGACTTTTACATAGAAACAATTTATACTACTAAAAACTTCTTGTTTATTGCCATTTGATTACGAGAGGGAAATATGTAGCTTTAATTACTAGGATCTCTTTTGGTCGTCGAAATTGACGGAGATGTTCTCCTGATACTGAATGTATTGGAATATTTAAAAAATGAAGGAAATATCACAATCAGATTGCTGAGAAAACTTCAGAACTATTAAAAATAGTTTATATTATAATGTCAATAAAATGTGAAGAGTTTCATTAGTTTCAGATACAGAATTTAAAGAAAATATGACTCAGAAAGTAGGTAACAGCATTTAAAACCAGCATCGATTTAAGGGCACTGCTAGTTGTCAAAATATTTGTAAGTTGTATTTAAGTTATCAAACTAATATTTGATACTCAGGTATAAGGCACCTAACTGGTCATTTACAACGTATTTGTCAGATCCTTCCTCCTTTTTAAGGGGTAGTTTGAGGGGGTGACATTCAGTATTTAATAGTAACAAAATGTAATAGGTTTATGCTACCTTTGAAACTTCAATTATTCGAAAACGGTTCGGTTTATCGAAATGCAACAAGAGTGACGTTTTGTACTAAATGTCTAATCTAAATATATATGATAAAATAAGTAAAAAATAAAAAATTAGAGATAAAATGCTGAAAAGGCACCCCCTAAAACTACTCTTTAAAAAGGAGGGAAGATTTAACAAATACATTGCAAATGCGCAGTTAGATGCCTGAGTTTAAAATATTAGTTTGATAGCTTAAAGGATCCAGAAAATATTGCCAATAAAACAATATTTTTCAGCCTTATTTTAGGGCTTATAACTCACTTTTGGAAAAAAAATTGTGCTCGCCAAAAAGTCGGCATCAAATAATTTGTGCTTGTCTGAAAACCTATTTAGACCTGAATTCTGAATAACCGTGTATAAAAGTTAAGTATTTTGATGTTCTATCCAAAATAAAATTGTAAACAATCAAAGGCGATTTTTCGCGACATACCGGTATCATTGTGTTACAAAACTTTAACATACCGCTCCATTTTAGCGAATGATACCACTGGAGGAGAGTATAGTATGACGTACATTATGACGTAGTTAAAATACTTACTGCATGTAACTGTAGGTAACCCAAAGCGCAAGCTGTGTTACCTACGGTATGTATGTTATGTCATGTTATACATCTATAACTATAAATTTGTAACAAAATATGTAACTATTATAAAAGAACGGAGAATTGTAGAAATCAAAAGTCAACATTTCGCTGTACGTTGACAGTTGCCACAGATTTCGTATTCTCATATCTGTACCTCAGAGCCAAACTAGCTTAAGTCCAAAACATGATTTTACGGTAGATCGGTTTAAAATGTTAAGCAATGCAAATTTGACTATTCCGCGAACAATATTTATCATAATTTTTTAAACCTTTACATATTGCTATGACGTATAACCACTGGTTATTACCAGACTTTTGATGTGTCAAAAGTTTATCTTTTAACTATTTCATTAGTCTTGTGGTTTACTTAATAACAATTTTTCTTTTTATAATTATCTTTTGTATGTAAATAAAGTGGAACTATGTAGAAAGAGCAGCAATAGAGATAAATAAAAATGCTAGACTTATGTTCAAACTTTTTTATTTTATTCAAATTTTTAAATGCTTTATAAAACAATGATGTTAATAACAATAGTATCGATAATGATTTTTAATTTAAATATATTTCCTTTATTTTTACTTCAAATATCATATCTTTTAAAATAAATTTTATCTATTATTTATTATTTATTATTTATTATAAAATGTATAAATCAATCAATTAATAATAAGTGTTATTAGTAATAAGCTAATCGCTCAATGATAAATATTTATATGATGATTGTAATAAGCTATTCGCTCAATGATAAGTGTAATAACTGTAATAAGCTATTCGCTCAATGATAAGTGTTCATATAATAATTGCAATAAGCTATTCGCTCAATGATAAGTATTTATGTGATAAGCTATTCGCTCAATGATATTTACTTTTGTGTAAATGTAGAGGAATTCAAATGGTTTAGAGTTATTCACTCCGTGATGGGTGTCAAAGGAATGAGTGTTTATGTAATAAGCTATTCGCTCAATGTTAATTACTTTTTGTGGAGGAAGTTAAATTGTTTAGAGTTATTCACTCCGTGATGGTTGTCAAATGAATGAGAGCGAACGTCAGTTCGACGTGCTTTATATAGGCTCCTTTTTATGACGTCGGCGCTAGTTTTTTATTTGTGAAAAACCAATGATTTATTTTATTTTTCCTTTGATTTTTATTCCATAAATTTTCAGTGAATCTTTTGTCCGTTTGTTTCGTCAATCATAAAATAATTTTCTATTTAAGGTTTCATAATAAAATGTTTTAATTTTGTCTTTGATTTTCTTAAATTTGAATCTAAAAATAGGGGTTCGAGGCTAAATGACGTCACGAATCCTACCTAGTTCGAGATTATCCTGTCATCTTGTTATTTGTCACTACGAGGTAGATGTGTGTGTCAGTGATTGTCAACTTCTGTGGTTTTTTCATCATTTTGAACAAATTTCGGTAAGTTAAAACATTAGATTGAACTATTACTCAAGATCAATCTTTAATTCTTTTTTAAACATAACAAAATATCAATTAATAAAACCTAATTTTATCGCCTCGTGTTTTTTCATTCTTAGATTCGTTCCGTTTGGCAATTTAACTAAAAACTTTCTCAATCGGCCGTTTTTATGCCTGAAATTCATATCAGTTCCTTTTTTTTATGAGCCGACATGACAGCTGTCACTGGAACATTATCCTGCACCTTCAATACCGGCACATCAAGACTACGTCCAGAAACGTTCCGCTGCGCATCTTGCTTCTTGTCTGCCAACTCCCTAGCCCGTTCCTCGAGCCAGTTACAGAAACTTCTTATACTATTGTCAACCCATGCTTCTTGTGTTGGTGAATTTAACAACAAAATTGAAGATTCTGGATCAGACACTGTAAGATATAATTTAATTAGTATAATTTTTAATATATACTTAAATTGCCCCTGTGTTTCTGTTTTAGTTAAAGTTTTTCATCTAATGTTTGTGTTGGAAGTAAGAAAAATGGTATTCTTAAGGAATTTCAGTATGGTTCAAAGAACACACATAAAATTAAGGTATGTTACATTTTATTTGTAAAATAAATATTTAGATCTTTGTTTTATTGTTGTAGGTGAAGAATTTCCTTTGTATGTGAAGATTGGAAGTAACTCTCTGCTTATTTGAAGAATTCGAAAACTGTGTGTCCTTGTGAACATGACAATATGTTATATTTTAAGATAAATACAAACCGAAAAGTATATAATAAAATTAGGCTAAAAATGTATGTTACTTATTATATCATATTAGCCTAACAGCAATATTTGGACTTAACCTAGTCTGGCTCTGAGGTAAACAGATATAGTAACCGGACCTTTTTAGCGAGAAACACGGTATCATGTAGAATGTTTTAAAAATTAGAGTGGGATATAAAGCAACAAGATAACAAAATGTAACCTAATTTAACCATACCGGTATGTTCTGGTATGTCGCGAAAAATCGCCTCAAGTGTGTTGCATCATTGTAATCAGAAAAAAAAAACTATTTCAAAATATAAAAATTCAAGATAAAAGATTATGAATGTCTTGTTTTTGCGATCTTCTGGTCCCCAAGAGTTCACAAACAAAATTTACAATGCCGCTGCATATTTTTGAACGAGAGAACCTGAAGATGCGTCAACGTGCGTCAACAATAATGGCATCCATTACCTGCTAGACACAAGACAGCGGTAAGTAGGTAAGTATAATTATTAGTTTCGTTTCTTCACAATTATCTGTAAAATTTTTAGCCCTTATCATGCACTAATAATTAAATCGCGTAAAAGAAACATAACTTAGTCTTTCGTTCCCAGTTCTTAAGCATGTAATAAAACGAAATTAAGATGTTTGTTAAGGTCGCATTGTATGTAGTGAAGTAATTAAGAAAATATTCATAAAATTTTATATTCCAATTTACTGCTACACTTATAAAACGTGGCGTTGTATTTTGTACACTGTGCCGTAGCATGCTTTTAGGGTAAATTTTTAATTAAGTTATTATAAACTGTTCTGTAGAATTAAAAAAAAAAAATTCCCGTAATCTACAGTAACCGCCAAAAATTCGGAATCAGATGGGAAAAATTTTAATTTTTAATTTTTTCAAAAAACTTTTTATGCTAATAAATAATTTGTGCTTGTTTGAAAACCTGTTTAGCCCCTGTCAGATATACCCAGTGATGTTTCCTTAGTTAGAAAATATGAGGGGGTTTTTATATTCTAGCTATTTAGTTGACAGGTAAACTAAACAAAAAAATTTCCTCATTTGGGCAACTATAAGAACTTTTACAGAATTTTTGTGAAAGGAATAAATTCATTAACAAATTGTAGATTAGAATTTTTATAAGCCATTTAAATAGGGGAGACTGGGGTAACTGTGCGCACTTTTGCTTCAGACCCCCAGAATATAAAAAATAATAAAGATAATGCCACCATTTTTATTTACACAATGCTCCAGATATTTGCGGAACAAATTTCAAAGCGTAGACATCTTAAAGGGAAAAAATACAGACAATAAAAAATAAAATTCATTAGAGTGCTCCTGCGCACAGATACCCCATACACACGGGGTAATTGTACGCGGGTATGGGGTAACTTAGCGCAGTAGAATATTTCTCTTTTTAAGTATTAATATTGAAAATATGTTGAAATAAAATATTTCTCAAGCATACTATATGTATATTTTGTTATAAAAAAGCATGGGTGATGCAACAAAAATAAGATTCTTTGAAAATACGATATTTCCATTTCGGATATCGATATTAACGATAGAGCGATAATAACGGTGTATCAATAAATATCGATATTTTTAAGTTACCGATAACCGATATTGAAAATATGATATCGCGCACCCCTAGTTCCAACCGTTGCATGTATGCAACCATCTAGAGCAGAGAATACACCTAAACCATTGTTCAGTTTTAAGTAGCAACTTCTCACATCTGTGGAGGTATGTGTCTTCTTCTGGAGTTCAGTAACTTTTGCATAAATATAAAATTTTCGCGCGCACACTTACCCCTTCACAATGCGCACAGTTTCCCGTACCTACATTATTTTATTGTTATCACAAAATTGTAAAAAAAATTTTTTCAATAAATACCAAATGCGCAATGCATTCTTTAAATGTTACTGAATATCGTAACACAAAACTGAAATTAAAATATTTATAATTTATTTATTTCCGGCTTAAGTTTTCGGAATCTAAACATACATTGAAATCTCATTGCTGCTATGACGACATACCGAACTTGATTGGTAAAGCAGATACTATTAGGGCTTTCAAAAATTAGAGTTATGGATGGATAACATAGATTTCATGAGCAGTAATTTCTTGTAAGTCTATTACTTTTTGAGATGAATGGGTGCGTACAGTTACCCCGTGCGCACACTTACCCCATTTTCCCCTACATATGAATTACCATCGAAAAATATTTCTCCCTGAAAAGCACATTGCATCAAAAGCGTGAAAATTTTTGCGGAAGTTAAAGAAAAAACGTTATATTTTGGCCAAATTAAGCAAAAATTAACATACGAAAAAAAAATTCGTTCAAATTTGAACAATTTTAGGATTTTAACAATTTCGAAAAGCGTTATTTTTTAACTAACAAGGGAACATACCCAACCCGAAAAAAATTAGAAAATTTGTGGGTTAGTAGTTTACCCTAGGGCTAGGGTAAGCACGGAACATTTTTTTACCTGCCCAAATACACTTATAATTTGAAAAAAAGTTTTGATTTTCAAATTATAAGGGGAGGTAATTTCCATGTAGGTATGTGTTAGGGGTATTAAAAGATAAATATTTTGCCATATAATTTTAATTTTTATATCTATTGGTTGCTGAGTTATACACAACAAACAGAATAGAAGGTTACTCCGAATTAGGCAATGTTGCAATATTTTCTTTTCATTACGAGGCATATTCACGGCCAAATTTAAATATAAATATAAAGTTGAGGATTGACAACACCGCTGAAACAATCGATTTCTAGAGAAACAAGTTGCAAATCGATTTTCTTTCTTGAGATTAGAAGCAAATTTACGAAAATACCGCGTGTTTCTTTGTCTTTAGTATTCTTTGAGCATGTTTTTGAGGAGAGTCAAGGTTTCTGAAAATCACTGTATTTTCGTAAATTTCCTTCTAATCTAAAAAAATAATTTTTAGTCCGGAGTTTGGCTATTTGGAAGTCGGAAGTTGCAAGAAAGGATATAACAAGTATCTAAATACAAATCTGGTCAAGTAGGCTACATTTAGTAATTCTGTTATGTACATGCAATGGATAAATTCTCGATCACAACCTACTTGACCGGGTTTTTATTTAGATGCTCGTTATTATAGTATTTTCTCTGCCATTGCATTTGATTTTTTGATCATTCAAATTCGACAATAAACACGAACGCTACTTGTTTAGGCGCTTTTTTGAACTTAACCTGTATATTTTGGGTATTTTGAATTTACATGTTTATAACAAATTTATGTACTTTTAACCTATTATTTGATTTGGCTTTGAGTGCCCTTCGCACGAGGCGTCCCGATTCGACGCATCGCTTACTTACCGTGTTGAGCCGGCACTACACGTACTTGTTAATAGTTTTTATTTATGATATTGAAATGTTTATTTTCAGTATCATATTGTTAAAACAACAAAATAAGTGAGTGTTTCTCTCATAATCGCTCATTAAAATTTTTAGAACCCATAATAGCTTCTTAAAAGTTTCTGGAAATACCTTCCTAATATTCCATCCAATTTAAAGCGTTATAACTACAAATAAATAAGTAAATATTCCTACATCAGTCAGTTCTTCTACATTCATTTTAATGCTGAGCAGGTAGCGTAATAAACAGGAAGCGCTCATTCTAATTTGAAACTAAACTAACAAACTAAAGACCAACATTTACATCCCAATTTACAACTAGAAAGAAATTCCTGTCACACTGTTCAAACATTCTCCTCCTAAATGTTTACTTACGTAATTTTGCCTGACACAAGAAGAACGCAGCGGCGAAAACGACACTGTTAAAAACAACTCCCATGATTCAAGAATATTGCACAGATCACTTGTTAGTATGCCTGCGGGTTAATGAGTCAATGTGGACGGACGAAGTGAAAAGGTGTTGTATACTATTGTTAGTAGGTTAATCAACGGTAAACAAGCTCTCAATGCTAACCACTTTTCTACGTTATTCATCGACTACCTAACCCAGCACGACTTCATTCTATAAGTTTATTTTCTACTGGTCACACATGATCAAGAAGTTAAGTCTTAGAAAAAGACTGAAGAAATATAGCAAAGTACAATAGTAATAGAATTGAAACGTACAGTTTGCAATACGCATTGCCAAAGATTTTTCTTTGTTTAATGTAATAGGTAAAAGTAGTTTGGGTTTAAATTGTTTTATTTTGAGTGCACGTATCATCTTGTTATTCATACCCTTCACACTTACGTAAGTAATTCGTGAAATTAATTTGCGATTAATTTGCAATTTAATTGCGATTCGACGGTTAACATGTATTATTTATACTGTGCACATTTTTTGTATGTATGTAAGCATGCAAATTCCTGCGAAGCTAATGAGTCCATTAGAGTCCATCGATAATATTAGGGTATTGATTCTAATTCATTTCGATCGTAGACGTATTATACAGTGAGAATTTTTTTAATGGAACATATTGTCATGTTCACAAGGACACACAGTCTTCGGATTCTTCAAATAAGCAGAGATTTGCTTCCAATCTTTACATGCAAAGGAAATTCTTCACCTAAAACAATAAAACAAAGATCTAAATATTTATTTTACAAATAAAATGTGACATACCTTAATTTTATGTATAATCTTTGAACCATACTGAAATTCCTTAAGAATACCATTTTTCTTACTTCCAACACAAACATTAGATGAAAAACTAACTAAAACAGAAACACAGGGGCAATTTAAGTATATATTAAAAATTATACTAATTAAATTATATCTTACAGTGTCTGATCCGCAATCTTCAATTTTATTATTAAATTCACCAAAACATGAAGCATGGATTGACAGTAGGATAAGAAACTTCTGTAACTGGCTCGAGGAACAAGCTAGGGAATTGGCAGACACAAAGCAAGATGCGCAGCAAAACGTTTCTGGACGTAGTCTTGATGTGCCGGTCTTGAAGGTACAAGATGATGTTCCAGTGACAGCTGTCATGTCGGCTCAAGAGAAAAAAGGAACTGATATGAATTTTAGGCATAAAAACGGTCGATTAAGAAAATTTTTAGTTAAATTACCAGACGGAAGGAAATTAAGAATGAAAAAACATGAGGCTATAAAGTTAGGTTTTGTTAACTGATATTTTTGTTATTTTTAAAAAAGAATTAAAGGTTGATTTTGTGTAATAGTTCAATCTAATGTTTTAACTTACCGAAATTTGTTCAAAATGATGAACCTCTAGCCTCGAACCTCTATTTTTAGATTCAAATTTAAGAAAATCAAAGGCAAAATTAAAACATTTCATTATGAAACCTTAAATAGAAAAATATTCTATTATTGACGAAACAAACGGACAAAAGATTCACTGAAAATTTATGAAATAAAAATCAAAGGAAAAATAAAATAAATTATTGGTTGTTTTTCAAAAATAAAAAACTAGCGCCGACGTCATAAAAAGGAGCCTATACAAAGCACGCCGAACTGACATTCGCTCTCATTCCTTCGACACCCATCACGGAGTGAATAACTCTAAACAATTTGACTTCCTCTACATTTAAACAAAAGTAATTATCATTGAGCAAATAGCTCAATAAACACTTATCATTGAGCGAATAGCTTATTACATAAACACTTATCATTGAGCGAATAGCTTATTACTTAAACATTTATCATTGGGCGATTAGCTTATTACTTGTAACACCTATTATTGATTGATTGATTTATACAATTTTATAATAAATAATAAACAATAGATAAAATTTATTTAGAAAAGTATGATATTTGAAGTAAAAATAAAGGAAATATATTTGAATTAATGATCATTATCGATATTATTGTTGTTAACATTATTGTTTTTATAAAGCATTTAAAAATTTGAATAAAATAAAAATTTTGAACATAAATCTAGCATTTTTATTTATCTCTACTGCTGCTCTTTCTACATAGTTCCACTTTCTTTACCTATAAAAGATAATTATAAAAAAAGAAAAATTGCTACTAAGTAAACCACAAGGTTAATGAAAATAGTTAAAAGATAAACTTTTGACACATCAAAAGTCTGGTAATAACCAGTGGTTATACGTCAAAGCAATATGTACTATCGCGGCCTTAAAATTTCGCACCATTTAATTTCCCGCTGTAAATATGGCTTTCTTTAACGGCTTGTCAAAAATAATCATTTTCAACGTCAGATTGCTAAAATTGTAGCATCACAATTCAAATCACGTGCTTTCTGAAGAAGAGAAGGGTTTTGCAATTGCAAAATTAGAAAATAGTTGGTCGCTGCTTTTATTCTTATTATTATTATATTATTGTTAAAAAATCGATAGTACATAATGTACACTTCGCGACAAAAGCTTAAATTCACTAGAAAATTTTCATTTTGTAAATTAATAATGCTTTCTACAGATATTAAATTTTGTTTTTCATTAATTCTAGTATAAAGATGTTTGTAAATTATAAGTAATAACATTCATTTACAATGTACATTAAGAAGCTATTTTCATAAAACCTTCATTAGGCTGTTATTGTCATGTTGTAATAGTGAAATTTATGAAACACATTAGAAATAAGTTAAAATGTAAGTATTTGCTTTAAAAATTTCACTATTATAGTAGTTTGGGGGTTGTCGTATTCTTTAGCCAAACTGATCGTCACAAACACAAAGAGAATGTCTTTATTATTAATAACAATAATATGTGAGCCAAAAAAAAAATTCAGAGTTGGCTGTGTGATAAATCACGTATGTTGCAGTCGAAGTGTTCTTTCAATGACAGATGAGTTTTGGAAAAAAGACAAACATTTAAGATGCGTTGTATGTCCACCACCTTCTGCTAGACAGAGTGCAGCTTTTCTTTTAACAGAATCAATAACATTTTGAAGAATCCTAGGTGAGTTATTAATCTCTTCGATCTTATTTCTAATTCTTTGTTACAGGTCTTCAAGATCAACAACGTTCCTCTATTACTTGTCTCAGTGTTTCAATAGTTTCCTCCTTTTTTTTTCTTTAGTGAATGTATTATTGTAGATGAATATGAAATTTTTATTATAATTTCTGTAAGGTGGAATGACAATTTTTTTTTTTTGTAATAATTATATGTACCTACTCTATAGGTCCATATCTATTTAAAAATTGAGCAATGAAAATAAAACTTGTCCATATTAATATAAGATCACTGTTGGCAGGTTTTTCTGGCTTTAAAGATTATTTGCTTGCTTCTGACTTTGATATCGTAGGCCTAACTGAAACATGGCTGAATCCTAATATTTTGAATCAAAAAATTAACATTCCTGGTTACAATTTATTGAGGCGTGATCGGGATGGCGGAGGTGGAGGTGTTGCGTTCTATGTCAGGACATTTATCAGGTATGCATGTGTTGATGTAATTTGCAGTGACTCTCTGGAACAGTTGTGGATAGATATAAAACTTGTTAATAAAAAATATTATATAGGCGTTATATATCGCCCTCCGGGACTTAGCACTGATTTATTTTTTGATTCATTTGAGGACACAGTTTCCTCCCTTTTATGTGAATGTGATGAATTATTATGTACTGGTGATTTTAATGTTAACATGCTACAATTTGATAATAATAATACAAGTAAATTTCTTTCTCTGCTGGAATCTTATCTCATTGACCTTATTATATGTAGTAATACACGGGATATACATGACCCAGAAGTTTTTTCATCTCCTCTCTCTACTGATCATGAAATAGTATCATGTGTTCTTTTTAATCAACTGTCTACTGCAGCTGCTAAAATTAAAACTTACAGAAACTTTAGAAGTTTCGATTTACAATCGTTCAGAGTCGACTTACAATCATCACCCTTAGATGAAATTTACAATTTTGACAATGTTGATGAAATGCTAAACTACCTTAATGATATAATTATTCACTTGTATAATCTGCATGCTCCATTGAAGTCTGCCAGAATGACTAAAGCCAGAGCTCCATGGCTAACTGAAAATTTGCGATACATGATGATGCTTAGGGATAAAGCGTATAGTCGGTATAAACAAACAAAAACTGATAGCGATTTTGATTACTACAAAAGTTTACGAAACTTAACCAACTCTGCGGTGAAAGCTGAAAAAAAAGCATATGCAACATTTAGACTCAGAAGTAATAATACTAAAATGCTATGGAAAGATCTAAAAACTCTAAATATTTGTACTAAAGATAATCATAATCAAGTTCCTGAGATGGATCCTGATAATATTAATAATTTTTTTGTTGACTCCGTTCCATCCACTGTACCTGTTGATCCTGCTACACTTGATTTTTATAACAGAAATTCATTTATTAACTTTCCTATAAACTTTAATTTTTCAGCAACTGATGAAAATGAAGTCAGCAAAATATTACTGCCAATTACGACCGGTGCTATGGGTGCAGATTCCATTAATTTGAAAATGTTAGTTTACTGCTGTCCATACGTAATTCCGTATATTACATATATTATCAATTTTTGTTTAAATAATTGTGTGTTTCCTAATTGTTGGAAACTAGCTTATATTACTCCCGTACCTAAGAAATCTAATCCTGCCGAATTAAAAGATTTGAGACCGATCAGTATACTTCCTACTTTGTCTAAAGTTTTAGAAAGAATTATGTTTAACCAAATTACAAATCATTTAAACGCGTACAATATTCTTCCATACAATCAATCGGGATTTCGTTCGAATCATAGCTGCACAACTGCATTATTACAAATAGTTGATGATATTCTGGCTCAGGCAGATCAAAATTATGTAACAGCTCTTATACTCTTGGATTATTCTAGAGCATTTTGCACTATATTGGTTTTTCATCAAAAGCATGTTCATTGATGCGTCATTATCTCTCTGGCAGGTCCCAAGTAGTAACATTAAACAACACGTATTCTTCGCCTAGAAGTTTGCATTCTGGAGTGCCGCAAGGCTCTATTTTGGGACCCCTTCTGTTTACAATATACACGTGTAGATTAGAATCCTGTCTAAAACATCTTTCTGCACATTATTATGCTGATGATACTCAGCTATATTATTCGTTTGCACCTAATAAGATAGATGTAGCTAATGATTATATTAACCGTGACATTAATGAACTTGTTATTGCATCCAGAAATCACAATTTGGTCTTAAACTCCCAAAAAACTGTAGTTATGTTACTAGGTAAACCTTTGCAATGTTCTCTTCTTCTTTCTAAGTTGAAAATTACAATTGATAATATACATATAGCCTGTGTAACGTCTTCCAGAAATCTTGGTTTGCATTTGGATGTAAATCTGCGATTTTACAAACATATAAATGTGTGTGTTGCTAGAGCATTTACGAATTTAAAGCTAATATACTCCAACAGATCAATTTTAAGTAAAAAATTAAAAATTCACCTATGTGATTTACTAGTGTTATCTCATTTCTCGTTTGCCGATTCTGTATAGGGCCCTTGTTTAGATGCAGCTTCAGCGTATACAAAGAATGCAGAACTCTTGTTTAAGATTGATTTCAGGTATACGAAAACGAGAACATGTATCCCACGTGTTACAAGAAATTAGATGGTTGAACATGACGAATCGTCGCCTATTACATTCCGCTTGTTTGTTTATGAACATTGTGCGTACGGAAACACCTGCATACTTGTATGACAAAATACGATTTAGATCTGATATACACAATATAAACATTAGAAACAAAAATGTGGTTACCCCACCTTTGCACAAATCCAGTCTATTTGAACGATTCTATTCTTATAATGTTGCATCCGTGTATAATATGTTGCCGCCGGATCTAAAGTCATTGCCAAAGTATAAATTAAGCAGTTTCTACTAAATCGTCAATTTCAGACGAATCTGCCTCATTGATCATTGATCATTGCTCGACCTATTATTAATTATTACTCAACTATTTGTTAACTGTGTTTACTTTCATTATTTTTCTTTTGTTACGTTTTTTATAAATTATGTATAAGTTTTCGGCTGTAAGTTGCTAATTCTATATTGTACTATAGGTTAAGTGGAAGAACAGGCACTGAACTGAACTTCGCCTATGAAAGTCTTTTTATAAGTGTACTATTCTAACCATATACGTTAAATAAAGTCCATTTATTATTATTATTATTATTATTTCTAACTGTTGGTCTGCCACTGTCTTTTTTTGCGACCCACACTTCCAGTTTCCCTCAACAATTTGACAAAACAGAACTGCAGTCATGCGGCAATTCTTCTAGGTAATCCTCGTACGCATTTCTTACATTATAGATCCATTCACCATTGACTTTTGTACCATTTCTTAAATAAATTTCAACCAGATATCGTTTTTGATCGTCATTAAATACGAAAGCCATTTTTAAACTAACGTGCAAAAAAAATTAAAAATTACAGTGACAGTTACAGATGGTTCACTGAAACTTTTTATATTAACGCCTGAACGGTCCAGTGGTAAGAGGACCGGCCTTACAATCGCATGGTCGTCGGTTCGAACCGCACTCGGGATTTTTCTCGGGTGTGGTCGGTATCTACTTTAGGCACCCTTCAGTGTTGGGGATAAAATTCGACACTGCTTCCTCTTAAACGGCGAGAAGGTTGGAAGTAACAAAGCCATGTAAGACTTTACACACATTCAAATACACTCTCGCTCCTGAGGTCCTGACGGTCCTTGCAGCTGCCTTTGGGCGAGGAATTTCCAACCTTGCGGCTGGCTTTGGCTAGGAGGTGCCAACTTTGCAGCTGGTTTTGGGCAGGATGATCTTCCTGCTGCTCCATACGGGTTTTTATAGCCCCTGCAGCCATCTTGTAGAGGAGCTGAGTGTGGTGACAAGCGGCTAGCCACAGCATTGCAACTAGTGAACCCTCCAATCACAGATCAAGGATAATTTGAAATTACCCGGGAAAATGCCTATATCTTTGATATACAGTGAATTTTTTTTAAGTGTGGCCATAGGGATTTACATGTTAAAAATTTGACCTCATGTTAATGTATGTTATGGCACAAATTTGAAGCAAATTTTTGTTTTTATTCATAATTTAAACATTTTTCTACGAAATGCACATTGCTAGAATAATAATAACAGTTCTATTTAATTATTTTCCGGTTAGAAGTTGAAAGTAATAAGCACAGAATTAACCGAAGTCAAAAATCAAGGTAGCTGAAATGTCATTAAGAGAAAAGTTCCGTGAATGTCTGTCCATTACAAATTTATAAAGAAAATGTCCGTTATTAAGCAAGCATTAAAATTATCAATTATGTATGTTATAACAAGTTCCACTCATTTTTCAATGGTATAAAGAAGTAGTTTTTACAAGTGTTAATAATTAATATCACAAAATCTTTTAACCGGACACTAAATCTCGCACTATACACTTAACGTTTCACCGTCGTTCGACAGCTTCGTCAGAAGTGAAAAATAACACGTTGTCAAAATAAACATTGTAACAAAATAAACGTTGTCAACAGAAACTGAAAAGGTAAATTGATTTTTTTTTTTATAAACAATAAATAATTTATTTTAATAAATGTTAAAAATTGACAGATCTATATTCTATTTAAAGAATCGAGAAAACTAGAAAATGTATCGTTTAAACTCGCAAAATCTGTACGTTTGTTAATAGAATTCGACGACATTTTTATTTTACACATTTCTATAAAACGACGAAGCTGTCGAACGACGGTGAAACGTTAAGTGTATAGTGCGAGATTTAGTGTAATGTCGAACGACGGTGAAACGTTAAGTGTATAGTGCGAGATTTAGTGTCCGGTTAAAAGATTTTGTGATACAAATTTCATCGGACAAGAACCAACTTTAAATATTAATAATTAATGTTGTAATAATTGGTTTATCAGTAATCACAGTGACAAATTACACAGCCCAACATACATTTTGGTGCCTGGGATTTTGCAAGTGTTTTTAGGTAATTTTGTGGTGCAGAATTGAAAAATGCCGTCAGATTTGGTCTAACAGGTCTAGTTTCCGAGATACGGCATATTCACCCTAGTTACTACGTTTCGCAGCAACGTTCTAATTTTTTAGATAATAGGGAGTTTTTGGAAACCTACTTTAAATTAAAAGTACTAACTAAAGTAGTAACCCTGTCCGAGTGTTTTTGCAATCAGAAAATATTTTAGGAAATATTTAGGGTATTCCAAATTTCTTGTCCACAATGTACATATATTCTACTACAATCGTTCCAAAGTCGCTCAGAATATTCCCGTCCAGCAGCATTGCCAGATTTTATCAAATTTACATAAATTAGGAAAAACGTAGGTAAATATGTTAACGTCGCACCCCTATATGGTTTATAACAATGGCTTGAATGGTAATTTTGTATCTCAAAAAGTATAGCTGATAGAAAGAAACTGATTTAATTTTTGGGATCAGCACACCAAATACAGTCAACATCAGGTCTAACATTCCAGGTAGGGGTGCGCGATATCATATTTTCAATATCGGTTATCGATAACTTAAAAATATCGATATTTATCGATATAAGTAAAAGAAGTAAATAGCGGCTTAGCTGGCAAGGAAAAGTAACTGTCGACGTACGTTTCGGTCTTCTTAGACCTCATCAGGCGTTAACCTTTCCGTTATATTTATCGATATATCGATATTATCGATATTTTCGATGTTATCGATATTGTCGATAATATCGATAAGGCCCTAATAAGGACAATTATATGCCGTAAAAATAAAATCATTTCACTAGTATTTCAATGAAATTCATTTTCGGACAGTTCTAGTGCGAATCGGGCGAATTAATTTCACTTAGATTTAATTGAATTCTAAGGTCTTTACTTTTACAGGAAACCCCGATGTTTTTGGATTTGCCACGATCACTGTATCCAACGTAAGACATATGTATTGATGTTATTGATATTATCGACATTATCGATATAATCGATATAATCGATATAATCGATATTATCGATATTATCGATATAATCGATGTTATCGATATTATCGATATTATCGATGTTATCGATGTTATCGATATATAGATAAATTTTCGCACCCCTAATTCCAGGCACCAGACTAAAATTTTTTATTTGTAGGGCTGTGTTATTAATAACGTCAGCCTACATGGATTACTTTCGTTCAATAATTTGTGTCTATTTCCTTCAACTTTTCACAGTAAAATAAAATTAAAACGTGTTAGGATATTCTAGCAAAGTTCATCTTGTAGTAAATTGTTTAATTTAGGACTAAATACAAACATTTACTTAAAATTTGTCCCATAACATACAGTAACATGAGGTCAAATTTTTAGCATGTAAGTCCCTATGGCCACAAAAAAAATCACTGTAGATTTTATTCTTCTATGAAAGTTAACCAGTTTTGTATTGAAATTTTTAATTTTAAAGTCGTTTAATATACAAGATGGGATTTAAAAATTGTAGCAAGGAACTGAAATGCGTAAATTTTTGCTGTTTAGTTTTGAAAGATCCAAAATTAGTTTCTATAAGAATTTTATGCAACTCTTCGATTCAGAATCAGTAACGTTACCTATTACATAATATACGTTGTAGATTCTTTCAGCACTAATCGATGTATGTACTTACCTATTTTGTGTTTTGATTAAAATTGTAACGTATGTATTATAATGAAAAGTTTAAATCGTGACATCCTGTGATCACTTTTTGACCTAACATTGTATGTATTATACGTACCAAAAACTGTAAAACCTGACTTAGATGCTTTTATGTGATTGCTTGTTAATCTGTCAAGAATGTAAAACCTGCATATACAGGGTGTTTAAAAAAACGTTCGGATACTGTAACCATGAATAGTACTCATCAAGAGCAACAAAAAAGTCTTAGTAAGTATAGGTCCGCAAATAATTTTTTTCAAGGATAGAGTTGATTTTATATTGATGTTAACAAATTACATTATTATGAAGAAGCAAACAGTAAACATGTGATTATCTAGATACAAAAAATAATTAAAGTAAATGTCCACCTCTCTCGCTTCGTAGAAAAGAAGCTATCATTCTTTGGAATAATCCTTGATTTTGTCGAAAGGTTTAGCAGTTATGTTCTATTCGCTGCTGCAGCTCATTTACGTTATTAACGGGTCTTGATTACACCAGAGATTTTAAATATCCCCAAATGCAGAAGTCTAATGGGATTAAATTAGGAGATCTAGGTGGCTTCAATCACGTTTTTCAAGAAAAATAAAAACAAATGAAAGTCGTCATTATGTTCTGTGTATGTTTCTTTATTATCTGTCATTAGTCTTGTTGCGGTGTGTTTGGTATTCGATTCTGTAAAAATAATGGCATTTTATACAAATACAGAGATGGCTGATATGCACTTTATGTACGGCATGGCTAATGGCAACGCTTATGAGGCACGGCGATTATACGCTGAAGCATTTCCTAATCGCAGAATTCCATCCGATAAATTATTTTGTAATCTACATCGACGATTATGTGAATGTGGTTCATTCAATGTTACTAAACCTGATGCCGGACGACCAAGATCAGTAACTACTCCTGAAACTGAAGTTGAAGTTTTAAGAAGAATAGACGAAAATCCGAATGTCAGCACCAGAACAATAGCAAGAGAACTAAATATGAATGCTTCTTTAGTTTGGAGGATTTTGCGAGAACAGCAACTTTATCCGTATCACATTCAACGGGTGCAAGCTCTTCTAGTTCCCGATTTGGATTCCAGATTAACTTTTTGTAGGTGGATGCAAAGAAAACTTGCAGAAAATGAAAATTTTGTTGCTGGTATTTTATTTACTGATGAGAGTACTTTTACAAACAACGGGATTATGAACTTCCACAATGATCATGTTTGGGGAGATGAAAATCCTCACGCTGTTATTGAGAAAAGGCATCAACACCGGTTTTCTTTGAATGTTTGGCTAGGTGTTTTGGCAGACCGATTGATAGGACCAGTGTTTTTACCAAATCGTTTAAATGGCGAAGTTTATCTTGACTTTTTAAATAATACTTTACCTCCATTATTAGAAGACATTCCTCTGATTGCTAGAGTTAATCTTTGGTTTTTACATGATGGGGCTCCTCCACATTTCGCTATCGTTGTAAGAAATTTCTTAAATGCAACGTACAACAATAACTGGATAGGAAGAGGAGGCCCAGTGCCGTGGCCACCTAGATCTCCTGATTTAAACCCTCTTGATTTTTGCATTTGGGGATATTTAAAATCTTTGGTGTATTCAAGACCCGTTAATAACATAAATGAGCTGCAGCAGCGAATAGAACATAACTGCCAAACCATTCAAGAAAATCAAGGACTATTCGAAAGAATAAGAGCTTCTTTTCGTCGAAGATGTGAAGCCTGTGTGCAAGCGGGAGGTGGACATGTAGAACATTTTCTTTAAATATTTTTTGTCTACATAATCACACGTTTACTATTTGCTTCTTCATAATAATGTAATTTGTTAACATCAATATAAAATCAACTCTATCCTTGAAAAAAATTATTTGCGGACCTATACTTACTAAGACTTTTTTGTTGCTCTTGATGAGTACTATTCATGGTTACAGTATCCGAACGTTTTTTTTAAACACCCTGTATAAGTATTGCATAGATTCAGCCATAAAATTTAATCTCTCCAAACTTATACACTATTTATGCCATAAATTATAAAATGAAGAACAGAGATCTGATTCTTCCTTAGGTAGGTAGTTTATTTACGAGTACATGAAAAGCATTGAAAAGTGATATTGGGCCTAAATCTGATATTTTAAATTTATTACTTTTTGTTCAAAATTTATTGAATTTGAGTAGATTCATGATTAACACAATAAGATCCATTTCTATGTACATAGTTTATCTTTAAGATTCGTTTTCGGAATAAAATGAAGCTTAAAGTTAAGCTGTAATTGTACAAATTGGACATAACGACATATCTTAATTAATTAAATGTAAAATAACTTCAAATATTCACAACAGATTTAAAATCAACAAATTAACATGCATACTATTTGTGTAGTCCTGTAAACACAAGCGTCATACAAGACGATCAGCCAATTGCTTCTGAAACTTTCGATAAAACTGTTAGTTTAAATGTTTAAAAGGTAACTGTGAATTGATTTATAATAATAATAACAGGTCTTTATTAAAGTGTAATATACAGTATAAAAATATAAATATATAAATACATAAATGTGCAAATTTTCTTGAGTAGTAACATTAATTTCGTTATAATTTTAGAGAAATTTAAAAAAAAGGTTAAATTAAGAGCTACTTTCGAATATATCTTTGCTAGCATTCAAACAGATGAAGAAATTTATGCTGTAGAAGCAAATTATGAATCCCACTGATGTTTACTACTAGTAATTTGAAAAGTCATGTAAAACAGAACCGGCAAAGGATACCTCACAACACAAAAATTAGTCCCTAGAGAAAAATTTTTAGCACCCATAGGGGTGTAAAAAGAAAAAAAATTACATAAAATAATAAAACCTACAGCTGAAGCGTTTTGTTTAACGAAAAATAATTAATTATTACTATTTTGAGTAAAAGTTTGTTGTTACAATTCTTTTTCTTTCTATCAATAGACTTTAAAAAAGCTGAACATTTTTAACAGTATATGAATTTTGGTATATCTTCTTCACTAAGATGCCTTTTCCATCTTGTCAATCAGCTCTCATCATTTATCTCATCAACATTAGTGTACTGCTCCTGCAGAAGTTGCAGCAGGTCAGTTTAATCGTATGTTCCAGTTCAAAAATCTGAAATCCACAATAAGGGAATTTAGAGTGGGAACTTTTATTGATTATTAAAGTATTATTGATTGAATCAGAATACTTATATTTATATGAACTCGGGGACTCTTCTGTTGAGTTTTCTTGCTTTGAGGACTTTGGCCAGAAAATTGATATTTTCCAAAATGTCATCAATTATGAAAGATCGATTAACATTAATTCTGATTATTCCTCGACTTGAAAACAAGTGTGCAGGAATAAATGCAGTAATCATTTTAGCCGGTAGCTTTCGTCATTTGCTTACTATCTCTCTTGACTCCTACAGCATAAGATCAGGGATGGGTAAACCAGACAACCCCTCAGGGACCCATGCTTACAACGGCCTCATGCCTCATGACATACAAAACTTTTTGGGGGGGAATAAATACTTTTCAACACTAGATTTAAACAGCGCATACTGGCAGAAGACACACAAAACAGCGTTTATAACCAATGATGGCTTATATGAATTCAATCGATTAAGTTTTGGACTTTGTAATGCTCCCAGTACGTTCCAACGGTTAACAGACACAATATTCAAAGAAATGAAATTGAAAGAGGTAGCAGTATATCTGGACGATGTTATAATTGTAAGTCGCACTATGGAAGAACATTTAAAACGTCTGAAAAAAGCATTTTCCTGTATTAAGAAGGCCGGATTTACTTTGAAGCCGACGAAATGTTGCTTTGCTATGCAAGAATTAAGAATTTTAGGATTAAAAATTTTTTCAAGAGACATTCTACCTGACGAATCGAAAGTACACGCTATATAGAATTATATAAAGAAGAATTATATTATTATTATATTATAAAGAATTTTCCAAAACCAAAGAAGATAAAGGAAGTACAGAGTTTTCTAGGGCTTTGCAATTTTTTCAGAAGATTCGTACATAGTTTTTCGGCTATTGCCAGTCCACCATATAACATCATAGGCGCCAATTCCAAATTCGAATGGAAAGAAGAGCAGGAAAAAGCTTTCGAAATGCTAAAAGAAAAATTGACAAGTGCTCCAGTTTTGGGGCATTACAATCCAAAAGCAGAGACAGAATTACGAATTGACGCAAGCAAGGCAGGTCTTGGAGCAGTTTTGGTACAAAAAGAAGATTCTTCAGGAAAATTCCATCCCATCTCATTCATATCACGTACTTTAACAAAACACGAGAAAAATTATCCGAGTACGGAAATGGAATATTTAGCAGCAGTTTGGGCAGTGGAATATTTTAGAACGTACCTCTGGGGATTAGATAATTTTAACATAATTACGGATCATCATGCGCTGTGCTGGTTACAGACGTTAAAAACACCGGCAGGACGACTCTTACGGTGGTCCTTAAAACTAATGGAATACTCATATAAAGTCCTTCACAAGAAAGGTACGTCGAATAAGGATGCAGACGCATTGTCTAGATTTCCCTGCACTTTAGGCACTGATGTAGATGAAACGTCGACCCTTGAGGTACCAACTTTTATTACCAATTACGAAGACATTGAACGTTGGCAAAAAGAAGACACGAGACTGCAAGAAATACGAGCAGCAGTAGAAGATAGCAAATACGGAGGACCTGCAATACAAAGGATGGCGAAAAATTTTGAAATAATAAATAATGTTTTGTACAAAAAGGACAACAACAACTGTAAATAACACAAAACTACTACCTAAGCAACTTAAAGAGGAAATTTTAAACAACAGTCACAGAGATCCTATAAGTGGCCACCTGGGACTGACAAGAACTTTAGATAAAATAAAGAAAAGTACTTCTGGGAAGGAATGAAGCAGGATGTGCCTAAATTTATAAGAGGATGCCCAGAATGTCAAGTTCGTTCCTTTTCCAAGAAGTACGGTGTTGAAGAAATAAATATAATATACTCCCTTGAGCTGATAAGTTAGAGTTGGCTGTTGTTTATATGTAACTAATGTATAAAAGTTTGTCATTACATGTACCTAAAATTTTGCTCACATTAAAAGTTATGTTCTCTACTTAACTGGGCTTTCAATCACACCCGCTGCAATCGCTAACAGGTTATGGGCCCAGATAACGTTCAAGAAGTGATTGGAAGTGATTTTTCGTATTAAATGCGAAGGAGTAAAAGTGAGCGACATAGACATTATAATGGCAGGTACAATTAGAATCGAAGCATTAACGAAACACAATTACGACACCTGGAAGATCCAGATGCAGGCACTGTTAGTGAAGAATGATGCCTGGGCATTCGTTAACGGGATGAAGGTCAAGCCAGAAGTTATGGATGGCAACGCGGAAACAATTGCAGCCGAGGCGGTATGGATTGAGGGAGACGATAAAGCAAAGTCAGATATAATATTATCAATTCACCCGTCTGAACTAAAACAAATTAAGGGATGCTCCACGTCGCGTGATGTTTGGCTAAGGTTGGAGGCAATTTTTCAGTCTAAAGGGCCAGCGCGAAAGGCTACGTTGCTAAAGCAACTTACACTTCAAAAAATGAGGGATGGCGAAGATGTGCAAGTACATTTGCGTAAATTCTTCGATGCCGTCGACAAGCTCGAGGAGATGGGAGTGGAAATAAATCATGAACTCCTATCGATTATGCTTCTCTACAGCCTTCCGGCAAGTTTGAGATTGAGTCGCGCGATGATCTGCCACGACCAGAGGTGCTACGTGTGAAGATCGTTGAGGAATACGAAGCAAGAAATAATGACAGTCGTCAAGATTCGGTGCGAAATGCGATGGCCGCAGAAAGACATAATAAGAAATTTTTTCGGAAACCGGAGAAACGTGAATCTGAAAGTGTCAAATTGACTAAAGTGAAGTGTTTTCGATGTCACAAATTCGGACACAAAGCCTCACAATGCAGACAGAATGCGAATAGAATCGATAAAGAGACGTTGTACGCGACACCGGAAGCAAATTCTTGTCGAGAAAATTTAAATCGTGATCAAAAATGGTGCCTCGATAGTGGAAGCACATCACATTTGTGCAAAGATGCAGACCGCTTCGTAGAGATTTACAGAGGCGATCAAGGAAAACTGAAGTTAGCTAATAGCTCGACAACGGCAGTCAACGCAAAAGGTACAGTTGAAATGACTACCAGCGTTAAAGGACGCAAACAGACATTCAGTTTAAAAGACACTCTTTGTGTACCCGACTTGAGGGCAAATTTATTGTCCGTTGCAAAGATAGTCGATAAAGGATATAAAGTATTATTCGAAAAGGAAGTTACGAAAATCATTGACGTCGACGGAAACGTGAAGATAATTGCGAAACGAATCAACGGTCTATTCTACGTCCAAGATTCAAGCAACAACAGACACGAAACTGTGGTTCAATTTGGTGAAGACGAGAAAAAGTCAATTAACAATGAAAGACGTTCGGACGAAGTAATCGATGTTAATCGGCGTAGAGATGTAATGAGAAAAAACGGTGGTCTCAACGGTGAAGGACAAATCAAAAGACGAAAAGGCACACTGATGGAGTGGCACAAGAAACTTGGTCATCTCAACGCGAAAGATTTACATGAGGCGTTCAAGAATAAAACTATACTTGGATTGGATATCACTGACCCTAGATCTAAAATCGAATGCGAAATTTGCTTGCAGGGAAAAATGTCACGCCTGTCATTTCCAAAGAAATCAGGAAGGGTGACAGAACTTGGTGAAATCGTTCATTCTGACGTATGCGGTCCGATGAAAATTTTATCAAATGGAGGGGCACGCTATTTCGTGACTTTTATCGAAGATGCTACTGGTTGGTGTGAAGTCCGATTTATTCGTCACAAGAACGAAGTGTTTCGAGAATTTGAAAATTACAAGAAGAATGTAGAAACTCAGCATGGGAAAAAGGTCAGAATTTTACAATCAGATAATGGAACTGAATACGTAAATTCTGAATTTGACGCATTTTTGAAGCGACAAGGCATGCAGAGGCGATTGACAGCACCGGGTAATCCGGAACAGAACGGAGTTGCCGAGCGAAGAAATCGAACTCTCGTTGAAACGGCAAGGTGTCTTCTTCTCCAGTCAAATCTTCCCCCATCTTTCTGGGCAGAAGCAGTTTCGACAGCGAATTACATAAGAAATCGCTGTCCTACCAGTAAACTTGGAGGCAGAACTTTTTACGAGGCATGGATTGGCCGCTCTCCGAATGTTAGTTATTTCAGAGAATTTGGTCGAGAGGTATACTGCCTGAACCGTTCATCAGGATGCAACAAATTTGATGCTCGTTCGAAGAAAGGAATTTTCCTTGGTTATGCTGAAGAATCAAAGGCATTCAGGATATGGATTCCAGAAAATCGCAAAGTGGAAATTACTCGAGATGTAAAATTTCTTGAGAAAACATGCAGTAACGAAGATTATCCTTTTGAACATTTTTATTCAGATTCAGCATCGTCCTCCGAAGATGGACAACCAGAGTCACATCGCGAAGTGGAAATTGAAATGATGCCTAATAGATCTTCTCGTGAAGATGTTATTACCGACATTGAAGACAACTTCGAAGAACCAATTAGAGAAAACGTAAATTTAAAACGTGGACGAGGAAGACCGCGGAAGTCAAGGACAGGGCGACCTGGTAGACCCCGCAAGGAATACCGTATGATAGAAAATGAAACTGAACCACTGGCTGCTAATGACGAACTAGTCGAGCTTGCCTTCCTGGCCGAAATACCTATCAAGCAGGCGATGAATGGTTCTGAGTCACAAGAGTGGATGAACGCTATGGCAAGCGAATATGAGTCCATTCTTAAAAATGACACGTGGGACATCGTCGAGCGACCGAAGGATAGGGCTACTATTGGTAGTAGAATTGTACTTAGAAACAAGTACGGTGCTGATGGAAATATTTCCAGAAGAAAAGCACGAGTGGTCGCGCGGGGCTTCTCGCAACGTCCAGGATTGGATTTTCATGAAACGTTTGCCCCCGTGGCACGGCTTAGTTCAATCAGACTGGCAATGGCACTCGCCGCTTGTAAAAATATGCACGTGAGACAATTTGATGTAACTACAGCGTACCTCAACGGATTTGTTGATGAAGAGATTTTTATGGAGGCTCCTGATTATACGATAGATGTACTTAAGTTCATTGTACGAAAGAAGTACGGATCCCCAGGAATAGTGACGAAGGCGAAGGAGATGCTTCGTGATTTGTCTACTGGAAACAAAGTTTGTCTCATCAAAAAGGCGCTGTATGGGTTAAAACAAGCCGGACGCTGTTGGAATAAGCGTTTGGATCGAGAACTTAGAAATGTCGGCACAGTTCCAACGAAGAGCGATCCAAGTGTATACATTAGAGGCAAGGGAAAGAATATTTTTATAATTATTGTTTATGTAGATGATATACTAGTCTTGTCTAGAAATTCGGAGGAAATAGACAGATTCGGAGTGTTGATGAAGAAAGTATTCGACATTCATGATTTAGGTGAAGTAAATTACTGCCTAGGTATTAGTTTTTCCCGAAGCAAATATGAAATTAGAATGAGCCAAGAAACATATGTCAAGGACATCCTAGAACGCTTTGGAATGTCGACCTGCAATCCATTATCTACACCAATTGATGCCGGTTCGAAATTATCAAAGTTGGACGTTTGGTCAGAAAAGGACGGGCCAAAACCACCTTATAGGGAAATGGTTGGAGCCCTGATGTACTTATCAGTCGCAACTCGGCCAGATATTTCACATGCGGTTAGTTTGTTATGCCAATTCAATGATAATTTTGGAAAAAGTCACTGGGCAGCCGCGAAACATGTGCTAAGATACTTAAAAGGCACTGCTGATGTAGGTATCACCTTCAATGTTGACGGAGACGGACTGCAGGGATTCGTGGATGCAAATTGGGGTGCATGTCCAGATGATAGGAGATCTTTTACTGGATATGCGTTCACGATGAATGGTGGAGTAATCTCATGGGAATCGAAGAAACAGAGAACAGTAGCTCTTTCTTCGACAGAAGCTGAGTACATGGCGCTGAGCGAGGCCTCAAAAGAAGCTATTTACTTGAGGAAACTTCTTGCAGAACTGGACGCAGATATTCCAAAGACAGTGGAATTATATAATGACAATATCGGTGCTCAGAGGCTTGCAGGCAACCCCATATTTCATGCTCGCACGAAACATATACATATAAGACATCACTTTGTGCGTGAGGCGCTCGAGGCTGGAGAAATTGAGATAAAACATTTGTCAACGGAAGATATGCCCGCAGATGTATTGACCAAAGGTTTACCGAAATCAAGACATTGCAAATGTTTGAATACACTGGGTATTAAAAAATCGTGTTTGAAAAACACAGCTCAGTTCGAGGGGGAGTGTTGAAGAAATAAATATAATATACTCCCTTGAGCTGATAAGTTAGAGTTGGCTGTTTTTTATATGTAACTAATGTATAAAAGTTTGTCATTACATGTACCCACAGATCATATATAAGAGAAGATAGGTAACTTAATGTACAAAAGTGAAGCCATATTAATGGCGCTGTAAAATTGGTGCTCGGCCGCGAAACTAATAAAAAAAGCGCGAAATTTGAAAATTGTCGCCTGATTTCCTATTTCATTTTTTTTTAAATTTTATTTTTAATATATATCTAGTAAGTGTAACAGATTATTATTATAATAGAATTCGATAAAACTAACTAAATGCAAAACATTCGATTTACCATTAATACAAAAAATAAATACCTTTGGAACTAAAGAAAACACATTTTAAAACGAGTAAAATTGTACTGTAAAGTATATTTACTTGACGGTACACAAACAAAATTTACTTCTATGTGAAAAGTAAATATAAAAATAAGACACTTTGGACTAATAACTGTAAATATAATGCTATGAGATAATGTGAAGAAATATGTATGTATTAGAAACAATAAAACTTGTTTGACTTTGGCAAAAGGTTTAGCTAAGAGGCTGCTTCCATGATTTTTTAATTCCTCGAACCATAAATACAAGAGCATGATCTTCAAATTTACTTGTATTATTATTCATTCCAAAGTCTTCAAAGCCTATTATTTTATCATTTGAGGTGCAATAATCAACATGTGGACATAGTTGTATTTCATCAAAAATAAGAACACAGAAGCAGTCGTGGTAGTTCAGTTTTGTTACCATTTTTGTTAAATATGTCATTAATAAATTGTTGCTTCCTGCAGTAATATTTACATGACTAAGTAACATTGTTAGGGTTCGGCGTGATGGCAAAATAAATATTTGTTGCAACAGTTTATAGGCTTTTCCACTATGTTTGAAAAATGACAAAGCCAAAACTTTCTCCTGAAACGTGAATCTACGTCCTTTGTGCTTAGTGCCTGCTAATCTTAATTGAGATTCAAAAAATCTCTGCACAGTTGGTGAATTGTGTGCAGTAAACTTCGCCATATCTCCATAGCTGTATTTCTGAGCTAAAGATAAACGTTTCTTGAATGACAGTTTCTTTCGATTCATTTCATACATTTTTTTCTTCATTGCCGACATTTGCTTATACAATGTCCTTTTCTTTGGTGTTAGTTGAGTCTGACGAGTTTCTCCCAACTGTTGTAGCAAACCTTTACAATGTTTCCCTGAATATATAAACATTTAAATATATTTTGTAGTGCACTAATTATTACATTACCTGTTGGTGTGGTACAATTCTCACGGTTTGTTTCACTAGCCGTAGGTGTAAGTTTTTCATTCAATGAAATATAGTCTGCAAATAATGTGATATGAAATAACTATTCAATGAAAACATCAAGAACATGTGAATATTTAAAAGTTTCTTTTAGTCCACTAATTATTGTAAGATTACCTGTTAGTATTGCACAGTCCTTATGAATTGTTTCACTATCCAAAGGTGTATGTATTTCTTTCGAAGAAACATATTCTGCAAATAATGAGATATGTAATAAATTGTTAATATCTAGGCAGACAAAGTAAAATATGTAGTAGTACATGTCGATGTTTCACTCTGGGTTGTCAACTTTATCAAGACTGAAGTAAAAAAAAATCGATTGAACTATCAACTGAAATGTCAACATATTACTCCTACATATTTTCTTAAGTCCGTCAAGAAATTATCATTTTCAAACATAAATATTTTATTATTTTTACATTATTATATTCACTTATCTTATGAAACACAAAACTTTTATTATCATACCTGTTACAGTTGATGGAGGGCAATAAGTGAAATCCATAGATGTTGATGTACTGGGCGTGGGCTGTTCAACATTTATCATAACAACAGGCATGATATTTGACGGCTGATAATCTTGGGACACCTTATGATTCCAAGATTTAGCTTCTTGTATTCCTACAATTTTTAATTGAGTTGAATTTTGTACATGATTACATTATTTCATTATAAAATGAATAAACACGTAAAGTGCCACAATAGAAGAAAAAAATTTGAGCCTGTCAGCCCACTTGTAAAATAGTATGTACATGTTTTAGTTCAATGAAATAACATAATTTGGCCAAGTGAGATCACAGTTAGGTTTTCACTGGATCAAATACATGCTCCAGTCCACCAGGCCATTATTGGCTGTGTGTTTTTCGGTTCTGCAAGACAACGGAGGTGCTGTTAGGCCAGAAACTGTAATAAGTCTGCGAGTCCACTTAGGACTCGCTTGGCACTTTACGTGTTAACTAATAATAAATGTTAACTTTTCTCCATACATTTTTAAAGTATTTATTATCTTACCTATTTTAAAGAAATACAGTAAATTGTAATACCTTAAATTTTTACAGAATTTATAATTATTACATCATACATAAGTTTCAAATCCGAACATAGCAATTTTTTTTATCAAAAACAACTCTTACGATGACTTACCTACCACTCTTCGCTTTTACTTTTCATAATAAATTTTCTGTATTCTAGTTTGACATTTTTCACCTAGCATATAATTACATTATTAAATCATAATATCCTAAATAAAGCTGCTTAAAATGTTTAGTATAAAAATTTGAAGTTTTCTTTTTCGGGAGTAAAATTCAATTATTGCACATGCAACAACATTCACTCTTAATAAAACATTACCTTTACTCACCTAATACAGTAACTGTAGGAACTGCACCATAGTTAAGGTTTCGTTTATTTACACTGAAACAGTCCTCGGTAAAATGTTGTCTGCAAACTCGTTTGGTAGCGTAAATTTCTCCAAAAGACATGCTTACTAACTCTGGATTTTTAATAACATCTAGCCATACTTGGAACCGTGCTTTTCCAGATATTGGATGTGGAAACCGATATTGAGATGACACTTTGTCAGCACATCCTGGCACACAACACTTCTTGTAGCCCATTGTTTTTATTAACTTCTGATCACTGAAATATAGAGAATCAAATTTTGAAAGTAAGCAAACAATAATATTTATACGTGTTGCATGTAATATTATAGTTGCTTTGTCCAGTCTGCTTATTTATTACAAATATTATATTTATATCAAATATTTCAAAGATTTATATTCCAATTTCTTTCTTTTTTTGATAAATACTAGCTGTAAAATATCAAGTTTCTTTACTTATATTTTTTTATCATTTCAGTGATATTTGTTACAGCACTACAGAAAAACGTGAATTTGTCTGCATTATAATATTTTACAATTTTATTGTATGAACTTTCAACAGATAAGCATGCAATATAAATACAGTTGCAAATAAAATCTTGAATACTCACCTCAATTATATGTAAATAAGTAAGTAGGTACACAAATTTTCACAATGTTTCTTAATAATAATACACCTCCGCTATATACGCACTAAACAATAAATAATAATGTCCAAGTCACAGGTCCAAGTTTGCAAGTAGCAAGGCAAAATGCGCCGGGGAAATACGCGCACTCAAGCACTTCCCTCTTAAACAATTACTGCTATGTATAAACACAATTACAATAACATGTAACAGAATCAAAACGCGAAGTAATACAAAAACGCTTCTATAACCAATTTACATAATACAATGACAATGACACAAAATCAAAATATGGCGTACATCGCTTTCGCGTTCACGTTTTGCTAGGCTACCGCACGCTATTTTCGTCTGCTGCCATCTACACGTATTGTAGGCACACTTAAATTTGAAATAATTTTGGCGGGACGCGATAGCAGCGCATAGGTGCTCGGCCGCAAAACTATAAGTCGGACTTTTATTACTCCATCTAAGATATCACCCCGTGCATGTACCTAAAATTTTGCTCACATTAAAAGTTATGTTCTCTACTTAACTGGGCTTTCAATCACACCCGCTGCAATCGCTAACATACGGCAGGATCAAAATATATTGCAGTAGCCACAGACTATGCTACGAGATGGGCCGAGGCAAAAGCATTGCCCAGCGGTAAAGCGGAGCCTGTGGCAAAATTCATAGTAGAACATATAATTTGCCGCCATGGTTCCCCTAGGAAAATTCTGAGTGACCGGGGTGCCGTCTTCTTGTCGAAGTTAGTCTCTGAGATTTTACGATTGCTAGGAACGGACAGTACGTTTACAACAGCCTACAAACCATCCACAAATGGTTTGACTGAAAGACTTAACAAAACTTTAGTGGACATGTTGAGCAAATACACAACAAACTCCCAAAAGGACTGGGATATATATCTCCCACATTGCGTCTTTGCGTATAACACAACGAGACAAGAGGCGACCAAGTACAGCCCATTTTCATTAGTGTATGGTCGAGACCCAGTTCTCCCAACAGACGCAGAATTATATCAACCGATGTCTACGAACTTTGCTGTGAGAAGTCAACAAATAATACAAGAATTACGGGAGATGGCCAAAAAGAACATAGAAGAAAAACAAAGGAAAGATAAGAAAATTTATGACAAAAAACATAGACAAGAAAGCTTTGCGGTAGGCGACAAAGTGAAATTAAGAAATTACGTAAGACAGATTGGAAAGTGTGAAAAATTATTGCCAAAATATTTTGGACCATTCACTATAGTCGAAAAGAGAAACGATTTAAATTATGTTATTACGACAGGTACTGGAAAAAAAGCCAAGCAAGACGTGGTCCACGTGTCAAGACTGGCACTCTATTATGAACAATGGATAAATGAAAATGTTAATAAAAAGGAAAAAACATGTATTAAAACTACAGATTGTATAAGCAAAGGAAATGAAAACAAAAACCGAAGAACGAAATGTTTTTATGTCTTCTGGATTTATTTTATTGGGTCAAACTAATGAAATTAAACCAGTAAAGTTACATCTGCACCACCCGCAGTCTAATGATATTGCAGAGAGAAGAGTATTTTCAGTTAAGAATTCTTTACAAAGAGCTCTGTTCGGTACCTACAAAAGAACAAACAATAACGTCAGAAATACAATCAAAAAATTCACCGGGGAGTAGTGTAACGCGCCTACTAACCCCTTTTGTTTGTTTACTTCCCGGACAAATAAATAGACACTAAAACTGTCTAAACAAACCACAACAAGTGAAATTTATTGTTCCCTTAAGTAACAGTAGCAAGCACTTATCTTCAAGCAATTCCAAGAAGTCACGCAAAGGTTTTGTTATTATAATACGTTATGCATTCACGCTTAAAACTACAATGCACAAGCCTGCAAGCATCTGCTTCTGTCTCGTTATACTGACTGCCCTATGGTTTAGTCTAGTGGCCTAGATTCTAAGTACAATTGGGTGTATTTTCGGAATTCCCGCGATAAGCTGATAATCGTGCTAATATTTCCTAATTATGGCCCGATCGTCAATGTAACCCCGTAATTACGTTGTGATAACCTGATTCTTTGGTGCGAGCAGTACTTAACTCGTCAGAACAAAGGAATTGGATACGTTAAATGCCGCCTTCAGCGATCAATTTGCAAGTAAATCAGCAGCAATCACCGATTAATAAGGTGGAGTGTAGCGAGCCTACTCGCTACCGCTACTCCTCTCACCAGAGCGTTTAATTGAGGTCGAAATAGTAGGAGCTTTTCTCGACTACTTTCGCCCTGCGACGAGGGTGGTACTCAGTACCCGCTTACCTGGGTTTCAGGTCCCTCTATTGGTTGTTCTTTCGCCGTCTAAACCTATCTAATTACTTTATAGCGCAAGACCCCAGTTGACTGCTCTTTTGGCACTACACTATGGGTGTTTATGGCAGTCGCTCGGCAATCGCTTCTAATTAACCGGCAAACCTATCGGCAAAGGCCACAGTTTGGTCCACGTACTACATAGTGTGAAAGAAACTCTGTTAAGAAGATGGCTATGAATATGTCGTTCAAATTGTTTGGTTTCGTGATTTCACGAAATTCGTAAAGACAATTTAATTGTCTTGATTTCTGAGTTAAATTGTGCTGGCACACGTGATTTCGGCGGCAGATATAACTTTCCTCAAGCCAGTGATTGAGATTGGTGAATTCCCTTTACAAATCGAAAACAGCCGTCAGCGTGTTTCCAACTTGGCAGAGAACATTTCCAAAGGGAGACGATTTCTAGAGTACACTGAATATGAGTTTACAGGTAGAGCAATGAGAATACGGAACTGTTAGACTCTCTAGGCACTAATTAATGCAATGTTAAATTATTCTCACTCAATTGACACCACCAAATCTGTGACGAAAGGATACAAGGAAATGTAATTTACCTGCTGCGTAATCCACGGATCGCGTACACTCACGCACTTAGCGCACTTTGTTTAAATACACCCGCGTCGCGCCGCGTAATTGTTTGTTTTTAATTGCCCTTTTTATCAACACACTTTATTTACCCGTACCGGAATAAATGATTTAACTGTAAAATGAATAGAGACTACAAGCGCTTAAGAAAAAACAGCTAAGCCAAATTAGAATTGAACTGGACCGTTCTCGATATAGCGTCAATGCTATCTTCCTGTTTCCCGTGTTCCTATTCCGCAAGTAAAAATTAACAACATCCCCTCGGGCTTGCCAGATAGATTTTTAAAAACCCACCGACCAATGGTAATCGTTGATTGGAATTCTAACCCACGTCCTGGATGCATTTTCTCATAAACACCTATAAATTACGTGCTTCAAAACTGTCATATGGAACGCGTCTGTATCGCAACATCTGCGATTTGTTTTCTCTAACTTCATTTCAAACGCCTCTTGAGTTGACCCAGAATTCTGACGCCAGACTTGGAAAAGAAACAGACAAAACAAAACACTTTAACTTGAGCGTAATTCGATATGCCTTTCCCGCTAATGTACATGTATCTGTGATTTTAACGCGATTTAACTTTAGTACAGAAATTCGAAATACAAAGATAAAAGTTACTCGGCTGACAGCTGTGTGGCTCAACATTACTCGAAAAGGGACGGCACGTCGCCCTGGCTTGCTGGCTTATCGCTTGCAAAAATACCAAGAATACGCACATGTGGTTGTTATTTTAAAACTAAACACGTAATACGTAATTTTGTTTTGAAACAAATTTGTGAAACGTTTCAGTAGTTAAGTTTCTATTTTATTTTATTTTTCTCAGATATTTGAGCTTTGGAAAAGTTAAAAATGATATTGCATAAGGGTGGATAAGAGCTGCAACAAGGTGCAATAATAAATTTGTCTAAAATATTACGATGCCGAGTAAACGCAGACATCTTAAGTTGCGTAGTTAACATTTTCTTCTCCCTAAATTTGTCACTAACCAATACATGCGGCAGCTACAAGTTAAATTGCAAGGTTGGTGGTTTCTTGATTTTGAGACAGAAAATAGTTGGGTTTGATTTGTGCCTCTTTCTTTTTACTTTTCTTTTTACGTCGTAGAACAGCTTCGAGCAATTCCGAATCGCTTCGCGCAATACAGTGCGTTGTTCTTTTTACAAAGTTGTTTGAAACTCTTATGTTTCATGTATACGCGATCCTGACGACTCGCAGCCAACATTTACATGTTTGCGTTGACACGTTTTGTCCGCTTCGACTGCCATCTCGTGCGTGTTAGCTTTTGAGGCAGCGGCATTGTTGCTATCTGCTTTCACGACACGAATTATAAGTCGGAAAATAATTGTGCTGCGGCGCAATTATTTCACAATCAGAGCAGTTTTCATTTTAAGCAATATTTCTTTCTTGTTTTCAGAGAAATGTAAAATGAAAATCAATTAAAATTATTAGCTACTTTATTCAATTCAATACACGTTCATATGATACGCAGACGAAATTTTTATATCTTCAAGGAAACAATTCTTTATACGTAAATCGCATCATGATTCTATTGGCTACTTCTGTCAACTTCTCTGCAAGCGAGCTCTCCAAATTCGGTTTTATCTCGTTTAAAAAGACGTCTGCATTCTCGTTCAGGACATCATTCGAGACCCTACCCAATAATGGATCACCTCCAAACAATTTTTCCAAGTATAATTTAGTCTCGCCCATATAAATTCTAATCTTTATTTTGTCAAAATTCAAGTACTGCTCACCGTCTCTTTCTACTTTGTTGCCGTTCATCACTGCATCACATTCGTAGTCACCTAATTCAAATCGAAATTTTTATTATTTAACTTGCTAAGATCATCTGACTCACTAAAGTTTCCGGTAATAGACCCTTTTCCTTTGAGCTTTACCAAGAGAATTTGCATATCCAGTTCATATTGTCCTTCGAAGTATAAATATGGGAGTTTGACTTTGAAGACAAATCTGTTCTTTGGAATATTCGCCCTGAAAAAGGAAAACGAGATAATAGTTAAATCGAAGATTTAATAAAAATTACCTGAGCTCTGTAATTTCAAAATTCGATGCACCCCATACTTTAATTTCTGTTATGTTTGCTGAAATTCTCGTGCTCGTGGGACCCCTTCTTAAAGTAATTTCATCAAGAGGGAGCGGTTCCAAAGGAGGAACACCAAGTTCTGCTATGCCCTTTTGTAGCTGGGGCTTCAGGTTTTTCACAGAATTCTGAATGCATTTAGAGATATCGGAATCGTCTGCTTTGCAAACGTGAATGTATTCGGCTGTGGACAAAAAGAAAAGGAAATGTCTTAAGTACTGCAAGTATGTCGAAGTTTAGTAAGTTTAGTAATCAATATGTAAATTTATAATTTAAAGTTGGTTCTTGTCCGATGAAAATTGTATCACAAAATCTTTAAACCGGACACTAAATAGCGCACAAAACACTTAACGTTTCGCCGTCGTTCGACAGCTTCGTCAGAAGTGAAAAATATAAACATGTTGTCAAAATAAACAAGGTTGTCAACGGAAACTGAAAAAGTAACTTGATTTTTTTTAATCTAAAAATAATTTTAAATATAATACATGTTAAAAAAATTGACAGATCTATATTCTATTTAAGGAATCGAAAAAATTACAAAATGTATCGTTTAAATTTGCAAAATCAGTACGTTTGTTAATAGAATTCGACGACATTTTTATTTTACACATTTCTATAAAACGTCTTTTGAAAATATTAGACTCGTAATATAAAATATTAGTATTTTCAAAATTAAAATTATGGTCATTTGCTAACGAATGTTCAACAAGCATTGAATGATTTTGATTATTTTTTTGGATATGATATTTACGTTGGTCAAGACGTTTTGTTTTATTTCTCCTATATGAATTACAATTTAAACATTTAATTTCATAAACCACGTTAGGTTGTTTTAATATCGGTGTTTTTGTTTTTAAATTTGAGAAAATAATATTTAAATTGTTTACAGACACACTAGCTAAAATTAAGTTGTGTTTTTGAAAATGTTTTTAAATATGTTATATGTATAGTGGTTCAATATAAGGTAAATAATAATAATAATAATAGTCTTTATTAATTAATAATTACATTGGTTTATTAGCACAAAACAAAATATCAAGTATTAAATGGCGGAGTCCTGTGTGGCATTGAAATGCCACCTGCTCTACTCAACCTTATTAATGTCCGTGTCTGTAACTTTGCAGACTTCCAAGCACTGTCCAAACATCAGTTAATTACTCATTTAATCTCAATTAAATCTCAACTGAACTTATTATTATTCTCATTTCATTACCATTACTGAATCATTTATATAGCAAACAGTAGTTCATCATTCTTTTCTTGAATAATTTATAGGTTTCTAAATTAAACAGATCAAAATATGTATTATACAGGTAGTACATATTATTCGGAAAGATCGTTTGACCAACTCAGTGGAGTGAGGAGGAGGTGTCATTAGGCCCTTAAACCGTAGATTTAAATTATGTACTTCTGTACGGTAGGAAATTTTATTATAAAGATATTGGGGGCATTTAGCCTTTAAAATTTTGTAAAAAGAACAGACTGTATGTAATAGACGTGTGTTTTTCATGTTTAACCATTTAATTTCTTTTAGCTTATGACTAACCCTATCATATCTTCTCAGACCGAATATTAACCTTAAACATGTATTCTGTACCCGCTGTAATCTATTACAAGTATTCAAATCCAAACATGGCCCGTACACCGTATCGCAGTAGTTTAATTTAGATAAAATAAGAGCATTGCATAGATTTATTTTGACTTTTTGGCTTAGAAAATGTCGACATCTGTATAATACTTTCAAACCAAGAAATGCATTCTTGATAATGTTGGAGACATGTTCTCTGAACCTCAGGGAAAAATCAATTGTTAATCCTAAATTTTTTACAACATCTGAGGGTGTCAGTTTCGTATTCGCAAGCATTACTTGAGCATTGTTTACAACCTCATCCCTATCCTTTTTGTTACCGAAGATAATTAATTGTGTTTTACCAGGATTTAATCGTAGACAATGCTGTTCGGAAATGCCCGCCAGATTCGTTAGATTTAGGTTTAATTCTCTTACAGCTTGGAAGGTTTGAGACAGGTGAAAAGATTTGTAAATTTGAATATCGTCTGCGTAGAAATGATATTTACAATTTTGAAACACTGATTCAAAATTACAGGTGTAAATGCTGTAAAGAAGTGGACTCAGAACCGACCCTTGCGGAACTCCCGTTTTTGTTTCTAGGAAGTTAGAGACTTGCTCAAGATATAATACCGCTTGCTGTCTATTAGAAAGAAAGTTTGATAAAAGCTTGGCGGAGTTTTCTGAGAAACCTATAAAATATAATATAGAAACTAATAAATCGTGATTACCCTGTCAAAAGCTCGCGAGTAATCTAACAGGATAAGAACTGTAACATTGCCTCTGTCGGTTTCATGAATAATATCGTCGATTATAGTTATGTAATAGTGCTGTACTACAACTGTGCTCGGTTCTGAAGCCCGACTGGAAAACAGGCAGAATGTTATACTTTGTTGTATGAGTTCTGATTTGTTTTTCTATTATTTTTTCAAAGATTTTAGCCATTGTGGGCAAGATGCTGATAGGGCGAAGATCACTATAATTCGTTGGATTGTTTACTTTCGCTAACGGTATAACATATGCTTGCTTCCAGCTGGTCGGAAAAACCGAATGTGAAATGCAAAAATTGAAGATATGCAGAATAATTGGGACTAGGTACGGAAGGCACAAAGAAATGGCTAATATACTAATACCATCACAGCCTACAGCTTTAGATTTTATATTAATTACAGTTTGAAGGAGATCAGTTTCATTAATAGGCTGGAAATTAAAAAGTGATATGTTATCCGCTCTCCTGTTATTCCGGTAGAAGTTACATAGGTGGCTGATATTTATATTCGAGGGAGAGACCGATTCAATAAAGAACTTATTAATTTCATCTATGTCACTGAGATTATCTGGTAAAAGGTTTGACCGTTTATTATCAATCCCTATTAATTTTAAATTCTTCCAAAAGATGGTGCTATTGGATTGAAATTGCCATTTAAAATATGCCTTTTTCTCCCGTCTACAAGTAGCAGTGGTTAAATTACGAATTTGTTTGTAATATATCCAAGCATTTACGCTTTTAGATCGTTTAAATTTTTGCAATGCTTTGTTCCGTAGTTTCATCATACTTTTTAAATTGCTAGTTAGCCAAGGTGCGGGTGGTTTGGATAAACGTGACGTGATAATCGGCGCATGCCTATCTAGAATTGATATAATACTATCATTAAAAAAGTTTATTTTGGAATCAATGTCAGTGATATCATATATAATTCGCCAAGGAATTGCCCGTATATGATTCGAAAATTGTTGATAGTTAACATCTCTAAAATTTCTATAAGATTTAAATTTTGGTTGAGGTTTACTGTTATTAATGTTGATTTCACAAAATATTAAATCGTGATCAGATATGTCGTATACAGGCATTACACCAATTGACTGTATTATTGTACTATTAGAGGTGATAATTAGATCAATTAGTGAGGAAGAATGCAGCGTTGTACGTGTTGGTGTACTGATAATTTGTTCTAAACCAAAAGTGTTCAGTGGTGATAGAAATGTTTTTACAGTGTTCTGTTCGTAGTTTAATAGGTTAATATTAAAGTCTCCTAAACAAAATAGATCAGAACAAGTCGGCAGAATCTCTGAAATAATTGTTTTAAACTCATGGAAAAAGTCATTTATGATTAAATTGGGCGGCCTATATACAACTCCAAAAGCAAAGCTATCATTCCCCAGTTTTACTACTATCCATAATTGTTCTGCAGTGCTTGCTATTACATTAATCCTTCCAAAAGACTTGTTTTTAAATAAAAACCGACTCCTCCTCCTCTACCGAGTCTGTCCGACCGAATAAAAGTGTACCCATTGATGTGAATAGTGTCCGAATGAATTTCGTTCGTAAGCCAGGTTTCAGTAACAGCAACTAAATCAAAATCATTTTCCAAGATATATTCTTTAAAGTTATTAAATTTTGGAAACAAAGACCGTATATTCAGATGAGAGCATTTAAAAGGATGCATTAAAATAATTGTATAATAGATAATGAAGCTCGTAATATGTTTCGATTCAGTGGCCGAAAGCTACAAAAAGAGAAAAGAAAGAAAAACAAATTAGATCGTGTTATTAATTAGCTAGCAAGCTGAAAGTATTCAAAAATTCCGGCGACGAGTTGCAGCAATCAAACCCGAGATCACTACATACAATACATGTACTTCTTAAAGTAACCCTAAACTAAACACATATTCTTTTTTATAATAATACTCAAATAATAGTTTAATAATTAAATTTGTGGTATAATGTTTGCGCCTTCATTGATCCTAAACCAAAATAGAAACAAGCAAAATAAAATTAGACCTAGATCTGTGATTCAACATATGGCTAGTTATTCACTTATTCACTTACATTTTTACATTTGTTACATAATGAACAAAATCTCAGAAATTTCAAAACTCAATTTTCTTAAATAGCATGCCCTATATTTTTCTATCCTAAATTCTTCGTTTAATAAAGTACTTTCATTTTTGTTAAGTATGTCTTATATCTATCTGAGATATTTTCTGAGATTTTCAAATCTATCTGAATTATTTCTTTTAAAACGAACACTTGTGTAAGGTGGCTGTGGAAAACCGGCAAACAATGAACCGGATGACATTAATAATTATTTTTCAAAGTGTTAGACTGTTGGGAACTTGTTAAGACATGAATTATTAGATTTATTGAATTATTTCTTTACTAAATGGTTGCATAGCCACAGTTGGTTGGATCCGCTGGCAACGGCCTTGACGCTTGGTCGGGCAATTATACGTGTGTGTTCGAATCCCCTCCTAGTACATATGGGTCCTATGTGAGAAATGGAACACTTATGTGTCGAATTGTGTTCAGGATTCATTTCAGACCCTTCGAACTAGGTTTTCTCCGTTTTCCCGGTTTGTAAGACGAATGCCGATGAAAAACACCTAGTAGGTCGGTCGCAGCCGCAGCGTGCAATATTACAATAGAGAGTATAACGCATCCCTGACAAGATCATAAAGAGCTTGGGCATGTATGAAGTAAGTACAAAAAAATGTATAACTGTTTAAAGGAGTCACGTACTTGAACTAACTAATGCCTGTACATTATTGTCACTTGAAAATTAATTATTAAAGTCAACAGCTTCATTTGTTTGCCGTTTTCTATGGCCACCTTAGACAATAACTCGTTTTAAAAGAGATAATTCAAATAAATCTAAAAATCTCAGAAAATATCTCAGATAGGTATAAGACATACTTAACAAAAATGAAAGTACTTTATTAAACGAAGAATTTAGAATAGAAAAATATAGGGCATGCTATTTAAGAAAATTGAGTTTTGTCATTTTGAAATTTCTGAGATTTTGTTTATTACCATGACCACCCTGTAGCGATAAAAGTACATTTAATAATGGCTTATGATAAGCTTATGTATCGACTACATCTGTACCAAAAATCTTTTTTTTAAGTTAAAAATAAATAAAATATGAATAAATAAAATAGTGGCTGCAAATGGCAGTTTTTAGGCAAAATGTTAAATATCTCAAGAACGGTTAGGTTTAGGTATAGGCAATGCTATACAGAAAATGTGTAGAATTTTATGGGCAATCCAAATTTGGTTTCATATACCTATAGGGCATGCCATTTGAAATAAAAAAGTTGTGTCCTGCACCACTGTTCTGATTCACTCTGTATAGATGAAAATAATTTTGTGTTGTAGATCTCCTAAATTAAAAAAGAAATTGTGTTGAAATCTTCAGTAGTTATGGAGATATGGCCCGAGAACACACTGTTGGGACACCCTGTATAAATATCGTGTAATTGGTTTACTAATTTTTGTGTTATTCGTCAATTTATTGAACACTTGACTGACGTTTTTAAATACTAAATGATAGTTTAACTTGAAGGCTTCCGCGGCCGTCGTCCATATTTGAATTGACTTCCGGTTGGAACCGCGTCACGTGCGTCACGGCCGTAGACGCGGTTCCAACCGGAAACCAGTTCAAACACTAAATAATAGTGGTAAGTAAATGATGTGGTAAGTTGCTATGCAAAATGCAACTATTGTATAAAAATGGAACACCATGGACACCAGATTAAAAACAATTTTCCCTTGACTTGTATTATAGAGCACCAAACGCATATGTTATAGATACTTAAGAAACGAAAAAGACATTAATCTTCCTGCAGAATCTGGCATTAAACGATGGCCTAATATACTAAAATTAGAGCCCGGTTTTACACAAAATTTATTCACGACATAGGGCCGATATTTCACTTGTGGATTAATTTTAAGCCATGTTTTATTCCTTTGGAAACAATTGTCTTAACTATTGTTTCCATGGGAATAAAACGAAGCTTAAAGTTAAACCATAACTGAAATATTGGCCCATAGAAATATAACAATATAAGTTGATTGTGTACAAAAATTTTAATTTGTCAATATAATTTACTTTTGCCGTTTTATCGTCTGATTTATTAAAATATTGGAGCGAATTTCAAGAGGTTATGGGCCCAGCAGGAATTGGGAATGCATAGATAAAAAGCAAACTTCCTAATGATCAAATTCAGTTGATAGAGTGGAAAGGTGTGCTTTACGTTCCACAACTTGATAACAGATTGTTGTCGGTACAAAAGATAAATCAAGAGGGACGTCGGATGTTATTTAAAGAAAATAAATGCACAATTTATCAAGGTCGAAGAATTGCTGCGAGAGCAGAAAATAATGGGAATTTATTCAGATTGCACACAATTCCAGTTGAAGAATCGGCTCGAATGCAAGTTCAGCAACAAGTCTTCATCAATGGCATCGTCGTCTAGATCATAAATATCCATTTGCGATTAAAAACATGATCAAGGAAGATCAGGCTACGGCAATTAGAATTACGAAGAGTTCGGAAGAAGTGTGTGAGAATTTTGTATTAAAAGAAAATTAACTCAAAAGAAATTTCCAGAGAGCAAGAACAGAGAAAAGGAGCCACTGAAATTGCTTCATTCTGATTTATGTGGTCCAATGCAAACTAAGACTCCAAGTGGTAACAGGTACTTACTAACATTGATTGACGATTCCTCACGTTTTATAGTTGTGAGACTTATTCGATCGAAGGATAAAGTACCAGATGTAGTTAAAGAATACATTGCTCTGATGTCAACAAGATTTGGAAAGAAACCAGCTATTTTGCGCACAGACAGGGGAAAGAAATATGTTTCCTGTGAATTGGAAGAAATCTGCGGGAAGAAGGAATACAGCATCAGCTTACGGTGCCATATTCTCCTCAACAGAACGGCGTGGCAGAACGGAAAAATCGCATTTTGACGCTGGTCTGGACAATCGATTTTGAGGAGAAGCAGTTCTGACCGCAGCATATTTGCAGAATCGAAGTCGTGCGATCGAGAGTCAGATTTGAGTCACATTAGAGTGGTTGGATCGAAAGTATATTCGCTAATACCCAAACAAAAACGAAAGAAATGAGATAAAAATGTCGAAGAAGGTGTTCTTGTTGGTTATGACATGACGTAAACAGCAAAGGTTATCGAATATTAAATCCAGAAACGAATAAAGTTTGGATTAGCCGATCGGTGCGGATTATCGTTCAAGTGCAAGGGATTTCACAGCAAGAAGGGGCTGCAAATGATGGTTTAAATGATTATGCATTAGGAGACATTTCTGTTTCTGAAATTATAGGTTGTTCTCAGATGTGTAACAATAGTAATGAAATAGAAGCAGATGTAGAAAATCAGAAACTTGTAAAGAGTACATCTGAAGATGAGATTTCTTCAGAAACTTTAACGGTTACAACCGAAAGAAGAGTTTCGAAACGTAAAACAAAGGAGTACCACCCGAAAGATTAATTTATAAGGTACATGCAAATTTTATTAAAGACCTGATTCGTGGGATGATTTGCTAAAGCTGTCAATTCGAGAAGAACAGTTGTGGATTGCAGAAGAAGAGATGAGGTCTCTTAAGCAGTATCAGGTATGGGAGTTATCTGATCTTCCACAAGGAAGAAGAGCAGTAACGTGTAAATGGGTTTTCAAGACTAAATTGGTTAGCAAAGGAGAGGTCTAGAAACATAAAGCTGGTTTGGTTGCGCGAGGATTTTCTCAGCGCTATGGACAAGATTATGACAGCACGTTTGCACCTATAGTTAAACATTAAACTATTCGTGCTTTCTCTATTATAGCAGCTCAGAAGAAATTGCATGTACGGCAATTGGATGTGAAGAGTGCATACTTGAATGGTGAGTTAGATGAGGAAATATTTATGGAACAGCCTCCAAGCTTTGTAATAAATGGACAAGAAACAAAGGTGTTGAGATTACGTAAGAGTATTTACGGTTTAAAGCAGTCTGCAAGAGTGTGGAACAAGAAGACTATTGGAATATCTGAATTTTTGTATTTCATTGTGATATAGTGTTCGCGGGAAATCGTATTTGCCGTGTTGCTAAGATATTAAAAAAAATAAAAAATTATTAATTGATTCAATATATTATAAATGAGTGTGTATGTCACAATTTCCTTTTATATAATTTAACAAATAAAGAAGAGTTGATAAAACCAGATTAGTGTTATATAATCAAAAGGTTATGGGCCCAGAACACGTTCATTGATGCTGAGTGCCGAACTGAAGAGCATCTAAAGAATAAATTGATTTCGTCAACTTTAAAAAAATATAACGACAGAAACGTCACAGTTATTGTGCTAACTAGATTGTCTTTTCCTGTTGTACGCGTTGGTCGCGACATCACTAAGGAGTTTGTCTTCTGTAACGAGTAAAAGAAAATGACCGAGAGACTGGACTTTAGCACTTTGAATAAGTTTAACGGATCAAATTATAATCAATGGCGTTTTCAAATAAATTGTGCTTTGAAAGTAAAAGGTCTGTACGAAATAGTACATGGGACAGAACTGACACCTGCTGAAGATGGTGATCCAAGAAAAATCTGGATTAAAAGCGATGCAACAGCTATATTTTTATTGACATCTGCACTAGAATATTCGCAAGTTACATTAATTGAAAATTGTGACTCTTCACGTCAAATAATTGACAAGCTTGATTCGATTTATCTACAGAAATCAGAATCCAGTAAAATGATTGCGCACGAGAGATTTCATCAATATAAAATGAAGGAGAATGACAGTATGGCGCAACACATTGCAAATGTGGAAAATCTCGCAAAGAAATTAAGAGATTTGGGGGAAACTATCAGTGATGCTGCAATTATGACGAAGATCATCAGTACATTGCCACTGAAATACCGAAACTTTCGTCAAGCATGGCTGTCAGTGACTGAAGACAGACAAACGCTATCAAATTTGACAGCTCGACTTATTGATGAGGAAGGAAATCTTTCCATGGTGGAGCAATTTGAAAATGCATTTTCAGTAGCCAGTAACGTCAACGGAAAATCACATCATTCGAAGGATTGCAGACCAAATCATTCAGATGGTAAGAAGATTAACAAATCTGTGGATAAAAATACCAGTAAAACAAATAATTCGAAATCAAACGTCGTATGCTACTATTGTCGTAAGAGGGGCCACATAGCTCGTGATTGCAGACAGAAGATGAAACAAAGAACGTCAGATCGAAGCCAAGATGAATTTTCTGCATTTCACATAAAATTATCGCAAGAAACGGACAATATTGAAGATTGTTGGGTAATGGATAGTGGAGCATCAGCTCATATGACATATCGTGCTGACTATTTTTCAAGAATGGTTGATGTAGATGCAGGAATGACAGTCTTACTTGGAAACAATACATCCCTTCCAGTTTTAGGAATGGGAGATGTAAAAATTCGAAAACTTGTCAGAAATGAATGGCATGAGTCAGTAATCACTAATGTTCTCTTTGTTCCAGACCTCAAAAGAAATCTTTTTTCGGAAGGTGTTGTCACAAAGAAAGGTTGGTCAATAATAAAGAAAAACAAACGTGCTGATATTTTAAACAATGAAAAAATCATTGCCAGCGCTGTAAAGGATAAAAATAACCTATACAGAATGCTTTTTCAAACAATCATAACTCATCATGCGAACCAAGTTGTCAAGGATACTTTAAGATCATGGCACGAAAGACTTGGTCATGTCAACAACGGACGTATTCGTGATATGATAAAAAGGGGAGTTGCAGAAGACATCGCATTAACCGATGAGGAGGATTTTCTATGTGAGTCATGTCTATATGGAAAGCAACACCGTTTTTCACATCCATCTAAAGAAGTTCGAAAGGAAGAAATTGGAGATCGAATTTTCTCCGATGTTGGGAGGCCCAAGGCCAGTGGAATCGATTGGAGGTGCAAAATACTTTGTACTCTTCAAAGACAGCAAGTCTGGATTCCTGACAGTTTATTTTTTAAAACATAAATCCGATGTTCTGAATCGTTTTCGTGAATATTTGAAGATGATGAAAACACAAGTTGGAAGGAAGACCAAGATATTCCACTGTGATAATGGTAAGGAGTATATTAATGAAGATTTTTCAAATTTTCTAAAGAGCAAGGGAATTAGTCTTGAAAATACCGCTCCTTATACACCGCAACAAAACGGTCGTATTGAAAGAGAAATGCGCACAGTGATGGAAAGTGCCCGGTCTATGATGTTCGCTATGGAAGTGCAGAAGAATCTTTGGGCGGAAGCTATTAACACAGCAGTATATATTTTAAATCTAACTTCAACTGCTAATCACAAAGAAACAACACCGTTTGAAATGTTTACAAAAAGGAAACCATCTTTAACACATATTAAGAAATTTGGCTGTGCAGCATTCATGCACGTTCCAAACATTCACAGGACCAAATTGGATGAAAAATTAAAGAGATTAATATTAGTAGGATATGATGGTAATTCCAATAATTATCGCTTATTCGATCCAATCACTAAGAAAATTAAAGTGTCCAGAAATGTAATATTTAACGAACACAGCGGTAACAAGACCGAAAAACACAAAGAAACAATTAAATTTTCTTACGATATCTATCCCATAAATAATCAAGAGTCGAGAGAGAATGAAGACAACAAGAAATTAATGATGAAAATATCTGTCAAGAAAATGATCCAATTTCAGACAAAGAAGGTGCCAGTTATAATCTTCGATCTAGAAATATTATCAAGAACCCTACACGATACTCTGCTTGTTTAGCTGAAATAATGGAACCAGAAAGTTATGGTGAAGCAATGAAAAGCAAGGAGGCTCGAGAATGGACAAACGCAATTAACGATGAACTTATTGCGTTAAAAAAGAACAACACTTGGCAAGTTGTTCCAAAGATCGAAGAAATGAAAATCATAGGATGCAAGTGGGTTTTTAAAGTAAAGGACATTACATCATCAAATAAACCGAAATTTAAAGCAAGACTTTGTGCAAAAGGGTTTTCTCAAACCAAGGGAATTGATTATGAAGAAATTTTTTCTCCCACGACAAGATATGATTCGATTAGGATTCTTTTAGCCACAGCAGTGAAACATGACTACAAAATCATACAATTTGATGTCAAAACCGCATTTTTGCATGGCGATCTAGAAGAGACAATTTACATGACACCACCGGAGGGAGCCAATATCCATGATGGCTTGGTTTGCAAATTGCAGAAATCACTTTATGGATTAAAACAAGCATCACGATGTTGGAACCACAAGTTTACCCAATTCATGATTATTCAAGGATTTGAGCAAGGATTGGCGGACAAGTGTGTCTATAAAAAGAATGTCTCAGGATCAGTTATAATATTAATATCATATGTTGATGATGGTCTTGTCATGTCATCAAATTATGGCTCTCTTCAAGAATTTATGCGGCAACTGGAAAATCAATTTGAAATTGTCACTTCAAAACCTGGAGATTTTGTTGGGATGGAGATTGATTACGATGAAGTCAAAGGACGTATCCATCCGCATTCACCAAACAAAATATATTCACAAGATGATTGCGAAATTTCGACTGCAGGATGCAGCACCTATTAGCACTCCAGCAGATCCGAACATTAAACTCACGAAACCAGATAATGAAACAATGGATGCGAAAAATATACCTTATCGCGAAGCCGTTGGGTCACTTATGTTTGCAGCCATTGTGACACGACCAGATATCATGTTTGCAACAAATCAAGTTAGTAGGTATACATCGAATTACAGCTCATCACATTGGAATGCGATAAAACGAATATTAAAATATTTGAAAGGAACTGCAGAACTTGGTATTGAATATAAAAAAATTCCATGACGTATTATCCAGTTGGGTATTCAGATTCTGACTTCGGAAATGATCTAGACACACGTCGTTCCACTTCAGGTTACGTTTTTGTATTATCAGATGGAGCAGTAACTTGGTCGAGCCGTCTACAAGAAACTGTTTCATTATCTACAACAGAAGCTGAATATATTGCAGCCTCTGAAGCAACAAAAGAAGCAGCATGGATACGTCATTTTTTAGTGGATATTGGAGAACAAACAAAGAATCCAACAACATTGATGATGGACAATCAGGGAGCAATTTGTCTCGTGAAAAATCCAGTTTTTCACAAGAGAACAAAACATGTCGATATCAAATATCATTACATCCGTGAAAAATTAAAGGACGGGACCATAAATGTTGAGTTCGTACCTACTATGAAGCAACTCGCCGATGTACTCACAAAACCCATACCCCGTGACCAATTCAATAAACTGATATTTGAACTGGGAATGAGAAAGTGAAATTAAAATAAAGATAAGTAATTGCAATGAAATACTTAAATGGATGGAGTATTGGAATATCTGAATTTTTGTATTTCATTGTGATATAGTGTTCGCGGGAAATCGTATTTGCCGTGTTGCGAAGATATTAAAAAAAAAAAAATTATTAATTGATTCAATATATTATAAATGAGTGTGTATGTCACAATTTCCTTTTATATAATTTAACAAATAAAGAAGAGTTGATAAAACCAGATTAGTGTTATATAATCAAAAAAGACAAACGAGGTGCTAAATTACTTGAAATTTCAACGTGAAGATGCAGATCAATGTCTTTACACGAGAAAAGAAAAAGAGGGTAATATTACCTATGTACTGCTTTATGTTGGTGGCTGGTAGAGTTAACTGCTACAGTAAGCAAGCAAATTGGAAAACATTTTGAAATTGAAGATATGGGAAACGTCAGTCATTATCTTGGAATTGAATTTATACGTGAGAAAGATGGATCTTTTCTTGTCAATCAAAAGATAGATTCTTGAAGAATACAATATGTTGGAATCTAAACCAATAGCCACTCCAATGGAAGTGGGATTCATGCTACAGAGGGTAGAAGAGTGTCCGAAATTACCCAATAATAAGCAATATAGTAGAGTCATGGGATCGATATTATATATTTCTACTGTTTCTACACCAGATATTGCTACTACCGTGGGATTTTTATGTAGAAATGTGGAAAATCAAACTGAAAGAGATTGGTAAAACGTATATTGCGTTATCTAGCAAGACTTTAGAATTTTCTGCAGAAGGAAATTTGGAACTTGTTTGTTATATAGATGCTGATTAGGCTGGAGACAGAAGGGACAGAAAGTCTATAAGTGGGTATGTGTTTATGATTGGTAATGGAATTGTGGCGTGGTCAAGTCATAAGGAAACTTCTGTAGCAATGTCTTCTACTGAAGCAGAGTACATGGCAGCATCATATGCGAGTAAAGGAATTGTAGTTGTTACGTCGATTGTTGAATGACATGGGAGTGCTTATTGCAGGTCCAACTGTTTTCTACTAAGATAACCAAGGATGTATTCGTTTAATTGAATCTGATCGAAATGGGGCTCGTACTAAGCATATCGACGTCAGCTTTCATCAGATTAGAGATTTGAAACAAAAGCAAATAATTGATGTTCGTTATTGTCCATCTAGAAATATTTATTACAGACGTTATACATCACGAATAAAGGAGAGTTTTTAAAGTAATTAGTTTTAGGTATAGGTATATGGAATTATTTCTTACGCTACGGTTCGGCACTTTGAGACTTATACAACTGAGGAGATCGGGAGCATCAATTAGATTATTTAGCAGTTTATGTAAGAAGCATTGTCCAGCTAGAAGCCGTCTAGAATACAGAGATACTTCGTTATATCTCATAAGTAATTCATGATAGGATATGTTACGTGGATATATTTTGCAATCCATGAGATATTTTAATTTTAGATACTTAAACTGGACACGTTCAATTCTTAATCTATTATGAGTGTAGTATGGCGCCCATATCACAGAACAGTATTCTAATCTCCAGCGTACGTAAGTATTGTAAAGCATGTCGGGAACATTTGACGATGAAAAACATTTAGCATTTCTGTAAACAAAACCTAACATTTGGATTGCTTTTTTAACGATTTCGGCAATATGACATATAATAACAATATAAGTTGATTGTGTACAAAAATTTTAATTTGTCAATATAATTTACTTTTGCCGTTTTATCGTCTGCTTTATTAAAATATTGAAGCGAATTTCAACAATAACCAGCGATTTAGCTGGTAAGACATAAGGCAAGCTTCTAGTATCGACTCCAGAAGCAATTTAGTGAGAAGTATGTGTCATTTAACTCCAGCGCATATTGATCCCAACAATTTTCAGAAGATGAACGTTCGTTTAACGACCCAAATTTTTAGTCATAGAACTTCTGCTGGCATATCAACCGCTATTTGAATAGGTCAGCTATCGAGCAATACTGGCCGTAACGCGGCTGATTATTTATTAAAAATGAACAACATTCTTGATATAATGAATAGCAAAAAATTATTTTCGATGAATCTCTATTCGCGAGTTTTATCACGTAAAAATGAAAAGGCAATATTACAATTACCTGTATTAATAAATTAAATCCGGCACGAAAAGACCGTTTTCTTTTTTAAAGGATTTTTATTCACTTGTCAAGAACGCTCTTTTTCTTTTACATGGCACATCATATTATTAACATTTCTCCCCCTCAGTAAGTGCTTCCGCGTCATGGAATCGCTTACTTCTTTTGAACTTCTAATACACATAACTTTGATACAGGACGTCGATACGTTGTTCGAGATCCCGTCATAATAAGTCCTAGTCCAAAATAAATCTGCTAATCTCTGTGCTGCTCGCCACTTTGTCATTAAATTTAAATCCTTGTCGTTAGTGTCAGAAATAGGTACAGCTGCGTAAGAAGGACCAATAAGAAAATGATTTGGTGTCAAGGCTTCAGCGTCATCTGAGTCAATTGAAACATGAGTCAACGGCCTACAGTTTAAAATGTTCTCACGTTCAATAAGAAAAGTTCTCAGTACATATTCCGGCGGGTATTTCGTCTTCAATACTTCCCTTAAATTATTTTTAATTGTCTGAATAAGACGTTCCCAAGCTCCGCCCATATGAGGAGCTTGTGGTGGATTGAAATTCCAATTTATGTTTCTTGTAGAGCAAAATTTCAAAATTTCATTCTGATTTAAATTTCTCTTTCTGCTCCTCTAAAATTTAGACCATTATCACTGTACATTTCTTCTGGAAAACCACGTCTGCAACCAAACTGTCTTAATACGTGAATAAATGAATCAGTGCTTAAATCATGCGCAATTTCTAAGTGCACTGCTCGCGTTACCATACAGGTAAATATGACTCCGTACCTTTTCTCATGACTTCGTTTTACTGTTACTTTTATAGGTCCAAAATAGTCAGTACCCGTCTTTATGAAAGGTCTTACGGTTGGTTCTAGTCTGCATAAAGGTAACTGACTCATTTTCGGAACTTTTGGCACTGCTTTTCGATTTTTACAGTGCTGACAATTTCTGATTACATTTTTCACAGCCTGTCTTATTCGTAAAATCCAAAATTTTTGTCTTAAATTATTCAATAATATCTCCTGTCCAAGGTGATTAAGTAATTCATGATGATGCAAAATAATTAATTTTGTTATCAAGTGATTAGAATCTAATATGATAGGTTTTCTTAGATCGTTGTTACAGTCTTCTAAATTATTTAATCGTCCTTCTAAGCGTAATAAGTTGTCTTTGTTTAATACACAAGTAAGAGTGTAAAGTTTACTAGAAGAAGGTATTAGTTTACCCTGTGAAAGAAGATGTATTTCCTTAAAAAAATTGTCTGTCTGAATTTTTCGATACAAAAGTGTCTCTGCTTTTTGTATTTCTTTACATTCCAATTCTGTATTTTTCTTTCTACCTGTTTTAAAAACTTCAATAAAACGTAACATCCAAGCAGTTGTTCTTAAGATTCTATTCCATTTCGAAAATCTAGTGGGATCTGATGTGATTAAATTTTTTGTAAGAAAATTGACAAATACGAAATCTTTTTTGATTTCCAAAACTTCCTGATCAATACTGATACTGTCTTCTTTCCTTTTATCCCATTTTTCTAACGGCATTGACAAAAATTGTGGACCTGCTCTCAGGAGTAAAATCAATTAATTTTGTTCTTTTTGTAGCTTCATCTGCAACATTTTCTTTTGAATGTATGTAATTCCATTCGTCGTTCCTAGTTATTTCTTGAATTTCTCCTAGTCTTTGAGCTACAAAAGTAGAATCCAATAAAGAACGGTTTTAGAATCTGTCCAATAATATGATCTATCTAGTTTGACTTTTAAATTATTTTGTAGCATGTTGCCTAAACGCACACCAATAACAGCCGCTTGTAATTCTAACCTAGGAATAGACATTGGCCGTAATGGTGAAACTCGGGTTCTGGCAATCACAAAGCTTGTACTTATTTGGTTTTCACATTCATAGCGAAGATAAGCAACTGCTGCAAAGGCATTTTCTGAAGCATCACAAAAAATGTGTAATTGTATGTTGCTTTTATTTCTGTCTAAGTTTGAATATTGTCTAGGAAGTTTAAATTTATAAATATTTTTCAAGTCCTTTATCCACAGTTGCCACTTATCGTTTAATGTGTCAGTAATTTCGTCATCCCATCCAATTCCACTTCTCCAGATATCTTGTAAAAGAATTTTGCCTTGTATAACAAAGTTTGCTATAAATCCCAATGGATCAAATACACTCGTAACTGTTTTCAGAACGTCTCGTTTCGTTGGTCTTTTTAAGTTTTCTAAAATATCGGGATTTATCTTATGAAACTGTGTTTTAAAAGTGTAAATGTCATTTTGAGGATGCCACCAAAGACCTAAAATTCTTTCAGTTGTGTTGTCGTCAATGTCCATGTTTTCAGTCCTAATATTAATTAAATTTGAATTGATGTGACTAATAATTCCTTTGTAATTTGATATCCAGTTACAAATCGTAAAACCACCTTTTAAATGTACTCATATCACATCACTTATGAGTTTCTTGGCTTCATCTACAGAATCTGCGTTGCCAAGGTAATCATCCATGTAATGATCGTCAAGAATCGCTTGAACTGCTTCTGGATAGTGCTGTCTGAATTCAAGGGCGTTTCGATTTTTAGCTTCTTGAGCTAAACATGGGCCACATGTTGATCCAAAGAACACCACACCTATTTCATAAACATCGGGAGATCTGCTTCTGTCCATCGCACGCCACAAAAATCTTTGAGCGCAACAGTCTTCTGGTCATACTTTTACTTGCAGAAACATTTCTTTAATGTCAGCTGTGAAAGCGTATTTCTTTATTCGAAAGTTTAGTAAAATAGTGTGTAGACAATTGTACAAATCAGGACCAGTTAAAAGACAATCGTTTAATGAAATACCTTTACTTTTTGCTGATGCATCAAAAACAATTCTTAATTTATTCGGTTTATTGGGATTAATTACACCAAAGTGAGGTAAATACCATGTTTTTTCGTTTGTTTTTGATGCTTCAGTATCCGATAACTTTCTTATGTACCCCTTGTCTAAGAGATCATTCATTTTGTCGCAATATGCTTTAGCAAAAATTGTGTTTTTATCCATTTTTCGTTCAGTAAAATACAACCTTTTTAAAGCATTACTCTTACTTTCTGGAAGATGTACTTTATCTTTCCAGAGCAAACCTGTCTCAAATCTATCGTTAATTCTTCGCATAGTGGAATTCAGAATTTCTTGTGCTCTTAAATCTTGTTTAGACATTGGATTATCATACAATATCTTTACACCAAAGGTCCCAGTCTTCCAATGGTTACTGACCATGTCATGTAATACGTCTAAGTCATCCTTTTCTTTTTCATGAATATGGTAAACGATTTTGTTTAGTGAACCACAACAATTTGAAATATGTGTCTTAACATTACCATGAATTACCCAACCCAAAAGAGTTTTAGTCATTGCTGGTCCACCCCAAGGTCCAGTGATAATTTTTTTGCTTATAAGAAGAGGCCAGTTGTCTTGTCCGATTAATATTTTTGGCTGAGCATTTGTCATAGAAGATACTTTATTTCCTAAATATGGATAACATTTCTGACATATTGATAGTTTGACTTGGAAGTGATAAACCTTTAATAGTTCTGATATGTCTTAATTGAAAAGGTTTATCATTATTAGATCCAAGTATCGTCAAACTAACTACTTTAGAATCATCTTGTTCGTTTGCTTCATTACTCGTCCATTCTAAGCAAAGTGTTTGTTGAGGTCCGTCAAGTTTTAGTTGATTGGCTAAATTTTCATCAATTAATGTAACTGTCGAAGCATCGTCTAGCAACGCGTACGTTTCGATTAAATCTTGCCCATTGATTAATGTCACCGGAAAAATTTTCAAAAGCACTTTTCGTTCCGATGAAATGTGAAAATTACTTTGTGAATTCACATTATCAACTTTACTATAATTGTTTGAAGTTGAACATTCCATTTGGAATACTTCATCTTGTTTATGAAGTAACTGATGATGTGGTCTTTTACAATTCTTGATGTTACAGCTTTTTCTCTTTTTACAGTCTTTCACTGTATGATTATATGACAAACAAGAAAAACACACTTTATTAGATGTGACAAATTTCCATCTCTGATCTGTTGACAAAGAAATGAAACTGGAACACGTGCTTAAATGATGTACTTCATTGTTACAACAAACGCATTTTCTTGTACTTGTTGTCATAGAAACATCTTTTTTATTAATTTTGTAATTTGATCTGTCACTGTCAAATTTTAATTTATTTCTGACAGGATTTTTTGGTATCTGAATTTGACAGGCTGTATTAGCTTGAATGTCTAACCAGTTCGTTTTGTGTAGGCTGCTGTTCTACACCTTGTTGTTTTTTCAGGCGTTCACTCCTTCGTACTGATTGTAACATTTTTTCCATATGCCAGTTAAGTAACGGCGAAAAGGACCAATTATTACAATTACCTGTAATAATAAATTAAATCCGGCACGAAAAGACCGTTTTCTTTTTTAAAGGATTTTTATTGACTTGTCAAGAACGCTCTTTTTTTTACATGGCACATCATATTATTAACAGGCAATTTACGCATTACAAGAAGCTAGCAACTGAATCTTAACATGGAAAGTGACAACGGCAAAGGACGTAAACTAGAAATACCACCGTGCTTTCCAGATCTTCGACAGATTATTAACGGTACATTACTCTTATTTGAAAATGAAACAAAATATTCTGAAAATAACGCGTGATCAATATCTTTTCCAATCAAGTGACCTATGAAAAAAAAGTATCTCTTTATTTGGTTCATTATTTCAAATGCCATTTGAATTATTTTTATTGCATTCCTATCGTTTTGTATAGCAATGCAATATAAATATGCAATTCAAGTGGCATTTGAAATAATAAACGAATCAAAGACACATGATTTTATTTCCATAGGTCACTTGATTAGAAAAGGTATTGATCACCTGTTATATATCTTCGCACGTGTCGACTAAATCAGGATCTGTTAGAAAATTGTTTTAGTGAACTTCGGAGGCGTGGAGGTTTTAACAAATACCCAAGTGCTAGAGAATCAAGGAATAGTCTGGAAGACATAATCATACATTCAATTTTAACATCTCATACTAGAGGCAATTGTGAATCGGATAAAATACCAATTTTACTGTCAATAACGCCTGAACGGTCCAAGTGGTAAGTGACCGGCCTTGCAATCGCATGGTCGTCGGTTCGAATCGCACTCGCGATTTTTCTCGGGGGTGGTCGGTATCGATTTCAGGTACCCTTCAGTGTTGAGGATAAAATTCGACACTGCTTCCCCTTAAACGGCGAGGAGGTTGGAAGTAACAAAGCCATGGAACACTTTACACACACTCAAATACACTCCCACTCCTGAGGTCCTGACAAGTCTTTGACTTAGGATCCCACCAGAGATAAAAAAAAATATCCGACATTAAAACTTGTTTAGGAAAAGAAATAACCGAACCTTCTACGTTAATTGATACTATTATAATGGAAGAATGTGAAGATACATTTGATCCACGAAACTTCTCTCGAAGATTGTGGTGTTGTTTATGTTACTGGTTATTTATTGTACAAGTGTTTTCAAAAGTTTCAGTATAATACGTGTAAAGAAGATTTAACAAAAGATCTCAGTTACAGCATCTGTAATCAGCAACTGATATTAAAACAAGCTTATAACTCTGAAAATGGTAATGAACTTGGAAATGTATATGCGCCATCTGATTTGTTTGTACATATAATAACTAGTGCTGGCAACCTAAATCGATTTTTTGGATAATCGGTTAACCGGTTTCGGATATTCGCGGTTTTGGAGAAAACTGAAAACCGGTTATCCGGATAACTCGGTTATTCGAGTATCCAGTTATACGGAAAACCGGTTATTCGAATATCCAGTTATTCGGATAACCGGATATTTGGATATTATCAGTTTCTTGGATAATTGAATAATCGGTTTTAACCATTATTTGTATAGCCGATTATATCCGAAACCGGTTTTTAAAGAAACCGATTATTCGGTTTAAATTTTTTCCGGTTTTGCCAGCACTATTAGAAACAGCAGTATTATTTTAATAGATAAGGAATTAAAGAAAATTCCTTTTGAGCTAAAATTATGTCGGTAGAAATATTTCAAGTACACAAACTGAAACTATTTGCGTTAGTTTTATAATTTGTTGAACATTGTTCATTAGATATAACAAGAATAATTATATCAGGCAAAAAACTTTTATTTTTATTACCTATTTAAAAGCACAAACATATTATTGTGAGTAGTGACAAAAAATCAGTTCTTTTTAATACGTCCTAATTAACCGGCTTTCGGTTAATCAATTGCGATAATTCAAAAATTGAATAATCGGTTTTTCGAATATCCGAATAGTCATTTGTTGGATATCCGAATAATCGGTTTTTCAAATATCCGAATAGTCAGTTTTTGGATATCCGAATAGTCGGTTTCTTAGATAATCGAATAATCGGTTTTAACCATTATTTGGATAGCCGATTATATCCGAAACCGGTTTTTATAGAAACCGATTATTCGGTTTAAATTTTTTCCGGTTTTTGCCAGCACTAATAATAACCAACCAAACTTCAATCATTCCATAAAGTAATAGAAAGTGCAAAACATTCAAAAAACGTTTTAAAACAGTTCATTTTTGCAGTAAAAACTGCAATTGAAATGTTTAATGTATGTGGTGAACAGAGCTGGGCATTAATTGAATTAAAATGCTTGAAAAAGTAATTGAAGCGTTTTCATTAATTGATTTAAAATATTTCATATACTTTTGACATCTGGTCCTGATAATTGTTATTTCAATTACTTTATTGAAATGCTTGGTATTTGAAATAATTTTATGTTATTTCAATTAATTTTCACTATTTGAAATACTTTTGAGTAATTGAATCACTTTTGAGTAATTGAATTACTTTTTAGTATGTAATTGAATTACTTTTGAGTAATTGAATTGCTTTTAAGTACTTCAATTACATTGAACAAAAAATAGAAGATATTCATTGATTTATCAGAAAATCAAAACAGAAGAACCGGTCGGAAAGGTTAAATAACGTCAATATTGAAAAAAATAATAATTCAAAGTAATTCAATTACTTTAGAGTAGTTCAATTACTTCAGACTACTTTAGACTTTACTTTAGTCAATTATTTTGACTGCTTGAATTATCATTTGAATTACTTTAGAGTAATTCAATTACTCTAAAGCAATTGAATTAGTCTAAATAATTGAATTAGTCTAAATAATTGAAATACTCTAAAGTAATTCAGTAATTCAAATAACTCAAGTAATTCAAATAATAATTCAAGCAGTCAAAGTAATTGAAATACTCTAAAGTAATTCAATTAGTAATTGCTCTGCAGCTTCAAATACTTTTTTTTTTATTGGTAATTGCCAATACTTTGTATATGAAGAGAAAAAGATAATTGATAATTGCCAATACTTTTCAAAGTAATTGAAGCTTGTTATTTGAATTACTTTTTTTAAGTAATTTGCCCAGCTCTGGTGGTGAACATAAAATGTTTATGTTAAAACATTTATTTAAAACAAAAATACATAAATATTGCAAATGGGAATCGGATAAACTGAAAGTAACTAAGCATAAAGACAATGTATAAAAGTTACAACATTAAAATCAACTAAAGGACCATATTTTCAGAGAGTACTTTTATTTCTTATGGGTGATTTTATTTTAATTATTTCAGAAAAAAATATTAAAGTTTTTTATGCTAATTTGAATGGTTAGATAAAAATTTTGATATTTCTTGGGTAAACAAATGCGTTTTCATTTGTTTTGTTTTGACATCTCAAAAAGTGACTTTGAATTTACAGTCTAAATTCCATTATAAAATTGGCCCTAAGTCCCTAATGCACTGAACTGAGAAGCGAGCATTAAAATAGCAAAACATCACATTCAATAAGCAATTAATGGATTAATTAATTGGTATCATAAAATACAATGTTGAAATAATAAAACAAACCTCACAAAACCAATGCCATTAAACACAATCGACAATGGATGACGACGAACTGGCAATTATGTCACGTCGGGTTGTACATGCGCGGTTAAATGGCGCTTACACCAATATTAAAATTGAAATATCTCTATTAATAAACTTTTGTTGTTTATGCCCTTTTACATGTCGATAGCGAACGTGCTAAAAGCAGCTTTCTAGTAATAACAACTTAAAGATTTCGAATTTTTGGCGCGGTATTTCTGAGTACCCTTTACTTTAGTTTTCTATTGACACGGACTCAAAACTCACATCCGAATACCAATCAGTTACATAGGCGCCGCGCCGTCTCGTTTGTAAAATTTTAACCAAAACACTGGTGTAAGCATATTTAAAAAGGCTGGTTTATACAACAAGAATAAGAAATAAGGACTAACGCCTAATAGATAAAGCTTAAGGAATAAGAATGTACGTGTTTATTCAACAGAATAAGAATAAGATACGTTTTAAAACTGACCAATAAAATTTAGTGTTCCTCCAAAGCACGCATGCGTGGTTAGGTTTGTTATTGTCAATCGTCAAAATCGTGAGTTGGGTATACCCCGTGAAAAATAAACGTACAAAATAAGTGGTTTTAGAAATTAGCAGGTAAAACTAAATAGTAATATTTTTTATAAATAATTTTAGAAAGCAATGCTTTGTATGCATGCGCGCATGACATATCGCCTAAGAATAAGGCATAAAAGTTCAATGTTAACCAACTTTTGTTATCTTACGCGGTATACCTTATTCCTTATTCGGTTTATAAACGCAAACACACAGACCCGTAAGATTAACTTTTATCTTAAGCGTTATGCCTTAAACCTTATTTCTTATTCTTGTTGTATAAACCAGCCTTTATGGGGCTGGCAGGTCTGCTTTAATATTGTCTGTGGCTAAAGTAAATGTAACCATGGCGAAACTAAACTTGCTTGCGCTAATAAGTAATTTTACTGTCTATATTTATCACAACAGGACAACTTCTGTTTTACGATATTTTGATTTTAAAAGATTCATTCAAATTCATGATTTCAAAATCCCATATCCCGAAAACCAGTGAAAATTGGATCTGGGTTTATTAGAATTTTGTTGTTGTTTTAGTCTATACTATCATCTGTCAACGTGTGTAGAGTTTTTTTTATTAACACTCTGTATAAATATTAATTTAGATTAAACAATTATTAATAACAGGAAAACTAAAAGAAACAGGTATAGGGCATTGTAATACTATTCGATGCAGAATTTAATTCTGCATCTGATGATGTAAAAAGATACAGGGTGTTCCCCTGGGTTTTGGACAGTTAAACATAATGACATTGGACACTATATTGTAACCAGCCTGTGATTTCTTTTTTGGGATAACTACTATATGATTTGAAAACCTGAATCAAACGATATGCCACTTGAATCTTGAAATTTGAAAGTGTCATAGATACAATTTTTTAAAGGAAAGGTTACCCAAATTTTTTTTAAGAGATTTAAAGATATCTCAAAATCTGTTGCATTTAGGCATAGAGAAGTCTTAATATTTTTCATTTAGAATAATGTGCAGAATTAGAATTTGTAATAAAAAATGTAACATTCCAGTTAAAATAAGAAAGTTAAGGGCGATTTCCGGTATAACCGGGAGTAATGTAAGAGTGAATATATTTTACGTGGAAAGAACACTTAGGGCAGTGTACCAACTTTCAGAATTTTTGTATATTTCCTTCCCTATAATGTTTTAATAGGTCACTCTATTTAGGAGAACCTGTATACCTCAGTTTACGAAGTTATGGGCCCAGAACAAAAATGTACGTATAAAAAGTGAATGTGTTCTAGGACCTTGTAATATAATGGCTTAATCGATCTCTCTCAACTCAACGCTGCTTGAGCTTTTAACAAAGAACAATTATGACACGTGGATAATTCAAGTTAAGGCACTCCTAATTAAAAATGGCACTTGGTTATACGTTTCGGGAAGAAAACTAAAGCCAACTACAAGAAAATCCATCGATGACTGCAGGTCTAGAAATCGAAAATCATCACACACCAAGTCATCAAACCACAGGTGAAAAAGACGTTCTCCATGATGACAATGGAGGATTTCGACGTGACAACCACGAGGTTATTGAGCAGTTATTGATCCAGTGCACACTCTTGATCCACTCATGGAAAATAATCGCCCAAACGAAATGAAGCGCGGGCGTGGTAGGCATCGTAAGATCCTAACTGGAGGACCAGGTCGTCCACGCAAACAATATCATACGATCCCTGTATGGAATGTTCTCGAGAAGCATAAAATGCGAAAACGCAAGTAAATCAAATGATGAGGAGTTCCTAGGTTGGAAAAGTCCGGAAGAAGCAATGAACGCATGCGAAGTATCTTTTCAGCAGCCAATTTTAGGACCAGATAAGAGTGCATGGGAGGGTGCTATTTACTCCGAAATTAAAAGTCTAGTATTGTACGATGCTTTTGACATTGTCGACAGACCAGGAAATAAGGTCATCAAGTGCCGTACTATCCTACGAAATAAATATGGAGCCAATGGATACTTGGAGCGAAGAAAGGCACGTGTAGTGCCCAAAGAATTCGGCCAATGTCTCGGCATTGACTTATTCGAGACTTTTGCTGCATTGGCTCGTCTCAGTTCATTGAGATTGCTAATGGCCTTACCCGTTAGATTCGACATGAAGATAACTCAACTTGATATTGAAACCGCACATCTCAATGGAAAAATTAACATTGAGATCTTCATGCAGATGCCGGAACTGCTTCAGGATATGCTGATGAAGGTAGTCGAGAGAAAATGGTTTTGACCTTCTAGATCGAACACGCCACATGCTGAGAAGGAAAGAAGGATTGCACAAGGTATGCAGGCTGAACTGTTAAGATATTAATTGTAGTTAGCAATGAAATAAAAAATGAAGTAATATAGATGAAAACACTGTTAATAAAAGTTTACAACAGAATCTTCTTCTCGGCACATTTCAATTTTTACTCTTTTACTATCTGCCACAGGACAGAGATTTCAACAGGTTACGGGCCCAGTTATCGCCGAAGATAGTAAATTTGTTAAGAAAACATTAAGTAAAGGTAATGGATAGTGAACTTTTGAAAACTGATAAACTGAAAAATGAGAATAATTGGGCGCAGTGGAAATTTGTGATAAAGGTACACTTAAAATCCAGCGACTTATTTGGAGTAGTGAGTGGAGAATTTGAAAAACCTGTAATGTCAAGTTATGACACTGATGCTAAAGGCAGAAGGACTTTTGAAATGGAACTTCAAAAGTGGGTGCGAGCGGATAGTAAAGCTCAGAAAATAATAGTGTCAACGGTGGATCGTCAGCCGCTATTATATATAATGACCTGTGAAACTGCAAAAGAGATGTGGGAAAAATTGCATAGTGTTTTCGAACAAAAATCTGATGCAAGTTTACATCTGGTGCAACAAAAATTCTACAGGTACGTTATGGATCCAAATGATAACATTGCCTTGCATATTTCCAAGTTATAAGAAATAGGACAGCTGGGTGAACCAATATCAGAGTCAATGATGATAACAAAAATTTTAATGACATTACCGGCGAGTTATAATCATTTTCATAGTGCATGGGAGTCAATGCCAGAGGAGAAGAAAAATATTAGTAATCTCACAACAAGGTTATTAATAGAAGAGGCACGAATTAGTGGTCAAGTTAAAAATGAAGAATCAGTAAATGCTTTGACGATGAAGACAGGAAGAAAGCAAGAAGAAAACAAGAAAATTTTCAACAAGTACAAAAATAAGAAACCAGGAAAATGCTTTTATTGTAATAAACCAGGTCATTGGAAAAGAGAATGTAGAAATAGGAAACAGAAAGAAGAAAATGGAGAAGATAGAGGAAATACCCATATTCATGCTTCAACTTCAGAAAAAGAAGCTTTTATTTTGGAAGCCATGTTAGCTGAAGATCATGAAGAGGATATGTGGTTTATGGATTCAGGAGCCAGCGATCATATGTCGAAAAGGTCCGAGTGGTTTGATAATTATGTTCCCTTTGACAGTCCGATACCTGTCAGAATTGGAAATGGGTCAAAAATAAGTGCTCATGGTAAAGGTGACATAAGAATTTCGGCATTTGCAGAAGGTAAATGGACGGAGAAACTTTTAAAAAATTTATTGTTCGTTCCGGAAATTAAATTGAATCTGTTTTCAACTGGTACAGCTTTGGATAAAGGATATACATTATATTCTGATGAGAAGAAATGTCACATTAAAAGTAATGGTCGTATTGTAGCAGTGGGAGTACGAAACAAGCGTTTATATCAACTTCTGTTTAAAGTTATTTTACCTGATGGAAAATCTGAAACGAATGTCGTTGTTAAGGAATCACTGCAACTTTGGCATGAACGCTTAGGTCATCAGAATGTTAGTCATGTAAGAAAAGTTCTACAAAATTTGAACGTGAATGTACCAGATTTGAATAAAAACATATTTTGTGAAGCATGCATGTATGGAAAGCAACATCGCCAACCCTTTCATTCTAGTTTGACAAAAACAGAAAAATGTGGTCAATTGATACATGCAGATTTGTGTGGTCCTATGCAAAATGTCTCACTTGGAGGTTCGTATTATTTTCTCTTATTTAAAGATGATTTTTCAAGTTTTAGACATGTCTACTTTTTGCGTAACAAAAGCGAAGTAAAAGAAAAATTGGTTGAATATCTGACAGTTGTCAAAAATGTCACAGGATCTGAAGTGAAAGTCATTAGGTCGGACAATGGAGGTGAATTTGTAAACAAGAACGTTGATAGCATTCTAAAATTTCGTGGTATACGTCATCAGTTGACAGTGCCATATTCACCACAACAAAATGGTGTCGCAGAAAGAGATATGCGGACCATTGTTGAATCTGCAAGAACGCTACTTTACTCTAAAGGCCTTCCACTGAAGCTATGGGCTGAAGCAGTTAATACGGCAGTTTACGTAATGAATAGAACAGGTGAGAGCTCAAGGTTTCATTCAACGCCTTATGAACTATGGTATGGTGAGAAACCAAAAATCAGTCACTTGAAAGTATTTGGAACTGAAGTATTTGTCCACATTCCTAAAGAAAAACGTAAGAAATTCGATGCTAAAAGTAAAAAGGGAGTATTTGTGGGATATAAGGAAAATGTAAAAGCATACAGAGTATGGTTTCCAACGGAGAATATCATTGATGTAAGTAGAGATGTAGTTTTTGCAAAAGAAATAATTTTAGAAGAAGAAAGAAAATGTGACATTGAAGAAGCTGACCATAAAGAAAAAAAATATGAGAGAGTAGAAGAAGTTACAAAGTTAACAGAACCTGAAAATTTTGAAGAAAATGAAGAAACCGAAACAAGATACAATTTGAGAAATAGGGATGCGTTAAAACAGTCCGATAGATACGCAAGTTTAGCTGAAAGTATTTCTTTAATAGCAGAAGACTGTGAACCTATTACTTTCCAAGAAGCAGTTACAAGCAAGCATGCTAAAGAGTGGAAGCAAGCCATGGAAGAAGAATTAGAATCACTAAAGAAGAATAATACTTGGACTTTGATCGCATTACCATCAGGTAAGGTGGCAATCTCAAATAAATGGGTTTTCAAAATTAAAAGAGAGGCAAATGGAGAAATTGATAGATTTAAGGCCAGACTTGTAGCTAAAGGTTATACACAAAAATTTGGGATTGATTATAAAGAAACATTTAGTCCAGTTGTTAAATATGATTCAATCCGTATGATTTTAGCAGTTGCAGCAAAACAAAAGTTAAAATTGATGCAATTTGACGTAAAAACTGCGTTCTTGTACGGTTATTTAAATGAGGAGATTTACATGAATCAACCTGCTGGTTTTGAAGATAGTTCGAATATGGTATGTAAACTGAATAGAAGTTTGTATGGATTGAAACAGGCTCCACGTTGCTGGAACAACAGGTTTATTAATTTCTTAAAAAGATATAATCTTAAAAGTAATACTGTTGATGAATGTGTATTTTTAAGCAATGATAAGAATTTTAAACTTATTGTGGCAATATACGTAGATGATGGAATTATTGCTGCATAGAAACTAAATGATATTGATGATTTATTAGTTTATTTGCACAATGAGTTTGAAATTAAACATTGTTATTTAAACAATTTTCTTGGACTTGAAATTGTACAAGAATTAGACGGTTCAATATTTTTACATCAGTCCGGCTTTACTAAAAGAATTTTAAGCAAGTTTCAGATGTTAGAATCCAAACAAGTATCAACTCCTGCAGATCAAATATTATGTAGAAATCTACATCCTGAAATAAGAAAGGAAAAGGTGCCTTACAGAGAAGCTGTAGGAAGTCTAATGTATTTAAATGTAGCTACAAGGCCAGATATAACGTTTGCCGTAAATGCAGCAAGTCGTTTTCTAGAAAATCCATTACAAGTTCATTGGAAAGCAGTGAAAAAGATTTTCAAGTATTTAAATGGAACTTTGAACTATGGAATTTTATTTCAGTGTAATAATGAAGCTAATTTTCATGGATACAGTGATGCAGATTTTGCAGGTGATGCTGATAGTAGGAAATCAACTACAGGATACGTATTCATGTTTGGATCAAGTGCCATAAGTTGGTGCTCTAGAAGACAAACATCGGTGTCGCTGTCAACTACTGAAGCGGAATATGTTGCTGCTTGTACTACAGTCATGGAATTGATATGGCTTCAACGTCTATTGAAGGAGTTATGCAAATGTGAAGAGAAACCAACTTTGTACATTGATAATCAAAGTGCAATACGGTTGATTAAAAATTCTGAGTTTCACAGACGTACAAAGCATATTGAAATAAAGTATCACTTCATTAGGGAAAAATATCGAGAAGGCTTAATGGACATCAAGTATGTAGGAACTGAGGAACAAATTGCTGACATATTTACAAAAATATTAACACCGGTCAAGTTTAACAAACTTAGATGGCTGTTAGGAATGAGAGATTTATGCCAACATTGAAGATATCACTAACAATTAAAGTGGGAGTGTTAAGATATTAATTGTAGTTAGGAATGAAATAAAAAATGAAGTAATATAGATGAAAACACTGTTAATAAAAGTTTACAACAGAATCTTCTTCTCGGCACATTTCAATTTTTACTCTTTTACTATCTGCCACTGGACAAAGATTTCAACACGAACAAGGCCTTGTACGGTTTGCGTCAGGCGGGTCGTCAATGGCACGTCGAGCTCAACAGGACCCTTCGTGACATCGGAATGGTACCTACAAATTCCGATCCTTGCATTTCCATTGACAGACATGGACGGATCTTCGTCTTAGTATATGTTGACGATATCCTAATTATGTCCAGTGATCCAAGAAGGGAGAGTCAAATAAAACAGAAGCTGGCAGAATCATTTAAGGTAAAAGATGTTGGTGATGCAAAATTCTGTTTAGGTATTGAGATTAACAGAAACAAGGAGAGCTTGAGTCTTTCACAAAGCAGTTATATAGCTGACATCTTGACAAGGTTCAACATGAGTAATTACAAACCCATTAGCTTCCAGATTGCTCTAGTTTAACACTTGTCACACATAATAAACTCCTTATTAATCCAAATAAAAGCATTTTTGTTTTTAAATTTTTAAATTTAAATATCGCAAGAAGTATGAAACCAAATATAGACAAACTACATATTTTTGGAATTAGGAAATAAAAGTCTTTCTTAATTCGAGGAAATATACATAGTGTTCTATTTAAAATAACAAAGTTGATGCTCATTTGTTAAGTGTTCAATCGTCATTTGTTTCTTTTTTAATAAATTCAGGCGGTTCAGGTAGATTCCTAAAACTTTTGTATTTAACATTTTTTTGTATGTCTAATAATAAAATGTGTAGGTACCGTTCAAAATATAAACAAAATCCCTGTACGTAGCAGTTGTAACACGACCAGATATCGCACATGCCGTCAGCGCCGTCGGTCATTTCAACATTTGCTACACGAAGGAACACTGGATTGCTGCGAAGAGGATTCTCCGCTACCTCAAGGGCACAATGAACTACGGATTGACATTTACGAAGGACAAGTCCTTGATGGGATATGTTGACGCTGACTGGGCAAACTGTGTTATAGCAATGATTATAAGAGTATTAAGATACCTAACCCAATATAAAAATGCGTGACTCTACCTATTCCGCACCCCTTCGCGTCTTGCCCTCACTTTGCCGGTAAGCTGATGGCTCCCTCTAACGATATAAAACATGGACATGCTAGATAAGAACCATACCTACTTTGTAAGGAAGATTATTATGTAAATGAAACCACAAATATAACGAGCGGCTAAAATCTGTAGATACATGACTTCGTATTCGTATTCGTATCTTATTTGATTTAACGATTTGTCGTTTTAGCTTAAAAAATTGAAAAGAAAAGTAATTTCAAACGTTTAATAACAATAAAGATAAACAAAAAGAACAATGTTTTCTTTGCAATTACTTAAATATGGTATTCCTTTCTATAGTCTGACTCAGAAAAGAAAATGAAAATTAGTTACATTTATACAGTAGAGTAGTCTAAATTATTTTAAGCTATGTTTGAATCATTCTTTATTCTGAAGGTAGTTGAACATTTCGGATTTAATTAGTTGAATCAGTACAAAATCTAAAAATGGCCTGATTAAATTATATTTAATTTTTTAATTACATATATAATTTACGAATTACTCAAGATTTGTATTTTACGATGAGGTTTATATGATTTTCCTTTCAGTGATAATATTTTTTCAGTATCCCACTGCAGTGTTCTTAATAATTTCATTTTAATAAAGATTTTAATTATATCACTTTTATGTTGATAACATTTTTCATTTTCAAACCACGATGTATTGGCGTGGAGATAATTTAAGCTTCCTTGAAAAATGTTTTTACTAATTCCATATTGATATTTATATTTCTCGTAACAAAATGAGAAATAATGTAGAAGAAATTTTACAATTTCAGTAAATTCTTCCGAAGGCCTCTTCAAATAAGTAATTGTTTCACTCGGAGCAAAATCTTTATAGAAAATTAACAATTCGTTCGGATTAAGTAATACGTCAGTATCAGGACAATCTTTAAACAACAAAAACAATTACAGTTTTCACACTTTGTTTTTAAAAACGAGCGATGTGCTAAATATCCTGCTACATAAACATTACTACAGCTTTCTAAGGAAAAATCTTTTTCTTCTATTTCTGGTACAATTTCAATTTCTGTGTTTGATACATCATCAGTTGAACTTTCATCGATTTCATAATCCAAGTTAAGTACGTCAGTTTCGTTAATAACACAGTTTCCAGTTTGTGGTGCCATTTGTAATTTTATTTGCATATTATTTTGTAATGTCAATCTAAATTCTTGAACAGATGGTCTAGCATTATAACCACCTCTTTGCCTTACTACAGCAAATGCGTTCTCAAGAGGATCTTGGTTCAGAAAACCCGTCAGTAAATATTTTACACCTGCACTTTTTAAATCATCAAAGAGCTGCAATATGGATTTAATAGACCATTCCAATCCTACTAAACAATAAATATTGTTTCGTTTCTTGTTATTTTCGTACACTTCGATGGTTTGTAAATATGTTAATGGTTCGGTTAGAAAGTTTACTATAAAATTATTATTTACAAATAACGGGCGCCTATGTGGGTTTGGATCTTTTAGGATTCTGCTGTTTAACGAATCAAAAATATTGTTAATATTTTCAACAAATTCAGCAGTATTTAGCGCTGTTTCACTTTGAAGTTCGCCAGTCCTAAAAGCACATGTAATTGCAGCAGAAACAGAATGGCTAAATATTTGTGTGGCGTATTTTACTCTCGTTTTATCGAAAGCGTTTGGTTCAATGTGCTGCCTCTTTAACTTTAAAAGTGCTCGTATTGTTACACTTTTTTTATCAATATTGTATGTATCCACTACATCTGACCAGGAAACTTCTTCATTATTTACAATAAATCTAAATTTTTTGTTCATGAAATTATTTCTCAGAGATTTTATTAAATGTTGGATTATTTTTGGTTGCGCCAAACAAGGAGAGAGTACTTCTATTATTTGAACCTTGATCACACACCAAAACTTTTGGTATCAGAGTCATTTCTCTCAGTTTTCTGAAAACTTCAGAAACTAGAATTTTTAAAGCTTCACTGTTTACTGGCCCACTAGATACAAAATAACAAAAGGGAATTTTCCAGTTATGTAAAATTCTTCGTAAATAGAATACCAAACCTGAATTTGCAGGTCGACCATCCCTTGCAACAGAACCGAGATCATGAAATCCTTCAGTAATGTCTAACTGTTTATTATATTTTAATTCCTTTTTCAGAATTAATTCGTCTATCAAAACAGCACAAACTTTCTCACGCTCTGACATTACTTTCACTTTCTCCTCTAATTTTTTAGATAAAACTGTTTCAGTACCAGTTGGTAAATTAAACATTTTTAACCAGTTTTGCATAGTACTGACAGAAGGAAGCACAAATTTTAACTTGTTCCGTAGAAACTTATAACAGGAAGGAGATTTGTAGTAAATTGACATAGATAGTTGCTTTTCTTCGGTAGACCAACGGGAATCTTTTTTGTGGAATAATTGCATGGAAGTAAATGTTTTAAGAGCACTGCTTTTGCCTAATAAACTTTTCTGTAAATTTTCCCTGGAAGATAACATAATTTTTTTCCTAAGTCTACAGTTCTTGCTTCTACTTGCTCTCAATTTTTTCTTTAATACATTTACTTTGTATGTAAGACATTTATGAATTACAACTTCATTTGGTGTAGGCATGTTTAATAACCGATCGGAACAAATAGATAACGGACTGCCTGTGTATTCCCTGTTTATAATTTTTGATATTTCGTCATCTTCCGAAGTTATAGGAGTTAAAGTACCCTCTTTTCTAAATGACTCCCTATTTAAGTAAGTATTCGTGTTGCCTTGTTCACCATTTTTATTAAATTTTAGTGGAAATGCTTTTGGTCTTAGACATTTACGTTTCCCACTAATATAGTAATCAGTGGACTTAAAGTGTTCTTCACAGAGTACCATATTTTTTAAATCATTAAAGTTGTCAATGGCAGCAACTTTAATATTGCCACAATTTAGTTGCCATTGCTTTACAGCGACTTGGTCAGTAAGTGGAAAATTGAAAAAACTTATGTCATTATTTTTGCGTTTTCTTTTGTTCGTATAATTAAAATAAACGCACTGTCCACTTGGAACAATCTTATCAGCCATAATTTAACTAGCACAACACCAACACACACAAAACTCACATTAAACAATACAGAATTATTTAATATACCCAGATTTGTCGTTCTAACAAGATAGCACAACTACTAGAACTGTTTTGCGCATGCGCAGTAAAAGCTTACTTGGATGCGCAAAACTGCGCACACTCAAAACAAATTCTGATATGTCCTGCCAGAATAAACTAAAGCAATAATCACGCTATCGTTTTGGTTTGTAATATATTTTGCTTCAAATAAAAGAGATTATTTATTTTGGTTAAATACACGGTGTATCAAAATGTTAAACATCAAAATACAATCAAAATAGTGATTTTCTCGAATTGTTTGATCGCATTAGAAGGAAAATACACGATTCATAGCTTTCTATATTGAAAGACAAAAAAGTTTATTTCTCGTTGTCATGGAAACCAAAATTACAAAATGATACCTATTCGGATTCGCAATGATCTGCAGATTTCAAATTTATAAAAATATATAGGGTGTTCCATTTAAAATAAAAAAGTTGACGTCACTTACGACGGAACCGGAAGTCCTACGGTGCTCAACAGTGTGTCGGAAAATGAATTTCTTTACTTAATTTTTATTTTCCAAATTTCACTGCAATAGATTAAAAAATAAAAATTCTACAAGGGTGGACATATGGCGTGGCACACCCGGTATATATCTATTAAATCTAAACGAAATATTCCTTTTTAATCAGCGTGTTGGAGACTGTTGAATATCTGCTAATGTTTTCTGGCTGATTTTTGCAAGCGATTGTCTCATTTTATTTTTTAAATATGTATTTAGTCATATTTGGTTGTTTTTTATTATTTTATTTTATTAATTTCAGTTAATTGGGCAGTTTTTCTTTTACAGGCTAATTATTTAAAATTTTGGAGTTATTTTTTAAACTTTTGTTTTAAGAGTTATAATTTTTTTTAATTACACTATTTATGCAGTGAAATTTTTCTGTTAAATTATTTTTTCGAAATTCTAAGAATAAAACAAACATTTAAAAATTCGGAAACTTTTTCTAGTCATTTTCATAAAATACTTCATGAATTACCTAATGCAATCACTTTTGGACTACATGACATAATACGAAACACATTTAGGTGTAGGTATCAGAAATGTAATTTAAAACATAAAAGCTAATCGCATTAAAAACACTTTATGTAAAGTATAGTTTTTATTCGGTATTTTAAACTCGATATTTTAAGTTTTCTAATCCAATTGAAAGTAATAAATTTTTAAAAAACCGTCTGGCAGGTCCCACAATCGTCTGGAGCTTTTGGCCGCTTACCTCTTGTACAAGTTCCATTTTCAAGAGAGATTACAGATCGCCACATTTTAGCTAAAGTTTCACGCCATCTATCCCTCAATTGTAAAATACCGGTAGTGCCATCTATATCTCTCTTGTATCGGCGGTCACGCTTAAAGGCGTAAGGCTGGGTATCTTAATATACTCTTATAATCAATGGTTATAGATCGTGATCATACAGGCTGGGTATTTGTCCTCAAGGAGCCGTGGTATCATGGGAATCCAGAAAACAAAGGACCGTAGCCCTTACCGTCGACGGAAGTAGAGTACATGGTAGTCTCAGACGCTACAAAGGAAGCCATGTACATAGTAATTTTCTTGAAGGAGCTAAAATGTGCTGACCTATGCCACGTAAAATTGTTCAATGATAATCAGGGGCTTGCAAATTTGCAGAAAATGTGTTCTATCATCCACGGTCGAAGCATATCGACATCAGACATCACTTCGTGCGCGATGTATTGATAAACCATTCAATAGAGCTTCATTATTTATCAACCCACCGAACAAATGATCGCAGACGTGTTGATCAAAGGTCTTTCAGCAATAAAGCATTTCGATTATGCTTCAGGACTTGGACTGTTACGGAGAACTTCTCCTTCGGGTGCAAATTGAGGGAGGGTGTTAGAAATGCAATTAATAACCCTGCTGATTGTGATTGTATTCCCGGTGAAGACGCAATCGTCACATAGTTCTAGGATTACTGTTCTTTTGTTTAGTTGTTTAAAAAAAAATAATAAGTTAAGATTCTTATATGACATAATTTTTATACAGGATGTCCACTGAGTGCCGCGGTCTTCTCTACCGTCTATTGTATATAAGGTAGAAAAAAAATTCAAACGAGCTAAGATGTAACTCAGTCAGCTCTACTTCATAAAATTATTTTTGGCTATACAGAATGTTCAGTAACTGAGAGCCATACCAAAGTCATATTTTTTTAAACGGAACACCCAGCATATTTTTACATATTTTGAAAGTACGCATAACGAATAGGTAATAACCAAAAATTTAGGAAGTTTTACTAATATTTAAGAGTAAAAAATTGCCATAATATGAGTGCTTATATCTTTGTTATTTATTTACATTTCGTCTTGAATTTTTGTAGGTACTCATCGCAATATCTTTTCTACAGAAATTTCAAAACAGCTTCGGTCTATCAGTTATTATGTGTACAGGGTGTTGAGTTTTGCAAAAGATATTTTTTCTCAACATTTTCAAATATACCCAGTATATCTAGACTCTCGTGAAACACTGTTTTAATAAGCTTTCATAAAACGCCAAATGTATTTGTCTAAACTGAAGAAGTCGTGAGATAAAAATTAATAATTTTTCTTTCTTTCAATATTGACGTTATTTAGCCTTTCCGACCGGTTCTTCTGTATTGATTTGCTGATAAATCAATGAATATGTTTTACTTTTTGTTCAAAGTACATAATTGAATATGTTCCTGTTAAACTAATTCCTATTTTTCTCTATTTTGAAAATATTTACATAACGTTATTTTAATAACATTTTTACTATATCTAATGTTTCCTGACGTTTAGAATCATTCTTTCAATCTTTGAGAAACCCTATAATCCGGGTGTCCTTTCATAGGATAATGCTGCGAATATAATCTTGATGCCAAAAGACAGTTTTGGTGCCTTTTCCTAGTAGGTATGTCATGTCACGTAACTCTTTGTAACGGTCCGTCAATCTTCGGGTTGGTCTGTAGTTGCTGATCGTTGCTCTGCTTGACGGCGGTTCGGGTTTGCTCGTCGGAGTCCAGGTTCAGAAATAAAAGCGTTGATCACTTAGCAAATACAGTTTTATTTACAAAATAGTTCATATATACACGTATCCACAAATTGGAATGTTTTTACTCTGGTAAAATTCACGGACTGGTAAACGAAATGTTAAACTCTCGGACGGTATTTTCGGTAGCGGTAATATACGGTGTGTCTCGTGGACAACGGTAAAATACGGTGTGTCTCGTGGACATTAAACAACATACGGCGTGTCTTAAGGACATAAAACGACAACGGTTTCGGCTCCTAGGATCGGATCAGGTAAGAGAGAGTGAGACTCCCACTCTGGGATCAGGATGTGTGAGACGCCCATACTAGGTAAGAGAGAGCGAGACTCCCGCTCTAGGATCAGGAAGTGCGAGACGCCCGCAGTCGGTAAGAGAGAGTGAGACTCCCACTCTGGAATCAGGATGTGTGAGACGTCCACACTCGGTAAGAGAGAGCGAGACTCCCGCTCTAGGATCAAGAAGTGCGAGACGCCCGCACTCGGTAAGAGAAAGGTCAGGATAAAACAGGAGGAGCGGTTGGAAATAACATGATCGTAGCACAGGTTACCCAGCGTGTTAGAGTCGGAACACCGTCGGGAAGATGAGCCGGTGAGCGACTAAATAATAGCGTGCTCGCAGCGCGCTTTTATAGGCTTGCGCGTGGAGGGGGAGCCCTACTCCTTTCAGTACTCCTACTCTGATTTGTACTTTTATGAATCTACGCGAAGCATCCTAAATATACAGACTAAATACTATAAAACAAAGAAAAATTCTAAATAAATGGTAACGGAGATGTTACTTCGTTACATCTTAATTATTAAAATGCATTTTGTTATCATAAAAAAATACAAAACTATAAAAGTAGTGTTATCTACTAATTGAATAATTGTTCTGTCAATTAAAAATTTATAGCAACTGTTTTCCTATTTTCTAGCAAACGGCAACGTGATTCTAAATTTTATTTTTTAAAACGTTATTTAAATATTTTCAAAGTAAAGAAAAATAGAAATTATTTTAACAGGAACATATTCAATTACTTTGAACAAAAAATAAAACATATTCATTGATTTATCAGCAAATCAAAACAGAAGAACCGGACAGAAAGGCTAAATAACGTCAATATTGAAAGAAAGAAAAATTATTATTTTTTGTATCACGACTTGTTCAGTTTAGGCAAGTATATTTGGCGTTTTATGAAAGCTTATTAAAACAGTGTTTCATGAGAGTCTAGATTTATGGGTGTTCCATTTGAAAATTTTGAGAAAAATTATCTTTTGCAAAACTCAACAACCTGTACACATAATAACTGATAGACCGAAGCTGTTTTGAAATTTCTGTAGAAAAGATATTGTATTGAGTACCTACAAATATTCAAGACGAAATGTAAATAAATATATTAAACATTAATATCTTACAAACTCTTAAGTAAAACTTCCTAAATTTTTGGTTATTACCTACTCGTTATGCGTACTTTCAAAATATGTAAAAATATACTGGGTGTTCCATTTAAAAAAATATAACTTTGGTATGGTTCTCAGTTACTGAACACTCTGTATAGCCAAAAATAACTTTATGAAGTAGAGCCGACTGAGTAACATCTTAGCTCGATTGTATTTCTTTTCCTATCTTATATACTATAGACGGTAGAAAAGACCGCGTCACTCGGTGGACACGCTGTATGCAGGGTGTCGTTAAATTCCGTGGACATGGCTTAATTCCTGGGCTCAATATATGATGATTTAGCTCAACTTATCTATTAGATATGTTCTCCATGATATTTGCAATAATAATTTAATTAATATGTGATAAGAAAAGTCTTGTACTGCAATAAATATGTTTTATTCTTTTCTAGACCGGTTTCCTAATGATAATTTTTTCAAATCCATTAATTGGAATTGCATTTGGTTCTTCAACATGTATCAGATATTTTACTGCACGTACAGTACCGTACCACCCAAGCAACACCATTTCGTTCATTAGACGGTTTATATACGACAGACAGGGATATTTTTGGTAATGGTATATAGAATACCAAAAATATTCATATTTTAATGGTACTAGTTACCCTATGATATAAGTGATACGTTAACTATACGTTTTCATTAAATTGTAATAAAATGTCGCGACTTGCAAAACACGTTTATCAAATTATTAAATTCCATCTTATCATGTAGGCGTAGGCCCATAACATACATTTTTCTCATTAAAATTTATAATATAATCTAAAAAAGTATAATGAATGTTTAGATGTAACATTTATTAACAAGTATTTATCCAAATTGGTCTTGTGACCCTTGTTACATAGTAAATTTTCTATAGAACTACTAACATTGTATCACTACATAAGATGAGAGCCTAAAATATGAGTATCTTATAAATTTCGCCGCGAGATGTCGCGACCTAAACTGTTGCTCACTAAAGTTGTCGTTTATAAGTCAAAACCGCAGGAACTTTCTTGCCCATTACAAATCATCACAAAATATATAATTACTACAAACGAACAGACACTTGGTAAAGTTGAATTAAATGTCAACATTTCGCTGTACGTTTCACAGCTTCTTTAGAATAAGTTGTAATAATATAAATATATAATTATAATAATTTTATAATTCCAAAATATACGTCTGATATAAACCATGTATAAACGTTTCGCGTACCCTATAAATATACATTTTGTGTAAACGTTATATTTATCCCAAAAAGAGACGTTAGTTAGACTGTCACTCATATGTATAAATACTAGTCTATAATATTCTACATTTAGACCAAATTCAAAACGTGTTTTAGACATATTCTATATTTGGTGTGTTACATGGGCAGTTAAATAACATTTCTCAACTTTTCAAATTTTATTTATTTATTTACAAAAAACATCTGTCATTTACAAAAAAAAATTTCGAATACTCTACACATGCTTATACATTAGATTAGAGGATAATGTAAGTTCTTTATTACTTTTAAGTATTTAATTTTATTATAATTCTTTATCTTGAAGGTTGTTGTAATTCTACTGATGATGCTTTATGCGAAACCTGTCTAGAAAAGAATAAAACATATTTATTGCAGTACAAGACTTTTCTTATCACATATTAATCATCTTATCTATATCCAAAAATGCTTCGTTAAGTCGGTATTCGGCTTTAAAGTTGTTGAAAAAAAAGTTAATTTTTCTTATAACAAAAGAACGCTTGAATTAATTTGGATGATATTTGGTACGATGATCAATAGGAAGGTAAGTCACATTTTCAGATGGTTTGAGTAATTTACATTGGGTCGCTAGTGTGAGAAACAGGGTTGCCATAGAACAGATACATATTTCAATAACTCTCTTGAGGTTAGGAAGATAACACTAAGCAGTCAATTTTTAGAATGAAGCATTCATTAGGAAACTTGTTTTAATCTTTGTAATTTTTGATATTTCTTACGATTTAGTCACAAAATAAAAAAATCTAAGAAGTTGCAGCGTTTCTTATTGAAAACAGGTACACTATAATAGGCTGTATAGAAACACAAATACCTACTTCCTGCAAAAAAAAATTTTTTCAGATAGAGGCATTCGTTAGTGAACTTATTTTCATCTTTGCAACTTTTGATACGTGTTACAATTTTGGTCACAAATTAGAAAAAACAGCCACTTGGATTTTTTTATTTTTTGACTAAACCATACCAAGTGTCAAAATTTGCAAAGACGCAAAAACGTTCACTAATGAATGTCTCTTTCTAAAAATAAAATAGTTATCCATATAAAATGTATTTGTTATTCGTGTATGGGCTACTTTTTTCAACAAAAGACGCTGCAGCCACTTAGATTTTTCTATTTTGTGACTAAACCGTAAGAAGTATCAAAAATTACAAAGATACAAAAAAGTTTCCTAATTAACCCTTCTTTCTAAAAACTTATTAGCTAAAATTACCTTCATAACTTTAAAAAAGTTATTGCGAAATCTGTGTTTTGGAAACCCTGTTTTTCGCACAAGCTGTCTACTCCAAATTACTAAAACCATCTCAAAATGTGACTTACCTTCCCATAGATACTCATGCCAAATATCACACAAATTGGTTCAAGCGTTCTTTTGTTATAAGAATAATTAATTTTTTTTCCAACAACTTTGAAGCAGAATACTGACTTAACGAAGCAATTTTGAGTATAGATAAATTGGGTTAAATCATCTTATTTTGAGTCCAGGAGTCTGTGGTTAAGCCATGTCCACGGAATTTAGCGACACGCTGTATACTTACATTCCGATATATTCTTTTATTCGTTCAAGCATTATTCTTTGTCGTCGTACACTACATTGCTCACTCCACGATAATGCATAACACAAAGATACGTATTATGCCGTTTAGTTCTTTATGATATATTCGGTAGGAAAGCAGGAAGTTACTATTTAAAAAAATTACATTGAAACTCCTATGGTGCGGAATCAAAGTGAACACAACTGGTATGCAACTAGAGAATTTTAAATTTATAAAAAATCTTGTATATGTAAATATAACTCGTAAAAATATTTTTTCGACTACCACATTCGAAAGTACAATTTTGTCATACTCATTCAAGGAGAGAAAGTGGTACTTTACCTGCCCAGGCAGGTAAAATATTTTGCCTGACTGTGACGAAGCCTGCTTCGACCTATTCTGAAGTGACATTAATCGATTCTAATTAATATTATTGTTTATCTATAAATGATGACAAATTTAACTTGAAGGCTTCCGCGGCCGTCGTCCATGTTTGAATTGGCTTCCGGTTGGAACCGCGTCACATTGACTTCTTCTACTGCCGACGTTTCGTTCTTCATTGCAGAATAACTTCCTCAGGGCTGCTGCTGGTGGTGGTGGGGATTGGTCTGTTGAGGCGTGACGGATCGTTAATGAGATGTTTCCAGGCATTGTGGAGGTAGAAGCCAGTATCACGGTTCAGGTTATTGGGATGTTTGAGGATTTCTATGGATTCACGGATTTTACGATTGAAAAAATGAGATGAGCGGACTAGAAGTTTTGTGTCGGAGAATAGGATTTGGTGACCGGTTTCTAGTTTGTGTTCAGCTAGGGCCGAGCCAGTTGTTTGTAGTAGTCTAGTACAGCGTTCATGTTCAGAAACACCAGTGCTAATAACCGTTTTGTTTCACCGATGTATACACGCTCACAGGAACAAGAATTCGGTACACACCTTCGGATTGTAAGGGGATGTGATCTTTTGTGGAGGGTAGGCAATCTGAAAGTTTCGTCATGGGTAAGTAAATTGATTTGATGTTCTGTTGTTTGAATATTTTGCCGATTCGATCTGTTAGATATGGTGTGAATGTAAGGTAGGTAAGCTGTAGCGACTGGAGGTGTATCAGGTTCAGAACGTGGAGAAATTGGGGTGAGATGACGAGAAATGGATCTTTGGATGTCGTGCTTTTTGTAGTTGTTATTGAGAAGGACTTTTGTTACGTGGTTCAGTTTGAAGTGAAGAGGGTTCTTATAGGGCAAAGGCACGGCTGACCAATGAGTTAATGACTGACTGTTTTTGAGAAGGATGATGGTGTGAATGTGCATTCAGTATGGGTTGGTTTGCGATACACAGAGTGTCCTAATCTACCGTTAGGGAGGTGGCTTACTAAGGTATCAAGGAAAGGTAAGTGGCCGTCAGTTTCATATCATACAATAAAGGAGTTACAGAGCATAATAATATAGGTAAGTTAACAGTAACGTAGCAAAACAATTATACAAGTAAATTTAAATCTCAATTTAGAAAATGTGAGTTGAAATGATTCATACAATAAAGGAGTCACAGAACGTAGCAATACAGGTGAGTGAACAGTAATGTAGCGAAACAATTTATACAAGTAAATGCTCATTTTAGGAAATGTGAGTCTCACTAATATCTCCTAATCCTTGAGTGGATGCGTCACTGGCGTTGTCTTGTCCGCTGAATACTTCCTTTAATGAATATATGGGCCAATTAATAAAGTAAGAACGACACTTACGTTTAAATGACTTGTATTTTGTTTCAGATTTTATTTCCTTGGGCAAGGCGTTGAAACATTTTGCTCCAATGTAGTCGACGGTGTTAAGTCCCACATTCAAGCGTTGGAAATCGGGACTAATGTCACTGGCACTGCGTGTTAAGTGGTTATGAAAGTCACTATTTGTCCTTTTATCGCTTTTAAAAACAAAAGTTACTAGATGATATACATATAATGAAAAAACAGTCATAATTTTGAATTTAATAAATGAATCTTTGCAATGTTCATTTTTATTTAAACCCACGATTATTCTTAATATTTTCTTCTGTTTTATCAACACTTCGTTCAAGGTTTTACTCCCTCCCCAAAAAATTAGGCCGGAGGATAGAGTTGGTTGTATCAGTCCGAAATAAATCTTTATAAGTTCTTTTATAATTACACATTCTTTCAAGTTTCTAAATAAAGAAACACATGACTAGTTTGTTCATTCCACATTAATTTTTGATCAATTTTTATTCCTAAAAGATTTATGTTGTTGACCTCTTGAACAGATTTGCCATTGACGCGCACTAGTATACTTTTATTAATTTGTTTATTAACTGGATGAAATTGCAGCATCTCTGTTTTTTCACAATTTAGAAGAAATCCATTTCTGGTGCACCAATTCTGTAATTCGGCTATTGCAGAGTTGCATCTTTTGACAGTACTTTCAATACTTTCTTCGGTGATTACCATACTCGTATCGTCGGTATAAATGTTGATGTAGTCAGCGGATGGGCAGGCAGTCGGTAAGTCATTTATGAGTGTACAAAAAAGCAGCGGTTCTTGCGGTACACCTCTGTTGTTATCTCTAATTTGCGCGTTCTTGCGTCCTATTGTCACTATCTGCTTCCTGTTATATAGGTATGGCTGTATCCAACCATGGGCTGGTCCGCGTACACCTGCATTATAACGCGTGATCAATATATTTTCTAATCAAGTGACCTATGGAAAAAAAATATGTGTTTGGTTCATTATTTCAAATGCCATTTGAATTATTTCTATTGCATTCCTATACAAAACGATAGGAATAAATATGTAAGTCAAGTGGCATTTGTAATAATGAACTAATCAAAGACACATGATTTTATTTCCATAGATCACTTGATTAGAAAAGATATTGATCACCTGTTATAACTTATTCAGCAGTAAAGAATGATCGACCTTGTCGAAAGCTCGGGTCATGTCAAAGAACAGTCCTACACTTTGGTATTTATCTTTTAAAGCTTTCTTTATTCCTATCATTGCTTGATGTACGGCTGATATAGTAGATTTAGCTTTTCTGTAACTGTGTTGACAGTTGCTAAATATTATAAATTTTTCTAAAAAAGTATAGAGTCTTCTGTGGAAACAGGCCTCAACGATTTTTGAAAATTGTGTTTGCAAAGCCAGCGCGCAGCGGTCTATAGGTTTCTAAATTGTTACGGTCACCTTTATGCTTATAAACTGGTAGGAGTACTATTTTTGATGTTTTGAGCGTATCAGGATATACTCCTTCTTCAAACGAAGTGTTAATGATTTTTGTCAAAGGTGGCCCAATGAAAATGAAACAGACTGAATATCTCCCAAGAAAAATTTTGTTTGAAAAAACTCAAAAATAGGTCGATTTATAATCCCAGGGGGACACTTTTCTATCCTATACCCATCTGTCATACGTCATCCCCCTCCCTCCCAGCTCTCTAACCAATAGAATTTAAGTAGGGAATGTGCTATGAATGGCATATCATTGAAAAGGTAATTTTATAGAGAATTCAGTAATGTGAATATAAATATCCGAAAATTTGATCGTAGCGCCCTCTTTCGGGGAAAAAATTGTTACATAATCCAAAGTGTAACAAGTCATATGAAAGCAAATTTTAATAGTAATTCGCGAATTGAAATTACGTAAAGATATTGAAAACTAACTAAAATAACTAAAAATAAGGATACCAAATTTGTGTGTTACGAACCCTATTTTTTGTATAAGCTCTGAGAATTTTTGTTTGTTTTGTCGTGAGTAGTTACGTTCTTCTTTTTTCAAGCTTGTGTGAATTTCCGCTATTTGTAGTGTGTGGTCAGACAAATGGTTGTGTAGGACTTCTATTATATTATTAGGTCAATGAAATACATTTTTTCAAAAATTTACGAAGTTATAAACATAGATATAAATCTGCAAGTTTTGAACACTTCAAAATAAATGGCTGAGTAAGTGGTAGTCGCAAAAATGTTGTGTGCACCACGGCAGCAAAATGTCTTTGTCGAACTCGTTTGCTTGCTCGCAATTTACAAACTCGTTCGACAAAGTGCCACTTTGGCGGATTTTTTGTTTCTTTGATTTGTTTACGTCAGGGGGATATCAAATCTTTAATTGCTTATTCTTCTGTTGCTCATATGGGGATAGTTTTAGTGTACCTTGGTACATAAATAACTATTTTTGAAAAGAAATATTTTTCTCAATTCTCAGGTCTCCGCAATGCGAACCTGCCAAACATTTTCGGAAGGTTGAATTTTTATTTGTAATTCTCAAGCTTCTTGTGGCACGAGTCGATTGCAAACGTAGTTAATTAACTTCGATAGTCTTAGGCCATAAAAATAAATTCAAAATGGAATGCTATACTATTCTAGATTCTTATTTTTATCAAGGATCCCTTAATGCGGAACGAAATGTTAATCTTCGTTTAGCAGAAATCAAAGATTATTTGGATGATATACAGTCTCAGTCAAAACGAATGAAACGTTCAAAACCGAAACACTGTAGTCAGAGAGAGAAGGTACCGAGTGAGGTGAAGTCTTATGGTGAACGAAGTCCGAAGACCCTTATACCCCACAGCAAAACGGAGTAGCTGAAAGAAAGAACAGAACACTCATTGAGATGGTTAGGTGTATGCTTCTAGATGCTAAATTGCCTTATAGTTTTTGGGCTGAAGCAGTAAACACTGCTAATTACCTCCAGAATCGTTCACAAACCCGAGCAGTTGAAAGGACTCCTTACGAGTTGTGGAATGGAAGCAAACCAGGTACCAAACATTTGGCAATTTTTGGATGTAAATGCTTTGTTCATGTTCCAGAAGAAAAGCGAAGAAAGTTGGACAGTGTAGCGATACCGATGATTTTCGTCGGTTATGATGAACATTCGAAGGCCTACAGATGCTACGATGCAAGTCGAAAGAGGATTGTTATAAGCCGTGATGTTCGTTTTACGGAAGGTCTTTATCAAGAGTCAGACAGCAATTTGGAATTGACTGAAAGGACGAACAAGAAAGACTCAAATGAATTTGTCGATATTGGAATCGATGTAAGTCAACATAGTGAAGAGGATTTGGAACATGAATTAATTCAAGATAGTTTTGATCATTTAAGTGATGAGGAAGAAAATATTGCAGAAGAACGGCAAACGCGCGTATCACAGCGTGCGAATAAAGGAATACCACCGCGTCGATTAATCGAAGAGATTAATAAGGTGCAGACAGAGATGAGGGAACCAAAAACTTTAGAAGAAGTTATAGTTAGCAATCAAAAGGCCGAGTGGATCAAAGCCATGGACAGCGAGATGAACTCTTTGAAGAAAAATGAAACTTGGGTATTATATAAGTTGCCGAGCGACCGGAAGGCAATCGGTTGCAAATGGGTTTATAAAATAAAATTTGATGCAGATGGTGGTATACGCTGTTTCAAAGCGCGGCTAGTTGCTCAAGGTTTTTCCCAAAAATATGGGATAGATTATGACGAAGTGTTTGCTCCTGTGGTAAAACAAGCAACATTCAGAATCCTATTATCAATTGCTGCCAGTCAAGGGATGTTTGTGCAACACTTAGACGCTAAGACAGCATTTTTAAATGGAAAATTAAAGGAAGTCATTTATATGAAACAACCACCAGGGTATGAAGAAGAAAACAAATTGGATTATGTTTGTTTGCTTAAAAGAAGCATATACGGACTTAAACAGGCTGCAAGATCGTGGAATGAAGCGATTCACAGTGTTTTAATTAAAGCAGGTTTTAGTCAAGGCACGGCGGATCCATGTTTATATATGAAAAATTACAAGAATGAATGGTGCTTTGTACTCATCTATGTTGATGATTTGATTGTGGCGTGCAAACTGCAAGAAGGAATAGAACTGGTAAAGAAAACGCTGTCAATGGAATTTGAAATGCAGGATTTGGGTGACATCCGCCATTATTTAGGTTTAGAAATTCAAAAGAATCAAGATGGACACTATCAAATATCGCAGATGGGTTACATCAATCAGATTGCAGTATTATTTGGTTTAAAAGATGCAAAGATATCAAATGTGCCACTTGATCCAAGCTACCAGAAATCAAAGGACGAAACAAAGATTTTACTTAACAATGCAGATTATCAGAAATTAATTGGTTGCTTACTTTATATATCAGTTAGCACTCGACCAGATATTTCTGCCAGTGTGTCGATTTTAGCGCAAAAAATAAGCAAACCTACACAACGAGATTGGAATGAGCTAAAACGCATTGTCCGATACTTGATAGGTACGTCGCAATTAAAGTTGACATTAGGTAATGTAAAGGCTGAAGAATTAGTTGTTGGATATGCAGATGCCAATTGGGCTGAAAATAAAATAGATCGAAAATCTAACAGCGGCTACGTATTTTTGGTCAATGGTGGTGTTGTCAGTTGGGCTTGTCGAAAGCAATCATGTGTGGCATTATCCACTAGAGAGGCAGAATTTATCGCTTTGTCTACTGCATGTCAGGAGGCTTTATGGATTCGAAATATTTTTGATGACATGAAACAATCATTAGACGGTCCTATTACAATGTATAAAGACAATCAAAGCTGTCTTAGACTAATTGAAGAAGAAAAATTGTCTAATCGTACCAAGCATATAGACACACGGTACTATTTTGTGAAAGACTTTGTGACTAAAGGAAAGGTACAGTGTAAGTACTGCCCAACTGATTTTATGCTGGCAGATCTACTTACAAAACCACTACAGAAACAAAGACTAAAGAAATTGCGTGAAAAATGCAATCTTGTGTGAATGAGGAGGAGTGTTGGATGTAGCATTCACAGATGCATTAATTTATTAAGTTTTAAGTTTGCTGTGAAACAATTTGTATTACATATACATAAATGAAAATAAATAATTCTGTCAAATTATCATCAGTTCTTATTTTCAATTTCTCCTAAAAACGCTGGAATTACTGAAATAAAGTCAACAGACCCACCCACAACACGTTGCGCTCTCTCTGACTCGGCACCGTTGCACTCTGACTACAGCGTTTGAACGTTTCATTACTTTTGATTGAGGCTGTACCTACTGCTACAAATATGTTTGGCGTAAAATGGTTTAAATGTTGGCTTGGCCGCATACACTGACCAGCAAGATCACCAAATCTTTTTGATTTAATTTTTTTTTGTTAGGGGATTTCTTAAATCAAATGTTTATCTCATTCCTTCCCAAGATATAACCTCTAGACCTAGACTGTCTTAAAAGTCGTATTCTCAAATGACATTTAACATACTGCAAAACTGCATTTTAAGATTTTATTAATTAAAATCTTAACCTCTGGTGCCTATTAATTTATTAGAATTATCTTGCGCTATTAAACTACCCTTAAGAAACACTGTATATCTAGATTATAGAAAACAACAAACTTCATTGGTTTCATTGCCTACTATTGCGAGCAAAGCCCTAATTAATAAAGAAATTTTTTTACAGTTTATGTCATAGTAGTTAGTAGATACATTCCACTGAAAATTATATATTTATTTTTTCTATCTAAAATGTTTGATGCTTGATTGATTGTTTGATAGATTATCAAAAATAAAGTGTCTAATAACTTCTCTATATCACAAAATCTTTTAACGTTTCGCCGTCGTTCGAAGCTGTCGAACGACGGCGAAACGTTAAGTGTATTGTGCGCGATTTATTGTCCGGTTAAAAGATTTTGTGATACAAATTTCATCGGACAAGAACCAACTTTAAAAACTTCTCTATATGTAGATATAACATTTTCTTGAAATTCTTCTATCCGCGATATCTGCTGTGACACATAAAATTAAATAGACTGTACATCTCCAGTTACAGTTATGAAACTTATGAATTAATTTAGAGAAAAAATATACTGCAATACAAAATATAAGGGGATTTATTATGCAATTAACGAAAGTTATTTATAGATGTCACATTTTATTTTTTAAACGTTAGTATGACTCTGCAAAAATTATATAATAGTTTATAACTCTCCAAACCCGTCACTCATAATCGCCACGTCTTTCACAGAAACCAATTTTTACGCAACATGCGCAAACTTCGCGGTTTTTCCTGTTACTTGTATAAAAAAAAATCAGTACTAACAAAAGCAGCTGAGCAAATACTTACGTATCGCAGCGTCCCCGCCGACGACCAACAGCATCGCAACGCTTACCACAAAACGCAACATTTCCGATCTCTTCACGGCGGATGAAATTGTAGACTGATGGATGAGCAGAAGAACAAAATTAGATTCCTCATTGAATTGTATGTATGTATACAACGTCGAGGCCTTGGTTCTAAGTGCCGATTTCATTAATTTGAAACACTGACGAAATGGGATGCACCTTGCATATTGATTGAATTTTATACTTAATATCAATCATTCAAGTTTTCAGAAATGGCGGATCTTTGTTGTAAAGTTTATTTTGGAGGATACGTAATTTAGGTTTTTGCTGAATATTAGAAAAGATTTTAGTGTACAGGATAATTCAGTTTAAAATTTTGCGAAAGCTAGAAATTCATCTGTTTTAGAAACTGTGCATGATCGGTATTACTTTCTTTAAACCAAGTTCGTGTATCACTCTAATGTTTAATGTTTTAAAAGAAGAAAGACTATTAAATAAGATCAGAGTGAAAGATACCTAGCTTCCATAGAACTCCTTAAGTTGTTGCACGATAACGCTATTGAAATGATACATATACTGGGTGTCTCATAACATACGGAGGAGATTGGAATGTGAACAGTGCGCCCATTGTCATGGAAATAATGTAAACACAAGACGTTTTAAAACGGACGAGCGAGACGCAAAATATGTTAAAAATGATGAGAGCGAAAGACGTGATTACACGCCCAAGACGCTCTTGGAGGTAAAGATTCTGAACGTACTCCAGGCCATGATGCAGGGCAATGCTTTTTACAAATTACATACCTAAAAGGAATTAAAAATCATACTAATTGATCCAAAATAAAAAGATTTCAACAGCATTATTGAAAAATAATCAAATGTATAACAGTTAATTGGTAATATTTTATAGATAAACAATAATATTAATTAGAACCGGTTAATGTCACTTCAGAATAGGTCGACGTAGGCTTCGTCACAGTCAGGTAAAGTACCGCTTTCTCTTCTTGAATGAGTATGATAAAATTGTGGTAGTCGAAAAAATATATTTCTGAAACGCTTACCCCAGGAATTAACTAATACGAAAGACAGAAAATGCTGCAAAGATATCAAAATAAAATTATATTATTTTTTCTCACGACCTACTAGATTACACGAAACGGAATCTCTTATCCAGTCTGCGCAATTTTTTTATTTAAAGCTAATTTTGCCCTTATAGTTACCGACATTGAAGTTTATTTGGCACTTGATACGCAACTTTATGAATTAATCAAAACAAACTTGTAATAATTGAAGACATGAGTGGAAAAAGGTGTCATGTCGCATTTTTGAGATTATTGATTTTATTGGCTTATTATCAGATAACGGACGGAAAGTTGGAATTCAATGTCGTTCGCATGAGCGTCACGCCCTGCACGGCAATAGAATTAATTGTAGCTGGTCGTTTTCATATCCCGAGCGTAAAATTTGGTGTTCGCATCGCTACAGTTTAAATTCTAAATAAATATAGTAATCCTTTCAAAATAAGAAATTATAATTTACGGATTATAACTTTATGTTTATTATAGCATATTAATCACTTTTTTGAAAGTAATATATTAATATATTGATCCGGCTCCTGCCCGGCGCTCATGGACTTGCTACTTTACGTGCGAGTCCTCGAAGCGAAGTGACCGTGAACAGCCATACAAATATCCGTTCTTTGCTTATTATTCAACCCTGACATAAATCTGTCTTTCAACATAATATACGAAATATCTATTATTATTAAATTTGAGGAATTACCACTTGCTAAAGGTGTTATGTTCACCATCAGTATTCAGTTGTCAGTGGATGACTTCCACTAAAAATATAAAGTTCGATTGACAGTGAAACAACGGACAGACAGGTAGAAGACAAAAACATCGCTTGATATATCAACAATGCCGCTACCTAAATTGTTAACACTGAAAGCGTTTTATTTATGCTAAATGTGGCTCTTCAATTTCGATATGCATGGTATCACTCATTCAAAATACATGTCTTACTTTTTCACTTGAACTGAGGATGCGGCTAGTGTTAAGCCGGGTATACATATGAGGCGAGGCAAGGCGAGGACGTATGAGCATTCACATGTAGACGTACATTCGAGGCAAGACGAACAGCCTCGGCGCACAGCTGAGGCTGTTCGGATCCCATCCGTTCTGAGTCGGTACATCAAAGAGAATTCTGTCTCAGATGGACCTCAATGTGGACTGCGTATTGACAATCGTTGCCTCGTCTCACCTCGCGTCGTCCATTGCACTTTGACGCAGTTTCGTTATTTACTAGAATTTACGTTGTGTAGTAGGTACAGTAGGTACTATACTTTGCTGTAGGTTAAATAAAAATGAATTGGGACCAGGAAAAAACCTTAATTTTCATCAAAGCATATGAGGCCAGGCCAATATTATGGAATAAAGAGGACAAATTGTACTTCAACACACTAAAGAAAGAAGATGCGTGGAGAGAAATTGGTGCTATCGTAGATGAAGATGTCAGTGTTCTTAAAAAAAATGGAAAGTCTGCGGGGATCTCGTAGGAGGGAGAAAAATCGTATGGTTAAGAGCACAGGGACAGGAAAAGGTAGGTATTAGCAAATATTATTTTTACGTACAAATACTTCAATGTACGACGTGAAAATTAGTAAATTAAAAAAAATTCCAGGACGAAAAACCTTTCGAAATGGTTTGCTTGGGAGAGTATGAAGTTCTTAGATGATCCAGAGAAAATTGAAGAAACTTTGTCTGTGAGTTCAATTATTTACTTTATTGTCTATAGTATGAGTGCATTGTATGTTTTCATATAAATAAAACAAAGCACACACATAAACCATAAGGCCCAATTTTTCAGTAAAGGCCAATTGTACAATTATGGCTTAACTTTAAGCTTCGCTTTGTTTCTGTGAAAACAATTGTCTTTACAATTGATGCTAACGCTTAAACTTAAACCGTAATTGTACAACTGGCCCTAATAGGACAAATCGCACCTCGGCAGCAACACTGTCATAAGTCAAAAAAAAATCTAATTTGTGATTTCCATGAATCCTAAAAGTACAAATGTTTTCCCATAAGAATTCATAGAAATCACAAATTAGATTTTTTTTGACTTATGACAGTGTTGTTGCCGATGTGCGAAATATGTAGTTTTGCATCTAATAGACTCATGTCTAATAACAAAAAAAACCTGCACATTATATTATTTATTATAATTATTATTATTGTTATACATCATGTATAGTCCATTCACAAAACTCCCGGTGACGTTTACATTTTCATATTGAAAATTTGGAGTGTATTTGATAAGTAGTAATGTATTTAAGAGTCAATATCGACGCTATTATATATTACTACTTATCAAATACACTCCAAATTTTCAATATGAAAATGTAAACGTCACCGGAAGTTTTGTGAATGGACTATACATGATGTATAACAATAATAATAATTATAATAAATAATATAATGTGCAGGTTTTTTTTGTTATTAGACATGATGCATGATGTCTATTAGATGCAAAACTACATATTTCGCACATCGGCAACAACACTATATTATATATTATAATATATATATATTATAATAATATATAATATAATATATTATATATTATAATAATATATAATATAATATATTATATAATAGCGTCGATATTGACTCTTAAATACATTACTACTTATCAAATACACTCCAAATTTTCAATATGAAAATGTAAACGTCACCGGGAGTTTTGTGAATGGATTATATTTACGATAGGTACATATTACATCTTTATGCTGCATATAAGTAATGTAGGTACTACAATTTTTATGAATTTTGCCAAGAAACAGCTCCATTTGACATAAAATATTCTGTCAATTCAGCTCTTACATCCTGTGCAGCATGCCCGTTTATCTTTTATGTAATCGAGTAAGACAGTTTTGTAATTCTCACTATTGCCACGTGTCGCTGTGTTACATCAGATATCCTTTTCCAATTCTTAATTGTCTTTGTCATTCCGTTACCTAGCAACGGTTTGCGTGTGGCGCGTAATGAGTGACTGAGCGTATATTGAGAATTAAGTCATTTAGACATTTGTGCATTTACGATTTCACGATAGATTTTCAGTAATTTACTTTTATTTATTTTATCATATATTCAAAATGGTTTTCTATTGCTGCGTACCAACGTGTAAAAATAATAATAAAGATGTGCCTGTGCATACTTTTCCATATTTGGATGAAACTGTAAGTGAATTTAGTGAATAAATATTTATGTAAATATGATATTTGCTGCATGTTTGAACGTGAATGTATTAATATAATTTTTAAGCTTAATATGCACATTTTTATGTAGGTGTACAATGTTTGGATACAACGTATTGGAAGTGAAAAACTGGCACATTTATATCCGGGAAAAGTATATAAAAATTACAGGATTTGTCATAGTCATTTTGGAATACACAGCGTTGTTAATGAAGAACGAGGCAGACCCATGATTAAAAAAAGGGGTTTACCAACCATTGGTTTGCCAGGTATTATTGTAATAATGTCCTATTCTGATTGATTCAAATTGATTTTCGTATCAAAATATTAAATAGTTTACTCTTTCTACCTTCATCAGGAAATAGGTACCACTTGATCATAATCAAGTATTAACCAGAAAGTGGAAAGAAATTCTATTATTATTTATATTTACTTATTATTAGTTTTGCAGTGAAATATGTGATGACTGGAGAAGTAACATTTTCAACACATCTGCGGGAGATGTCGTCCAGGAATACCTTCCTGGAAAATGAGACGGGCGAAAAATTGCCCATAGGATTGAACAGTGTTTGTAGTGATCATGTACCGCAGCTTGTGTTGATGTGTTATCGATAAATTTATTATGATCCTGCAAAATTGTTAGTTGCAAGTCGGCAGGATTGCAATGGGGCCTCCGAACATTTTCTGTATAGCTATTTCGGCCCTAATTGGGGCGTCATCAGCAGAACAGTAGCCCGAGAACTCCATTGCAATCCCGACGACCAACAACATATTATACGCACGGTAATGAAGTTATGATCCTCTCATCCTCTCTCATATACTATTTGACTGGAACAGAACAGAATAGGTCTGTAAGTCTTAAAAAAAACTAACAATCTTAACGTAAATTTCTTGTTAAGTTTTCATGGTCAAGATAACTTGGAGAATTCAGTTATGTTATGGATACGAACAGTACAAAATGTTCAACATATGGAAGGTACATAAAAGTAGGAAAGAAGGATATTCATGAAGTTCGTTGTGTTTCATTGTTACAGCAAAGAATAATACTCCACAACAAAAATCCATTTTTAATCCAGTGGCAAGTTCTAGCTTCCTTGGAGAAAAAGTTCTAGCTCCCGTGGAAAAAAAACCTAAGCTTAACGGTAAATATATAATTTAATTGTAAATATTTATAGTTTGAGGTGTTTATTAACCATTTCGTAGAAACAACAGAAATGGACAATATTCCATGCCAAGGCCTTCACGAAATTTCAAGTGAAATTTTAAATTCAGTAGCAAGTTCTAGTTCCCTTCGATACACTGAAGGAATCCATGGAAGAAACTCCTAAAAGACAGAATGGTAAATAATTTAATTTTAGTTTTGTATGTTAAGATGTTTACTAGTCACTTTTTAGCAGAAATGAAAGTGAAACCATTGCAAAGTGTTGGTGTTCCACGTTCAGCATTGCTTACACCTAAGGCAAAGAAACTTTATAGATTAGCTACTAAACTGAAAAGAATTAACAAGCGTTTATTCGTTCAAAAGAAAAATGCTCAATCCCGATTGCGAGCTGCTTCTAAATTCTCTGCTACAAAAGAATTTATCCAGAGTACTGTAAATGAAGTGACATTAAATTTTATTTTATCACAAATTAGACAAAAATTGCTACACAATTGCTACACATCTGCTACACAAAAATAGGGTACCATTTCAGATCTTTCTGGTAGTTGTGATGAAGCAGGTAAATTCAACTTCTTTTTATCCAAGTCTTTGAACAATTGACAGTTTCTGAAAACGCCACCATCAGAAACACTTCCTTGGCAACCAATATCAACGAAGATGAAATTATAATTAGCGTCAACAAGGGCCATAAGGACAATACTAAACGTAGACTTGTAGTTGTAGAATTTACTGCCACTGTTGAAAGGGCATTGTAACAAAACATGCTTCCCGTCGAGCGCTCCCACAGCGTGGGGAAAATTCCATTTGTTCTTAAATTCATTTGAAATTTGCATCCCTTCTTCAACACTTAAAGGCAGCTGGAAATTAGAATTTTCGTTGATAATATTATTTCTTAAAATTTAATTATAATTAACTTAAACTATTTGTTTCTTCCACGACCTTCTGCATCTGTCAGCTATGTCGACACACGTTTGGAAATTTTTTTTAAATTCTCCACGAGAATTTGATCTATGTAGTATGTATGCAAGTTATAAACCAATATCGGTTAGGAGTGTGTTGATAAATATACAGGCGTAATAATTAATAATACATCAAGCTGACAAAATGCAGAAGGTTCCTTCAACTAAGTGTTTTACTTTTTCAGAGCCAACCATCAACAGAAACTGAAGATAATTCCCAAGAAGAAAATTTTGAACAACCTGAAGAAAGCAGCAATGAAACCCATGACAAAGACGTTACCCCGCAAGATCGTAAATCTCCAAAGAAAATATTTTTATCACCAAAGAAGATTCCTACAAAACGACGATGGGAGGATCCACGGATAAATGAAGCTTATAAGATTTTAAAATCAACCGTGGCTACTCAGGGTGAAAAGAAGGATGGGTGTGGAATGTTTGGAGATTACATTGCAGAAAAACTGAGAAACATGGGATCTCGTACGCGTGCGATATTGCAACATCAAATACATAACCTCATTTTTCAAACTGAAAGCAACGAGGGCAACGACAATAAACTGTTAACTATCGCACCCCTAAATCTTCAATTTCTACATGCATCTCAACGTTATTTATCCTCATTCCCAACCTCATCGCTAATGCAAAAAACGTTTACCACCCTGTCACAGGTTCCATCAACATCAACCCAGCTAGATCAACCGTCACCATCAGGCGAATCGAATGATTCAATGACTGGCATTTCACAATATTATACTTCATTCAGCGATGATAGTACTTTGTAATTTATTTTTGTTATCTGTTCGATCACTTAAGTAATACTACTATTTTTTTACTTTTGGATATTTCATTGTTCTTATGTCTGACCCACGCTACTTACCCAAAAATCAGAAACGGATATGAATTTCCTATATCTGATAACTGACCACATGTATTCTTGAAAAGATTCGACAAAACGAAGAAAATTTATATTAAACAGATTGCGAATGCCGAATGTGAAACTTAGTAGATCATGGTCTAACCAATAATACTGTTCATTCAAATAAATTGCTAATTAAAGTAGACTGATTTTAAAGATTTGAAATGCTGATACTAAAGTGTATAAATTAAGTGTTTGAGTTTATAAAGCTATCGAACTGTCCTCTTACTCTAGTTTTGCATGTAGTCAAGTTTATATAAAAAAATCACAGTCAACATTAATTAGCAATTCATTTGAAAGCACGATATTAACCAATAAACATACCTTGATGTTTCCAATCAGTGTTTCAATCAATGCCTCGCAAACTTCTGGTACTGTTCGTGATATAAGTTGTTTCGATACGCCAAAAAGATACTGTAAACTAGTGTATGAATCTCCTGTCGCCAAGTATCACACAAATGTGTGTCCTGTCTGCTAATTTTATCACCAATTGATTTCAGCAGAAAATCGAAATCCTCGAAAGACATCCTCGTAAAATTTTTAAAATGTCTGATTTCTTCTTCCGTCATTTGTTGTGAAAGTATGTTTCCCCGAGGATCACCCTTATAAATTCCAGTTTTCCACCAGCGCCTTTTTCTTCTTTCTTTTTTTAACAAACACATCAGCACAAATGAAGCACAGGCCACTAAGACCGTATTTGAGGACATGTTCACCACCAGAGAAACTGGTACAAATAGAGAGGCCATGTGGGGCGAATGGCCGGAACACTGCCTCGATCGCTGCCTCGTGCTAATAGAATTTGTAGAATGTTTTTGGATTTGTTTCTCCGAACGAGGCAAACGCCGCGCCTCGCCTTGCCTCGCCTCAGATGTATACCCGCCTTTACAAATCTCGAAAACCCTAGAACAAAAAGTTTTACTGGTTTGCAAAAAGAAATAAATAATTTCATTTATTACATAACTGTTATTCATAACGGTACAATCTCTTCTTCATTTGAAGTTCACTGGATAAATATGTTATATACATAAAACTTAATTTTTTCCTCTGAAATAAAACTACAGGCTGTTCTTTTACTATATGCAAATATTTAAACGTGTAATACATCACCATAAATGCTAACGATTGAACTCATATGTCCTTAACAAAAGTTTCATACATTTCGAGAAAATCGCAGTTGAAAATCGGGCAAGAATTAATCACACGTCTATGTCTTTGAGGTAGGTCAAGAAAAGGAAATCTTATTACGACCGCAGAAAGCATCTATTGGAACAAAAAACTGAACTGCAATCGAGCAGTGACCCAGTAACCTTTGCCGAAGTCGGGCGGGCAATAAGAGCACTTTTTTACGTCGCAGTAAAGCCGGCTTCCCACGGTGCGTGTTTTCGCGGACGAGCCCGCACCGTCGCACCGTGGGATCACCGTCGCACGTCTGTGATCGTGCAGGGCTGTGCGTTCGATCCGCCGTGAGTCGGTAACTTCAAAGGTGCGGTGCGAGCTCGTGCGCAGCGGTCCGAGTTCGTCTGCCATAATGCGGACAAAATGACGTATCTTTGTATCTTGTTCATTCTGTCGTCGCCGTCTATGATTATACATGTGTGTAATTTTCAGTATGGAATAGGCACACGACGTAATTTTCGAATTTTTAAATCTTTTCAAAGTGGAATTTCTCCACAGCGGAACACAACAATAAAAATGAAACATACGATGCATAGAACAGAATTAAAACTCAATTAAGTGGCGATAATATACCTGTAAAATGATTGAAAAGAAAGAGAGACAATTTAATGACTTTCTACAGGAGCAGCAGCGGAATGGGGACGTTTCGCCCCCACCGTTTCGCCCCTACCGTTTCACCCCCACCGTTTGGCCCCCGCCGTTTCGCTTCTGGTCCCGATTCGCCCCCGACCCATTTTGCCCCCAAGTTAACATATGCCAATTTTAGAAATTACATTGGGTCCTTGTTCTTCATTGCATTAAATAACAGTGACAAGATGTGTTTGTTACGTCGTCACAAACGTTTATTTTACATACCTTTATTGTAGGATAAGTTGATAATTTAAATCATATCATTTCATTGTTATTGTAGATATCAATCTTCTATTGAAATGTGGAATGTGTATAACAGAACCTTAATAAATGATCGCAACAAGACGAATAATAACATAGAAGGCTGGCATCGCGGTTTTCAAAGTACTTGCGGTAATTTATTTCCAAATATATTTCAATTTATAAATAGTTTAAAAAAACAACAGTCTCTACACAGATATGAAATTTCACAATTATTATTAGGTGTTAGACCAACAATTAACAAAAAAATATAATGTAATTTCTACAAGAATTAAAAATATTTTAGAAAGTTATGGTAGGATAGATACTATGGATTATTTGTTAAGCATTGCCCATAATTTTGAATTTTAAAATATTTTATAATATGTATTATTTAATAAATATTATGTTTAAAATTCTCTATTATTTTAGGGGCCGAAACGGTCGAGATTGAAATGGTACGAGGGCGAAACATCCCGGGGCGAAACGGCGGGGGCTAAACAGTGGAGGCTAAACGGTGGGGGCGAAACATCGCATAACCGCAGCAGCGATGCGGCTTCTATCGTTAGGCATTTTGGAATGGCAAAAACCGTGCACCAGCACGGACCTGTACGCACCGTGGGAAGAACCCAGGATGCGGTCCGAAGAGGTGCGCGATCGTGCGCCATCCGTAGTAATAATAATAATAATAATTTTATTGTCTACTTGTCATTCAGACATGGACATTGTCAATATAATATACAAATTAGTACTTATTACAAACATTGTAAATATGTATATGGACGCTGAAACTTCTCATTCCGACATGGACATTGTCAATACAGGGCGATTCCACGAAAATGTCAACCTGACTCTAGTTTTGTAAAGATTTTCTTATGGGAGTAGTAAATATTTTTTTCGTAAGAGAGTAATATAAATTTGTTTAGTATACCTTTACTTTTTAATTGTAATTATTTTATCAATAAAAAAAGTCTATTAAAGTTTACCGAAATTTATACGTAGAACATCGTAAAAAGTTTGCAAGATGATTCATATAAAAAATAATATTTTAAAATGAAGTAAATCATTATTGGTACTATGGCTGGGAGAGGGTTTTCTTTTACTATCATTTTGAGCAAAATAATCTGAAATGTTTAATGTATTAAAAAAGAAATTGTGAATATTTATATACTAAGAAATGTTTGTCGCCTGATTGACGTTAATGCGAAAAGTTTGTTTAATTGATACGTATCCTAATTTTCGGGCAGCAACACAATATTGACAACGGCGTAGATACTTTCAATAATTTATTTAAACATAGGAATTCAGTTACCATGACGACCATGGCTCTCCCAATTACTGAAAATGTCCTAATTCACTGATGAACAGAAAAAAATAGACAAAAATGTGTCCTCAGATTATTTATTTAAAAAAATAATAGTGAGTCGCTTTTTGTGCCGGTGAGTGTATTTGTCAACTATAAAAATTCGTCCAACTCATTCGATTCCAAAGAAATAAATATTCTCTGTGATTAAGAAACACTAACAGCCAATTGAGTTGCAATCAGGGTTGAGCTGGTGTAAATCATTTGATGAAAATCATCACCGATTTTAATCAAGCGATTTTTATTTTTTTAAGTTTCTAAAATTAAGATTATCAGATTATCAGACCATACAGAAATTTTCAGAAAAGGGCCTCGAGAACAGAAACTCGAATCTTAGAGAAAAATGTACAAAACAACCCAACATAACAACATGTTCTAAGAGCAATAAACATTTTAAACTGTTGAATTTAAATGTCCAGTCCATTAATAATAAATGTCATAGTTTGGAGACCTTCATGGAGGAAGAAAAAATCGATGTAGCGTGTATTACTGAACATTGGTTACCCAATGATATTATAAACAAAATAACCATAGATAATTACTATATAGGGACCAACTTTTCCAGAAAAAAATTTTTACGTGGAGGAGTTGCAATATTAATAAGAAACAATCTGATAACTGAGGAAATTATGGAAATTAAAAATAACTCCATAGAAAAAGTAATAGAAATAGTTGGAATAAAAATGCCGGCCTTACGGACAATAGTTGTTGCTGTGTATAGAGTTCCGAATACAACCAGTGATCAAATAAATATTTTTACAAGTAAATTAATGGAAACTTTAGAATATATAACGAAACCGGAACATATAACGAAATTATTTATTGCGGGTGACTTTAACTTCGATTTCTTAGATGAAACTTCGAATGTAAGAGATCTAATAAATTTATTGAACAGCTATGGCTTACACATGACAATAAATGAACCTTCTAGAATTACAAAAAATACATCAAAATGTATAGATAATATCTTCACAAACGTAAATTATTCCAATCTGAGTACTCGTACAGAAAATCCTCATATCTCCGATCACCTGGCACAAATTCTAACAGATTCCTCATGTGAACGTTTTCACAAAGCTGAAAAATTTGAGACAGTTACGATTAGACCACAAAATGAAGTAAATACTTACTACTTTCGAACACTTCTTCAACAAGTAAATTGGACCAATGTATATGGATGCACAGACCTCGACGTGGCTTGGAGTACGTTTCTGGAACATATAAAAAATTGTTATAACGAAGCGTTCCCTGTAAAAGAATTTAAAAATAGAAGTACAAAGAAAAAAATTACCTGGTATAATGCAGAACTCAAAGAAATAAAAAATAAAGTAGAGGCGCTGTACACAATTTGGCTAGTGACTAAGTCGGAGAATGACGAAGAAAACTACAAAAACCTACGAAAAATTTATAAAAACGAATTTAAAAAGGCAAAACAAAATAAATACAATAACTTTATTGAAAATTCGGAAAACAGACAAAAAGCTGTGTGGACTTTAATTAAACAAGAAACAAAAACAAATAGCCGAAAGTCTGTTAGAGTGTAACAAAATAAACCATCATTTCGCATCCGTCGGAAAAGAAATAGCGGATAACATTAAAAGTAATGTGAATTTCAAAACTCTTTTGGCGAATCATGTAATAAAAAACGTGAAAAGTATGTTCCTGGAGGTTACAAATGAAGAAAAAATTCTTAAAATCGTAATGCAAATGAAAAGCAAGACAACGTCTGATATATATATAATATAACCACCAAATTACTAAAAAATATTATCCTCGATATTCTGACTCCACTTACTTTTATTATCAATAAATCAATTGAAACGGGACAATTTCCTGATAGTTTAAAAAATATATAATAATACCTGTGCTAAAGAAAGGAGACCTAAACTATTGTGAAAACTATCGTCCTATCTCAATATTACCTGCGTTCTGCGTTCTCTAAAATATTAGAAAGTGTTTTAAATATCCGGGTAACGAAGTTTTTAGATAAAAATGACTTAATAAACAATAAACAACATGCATATCATGCAGAAGCCCTTTACTTTAGTAAAGCGTTTGATAGCGTGGATCACAAAATTTTGTTATATAAATTAAAGTATTATGGTGTAAGAGGAATTGTATATAACATTCTAGACTCATATTTGGAAAACAGAACACAGAGGGTGTTTTTTAATGGCGAAACTTCCTACGAAACCAAGATCACGCATGGGGTGCCCCAAGGATCGATTCTAGGACCACTATTTTTCATAATTTATACAAACGATCTACCAGCGAACATAAACACATCCGAGATATGTCTCTACGCAGACGATACGGCGCTTTTGGTCAAGTCGAATACGCCATCAAGTCGGAAGCTACACTCAAAGAAGCTGATACATGGTTCAGAAGTACCAAACTAAAGATGAACATGGAGAAAACGCAGACCTTGAGATTCTCTACCAAAAGCACTACAGACATGCCAACTAAATTCCTGGGAATCTTCTTCGAAAGTAACAGATGATATATTTTCTTAATATACAGTTATTTCTACAGCATAGGAGCAAAACATTATCTGAATCATTCACTACCAGTTTATTAAACGCGTCAATCAGGCGACAAGTCCGACAACTAGGTAAGAAATCCTACCGGTAGTAGAAGGCTGTGAAAAAATTTATCGTTTGACAAAAAATATGCAATAGATACGTCAATTGTGACAGTGTTTCCGAAAGTTTTTGATGGTTATTTGCTAGCGAATTTTTTTGCCAAAATCGTTATGCCTTCAACATCGGCAAGCCGTATGAAGACATACATCGAACGATTAAAATCGTCTGGAAAATATGAAGAATATTTAAGAAAGAGAAGATTGGCTCAACGTACGTATGAGCTAAAACGTAGTGCCAAGACAAAGAAAGAGTTAAAAGAAAAAAAAAACCTTACAAAAACGCATGCAGAGATTGAATAAAAAGGAAAAGGTTGTCAAACAAGCAGATAATTGTAATATAAATGGTAAAGATTTTGTATTAAACTTAGGTTGATTCCTATTATGGCTTTGAATTTTTTTAGTATTTAATCCATACATGCCGTTAACGGCGTTTGCAAGCAGACAAGTTTTTGGAAAAGCTGTGAAGAAAGTTAGGGAAGCATTACCGATTTCGCCTAGAAAAAGAAAAACTGTGATAACAGAATTAGCAGTTCAAGAAGGTCTTTTGAAAGCACCTATGAAAGAAAACTGCAAGGAAGATAGTATTCACATTCGCGACTGTGTAACATTTTTCAGTAATGATACAGTATCTTATCAATGTCCAGGAATGAAAGAATTTATTATAAAGAAACAGTTTGGTCAAAAGATAAAAGTACAAAAGCGTTATTTGTTGGTGACACTCAAAGAATGTTATGCGATGTATAAAACAGAGTTCCCAGATATTTCGCTATCATTTTCAAAATTTTGTAGTTTGCGACCTCCACATATAATTTTAAGACAATTTATACCACACAATGTTTGTGTGTGTAAAATACATGAAAACGTTAGATTTCTTTTGGAAGCGTTATCAAAGAAAAGTTTGCCGGTTTCTACTGAATTCAAATTTTTTATTAAAAGTGTGGTATGTGATGAAAATTCTGCTTTATGTATGACTGGAAAGTGTTCCTCTTGCCCAAATTATTCGGTTTTCGACAATATATCTGAACCAATACTGAATGAAGCGCTGAAATGGAATGAATGGTACATTACTGATGGCAATGTGGAAAAGAAAATCAAAGAAGGTAGCATTTTGGACTGCGTGGAAACACTTAGGAGAAGTCTACCAGAATTTCTGCACCACACATTCATTAAACGGACTCAATCTGATTCATTTAAAGAGAAAAAAAAATAATGTAACTCCAGGATACTGTGTATTGCAAATTGATTTTGCAGAAAATTATTCTTGTCTAGAACGAAACGAAATTCAATCGGCTCATTGGGGGCATAAACAAATTACTGTATTCACTGCAGTTGCTTGGTACAATATAACAGGTTTAAAAGAAATTCAATCATTTGCAATAGTTTCTGATTATTTGGAACATGGACGATATGCTGTATACGTATTCTTAACTCGTTTACTTCACCACTTACAAAATATATTTGAAATGAAAAATATAGATATATATTCTGATGGAGCGGCAAGCCAATTCAAACAAAAGTATACTCTTTGTGGTATGACGTATTTAGCAGCTAAATTTAACTGTAAAATAAATTGGAATTTTTTTGCTACTTCGCATGGCAAAGGTGCCGTGGATGGTATTGGGGGTGAAGTAAAGAGGCAAGCCAGATTAGCAAGTATGGCATGTGTAAAAATTCAGTCAGCAGAAGATTTTTAAGAGAAATTTCTGGAAAAGTGAGAAATATTAAGCTATTGTTTGTATCACAAGAGGATATTTGTAAAGATAAAGAAGAACTTAACCGATTATGGATAAATATCCAACCTATTCCGAATTTACGAAAAATGCACTGTGTTCGTCACGTACAAGAAGGTGTGGTTACATATAGCGAAACGTCTGATGATTCTGCTGCCATTTGTCATCATCAGTTCATTCGTATTGGTAAAGAGAAGAAAAGATATAAATCTAATACCAAATGAAGTTTTTTTTTAATATTAAATAAAGAATTGTGTTATGTTTTGTTATGTGAATGTTTTAATTTTTTTTTTAATTATTTACATTTTCGTATCATTTTTAATATAACATTTTGCACTGTCGCCTGATTGACAGGAACACTGTCGCCTGATTGACTCGTTTTTCTAAATATTATAAAAGAGCCGTTGCAGGAGTAAAAATTTGCAACAAAGATTTAGATCAAGTGCACCTTTCAATCTTCAAATTATTTTACAGAATTCAAATAACATTTATAAATTTAGAGAAATATATATATATATATATAGTGACATCTAAAAGCATGACGTATAAATCCTGTCGCCTAATTGACGCTTACTTTGTACATAATATTTCATTTAAAAGAAACAATTTTTTAAAACATTACAAAACATTTTAACAAGTACATGGTATGCTCTTCTATCTGCGATTAAAAGAAAAAGTATTAATTCTTATTATATCTATGTGTAAAATTTAAATATACTACTTCAATAACTGCTATGTATGTCGCCTGATTGATGCTGGAATCGCCCTACAATAATACACAAATAATTTTTATTACAAAGATTGTATATGGACGCTGAACCATTGTATACCTTGTACATGTTCAAAAAATAAATAATAGTCATATAATAACTACTTGGTAACTATGCTCTTATTGTTTTGCAACATATTCGTCAAAACCGTAGAAGCAATGTGTCAGTAGATATAATTTTAATTCTTTGGCAAATTGTTTAGAACTTTCTATTCGTTTCAGGTTGGGAGGTAATGCATTATATGCTATAATCATTTTGTACTGAGGACCACGTTCATAACGAGACGAATGGTGATTGGGTATGGCGAGATCATAAGCATACCTCGTTGTCATAGTCGTCGACACATCGCAATTTCTTTTAAGGGAATAATGGTGCTGTCGGTGAAAAACTAACAGTCTGTAGATATACAGGCAGGGTAACGGCAAAATATTTAAGTCTTTAAAATAGTTTCTGCATGATGTTCGTGATGATAAGTTTAGCATACATCTGATTATTTGCTTTTGCATTGTGAACACCATATTAGAATAAGAGGATGATCCCCAAAATAATATTCCGTATGATAAATGACAGTAGACGTATGAGTAATAAAAAACCTTGACAATATCTAGACTAACCTTATTTCGTAGATGGTAAATTGCATAGAATGCCTTTCTCAGTTTAGCACATACGTCTGTAGTATGCTGTTCCCATTTCAGTTCTGTATCCATACTTATGCCAAGAAATTTTACGGTGTCATTTTCTGTTATAGTTTTCCCGTTGATTTTAATACTGATGGTTTCTGTTTTCTTACGTTTACTATGAAAGCCAACCATAGTGGTTTTTTCTGCATTTGGGTGCAGAGAATTTAAATTACACCAGTCTGTCATTTTTTTAACAGTATCATTAGCTATCGAGGAGAGGTTGTCAGTGGTCGATTCACTGAAGATACACGTGGTATCGTCGGCAAACTGATATAGTGAATTTATTCCTAGATGTGTATTTAAATCATTGGTATATATTAGAAACAGAACGGTACCCAAGATAGAGCCCTGTGGAATTCCTTGGGTAATTACAGCCGAAGGGGATAATATATTTTTACGTGTTCCTTTTACTACTGTGTTGATGTTAACTCTCTGTGTTCTATTATTTAGGTATGACTCAAAAAGGTGCAGAGCTCTGCCCCTAATACCGTACGCGTACATTTTATCTAATAGTATTTTATGGTCGATTGAATCGAACGCTTTGGATAAATCAAAATAGACACCCGTTACTTTATTGTTCTTTTCCAACTCCTCCAGTACAAAAGTCAAGGATTAGTACTATCCACGGAAACATGCACCGTGGGAAGCCGGCTTAAGTCGTATCGTAGCCAAGGAATTTGCTTAATTTTTTTATGATCATGACACACAATTTATTGCTCCGTATCCTTGAGATCAACAGTTTAGTTTGTGAAAAGTGGTTGAACGAGTTAAAGTTAAATACGATTACTATTTTTTGTGCTTAGTATTACTTATTAAAATGCCGCAATTCACGAACGGCGACAGAACAGATGCTCCTCATCTACGGCGAAGCTCGAGAAACTGAAAAAGCCCGGCGGATTTATAACATATATCCAAATCAATGCAAGAACTTTTACAGCTAATATCCCAGCATTTATGCGATTATGGAATGTTTCGAAGGTTTCGTGTGTGTATCGCTAATGATGGATGCCACTTTGAACAGTTGTTATAAACATTCCTAAATTAATGTACTGTATAACCGGTTATAACCGAAACCGATAATCGGTTTGACATCCCTACTTGAAACGGATTTTCTCTGAGATTTGCTAAGGCACGTCGAGTGACTTATAAGCTCTTGAAACAGCTTTCCGAAGGCCTGCCTTTGTGATACGGAACAGGTATGTTTTGTTGGCCATTTTGGGCGTTTCCGTGAGTAATGCGTAGACTAAACTAAATACAGTAAATAAAACTATAAATATATTGAAGAAAAAATCTTGAGTCTCGGTCATAAGTTTTATTCTTTGTTTTACAAAACGTTTTCGAACCCGGCCGGGTTCGTCGTCAGTGTAACTAGAATACAATGTAACAGTTTAGGATTGCGTAAAGAACATGTTTAGTAAAAACAGAATGTGAAAAAACAATATTTTACAGCAAATTCAGCGAGTCTTTCCACTGCCGAGAAAGGGGGGAGACTGAATCAAGTAATTGCAATTAGTCATTTTTATCTCTCACGTTTGCCGGCAGAGAGAGAAGTATTAAAATTGGATGATAATACGGATTTAAATTGTTGTAATCCGTCCTTACGGAATTAGGATTATTTATAATAAAGCACATTTCTAGCGTGTTGCTTTTTTGAAAATTTTTTTCTTGTTTTAGGGTACTAACATTGTCAAAGTTAAATTTATGTAAATTATTTAACGAGTGATTTACTAGCATAGAGTATTCAGAGTTATTGTTTTTGATATTGTAATTGTGATTGTACATTCTAGTTTTGACATAATTTTTGGTTTGTCCTATGTAGACACCATTGCATTCAAGACAATCAACTTTGTAGATGACATTTGATTTGTTATTTGTACTTATTTTGTCTTTTAGTTTGCTGAAAAATATTTTTTTGTTGTTGTTGGTTGATTTTCCTGTGAGAGTTATGTCATATTTATTTAATTTTCTTTTCAGAAATTCGAAAATGTTTGGAATGTACAGGAAAGAAAGAAATTTTTTGTTGGGTTTATTTTTGTTATTTTGTTTATTAGGGTTTTGATTAGATTTTAATTTAGTCAGTCTACTTTTTATAACAGAAGTGATTAGATTGGGTGGATATTGATTTTCTTGTAAAATATGTTTGACAAGTTGTAGATTTTCTTTGTGAAATATTGTCACGATTACGAGAAATTTAGATATTATTAATTGATTTAAAATGTTTTTACTGTGTTATTTACTGAATCTGCACACTCCGCGAACCGGACTTTCAACGCTTTGTCGTTGAACTTACAGGTTCATCGGAGTTGCCGACGTAGTAAAATAACTGGAGCAATGTGTAACTGGTTTAACGAAAAAACAATTAGCTTGCGTTCCAAATAAATTGGTAACCGCATAAGAAATCCTGACACCACCTTTTCCGGATTAGTAACTACGCGTATCCACCGAATTTAGTGGACTTTTGGTCATGACGTCATGTACATCTTTAGTATATAAGACACACATTTGTTATAATATATTATCAGATATCTGGTCGTCTTCAGAGGAATAACAGTAGCCGCAAAGCAGTGATAATCGAAAGCAAGTGGACAAGCAAGTGATCAAGTGAATAAGTGCACGAAGCGAGACTCTACGAGCCAAGGGCTGGCTTCGGAGGCCAGACCCACTCCAAGCTTAGATGCTATAATTAAGTAAGATTAGATTTATTAAAGTAGCATGAATGAGTAATAGATAATTCCGAATAAATATAAGTTCCGACATCAGTAAATATAAATCCGTGATAGTTAAATTAAGTTTAAGGCTAAAGACAGTTTATTTTATAACATAGCGTTTAATAAAGACATTTTAGTTCTAACATAAAATAGCGTTCCATTTAATTTAAACAAAACTGGTAATACTTTAAACGTGACAATATGTTATCTGAAAGTAAGATGGCTCTATCAACCAGGGCTGTAATAACTGAGACCTTTTGGTTTTTAGGGTGATTAGAATTAAAGTTAAGATATCTGCCTGACCAAGTTGATTTTCTATACCAATTCGTTATGATATGTCCATTTGTCTGTTTTATTATACTAATATCTAAAAAATTTATTGAATTATCCTTTTCTATTTCTAATGTGAACTGTAAACGAGTATGAAAATTATTAAAAGCATTCAAAAGGTTATTGATTTGATCAGTCTGCAAAATGAGTAAAATGTAATCAACATATCTTTTATATCACAAACTCTTTTAAATGGCGCATAAACACTTAACGTTTCGCAGTCGCTTCTGACGAAGCTGTCGAACGACTGCGAAACGTTAAGTGTTTATGCGCCATTTAGTGTCCGTTTAAAAGAGTTTGTGATACAATTTTCATCGGACAAGAACCAGCTTTAATTTAAATATCTTTTATAGAAAAGTGGCTTAGTACTGAAAGAATCTAAAATTTCTGTTTCTACATATTCCATTACAATATCAGCTATCACAGGACTGACAGGAGATTCCATAGGTAATCCATGTATTTGTTTGTAAAACGTATCATTGAATTTGAAAAAAGTTATTTATTACCATCCTAAGTCCGTCCATAAATTGGGTTTTATTTAAATTGGTAAAAGTGCTAATTTTATCCCATTTACTTTCAATTAACTCTATAGCTAACTCGAGGGAGTCGTATCGTAGCCAAGGAGTTTGCTTCATTTTTTCTGATTGACACTCAATTTACTGCTCCGTATCCTTTGGGATCAACAGTTTAGTTTGTGAAAAGTTGTTGAATGTGCTTAGTATTACTTATTAATTGAGAGATGCTAAAAATTAAAACGTCACCGAATACCTCTCACCAGAATCACACATCGAGTTCGCAGTGTTTGTCCAGTGCCGTTCGCTTGTGATGCCGCAAATGGACAGAGAAGATCGATTCTTAAAAATCGATATTTTTCTCTCCGATTCTCAACTTTCGATTAATCCTCTCTCGAATAAATCGATTCGTGAAAATCGATGCCAACTTTTTTAGTTAGCTTACGTATTCGATAAAGAGATATTTATAGTATGTTCCATAAATCAACTTTTAATAACCAGTGGTTTGGTTACGGTTAATGTTGGTTATTGAAAAAGCAGGTTATTTATGAAACGCTACGGTCATCATCGTTCACCTCTCCGAAATAAACAACATAACCTTATTTTTTATTTGGAAAATTAGGGTGTTGCTGTTGTCTTTAGTCGCATTGCTATTATTTATCATATTACGTACTGGATTATGAATGTAAATAACTGTAAATCATATAGAAAAATTTTTGCGGAATCATTTTCAACATCTGATGAAAGTGAAAGCAACAGTAGAATTTGAATTTCCAAAAGATAAATGTTTTTGTAAAATAATTAATATCAAATATGTACTATTTCACTATTCCAAACGACTCATCTATTGTTGATCGCAAAATATCGCACGGTTCAGTTTTACGCTGAAAGTATGAATTTTGTGTTCAAAAAGGTGTTGAACAGCTACGTTTTAAATATCTTTGCTTTTGAGCGGCAATTGGTTTTTCTACTTTTATGTTCAATAATATTATTATTGCCAGAAACCGTATATGTAACAAAACTTGTATAACGATTTTTTGAGCTTCATGAATGCACAATCAAGTTTACACAGTACAAATTCTGTACAACACTTTTTTGAACACGACTGTACTTGCATGTAAGTAGCATTTTTAAATTTTCTTGGGTAAGATTTGTTTGCTTTGCATTTAACAAAATTATACACCTACAAAACAATAGCTTTTTATGCGCCTGCAAGTGTAATTTCAAACTCAAACGATTCTCTCCAATATATCCGCTCCGCAATACACGGCTCGAATGAGGACCGCGGACCTCGCTTCTGCCGCATGTAAAAGTAGTGGGAGGTGATAACTATTTTCCGCATCTCTCTACTTATTAAAATGCCGCAATTCACGAACGGCGAGAGAACTGATGCTCCTCATCTACGGCGAAGCTCCAGGAAATACTGAAGAAGCACGGCGGTTTATGGAAACACATTTCCAAATCAATGCAAGAACATTTACAGCTAATGTCTCAGCATTTACGCGATTATGGAACGTTTTGTGTGTGTGTCGCTAATGATGGATGCCCCTTTGAACAGTTGTTATAAACATTTCTAAATTACTGTAGTGAACGTTTGAATGTGTTCTTCCACACAGATATTATTCGGTGCCTTTGTATATTAGTCACGGCTGCGATGTTTATTGCCTACGATCAGCGAAGCAGATTCCGTAAGTTTTTTGTTGTTTCATGACCGTCGTATAAGGGGCGGATAAAATAATTTTCCTCCTTGTTATTTTTTTTTTTTTTAAATTTTAATGGGGTTAAAATTTTTGCAGTTATTTTACAAGCAGCCTGTATATTCAAATAATAAAGTGTGGGAAATGAAAGTAGTTACTAATAATATGGCTGTATAATAGGAGTCACCAGTTTGAAGCAAAGAAAAGCAAAAAAGTTCCAGTTTGAAACGCTTTATTTGAATTTACTCTGAATTTCAATTTTGCGACATAACACCTTAATCCACTTGTGTCTTCAATTGGTAAATGATTTTATTGAAAAGAATAACGTTATTGAACAAACAATTCAAATATTAAAACTTTTCGTAGGCCAGGTTTAGATAAAGAGAAAGTGTGGTATAAAAATTATCGGGTCGTATTTTTAAACGATGTTTGTCAAAGTTTTAATAATTTTAAAAAAATTATATAATTAAAAGTTTCTCTTTTGAGGTCGTGCGCTGCAAACGAAGAAGTCTCAAGAAGCAATTGGAATTAGGAATAGTGAGGTTCATTAGCTAAATGTGAGAGCTTTTACGTAATTGGAGTTGCTGAGTTGTCAAGATAAAAAATATAAAATATAAAAGCCACTTTCTCCATAAATTAAGACTTAATAGAAATCAAATTATCTAGTTCTACTGCACATTGTAACTGGATTCATTTATTTTTCCTGGGTTTTGTAATTTTTTTATTTTATTTTTTCTGTGGTGGTTGCCCAACGGGGTCCTAAGTCAAAGACCACCCCGAGAAAAATCCCGAGTGCGGTTCGAACCGATGACCATGCGATTGCAAGGCCGGTCCTCTTACTACTGGACCGTTCAGGCGTTGCCTAATTATTTACTATTGTTAATAAAAATTAAGTAACTAAAATGTCCAAACATTAAATTAAACAAGATTCAAATAATACAAACAAGAAAACCAAATTAAATAACGAAATTAAAAATTGCCAGAAAACTATAACTGATCGAAAAATACAACTTTATTCTCTACATACGCAAAACTGTCAACTTGACACTGGCAACTGCGATCTTGACATCAACTGAAAATGACGTTTCGCATATGAAACGGTCGCGAATTTGTTTATAAAACAAAAAGCATGTTCTTGATGTAACTAATTTTACATGGATATTTGCAATTATGTTTCTTGTCATTTGAGTCGTGATGAAGCTGTTTTGAAATGATAAATAACAAATGAATGTACAATTTCGAGGAATTGAAACTGAAAGCAATAACGCCAGACCTTACGGTTACTCAATAGGCCATATAACAAGGGCGATAGTCGTAAATTCTTGTCGCACTTGAGTTACTTTCAATGTTTCCTTGAGTTGACTGTCATATAAATCTGTCACGCGAGTTTCTAATGCACGTCTGTTGTTCTTTAGAAATTGGGCAATTTGACACACATAAGTTCGGAAAGAGGATACTACTATTGAAAATTATACTTTGCACAGTCAGCGGGAACATAAAAATGTCAAGAAAGTATTTGAAATTTAGTAGTTACAGACTTTGAAGGCGCACATGTGGACTTCAGGGGGGGGGGCGTCGTTGTGAAAGTTTAGGAAAACACATTCCAAGAAACGGGGGGCGTTTATTTTTCTGAATGCTAAACGCAGTTCTATTGGTCAAGAGGTGTTTTGAATTTGTTTTCTGATCGGAGGGAGGGGAATTAATTTTGGTTCAGCCGAAAAATGAAAATTAAAATTACAGGGAGATAGCTTCGAGCTTTTAACACGATCAGTCATATCCATTTGGCTTGGCGAATTGCTTTGGGTTACTTACTTGTTTCTCTGATTTAGTTTTCACCGTAGAATTTTAATCATTTTTTCGGTACGCCTAAAATACCAGTGTTTGAGAGGCAATTAAATGAAATGAAATAACACGGTCTCGCGCACGGTAAATCAATCGCGGGTGTATTTAAAACTTGGTGCAGTGCGTGTATTGGATTTTTATTTCGCGGCGCGGATTTAGGTAATCTGATTTAATTTGTATCTTTATTCATTACATACTTGGTGGTATAGATTGATTAAAAATCATTTTAATTCCCGCATTCATTTGTGGCCAGATAATCTGTAAATTTCAGTACTTGTCTGGCTTGTACATTTTTTCTTACTAAAGTGTTTTTCAGTTGATTTCCAACCGAGTTTAAAAGTAAATAAGTTGCATCCACATTAGTGGAGTTGATTGACCATTGTTGTATAAATTATTAGACTAGCTTGCTTGGCGTTCTGTAATTTAAATCGACCAGAGGTAGTCAACCGACGCTCCCAATCTATAGTGCAATCCATATACAGTGTACTCTTGTAAAAGTAGTTAATCCCCATGGGCGATATTATCTGGCAAGTTGGAAATACTCAAACAAAGGGTTTTTCGATTTGCGCAGTGAAGTCGACTGGTTTGTACCACTGGTCTAAGGCAAGTCTAGATCTGCCGCTAAAACCAAGTGTGACCAGCACCAATTAATTTCCTAAGTCAAGGCCAATTAGTTGCCGATACTAGTGCAGTAAAATTACGAGTCCAAACAATTCTAAATCACATAGTCATAGCCATCTTCTCAACCGAGTTTCCCTCACACCCTGTATGTGGACCAGAGTGTAGTCTTTGTCGGGAGATCTGCGGGTTAATTAGAAGTAATTCGCTGTGAGACCGAAAGATCATAACTACCCATAGTAGAGCATCAAATAAAACGGTAAAATAATTGTCATTGCGTATAGGGATAAATAATCGTCGAAAACAACGCAATCAGAGGTTAACAAATAAAGTGAGAGTCACTGTACCTCCACCTCTTGGCGATAGGAACGGTTGAGAATTCTCCCTCTTCGCCGCGTTATTAGGTTAGAAACAAAGCGATTACTATTGACTCTCTCGCAAATTGATCGCCGGGCGGCATTTTGTATCACATACTTCCCCGAGTATCTGATTAATTAATTAATTACGTTCATTAAGAAAGGACACTGTAGGCACACGGTCACACTGTGCGTTGGTTGATATACAGAGCGGGTCTTCGAGTACTATTGAAGTGGTAAACACGAGTACCAAGACCGATCAACTTAATTGTTGATGTAAATTGAATAACAAGGTCATCACCATTGTTTGCGACAAGCATAAAACCACCAGCTGTGTAATTGAAAACAGTTAGTTCGTCACGATATTCGAACGCGAAAGCCGTTAAACGAATTCTACTGTATTTCTTACCAATCATAATTTTTTCTTGTGTGTTCCTCTGTATTGGATTTGTTTTAAACGACAAGGTTTTACGCTCAATTTTTTAGACTGTAGTGCGGCTAGAAATCGGAGTTTTCCCTTGTTTTGCAATAAATAATTAATTAAATTTAAGTCCGTATTTTATTTATACGTATCCAATTCCCGCTATCTCATAGTTATTATCATCTCACCAGGATTCGAACCAGGGAACCGACATAAGTAGAGTCCGTCACTAATTAGAGATCACGAGGCATTAATTATTGAAAGTTGTTTGGAAATATCAACAAAGGGTTACCTCAGGGAATTTCTTAGAAGGGTCGCCGCAGGGCGTAGTGTTATTGTAGGCCAGTAGTGCATCCGTAGAATTGCAGAGATAAGCGCCGTCTAGCCGTAGGAGATTAGGCAATAAAAACCGACCTTTTTTCTTAGAAATTCTGACCGAGTCTTTAACCTTACGGTAAATACGCATTAAATTCTTGCAGACGGCCAATTCTCCAGTTGCCAGTCAATTAATTTGCTAATAAATTAACTTTGTTTATTTGTTTGGATTTATTTATTACTTATTTATTTGTCCGTAAAAGTCAACAAACAAGAGTAGCACATCGGCGTGTTACAGATATAAATGTACATATATCCGTTTCCGGTCTTTTCGGTAAGCGGCGCCTGCGGAGAAACATTTGAAGTAGTAATCTAATAGGTCATGTTTTTTCGATTTTGGTGTCTTAACGAGTGCATTATGGAACCCATTTGAGTGTCATAAGGTAGCTCATTAAAGCATCTAAAATATTATTTTGTTAGGTTGGCGACAGCATATGCTGTATAAAGGGTGACTGAAATTTGAGGGCCAATATGGGGATCTCGCTTATTATAGGAGATAGAGAATCGGTTAAATGCAGGTAAAGTTGCCAAATTTCATGGCGACTAATAATCTGTTAAGAAATTTGAAATATCTCGAACGGTTTCTTCACAATCGAAGAAAAACGAAACATTGCGATTTTCAAAAATCGGACATAACTTCTTTATTTATGATTTTTTTCAAAATCTGTGGAAACATTCCTGAAGCAACTTTTTACGCTTGATTGAATGACGAACGTACTTTATTTTTAGAGCGATTCATTTTTGTTTTTCCAGAGCCAACTTCATTTTTTCTTATGGGCGCGATTTTTGTCGTTTAGACAGATAGATATCAACTTTCCTTCTGAATTCATTTGTTTGCACACTTGCTATTTTATTTTAATTTTCATTGAGAAATTTTGAAAAAACTGAAAACCATAGAAAACAACGTACCATATAAAACTGTTTTATTCAAAAGGTGTGGTTATTTTCAATGTATGGTTTTGGTCGCTAAATTAACAGAAATCACTGAATATTTAGGGAGCAATATCTTTATTTATCTGTTACAAACATCGTGTTTGTTAGCGTCAGCATACTTTTGGTACGTATATATAATTTAAGCCCCTATAAAAATTTTGATCCAATTAAAATCATTCAATAAAATATCATGTTGTTCATTCAGTTAAATTAGAATTAGAAATATTTTGAAAAATGATTTAGGTATCAGATTCAATTAAATTAAATTAAGTGTGGCATTATTCGAAGAGTCGGTTTTTCGAATATCCGAGTAATCGGTTTTTGGATATTCGAATAGTCGGTTTTAACCGTTATTTGGATAACCGGGTATATCCGAAACCGGTTCTTAAAGAAACCGATAATCCAGTTTAAATTCTTTCAGCACTAATCAAAACCGCAGACGCACTCAAGAACGCGCGTAGGTTTTCAAACAACAGGCGTTGCGTTCTTGTGGTAGGTCTTTTCTTTATTTCCAAAAATATTGCCGAAAATATTTACTCCAAAATATTTTCTTGACAAATGCATACGATTCACCTGAAGTAAAGTATTTCGTAAAACATGTCACATAATCGCGACACAACATGAGTAGTTTCTGACCTGTAAATTGTGCCGTGGATAGCAAATAGCAACGAATACTGCTGCCCCATGAGTTATCACACACGAGATGCCAGTCAGTGCGGACAATAGCGTGTCATCGCAAACTTGCAAAATTTTTGGCTGCAAGTCGGCTGGATTGCAATGGCGCCCCCGAGCATATTCTGTATAGCTATTTCGGGGCCTCATCAGCAGAACAGTAGCTCGAGAACTCCATTGCAACCTCGACGGCCAACAAGACATACGAAACAATTATTTCGTAAAAATTATATAAAATAAGGATAACAACGGCGCGACTTTGAACACCTGCTTTAACTTAAATAAATAAAGCATTTTCATTTTATTATTTTTTTATTATTTATCATTTTATTATTTTATTATTTCACTGAGATCGTAAATACTATGGGAAACGATAAAGGTGACCGACTGCAAACTAGCGCTCGGCAAAACATAACCGAAGAATGTGCTATTCAAAGTAAAGGTTTCGAAAAAAAGAAACTGCATAAAAACAAATTAAATTCGACTACTGCCCCAATAAATAAAAAGCCTATAACGGCTAAACAAGTCTCTCAAGCAATTAAATTTTCGGAAGAAAAAGTAATGGACGATCATGTGCTGTCGAAGAGCAAAACATCACCGGCAGAAGATGAAAAATGGATTACACCTACTCACCGCAAAAAACATAACACTAGTAACAAACCGATCATTGGGACTGCGGTAAATTATGGTAACTTAAAGGCAAAAAATGTCGCACTTACACGTTTATAGGTTAGCCCCCGAAACAACAGCAGCGGAGGTGGCTACTTCCTTGCAACTTCATTGTCCGGAAGTTCAATGCGAACAGTTAAATTCATGCTGTCCAGAATTATACTCATCATTTAAGGTAAGCGTGCATGAGGAAAATTTTAAAAAAATTAACGATCCACAATTCTGGCCAGCTGGTTGCAGAATCAATCGGTTTTTTTTCCGGCGTCCAGTCAAGAACAAGATGACATAAACAATCTATGGAATTTAAGCAAAAAAAAAAAATTCCGAATCGGAAATAGTTTGTACATATAAATTTTCTAAGATCTGTATAAAAATTCTAAATGTCAACGTACAATGCCTTTTAAACAAGAAAGCCAATTTTCAAGTATTTGTTCAAGAAACTCTACCTGACATAAGGTCTGTTCGTTTGTACTGCTCGGAGTTACTCTAAAAGTTGTAAAATGTAGTTTTCAGTCAAATTCGTTTCTCTCGCGTCGAAAAAATTTCGAATTTGACTGAAAACTACATTTGACAACTTTTAGAGTAACTCCGAGCAATACAAACGAACAGACCTATAATCTGCATTACTGAACATTGGTGCTACAATGAAGGCTACAATATTGTGTCATCGTACTGTAGATTCAATCACAGTCATGGTGGATCCATGATTTACATAAAAAACAGTGAAGATCACTTCAGTGGTGCTTATGAAATGGACTGTACAACATACGCAGAAGACTTTCATTTTGAATGCTGTGCGTTTAAGTTTGTAATTGATACAGTGCGATATGGTGTGATCTGTGTTTACAGATCTCCAACCGGGGACTACCATAAATTCATAAAAAAAGCGTACGAAATTCTCGTATACTGTAGTAAGCTGGTTGACAAAATATATTTCTGTGGCGATTTTAACATAGACTATTTAGCAAATTCAGATCAAAAAAATCTTCTGGTGGACATTTTCATGTGTTTTAACTTAGACATTTCATCGGAAGAACCTACTAGAACATTTACCAACAAAAATGGATCTACAAGCTCAACAAAGATCGATTACATTTCTACCAACAATCATGATAACATGAACAACACCTATGTTATTCAACCAAACTTGGGCGATCACTTAGCGCTGCTCCATAAGTTTACGGTAGTTAAAAACTATGCTATAGACAATAATGCTAGTCAGCAGATGTGCAGGAAAGTTAATCAGTCTTCACTCATTGTATTGCTTTCAATTATGAACGATGTAAAATTTGATCACATGTATAATTCAGTCACTGAAAATGTAGATGAAATTTATAATTCTTTTTCAAGTACTTTGTTATCAGCGGTTAATCTTGCTTGTCCTGTAACGTTAAAACAAAGATGTAATTCAGAGAAACTTAATGCATGGATAACTCCACAAATTGTTTGCTCAAGTCAAAACTTAAGAGATCTTTTTGTGTTGCAAAATCGATCTAATGACATTTGTTTACGCCAGATTTATAGTATAAAAAAGAAAGAACACAAATCCCTCATAGAAAATACTAAGAAATTATATTATTCAAAAACCATTGACAATTCAGATAACAGACAAAAGGCTGTATGGAAAGTGATCAACTTAAATCTGGGTAAAACTAAGAACCCAAAAAAAATCAAATTGAATATCACCCTCTTCGCTGATGACGTATCGGTGGTGGTCTTTGCGCGGAGCCTTGAGGAATTAAGATCTAAGTTAAATTGTGTAGCTAGTCAATTTAGTAACTGGTGTACAAGAAATAACTTGATATTTAATCCAGATAAAAGTGTGTGCATTCTTTTTCGTTGCAAACAAAACAACAATAGTGTAATGTTTTCCATTGATAATTCCATAGTACGTTCGACCACTACCACTAATTTCTTGGGCATCCAGCTGGATGAATTTCTTAACTGGGAATTCCATCTGGATTATGTATCAAAGAAACTAAATAGCGGCTTCTACTCTATTCTACAATTGAAAAACGTTGTGTCTAGAGACTGTTTGATAAACATGTACTACTCATTAATTTATTCGCATTTGTCTTATAATGTAATTTTATGGGGTAATGCTGTAGACTGGATTAGAATATTTGTAGCACAGAAACGTGTATTAAGACTCATATTCAATGTAAAACCGGGCGAAACTTGTAGGACCGCATTTAAACAACATGCAGTCTTAACATTCCCATGTATATATATACTGAAATGTTTGTTATATGTGAAGAAGAACATTAATAGATTTGTTTCATGACTATGAGACTCGCCATGGCAGTCGATTGTGTGTAGTGGCACATAGTCTAGCTAAATATGAAAAGTCCCCTGTTTATGTTGGGATAAAAATGTTTAATAAACTTCCCCAAAATGTAACTTCATTACCGTTAACAAACTTCAAAAATAAGATAAAACATATTTTGCTGGAAAGGTGCTACTACTCCATCAATGAATACTTAACAGACGATTTATACCTATTGTCATAACTACTATTAGTACTTTAATTACTGACTCTGTATACATATGATACATTGATGTATCGTGACTTGTCAATATTCCCCTGGAATCAAAGGCAGAAATAAATGATTATGATTATGATTATGATTATCGTATAGTGGCCATAACCGTAATGTAAAATTTTATGGCACATCCCTAATTCTTTCAATTTGTTTAATGGATTTAATGTGATTTTTCCTTCTTTTTTTCCCATCTCCATTCTATTCCGCTCACTGTAATTTTATTGTATCTAATCTTGCCTTTCCCTACTTCCTCATGTGTCTTTTCCCTTATTTGCTTTTGTTTTCCTCTTTCGTATTTTGTTGGCTCTTCCTGGAATACTCGTATAAATATATCATTTCAGTTTATATTTTTCTTCAAAACTTTATTTTCCCTTCTTAATTTTCTGTCTATTTTGGTAGTTGCTTTTTTAATTCTAACATCAATTTTTAAATGTTTCTTCTTTAAAATTTTCAGAATATCTGGGGTTTCTGCACCCATTTGCATTCCACTTAATCTTACATTGTTCGTTCTCTGCTTCCATTTTTCGCCTAACTTCTCTCAGTTCTGCCTTCATTTCTTTGTTTTCTTTCCTCAAAGAGTTGAATTTAATCTTCTGTAAATACCTTTAGAAATGTTAAAATGTGACTACTAAAATTAAACGGTTATTGATTAGAAATAATTAGAAAACTATTTCCTGCAAATTATTGGTTGAACATTAATGGTCAATATAAAATATTTAACGATCAATAATAAGCAGTCATTATTGGTTTACTGTCGTATATTGATTAATGATTCTATTAAAAAAAAAACGCATTAACGAGGAAAAACGATATTTTTTTAATTTCCTCTGGTGTAGTTTGATGCAATATACCACATAATATACAAGGTGTTCACGGGAAGCCGCTACAATAGCTAACATTTTTATTTGAATTTTTAATTTTCAATTGTTTTCAACTTTTTCAAATGGAATGTTATATTTTTCAACATCGCATCGCGTTCAAGGCGTCAAATTAATTATGTCTCTAAAATATTACCTGAGGTGGCGTCCTGAAACTTTTCTAATTTAAGCTACCTCGTAAAAATTCAAATAAAAAAGTTAGCTATTGTAGCGGCTTTCCGTGAACACCCTGCATAGGTTATGACATGAGAATTGTCAAATCACGACTAGGTGAGTCAAATCAAGCTTTCTGCATTTATAAGAACGCTTCTTCCTTATATCTATCTTTTTTCTGTTACAGGTGTCACTTGTTTTATTTCGCAATGAGTAGGTCTTTGAATTAGAAGACATGTAAAGCATAACTCTATCCTTTTCTTATTTACCGGTGAAAAGGAAATAATACTGAAATATTTGTCGGTTATAACTTCGGTACTTATGATGCAACAGTCTTCTTTCGTGATTTCCATAGTAGTTACCTTTGCACTACCCATGTAAATATACGAAGTGCCACCTTAGGAAAATAAGGAAGGCAGTACCCTAACATCAAAATATAACAAGTGTTCAACAAAAAAAATTGAGTTAGTCTTGGAAAAAATCGTACGTCGTATCTTGCATATTCATTTGTCACGTGTCAAAAAATTTAATTAACTTCAAAATGTTTGTATGCGGACAAAATCTAGCTTTTAATCGTTAATTGCAGTTGTGGGACGACACATATTCGTTGGCGGAAGTGACCAACGAAAAAAGTATGTAATATTTCCGTTTTAAAAAGAATTTATAAAAAAAAAATTGTCTGAATTCCGTCCCTTCGCATAACCTAAATTTTATATTCTGACAGTACTTACGATAATCACAACATCTGTACAATTCAATCTGCAATATGTATCAAGCGATTCAAAAAAATTTTCATTTTAGGTTGGCTGTGGAAGAAAAAGTCATGTCTTTGATTATATCTAAATTTTTTAAACGTCAATTTATAAGACAGTTCATAATATTTGGTTTCATTTATTATTTAAAATGGTTTTCTCAGAACAACAAAAAGCGTTCATGTTAGAAGCGTATTTTAGTACTGGACAAAAAATTAATGGTCAATTTTATGATAATTTGATGCACTCTGTAAATTTATTTCGTGAAACTGGAAGCATAGCAAAAAAAAAGTAGCGGCCGTCCAAAGAAAACAACTGCTGATGCCAAACAATATGTTCAGGAAATCATTCAAGACCAACCAAAAATTTCTGTACGTGCACTTTCACAACAAGTTGATCTTTTGTATTCAACTTGTCGAAAAATCTTGAAACCAGATATACATTTTTAGTTGTGTCTTCAAGAAGATGGAGGTCTCTTTCAACATTTATTATGAAGTTAAAAATAATTACCTATCTAAGTAAACGTTAATTTTCATTATAAAAACACTGAAAATCGCTAGAATAAGAAAAGTTAGGTTTTCTGGTGACAGTAATGTCACATGAGACATGACAGCCAGCGCGAAGCGAAGAATCAATTTACCGCGTACGTTTAAATTCCATGGCCTGCACAGAATGAAAATTTTATGAATGGCATGTTACTTTTGTTTCCAAGGCTGACTGAGGATTTTATTCAACTTTCGATACATTAAAATTCGAAATGCAATTTATTGCGAAGGGATGATATAGAAGCAAAGGTGAGATTGAAATTGAAAAGAAACCCAACGAAAGTAAGTTACAGCAAATGGTGAAAGTACGACGACGTTTCATATTATAATATCCGTCGACACCAGCCGGCGTCAGACTGTCTCTTGCGTCACAGCCGTCTAGTCGACACACCTTAGGTGACAGTCGAGAAAGTGCTGCCGGAAGAATAAACTAGACCAGACAGCCCGTCGCGTTCCAGGCCATTCTCGAAGAGAGAGCCGGTTTATAAATGCACGCGGCCGGGGGTGGAGGACAGTTTGAATGGAATTTAGCGTTAGACAATTCGCGACAATTAAAGTCGCGTCATAAACTTTCGCTCGGCTGTTAAAATAAATTAGGATTAAGTTTGTAAATTATCTAGTGTTAAATGTTAGTGTTAATTAGTTTGCTTTTAAATAAATTAGTTTATTAACTATTTCGTGTTTTGTTTTAAAATAAAAATTAATAGAACCCGTTACATTGGTGCCAGGTGTGAGGTCCGTGAAAATAAATAAACAATTAAAATTGAATTAAATTTAAACAAATTATTAAACAAAGTGCAATGTCGGAAAAAGGAAAAAAAACAATGGCTTCAAAGAAAGTGCTGTTAAAAGAGTTAAAAGTGAACGACTTAAAAGCCGAATTAGAAGTGCGCGAATTGGGAATTTCCGGAAAGAAATATATTTTGCAACAAAGACTTCACCAAGCGCTACTAGAAGCAGGAAAGGACCCGGAAACCTTTCTTTTTGAAATCTCGGGCGGTCCTGCAGATTTAAGTAAGATATTAGAAGATAAATTAAAAGAATAATCTGGAAATTTCAAGGACGAATTGCAAAATAAATCGTTGGAACAATCTGGAAACTTCAAAGATGAATTTCAAAATAAATTAAAGAAGCAATCCGGAAATTTAGAAGCTAAATTGCTGGAACAATCCAGAAATTTAGACGAAAAGTTTAGAGAACAATCCGGAAATCTGGAAGACGACCTTGGAAATTTGAAAAGACGATCTAGGTAAATTAATGGAATATTCCAGAAACACGGAAGAAAATGTGAAAACTTTAGAGGAGAAACTTGAAAATAAATTGATACAACAGTCGACAGATCTGGAAAGTAAATTGCTCGAACAATCTAGAAATTTAGAAGATAAACTAGTGGTGAAAATATCAGAAGAGACGAAGAATCTGCAAGAAAATGTGGAAGAAATACTATTCCAGCAGGGCAACAAAATTAAGAATCTCGAACAAATCATGACACGGTTGCGAATGTTCGGGGATCTGTCACCAGCAGGAACACCAGAAAATAATGAGGCCCAAACTGTGGTAGGATCAGCGGAAATTTCTAAATTGAAAATAAAACCACCGACGTTCGATGGAGAGTCATCTTGGCCTAACTATTTCAAACAGTTCGAAGCGGCAGCAAAGGCGAACGGATGGACGGCCAGTGAAAAAGCCACTTCGTTAATTGTGGCCTTGAGGGGGGACGCTAGCGATGTGCTACAAATGATGCCGGCAGAGAAACAAGAAGACTTCCACAAGCTAGTGAACAGGCTGGAGATGCGTTATGGCCAGGCGCATCTGACCGACGTGTACCATGCGCAGCTGAGAAACCGTTGCCAGAATTTCGGAGAGAGTCTTCAGGAATTCGAGGCTGATATAGCGCGCCTAGCCCGGTTGGCATATCCTACAGCGCCTGATGAATTCCTGCAATGTTTGACGATGCAGACATTCGTGGTTGGAATCCGTGATCCGGACAATCAGCAGGCATTGAGAATGGCCTACCATAAGACATCCAAGAACGCATTAGCCTACGCTTTGGAATACGAGTCTCAAGAGGACATGTCAAGGTATGAGCTGCCATGGACTCCCAAGAAGAGGAACCCGCCGGCGTCAAGGTGCGATCTGCTGCAGAGGAACAGCACAAGGAGTGTGCCACCGCGGAGGATGTTCGCCGCATGATGGAGCAAGTCCTGAGGCAGAAGAATCCGCTGGTGTGTGAAGGAATTGCCAGGAAGAAGGACATGTTCGCAGGCGGTGTTCCAAGGCCAGGCAGGATTCTCCACGCAGGAAGCCATAAGGGAAACTAAGTCTGGTTGCTGCAGATGGACAAACGTCGACCCGTATTCAAAGGCTCCCAAAGACAAGAGCCACGAAAGTAATAGCCCTGCGGCGATTAACCAGCAGTGTCTTCGTGGATGCCACCATTGATGACATCCCTCACACCATGTTACTGGATACGGGTGCGACGAAGACTATTCTGAGGCCCGATGTTATCAAGTCGTCAAGATGCACCGAGCCGACTAAATGGAGACTGAGGACAGCAACTGGAACATCAGCGACTGTCCATGGTGAAGTAGAGGTGACCATTACGATTGGAGCGACTCCCATCAAACACCGTGCGCTGGTAGCAGAAATAGAGGATGAGGCGATTCTGGGCATAGACATCATGTGTGCCCATGGGTTCCAATTGGATCTGAAGCGTGGCGTAATGGCGGCTAACAACGAGGAGTTGGTTCTACATCAACGAGAGGACGTGGCCGCACGAGTTGTTCTCGCAGAAGATGTCGTATTGCCCAACAGAACCGAGGTTATAGTCGATGCAAACCTGAATGGCGCTTTCCAAGATGAGCAAGTCATTATGGTCGAACCTAATACCGACGATCAGAAGATTGGAAAAGGAATTCTCGTTGGAAAAATGTTGTTGACAGCGAGGAAGGAGATACCAGTCCGCCTAATGAATGTGAACTCTTTCCCCGTCAACATCAAGAAAGGTACGGTCTAGGGAAGCTGTGCCATGGTATCCTCGATCTCCTGCCAACTAGAAGCAAACGTGCAAGAGAGGAAGGTTCCAAAGAAGCTGTTGGAAATGGTCATGTTAACAGCCCAGGAATTGACTCCAGAACAAAAGACAAAAGCGAAGGACCTGATATGTCGCTATCAAGATGTGTTCGAGGTAGAAAATGGATCTAAGGGAAGAACCGACATCGTCAAACACAAGATAGAGACAGGAGAAGAAAGACCCATCCGTCAAGCTCCAAGGAGGTTACCATTGGCGAAGCGTGAAGAAGCAGAACGCATTATTCGCGAGATGGGAAAAGACAATGTGATTGAGCCATCCAGCAGCCCAAGGGCGTCACCGGTAGTACTTGTGAAGAAGAAGGATGCATCCACACGATTCTGCGTAGACTATCGATTGCTCAACAACGTCACCAAAAAGGACAGTTATCCTCTGCCACGGATTGATGATACCCTGGACACTCTGGCCGGCTCAAAGATCTTCTCGACCTTGGATTTAAAGAGTGGTTATTGGCAAGTGGAACTAGCGCCCGAAGATCGAGAAAAGACGGCGTTTTCCCTTGGTATGGGTCTATGGCAATTCACGGTGATATCGTTCGGGTTATGTAATGCCCCAGCGACATTCGAGAGTCTAATGGAGACGGTTCTGAAGGGTCTGTCCTGGACAACATGCATGGTATACCTGGACGACATAATTGTGGTGGGAAAAACGTTCGACGACCACCTAAAGAATCTGGAAGGAGTGTTCCAGCGGCTTCGTGGCCCAGTGAAGATTCAGGTAGTGAACGACTGGCCAACGCCCAAGAATAAACACCAGATAAGGAGTTTCCTAGGTCTGTGCACTTACTATCGGCGCTATGTTCCCGGATTTGCAGACATCGCTAAACCGCTGACAAAACTCACCGAAGAAGGACATTCCCATTTGAATGGGACCAACACTGCCAAATTAGTTTTGAGCAACTGAAACAGTACTTGATAAGTGCTCCAATTCTGAGCTACCCTCTCCCAGAAGGCACGATTCGGAGTGACCACAGAAAGGCAGCAAGACCTTTTTCACGTACCACCGGAGTACAGTCTGGCCCATTGTGTGGCAGAAGACCTAAGAATGTCCAAGGGGATAGCCCAGGTCTTCCGGAAGAAATTTGGTCAAGTCGAGGAACTCCGAATACAGCATCCCATGGTGGGCAAGGGCTTGCAGATCATCGACACGGAAGCAGATCAAAGACGACACGTGTACTACTTAGTCACCAAGAGGACATCAAGCGGTAGGCCCGACTATCGCAACATTTGGAAAGCTTTAGGGAGCCTGAGGAGACAGCTGGTAGAAGGCAAGGAGACGAAATTAGCCATTCCTAAGTTGGGCTGCGGACTAGACGGACTGGACTGGAGGGTCATTCGAAGGATGATAGAAGTCATTTTCAACGGAACGGGAATTGAAGTCCTAGTCTGCAGTCACCACCCACAGGCAGTTGTTGGCAGTAAGAAAACCGTGGACTGCTATTTCTTCCAGACCGGAAGTTGTAAAAAGGGTCCAGCATGCCGCTTTCGACATCCTCCTTCGAGGCTGTCACAAGAAACGTTTCGAGACGAAACGTTTTTAAGAAGGGGGCAGTGTAATGATCCGTCGACACCAGCCGGCGTCAGACTATCTCTAGCGTCACAGCCGTCTAGTCGACGCACCTTAGGCGACTGTCGAGAAAGTGCTGCCGGCAGAATAGACTAGACCAGACAGCCCGTCGCGTTCCAGGTCATTCTCGAAGAGAGAGCCGGTTTATAAATGCACGCGGCCGGGGGTGGAGGACAGTTCGAATGGAATTTAGTGTTAGACAATTCGGAATTAAAGTCGCGTCATAAACTTTCGCTCGGCTGTTAAAATAAATTAGGATTAAGTTTGTAAATGATCTAGTGTTAAATGTTAGTGTTAATTAGTTTATTAACTATTTGGTGTTATGTTTTAAAATAAAAATTAATAGAACCCGTAAAATCGTTACAATATTATAAAAATGTGCTGCAATATAAAGGTGTTATCTCGTTGCATTTTAATGTGAACCTTGCCATCAGTTCTTGCTTCTTCAGTTTTTCGTTCTTTCTTTGTAGAACTCATTTTGAAGATGGAGAAATCTAACGGGGTGAGGTCTAGTGATCTTGCTGGCCAAGTTCCCCTGCTTACAACTCGGCCAGTGGAAAACTCTTCAAGATACTCTATTCTAAATTTTCTCGAGTAGTATGAGCTTAAAGTAACCATTTTCAAATTCATCGGTATGCACGTCCTCTAAAAATGGGGTCAATAATAAATTGTTCTCTATAACGTTGATTAATTAATAAAGAATTGAGGAAGTCGAAAAGACAGTCCTGGAAACGTTTCTGCGAGGGGATAGATGAAATAGACCCAGCATTGCGAATCCAGAAAGTGCTGGCTAAAGATCACTCAAACACTATTGGGCTCATTAAGAAGCCAGATGGAGCGTATACCAAGGATTCCCTGGGTACTCTCAAAGTGTTGCTGTCGACACACTTCCCAGGATCCAAGGAGTCAGCTACTGCAAATTGCTCTGATGACCAAATATCCTACAATTTTTGTTCCGATAGAGTCAGCAGATGTTTGTCAGGGAACACCTGACAAGGTTAAATGGGTTATAAACAGCTTTAAGCCCTTTAAATCACCCGGAAATGATGGAATATTTCCAGCCTTGCTGCAGAAAGGAATCGACACTATCGCCTCCCGCTTAATAACCATCTTTAAAGCTAGTTTTGCATTGGGCTATATACCCCAATCATGGAGGAAGGTAGATGTAATCTTCATACGGAAAACGGGGAGGCGACTTCCAGAAGACGCCAAATCTTACCGCCCGATTAGCCTGTCTTCCTTTCTTCTTAAAACCATGGAGAAAATTCTAGATAATAAAATTAGAAGTGAACTTCTTGAAAAAGCGCCACTTCACCCTAAACAATTTGCCTACCAGCCAGGCAAATCCACAGTAGATGCCCTACATAACTTTGTGAGTGTAGTGGAAAAATCTATAGCGGCAAAAGAGATTCCCGTTGGCATTTTTATAGATATTGAGGGAGCATTTGATAACACCTCATTTACATCTATAGAAAGAGCAGCCACAAAACGAGGCATTAATCCACCGACAATCAGGTGGATCAAAGCCATGCTGGCTAGTCGAATAGTAACGGCTTCTCTAGGAGGGGAAGAAACTTCAATAACCACAGCAAAGGGCTGCCCACAAGGTGGGGTACTATCACCGCTGCTGAGGACTATTGTTGTGGACGACCTATTGAGGGAAATGACTGACAAAGGACATCAGGTACTAGATTATGCAGATGACATAGTCACACTGATCAGAGGAAAGCATGAAGGCGTAATTTCCAACCTAATGCAAAATGCTCTGAATATTATCAATAGATGGTGCCAAAAGGAGGAACTTAGTGTAAACCCTAAGAAAACCATCATAGTGTTACGGTAATCTTTGAAGTAACATGAAATTAGGGACGTAGCTTAATATAACAAGACATTTATTATTAACTAATTAACTAACAATCATTACAAGAGTTACAAGTTACTTACATCGTGTATTGGGGCACTAAAAGACTACTAGACTACATGACACTCTGAAGAGATTTGTTCTAATACTCTCTCTAGCGTTCGCTCTATCGGCTTTTTATAGGGGTTTTGTTTCCGGGGTGTGACGTCAATTGTTGCCTTGACATTTTGTATCCGCGCCGATCTGTGTCTGCAGATGATTTATAGTTTTTGCACACGACCCGCCTTAAGACTGCAGGTGGGCTTCGCGAGTGAGTCATGCGACGGAGGCATCTTTTGTTTATGTTATCGCTCCATGTTTACGTTATGCTTGACTTAATCAGCTGTACATCTTTGCTGGTTCTCTTATCCTAGTTACAATAGTACCATTTTCGAAGCGCAGGAAGCTGAGTCTAAGCGCCCCAAACTTAAATGGATCGACTATACAGCTCTCCAAAGAAGTGAAATATCTAGGAGTAACCCTAGATACTAAGCTTAATTGGAAAACACATGTCGATAAGACAGTTTCAAAGGCAACAGCGTCCTTTTGGGGATGTCGTAAGCTCTTTGGTAAGACATGGGGCTGAAACCGCGAATGATTCAATGGTCTTTTACAGCGGTAGTAAGACCCATAGTTACCTACGCCTCTTTAGTGTGGTGGACGAAGACCACAGAGTTAACTGTTGTACACTTGTAGATCGAAATGAATAAACAGATACAGTCTTTTGTTTATTTATATCCACGCAGTTACAAGTTTTCGAACTAATTACATGAACATGAATCAGGCATGTGTGTGAAAAATACAATACAATACAATACAATTCTGTGTATACTGATGCCATCTAGTAGCGGTCCTCGGATGCATCGAGTGTCATTGGTTGCCTAACACCCCTCCTCAATGTTTCTCGATGCTGGCGTCAATCCCAGCAGATCTTTTATCCTCTTTGCTTTTACAGGTCCCAGCGGCTTAGTCAAGATGTCAGCGAGCTTATCTTCGCTGGAGCAGTATACGCAAGTTACTGTGCCTTTGTCTATCAGATCACGCACATAGAAATATTTAGTATCTATGTGTTTCGTTCGTTGACTGGTTCTTCCAGACTCTAACAGCTTTAAGCAACATTGGTTGTCTTCGTAAAGGATTGCCGGCATCGAAAGATTTAGTTCAAAGTCTTTGGTCAGGTGGATGATCCAAACGAGTTCTCGACTTGCCTCACATAGTGCGATGAGTTCCGCCTCAGTCGATGATAATGCAATGAGATCTTGCTTTCTATCCATGATACTGTACTTCCAAATAGTCTAAAAACGTATCCAGTGTTTGACTTTCTATCAAAAATATTGCTGCTCCAATCTGCGTCAGCGTATCCAATCAATTCCTCGTTTACTGCGTTGTTTCCAAGTGCCAGCTTTTCGTCGATCGTTCTGTTAAGATAACGGAATATACGTTTTACTTCTGTTCAATCAGCTTCACATGGTTCAGATACTCTTCTACTCAGGATGGAGACACTAGCGGCTATGTCATGTCTTGTATTTGTGGCTATGTAAATCAGTGAGCCGATGGCTTCTCTGAACTTATTGTTGTTTGCAAGTACATTCTTAAGGTATCCTGGTTCTAATGGTATTTTGGAAGGTTTGGCTTCTGATACATTTTTAAAATACATTTTTAAGTCTCCTAGGTTGGTAAGTTCAAAATATCCTTGTAACATATTCTCAATCTTGGTAATGGTGTATTCATTCCTACATGTTATTATAACGACGTCAACATATACCAGTAGAAATATGTATGTGATTGTCTTGTTCAGTTTTTGAATACAAGTATGGATATGCATTTCCCCTCCTGAAACCATTGGCTACGAGGACCCCATTTATTTCTTGGTTCCAAAGCCGGGCTGATTGTTTTAATCCATAAATGCTTTTTTTTAATAGGCAGACTAAATGTTCCTTTCCTGGTACCACATATCCTTCCAGTTGTCTCATGTACATGACTTCATGAAGTCTTGAGTTAAGAAATGCCGACTTCATGTCTAAGTGGCGTACCGGCCAGTTCTCTTTCCCAGCAATGGTTAGTAGGGTACGTAGGGTTGTTTGCTTTACTACAGGTGCGAATATTTCATCGTAATCAACACCGTATTTTTGTGTGAACCCCTGTGCCACTAACCTTGCTTTATATTTCGTCACGTTGCAACGGGATGAGTCAGACAACGCGTTGTCCGACTCATCCCTTTTTAATTTGTATGTCCATTTACAACCGATCAATTTTCGTTCTTGAGGTGGCTCAACAAGGTCCCAAACATCGTTGTTTTGCAGGGATTTTATTTCTTCATCCATGGCAGCTCTCCAATTCCTAGCATCATGCTGTCCACATGCTTCCTCTGGGTTCTTGACTACTTCCTGATTGGAGCATGTTCACCTCTTCAATATAACGCTTGGCTGGAATACCATTGTTTATTCTTGATGATTTTCGAGGTTCTTGAGTTTCTTGTGTACTATCGTTCACGTTTTCTTTGATGTCGTTTTTCTCAATCGTCTCTTTGATGTTTTCTTCCTTGTTTACGTCTTCCTCTTCTTCTATGTTTTCATCATTTACTACCGTATCGTCATTCTCCATCTCAATTTGATTATGGCCCACAAGATGTGTTTCTATGAAGCGGACGTTTCTACTGATATAGATACGACTTGTTTCTGCATCCAATAATCTGTATCCCTTGATTCCCTCTGCATATCCTACGAAGATTAATTTCTTTGTTTTGTCGTCGAGTTTTCTCCGTCGTTCTTTTGGGATCAATGAGTACGTTGTACTCCCAAAAATTCTCATGTCGGAAATATCTGGTTGCTTTCCATACAGAATTTCGTATGGTGTTCTATTTACAGATTTACTTGGCAGGCGATTCTGAATGTAAGTGGCGGTGATTACAGGCTTCTCTCCAAAATTTATTGTCGAGCTTCGCATCGAACAGCATGCACCTGGCCATTTCCATTATTGAACGATTTTTACGCTCGGCCACTCCGTTTTATTCCGGTGAGTATGGTGCTGTCTGCACTGTACACAGTAAAAAATATTTTGTTAAATTAACTGTTAGTGGACCAAAATGTAGACGTTAAATAATTTTAGTCACTGGTAACAAAGATTTGGCATTAAATATTTAAATGATCGCTGGTAGTTAAATATAAAAGTTTACTTTTTACTAAATATTTTTTAAAAATAACTCATTGCTGTTTAATCTCATTTGATGGTATATTCAACACTTAAAAAATGTAATTTTGTATCATAGTGTAGTAAATATACCCACTATCGGTGCAAGATCTATGTTTCTTTTTTGTAATTTACACAAATTAACAAAAAACCTTTATTATGTTAACGATATATGTCAAGACGGTGTTTTAACTTCTTGTAAAAGTAAAAGAAATACAATTTTAATCTAATTCAAACATATTTTTGTACTAATATTTGCAACGTTTTAATTTATTAAGAGAACTCTACAGACTCTTGTAAACTTTACTAAAAATTGTAGTGGACCTGTCGGAACTATATTTTCTTGTCAGATTAACTAAATATTTTTTACTGTGTATTTGTCGGATGAAGGGAAAAACACACTCCTATTCCAATGTTTTATTTGTACCACATTTCTAATACACATTTAATGCCGCCATCTTCTTCAGCCTCCCCCTAGGGTTGCCAACCTTACTTTTCTAACCAACGCACTAATATACCGCATCTCTCCCGGCCTTAATTAGAAACCTTACAAGTTTAACCTTTGTGGTTTTCTCTTAATACGTTGAGATCTTCTAGTGCCCCACTGTTCAACTAACTGAGAATCCGAATTTGGTAGAGCATCGTTTTCAACAATGGTTGGTTCAGGAACTGTAACCTGTCTATGTTCCGTTTCTATGATCTTAACATTACTATCCTCTTCCCTCCTGCTGTTTCAGTCTCATGCCGCAACAAAGCTTCAGCAAAAGTCTTTTCGGGACAGCTTTCAGTTAAATCTGACCTGCTTTGTGATTCATGAGGCTGTGACTCAGTTACATTTTCTTTGATTTCTCCCACATGACAAAGACGTTCTCTACCTCTGGTATGAACAACATACGTTACTGGACTATTTTTTGAAATGATTATGCCTGGCCACCATTTTACAAATTTGTCTAGAACCGCTCGAACGAATACTGACTGGCCTATTTCAAATGATGCTATTTTTTACATTTATCGGGCTTAATACGTTTGCAATTTAGCTCAGGTCTAAGCATGGAAATTTTTGTCCTAGGTAATTGTTTTAGTACAAGTTCTGCTGGTGCCGAACCTGTTTCAATACAAGAAGTGTTTCTTATAAATAACAAAGTTTTCGCTAACTTTTGCTCCATACTAACCTTCGCTTTACAGTCAAGTAGTTGCTTTTTTATGTTGTTTTTAATAGATTGCACCGCCTTCTCCGCCATTCCATTGCTCTGTGCATGATAAGGTGGACTATGTGTTAGCCGTATACCGTGTATTTTACAAAAAGTTGCAAAAAGTGATGCGTTAAATGGTGGACCGTTGTCCGATACAATATTCTGAGGATATCCTAGAAAACTAAATGAAATTAACAGTTTATCTATTGTTTTATTAGTCAGTACTATGCATAACGTGTGCGTTAACCCATTTTGAATAAGAATCAACTAAGACAAGTATCTTTACATTTTCAACTTCCAAAAAATCGATATGTATTCGCTCCCATACGCGACTTGAACTTTCCCATTCTAACACATTTTTGTTTTTCGGTACATTCTGGGTTAACTGACACGTTGCGCAACTTTTGACTACTTCTTGGATATCATTATTTATATTTGGCCAAAAAACATGAGCTCGGGCTAACATTTTCATTCTTACAATGCCCGGATGTCCGTCATGTAACAATTTACAAACTTGACCTTTCAATGATTTTGGAATTACAACTCTGTCCGCATAATAAATACAATTACCGCTCAAAGATAGTTCATTTCGTTTTGCGAAAAATGGTTTTAGTCGCTCATCGTTTGTGTGACTTGGCCAGCCCCTTCTTGTGTAGCCCACTACTTTACTCAAAATAGGATCTTTCATTGTTTCCCTATCTATATCTAAACTAGACATAGGTTCAGACATAGTAATTTGCAAAATAGAATCTTGTGTACTTTGCCTCAAAGGAAGTCTGGATAACATGTCAGCACATTTAAGATTTGGCTTACATACCAATTCATAATCATAATTAGCTAAGATTGTTGCTCATCTTTGCATTCTGCTCGCCGCTAAAAGTGGAATGTTTGATTTTGACCCGACAATTTTCGTTAGTGGTTGATTATCAGTAACAAGAACAAATTTACGACCATATATGTACTTGTGAAATTTTTTTACCGCAAATATAATACCTAAAGCTTCACGCTCAATTTCTTTCTGGTGCGGATAATGTCGCCGATGTAAACATAATCGGGCGTTGTTCCCCATTTATAAAATGATACAAAACTGCACCCACTCCGTAGGGACTAGCGTCTGATTCTACGAATATCTCGGTGTTCTCATTATAGTGTACCAATAAATTATTCTGCGATAAAGCTTGCTTGCACAAAACAAATGCTTTCTGACAATCAGCCGACCAAAAGAATCGCGCATTCGCTTTTAACAAATTGTACAATGGGTTAAGTAATGTACTCAACTTTGGTATGAATTTTCCATAAAAATTGACCATACCCAGAAAGGATTTCAGCTGCGTTGTGTTACCCGGTTGAGGGCAATTTTTTATCGCGTCAATTTTTGTATCAATCGGCCTTATGCCATTTGCGTCTATCATGTGACCCAAGTACTCTACCGAATTAGCAAAAAACTTGCACTTATCCAAATTTATTTTAACATTAAATTGTTGAAGTCTTTCAAGTATTCCGTGTAACCGTTCTTTACACTCATTTATATCCTTCCCTGAAATAATTAAATCATCCAAGTAACAACATACTCCCTTTTGTTTACCAACAATAGTATCCATAACCGATTGAAAAATTCCAGGCGCACTTGAAACACCGAAAGGTAACCTGTTCACCACAAACAACCCTCTATGAGTGTTTACCGTTAAAATTTTCTTACTCTCCTCCGTGAGTTTTAACTGTGTGTACGCTGACGATAAATCAAGAGTACAAAACACCTTCCCTCCCGATAAGAATGCAAGAATGTCATCTAACCTTGGTAATGGGTAAATGTCCCTCAAAATGTTTGGATTTACTGTGCCTTTGTAGTCTACACACAACCTTAAATCGCCTGTTTTCTTTCGTACTATTACTAAAGGGGATGCCCACTCACTAAAATTTACTTGCGACCAATGACCGTTTTCCACAAACTCATCCATTTTTTTATCTACATCATCTAAAATTTTATACGGTATCCCGTATGCTTTTCTGAATACTGGTGTAGAATACTTTTAATACAATATTCGCTTTAAATTTTTCAATACATGACTCTGGATCAACAGTAAAAGTATTTTTAAATCTTTCTAAAATTTCACTTGTAACTGAATTGTCAGAATTTGAAACTGTATTAATTGGAAGTAAATTATCCCTCCAATCTGGATTTAAAATATCCAGCCAATTTCTGCCAAGCAATGGCTTCGGAATACATTCCCGCACAACTATAATAGGTAATACTTTTACTGTCGCATTTCTAAATGCCTCAACATTGATATCAGCTTGACCCATAATATTCAATTTTTGACCTGACGCTACACTTAAAGTCAAATCGCTCTCCTTTATCAAAGAATCGCTCTTAAAATTTAATAAAAAATCGCGCAAACTCATTAACGTCACTGCCGCTCCCGAATCAACTTCGAAATTTACTCTTTTACCTTGTACAACCAGTGCTTTTTCCAACCCAGAATGGGTTATTTCTACGTTGTTGATATAGTTGAGGGCAGCGCAGCAGACTCCACAGTTGCAGCCATCATCCATTGTTTCCTTGCCATTCACCAGATGGTTAACTCTCTTGGTTTTCTCCTTCCTGCAAACCTTCTCAAAATGACCTTTTTGACTGCAGTTGTTGCACATAGACTCCCGTGCTTTACACCTTTTCATGTGTCCCGGATCCCACTGATTTCCACACCGAAAACATTCTGGTTTCTTCCCAGTCTTCGCCAACTCCTTATTCTTGTATTTTCTTGCTTCAAACTTCTTAGCTGTCACCTTTGAGATATTATGTTCCTCCTTACTAGTAATGGATTTCGTCTGAGCTGCTGCCATTTCCATCGACACTGCTATTTTCACTGCTTCGTTGAAACTGAGTTTTGTTTCAGCCAACAGTTTCTGCCTAATGTGTTCATTTGCCATGCCACACACTAGTTGGTCACGTAAGGCGTCGTCCAAAAAATTTCCGAACTCGCACGGCTGAGCTAATCTCTTTAACTCAACGCAGAATTGGGTGATTGATTCACCAAACTTTTGCATACGTTTATGAAATCTATATCTTTCTGCGATAATGCATTTTTCTGGGGTATAATAATTTAACAGTACTGTTTTTAAGTCACTGTAACTCTTTTCTGACGGCTTAGCGGGTAGCACGCTGTTCCTTAAAATTTCATAACATTTCGGTCCTACAACCGTTAATAACAATGGTACTTTTTTTGCGTTTGTCACATCATTAACTATTACATACTGCTCAAAACGTTCTATGTACGAAGGAAAAGGTTCACCTTCTTCCTAACCAGATATGGAGCCAATGTATCCCTGCACGCCACGTGCTCGACCTGCACGTTCTTGGTTATCTTCATCCATAATAATCCGTTACAATTTTTTTTTGTAATTCCTCAAATTTCTCTACCACACGTAGTTCGAATTGTACCTCGTCGCCAGATGCACTGTATTTGTCGGGTGAAGGGAAAAACACTCCTATTCCAATGTTTTATTTGTACCACATTTCTAATACACATTTAATGCCGCCAACTTCTTCAGCCTCCCCTTAGGGTTGCCAACCTTACTTTTTTAACCAACGCACTAATATACCGCACTGTCATTTGCGTTCTTATGCCCTCCTTTTTGAGATAATCTTTCAAATCTTCGTCAATATATTCTCCACCCCCTTCGGAGCGAATTATCTTTGGTTTCAAGCGAAATTGCGTATTCACTTCCGTTATATAGTCTTTAATATTATCACAAATTTCTTGATAGTAAGACCGTTGTGGTGTACCTGCTGTGGTCGTCTTGTCAAAGTGAGCATGTATCGTTTTCCGCCGGGCGTTGTCGTCTGCATGGGTCCGCAAACATCCGTGTGTATCAAGTCCATTATGGTTTTCGATCTTGAATTTGATGCTTTTGGAAAAGGAATCTTTGCCATCTTCCCCCTGATACATTCTTCACATGTTATTAAGTCATCACATTTCGCGATTTTTATTCCATTTGCTAACCCTTCTTTTTCAATTTGCTTTATTGCTTGAGGACTCCTGTGCCCCAAACGTCTGTGTCATGTAACAAGTGTCTAAATAAAAACGTGGTCAAGTGGGTTGTGATCGGGAATTTATCCATTGCATTTACATATTAGCAGAATTACATGTAGCCTACTTAACCAGGTTTTTATTTAGACACAAGTTATGTATACAAGATGCTTTACGTTGTTCACTTGCCAATAGTGCCTGATGTGGTCCATCTAATGGGTAAAGGTCGTCATGTAAGCTTGCAGTTGCTATCCTTGTACCATTTTTCGAGATGCTGCACTTCTTCTCTTCAAAATCTACTTTAAGGCCTAGTTTTGTGAGCTTCTTCACAGATAGAAGATTGCCCTTCAGATTTGGTACATATAGTACGTCGTTGACTTTTACTTGTGTCGCTGATTTATTGTCATCGTAACAGGTAAGTATTCCGTGACCGACTCCCTTAACACGTAGCACATCGCCATTAGCTAAGTAAACGCTGTTCCTTTTGTTTCTGTCCAAAAACATGAAGAAATCTTCATTACTCGTCATATGACTTGTGGCTCCCGAATCAATGCACCATTGGTTCTTATTAGATTTTCCGATATAGGAACATATTTCATTTTCAACGTTAGAAGCTGCATCGTTTACATCCTGAACGATTTTCTTAGCTTTGTGTTGCATATTATTTGCTGTCTCACTTGCTCTGTAATTCCTGCAGTCGCGTTTCATGTGGCCAACTTTTCCACAAAAATAGCACGTCATTAAGAGTTCGTTTCTTATTAGCAGTGTTATGAAATACCTTCAAAACAGACTCAGATTCATTATTTCGTTTATCTTTCCTTATTGAATTCATCGATAAGTTTTCCCTTAACCAATTCGATGGTTAAGTTCTCGTCTGGTCTGCTTTCAAGTGCTGTCGTTAATACATTATAACTTTCTGGGACACTGCTTAGCAAGAAAGCGACAGTTAATGGTTCTGCAATTGTTTCTCCTAGATTAGCCAGTTTATCTACTAATGGCGGATTTCACGAACGTTACTTAAATTTAATCATCCGTCAAAGGTAAACGATGCCATGGTTACATGTGTTGAAGGTATAGAAATGATTATTCTTAATCGATGATTAAAGTTAAGTGACGTTTGTGAAATCCAGCGTAAGTCTAGCATGTTTTCAATATGTTTCTCCATATCCCCGTTATCATTTAATTTTGTATTGCATAACTTCTTTAACAATATCACTTTCTTTGTTAGGGTTGACTTTTCAAGATAAGCACGTAATGAATCCCACATACCTTTTGCTGTTGACTGCTTCCGTATGTGTGTTAGTTGATTGTCATCCACGTGTAATCCAATTAGTGCAGGTGCCTTGCCATCACGCCTGATCCATGTGTTATCGGGTGCCTCCGATGCAACATCAGCCACAATATTCCATAAATCGTCTTTAATCAGCAGCATTTCCATCTTTGGTAATTGCTGTTGTTGAGACATGCAATGTTGTACTTGTTTTCCATTTTTCTTATGATGCACGTGTTAGCCTTAACCTCAAAAATACTTAATTGCACCACAACTGCATTAACTTCGAACTACTTATGTTGTAACTGGGCCCATAACCTGTTGTACACTTGTAGATCGAAATGAATAAACAGATACAGTCTTTTGTTTATTTATATCCACGCAGTTACAAGTTTTCGAAATTGCAGAGATTAGCGTGTCTGGGAATAACAGGGGCTATAAATACCACCCCAACAGCAGCTCTGGAAGTTTTGTTAAATATCCCAACACTTCACCTTCAGGTGCAGAAGAAGGGCATGCAAGCTTCCTTGAGACTAACACGGACTAGGAAAATTAAACCAGGCGACCGTACTGGTCACCTTAGAATTTTGGATCTTTGGCAGCCAGACATATTAGATAAACCCACGGACATGATGCCGAAAACTGACATGACATACCTTATGATGTGGATATCGGTAGCCGCCATATGGCTAAAAGTCAAGTAGTACAGTTAGGCAACAATGTCTCCATCTGGTACACGGATGAATCAAAGACTGCAAAGGGAACCGGCGCGGCATAGGTATTTATGACCCAAAATACGAGGCATCAATAGCCTTAGGTACCTAATTACAATTATGCAAGCTGAAACACTTGCAATAAATCTATGTGCCCAGGAGTGCCTAAGAAGGAACACTGTCAGAATAAATCGCGAATACATCATTTAACAGATTTATTCAATAAAATACACGTTGCATTGACATTTTGTTGGAGGAGTTAAAACATAACTTCGCGCAAACATATCTTATTGTAATTGTACATTCGCGCAACAACATAGTCATACATGTATCTAATTGGTTAGCAAATGGAGGGAATTACAAGTAATGCAAACAAACACAATATGAATATTGAATATTCTCAACACTCTCCCGCAATGTTCATATTTTCATTTGTTTTAATCACGTCACTTGGTCGAAGAGGTTTGTTCCGTCATAAACATTCCAATCAAGGTTTTCATAATTTTCAATTTGATTGAAGTCAAACTCTTCGTGAAAATGTCAGCTGTCTGCATATCTGTTGATATATATTTCACACAAATCTTGTTTTCACTAACTAAATGGCGAACATAATGATAACGTGTTTCAATGTGCTTGGACCTCTCATGAAAACTAGGATTCTCGATGAACTTAATGGTACTCTGATTGTCAATGTGTAACGTAGGAACCAAGTAATTTGTAACACAAATTTCTTTTAACAGTCTGTCTAACCACACTAGTGATTTAGCAGCTTCACTTGCGGCCACATATTCCGCCTCCATAGAGGACAGAGCAACGCACCTCTGCAGCTTACTTTTCCACATTACAGGTCCACCACAGAACTTCAACAATACACCACTTGTAGAGCGTCTTGTAGTCTTATCTCCAGCATGGTCGGCATCACTGAAGGCCTCTATTGCTGAATTCGTCGTCTTCTTAAATCTAATTCCATCGTTGATTGTTGCTTTCACATATCGAAGTATTCGTTTCACTAAGTTAAAATGCGCTTGTGTTGGTGCGTCTTGCACTCTTAAAGCAACGTTTACAGAAAATGCCAAGTCCGGTCGTGTTCCCAACATCAAATACATCAGGCTACCGATGATCTCACGATAACCATTAATATCTTCAGCTGAAGGCGATTCACCAGGCGTCCATCCTTGTTGAATTGGAAGCAATAGTGGTTTTGAATCGATCATCCCATATTTTTCTAATACTCGTCTTGCATATGGAGTTTGATTAATCTGGATACAATCTTCCGATCTTTTGATTTGTAAGCCAAGATAGTTATCAACTTCGCCGGTTGTTATTTCGAAGCGATTTGCCAATTTATCGATAAATTCATCTATCAGTTTACTCGGACCCATAATTAGGCCATCGTCCACATGAAATAAAAGAATCAAATTTTCATTGTAGAACATACAAGGGTCAGCACTGCTTTCTTGTAAATTGCATTGTTCAAGATATTCAATTAGGCATTTGTACCAACATTTCGAGGCTTGCTTCAGGCCATATAAGCTCCGAACTAACTTGCATACACGGTCCGTGCCATCAGTATAACCTTGGGGCTGCTTCATATAAATATCTTCTTCAAGCGTTCCGTTGAGAAAAGCGGTTTTTATGTCAAATTGCTTCATACTCCAATCGCGTTGAACAACAACACCGAAAAGGGCTCTCATAGTCTCAAATCTGGCAACGGGACTGAAAGTGTCAGTGTAGTCGATCCCTGGTCTTTGACTAAAACCCCTACCCACTAATCGCGCTTTATACCGGATTACTTCGTCGTCAGAATTTGTCTTTATGGTAAAAACCCATCGGTTATCAATAACTTTGGCTTAAGGTAAGTCAACTAGTTTCCACGCATCACTCTTGTGCAATGAATCTATCTCGTCGTCCATCGCAGTTTTCCATTTCACAACATCGTCGGATTGAATAGCTTCCTCATAGTCCTTTGGAACTTCTCTAAGTAACATCATCCTTGGTTGATGATGCTGAACGTACCCATCTCTGTAACGTCTTGGCCTCTGGATTGCTTGCCTATTTCTTAAGATGTAAGGCCTTTCTTCATTATCAGCAGGATTCTGGTAATTTTCATTGTTGACAACATCTTCTTGATGGTTTTCATTGGCATCTGCTTGATAAATGTCATCTTCATTGTTGTTGTCTTCAACATTTACAGCATCGTCATTTGGTTCTATTAGATATTCATCATCTTCAGGTGAAATATCCATCATTTTTGTTACATCTTTCCTCACTGATTGTTGTGGCAATTCATCCTTAAATTTGAGATCTCTGCAGACATACACTAATTTCTTATCAGGAAAGTAGACCCGATAACCGCAGTCTGCATATCCAACTACAAATCCTCTAGTCGATTTGGCATCGAATTTCTTTCGCTTTGGCGGTGGAATCCATGCGTAACATTCTGTTCCAAAAATTCGTAAGTGATCAAAGCGACTTTCCTTTTTTAAGAATAATTCCATGGGACATTCCCTTTTGATTTTTGTTGGAGCAGTTCGATTCAAAGTGTAAGTTGCAGCAAGAATAGCTTCTCCCCATAATGATTTTGGTAAATGAGGAGCCGAATGAAGCCAAGAACGTGCCATCTCACAAAGGATTCTATTTTCTCGCTCCGCAACGCCATTTTGTTGCGGAGTGTAAGGTACGGTCATCGAGTGTTTTAATCCTGTCTTCTCTGCACAATTTCGCACATCTTCGTTATCGAATTCCTTTCCTCCATCAGTGCGTAATTCCTTCACTGTCACTTGTGCTTGTGTCTTCACCATCTCCAAAAAGATTGCTAATTTTTCTTTAACCTCGTCTTTTCTTCGTAACAGATAAGTCACTCTAAAGCTGGTAAAATCATCTTTGAATACAAGGAAATATCTGTATCCACGTATATCATTTTCTTCCATCGGACCACAGACATCGGCAAAAATTAACTCTCCCGGTTTGGTGGATTTCTCAATTCTTTCACCAAAAGTAAGTCTGTGTGACTTTCCGAGAACGCATCCTTCGCAAAACTCGTCATCCGCCTTGAAGTTAATTCCACGATCCGTTAAAAATCTTTGTACATGTTGTTTATTTTGATGTCCAAGTTTTGCATGCCAGTTTTGGAGAGTATCTCTTCTCTCAAAAATAGCACAGGACTTCTCAGGGAAGATAACCCTTACTACTAGACGAAAGAGATCGTTGGTCTTATTGGACACACCAATGGCTATTGGTGTGTTTTCTCTACAGAATATCCACGTCACGCCATCGTTTTGAATAACTTGATCGATACCTTTTCGTCCAGCCTGTTTCACAGAAAACAAGTTGCACATCCCATCAGGACAGAACCAAACATCTTCAAAATATCGTTCAGTCCATTTTTGCCCATCAAAAACTTCGACATTAATTCGTCTAGTACCAATTGCTTCAATTTGTACTCCATTCTTGGCACTATCCAGTTTCTTTGGTTTTTCAAACAATTCGAAAGAACTATACCAGTCTCGTCGATTCGTGATATGATGTGTGGCACCACTGTCTATAAACCATTCATCACAATCCATTTTATTGATGTCAAGGTCAAAGTTGTCAAGGTTGTATGGGGTATCTTTCTTAATTTCCTTAGTCTCGTGTTGAATTTCTCTTGATGATTGCGAAAACATAGCAAAGTCTTTTGTTTTCATTTGATTTGGACAATCTGCAGATGTGTCCTTTATTTTTGCACTTGAAACAAACTAAACCGGTTTTACACTCTTTAGATAAATGACCTATTTTTCCACAAGAAAAACACCTCGTATTGTTATTCTTTCGTGAAGTAGAAGTTTTCGTCATGTTGGTCGTCGATAAATTTTTCTTCGGCTTTTGTTTAGTTTGAGCAGCATTTACCTTGATTTTTGATAACATTGCAGTTGCAGTATCTGTGTCGTCACGAGTCACCATTCGTAATTCATAATTTAGACACCGCTTTTGCAATTTAGACCAAGTTCGTTCGGCCTGTGGTAGGTCATGCCATGTCACATAAATGTAGTCAAAATCTTTAGGTAACGTTTGTAAAAGTCGAGCACATAAGTCACCTTCATCGATAGGCTTATTCAATAAAGACAATTTGTCTGCACTTCGTCAAATTTTGCTAAATGACCTTGAACTCCTCCAGATGGTTCCCATTCAATATTATGAAATTTATGTCGTAAAAGATCGATGTTTTCTTCCGATTGTGCTTCATAAATTTGATCCAGCTTATTCCAAATATCTTTTGCCGTCTCACATCCACCAACACGAAGTAGCGGTTTTGTGTCGAGAGATAAAATAATGCGCTTCTTTGCTTTTGCATTTAATTGCGTCCATGTAGCTAACTGCACTTGAAAATTCTCAGCACTGTTATCTACTGGTTTCATAAATTTCCCGTCAACAACATTAAATGTTCCGTCACATTCTAAAATTGTTCGCATAACGATTCGCCATGTAGCCCAATTGTCCTCACCAGTTAACTGTTCAATTTGCTGCTTATCACTCATTTTGATTTTTCACACCTTTAAACGTTTTTAAACACTTCTAAAAGTTCTCCGTCAAAACGTCCATAACCCCGAGGGTTCGTCGAATGAAAATGTTTATTAACCCGTCTAAATTTTCGCACTTAAAATATCAATGCACATCTAAAATCATCAACCACGCTCTGCTACCATGTCAGAATAAATCGCGAATACACCATTTAACAGATTTATTCAATAAAATACACGTTGCATTGACATTTTGTTGGAGGAGTTAAAACATAACTTCGCGCAAACATATCTTATTGTAATTGTACATTCGCGCAACAACATAGTCATACATGTATCTAATTGGTTAGCAACTGGAGGGAATTACAAGTAATGCAAACAAACACAATATGAATATTGAATATTCTCAACAAACACAAAGGGTAAAAAGATTTATATTCTGTCTGACAGTCAGGCAACCATAAGGGCACTCAAAGCATACTGCACTAAGTCTGTTTCCATATGGGAATGTAAGACTGAAAGGTGGCTGGATAGGAAGAAAATGTCCTACTGGATTTATGCTCCAGGGAAAAGACAGGCGAAGCAATTTATCAAGTATTCGCCTGAGATTGCTCAAAAGCTTCTACTTCTGGCAAAGAATGAAATAAAGACTATCACAGGTCTTTTCACCGGCCACTGTCCTGTGAGGTATCACCTTAAGAACATGGGCTTGGTGGAAGGAGAAATTTGCAGATTATGTGAATCGGAAACAGAAACGGCTGAGCATATACTCTGCAAATATAAGGCATTAACAAGACTTCGGCTTAGTCACCTAGAAAGAGTGAGTCTGACACCTGACGAGGTGATAGCAAAGCCTCTTAGGAGCACTTCGCTGATAAGGTAGGGTTCCTAGGAAATTAATTATTTGGAGGGTTTGAACAAAAGATCAATATGGTCGCAGTTCTGAAAGGCCTAAAAGCCTATCGACCCCGTAGTACAATACAATATAATACAATAACGTTGATTACCTATTGATTATACACAGATAAAAATGCGGAGTTAGATTTAACAAGTTTTTACTCTTTTTGGTTGTTCCCTCACGCCAATTTACACAAGTAGTTAAACACGATGATGTTCAAAATTTATGGAATAAGGAACTCCCAGAAGGAAATAAATTTCCTCTGCAAAAGATATAAAAGCATGTTAATTGTAATTCATGTGTTTGTTACAATCACTTTTTTGTAGAGTTGAAGTAACATTAAAAGTGTGTTAACTCTAACTTTTTAACACTTTTGTTGAAATAATATTTACCTCCTCAATTCTGTAACATGTTCTTCGGTTCGGAAACATTAAACACACAGATATGTTAAATTCACTTTTAACAACGTGAATTTGTAATATTTCTCCGTTTCGTATATTTAAAATTTTTAACTACTGTGCAGATTGTTAAATATACATCGAAAAGAGTTACTTTGAAGAAATAAAGGAAGAGTTTTTATTACATTAGGTGAAAATTTAACTTTTCTGTGTTAGAATAAATGAACGTCCGATATTGTACAAAATGTTCATGACATTGTACAACAGAATCCTCATGTTTCCTAAGAATCCATTCGGAAGATTTTGAAAAAACCCCTTCTTTTCCAACCATACAAATTTTCAATAGTTCAACAACTTCACCCACCCAATTTTCTTCAACGAATTCAGTTTTGTCAGTGGTATAGCAATACTTTGCTAAATAATATTGGCCAAGAGGATATTACTTTCTTCTCTGAGGAATCCTGGTTTCATCTATCTGGGTTTATCAATTCACAAAAGTTATTTGCATTTGAAATTTTGGTTAATTTTTCGTTTTTCAACTGTATCACGAAAACAGTAAGAAATGGCAAATTTTGTTATGTAACATTCAAATTAGCATAAAAAGTTGACCAATATTGCGTGCTCGGTTTTTTATATTTCCATTATTAACGGAGATACCTGTAGAATTCCATCGAAAATGAAATACCCTGTACATGTGAAATAAGTTTAAGGGCGGTCTTAGGATTTTCCCGATAAAGTTATTCGGCGAATAACTTGATTTTCCTAAATGGTTGATTGATTTATGAATTGTTTCCATGGTGGTTATCCATCAGTCAATTAACACGTTGAGCCCCGGTGTGACTAACTCAACTTAGGTCCATTTGGTCCCATCGGCCTCCCTGTCTGGCAGTATAAAAAACTGGAGGGTCGAAGAGGATATGGAGAGCATGAGCCACCATAGAGCCATAACATACACAGTAACATTGGACCAAACAAGAGCATTGGAGAGTACACCAACAACCGGCTGGTATGTCTCGGATAGAAATCTGAACAAACTGGCGGGAGACTGCAGGTTTACGAGCTGCGAGAGCAAATTAACCCCGGAGGAACTAATCAGGAATCTCGGACGAGTTTGCAATAAACATGTAACTCCGAGAGCGAACCAAACACAGCGACGCCGGCCAGTATATTGGTGGTCGGAAGAAATCGCCATGAAGAGAAGCGAATGCACCAAGAGGAGAAGGGCCCTTATAAGATCAAACAGGAAACGGCTGGACAAAAGAATCGCAGCGAATATAGTGCGAGAGTACAAAGCCGCAAGAAACGACTTGAAACGGGTCATAAAAAAGGGGAAAGCAACCCTGTGGACGGAACTGCTGAACGAACTGGATAACGACCCTTGGGGGAAGGGATACCAGATTGTAACAAAAAAACTAAGACTGAGACCACCCGTTTCCCACGAAACCAAAGATAGACTGGCCAACAACAGAAACAAAACCGGAAGACATCAGGTTTTTTACGGCCGAGGAAATTGAGTATGCCATAAAAAAATCAAGAGCAAGAAGTCACCAGGCCTGGACAACATCCCACCCGAAGTCGTGAAAGCGGCAGCTCTGGAGAATAAAGAGACATTCCTGAACGTGATGAACGACTGTCTATTAGAGGGTAATTTCCCTGATATCTGGAAGAAGGCAAGGGTTGTGCTTTTGGAAAAGCCCCAAAAAAAAACGACGGAGACCTGCCAACCTACCGACCAATCTGCCTCCTGGACGTAGTGGCCAAACTATTAGAGTCGCTCGTTAAAAAAACTCGATTAACGGAGGAGCTGGATGATCACATCTTACATGATCACCAATTTGGGTTTAGGCCGGGCAGGTCAACCACGGATGCGCTGGAAATGGTAAGCAAGCTCGTTCGCAAGACTAAGGAGGTGGCTTGCCAACACAGGAAATTCTGTCTAATGCTCGCGTTGGACGTAGAAAATGCCTTCAACTCAGTCTCGTGGCTGCACATAATAGACGCCCTAAAAAAGGCAGGGACCAGCGAATACATCACGAGAATCCTGCAGTCCTACCTGCAGAACAGAGCCATCGTAACACCATACGGAGAGGAAGTGGCAGTGACATGCGGCGTACCGCAGGGCTCGGTTCTAGGACCTACGCTGTGGAACGTACTGTATAACGGAATTCTGCAAATGGAAATGGGGCAAGGCATCACGACCATAGCCTACGCGGACGACTTAGCGGTGTTAATCACCGCAAAGACGAGCTCCCAGCTAGAGGACAAAGCGCACTACGCAATTATAAAGATAAAAGAATGGCTAGTACAACATGACCTAAAGCTAGCCACGGCAAAAACCGAAGCGGTGATCCTCGCCGGACCGCGAAGCCTAAAGAACCTCACGATAAACCACGAAGGGGCGGTCATAGAGACCAACAAGGATATAAAGTACCTGGGCGTCTACTTAGACAGAAACCTGAAAATGACCACCCATGTGAAGAAGACCTGCGAAAAGGCGGCTAAATCCTTAATGGCGCTGGCGAGGCTTATGCCCAACATAAGTGGACCAAGACCAAAAAAGAAAGGTCCTAGCCGGAGTCGTACTATCTACCATAATGTACGCGGCGCCTGTATGGTCAACGGCCATGAGATACAAGTACTACGAGGGACTCCTCGAGTCAATAAATAGAAGGATGGCGATCCGGATAACCTCCGCGTATAGAACGGTCTCGACCGAGGCAGTACTGGCAATCGCAGCTGTTCCACCTATTAAGCTGAAGGCGGAGGAACGGACGCGGAAATACCAGGCTAACAAAACAGACACGGCATATGACCAGGGGAACCTAATGGAGAAATGGAAAATCTCTTGGGTTTCTTACCACGGATGGACGAAAACCTTCATTAAAGACCTGGACAGATGGTGTAATAGGACATTCGGAGAGGTGGACTATTACGTAACGCAAGCGATCACAGGCCACGGGGTATTCGCCACTTACCTGAAAAAGATAGGAAAGCTTCAAAACGACAACTGTTGGTACTGCAACCAAACCGACACCCCTGAACACACGGTCTTCGACTGCGCGAGGTGGGAAGAAATAAGAGACACTGCCAATAGGAAGTGTGGGGTAAGAATCTCCACAGAAAACATCTCCGATATCCTGCTAAAGGACGAAGAACATTGGCAGCATGCAACGAGCATGATGAGAACCATAATGGAAGCCAAGTCCAAAGACGAAAAACAAAGACAGGAGAAAAGATAGATGACGACCGGGACTGATGCCTGAGCGCAGCTGGAGAGCCAGTGGCGAGCGGGAATTCCAGCGCTGGTACTTATCAATACCGGAAGAGACAGAGAAAAAAAAAACACCTGACAGTGCGAAATTCTTGAAGTAATGCCTAGTAGCGGATTCCAGGAATTAGCAGCTGCGAGAGAGGAGTAGGAGTTTTAGTTCGTAGGCGCCTGTGTTGGAGACCTTTAGAAAGGCTACGACCGGGTGAATCCAACATGCCATTGACTTGGATTACCGTTGATGGTATCTTTTGAAGATCTCTCCAAACCTCTCATAAAAAAAAGGTCCATTTGGTCCAATAATTTTTTTTATGTTATTTGTTTTATATATACAACTCATGATCAGCAAAGTTGTTTTTCTATTCAATATGCTTTCTCAAGTATATTTTTTACATAATTTTTTTTGAGGTATCACATATGTATATGCCTCGCCGTCGGTGGAACGTTTACTCTTGTGAGCCGCATGGTATCAGTGTTATTGTGTACCTTGTTTTTTGTTGCTCACACAACTAAAGTTACATAAATTTTATATTTTGTTTTAATATTAATAATAAATAAAGTTACATGTTTATAATATGTAGTGCATAATGTTTATTTTTGATTAAAAATTTCTAAAAATCAAACCGATTATAGATTGGTTCTCCGGACCGGTGTTTCTGAATTTCTATTCAAACAGCTCGAAAACGTGGCAACATGTACTCGCCGTTTAAGTAAACGAAGGTTATGAGGCATCGCACGAGTACCTCGCCGTCCTATAATTGCCCGAAAATGTGGCATCAAGGCGATGCCTCACGGGGCTCAACGTGTTTAGAGATTATAAAGACTGGCCCTAAGAAAATCAAAACAAAATTTAAATTGAATGGAATAATGCAGACCCAGGAATCATCCCCTCAAATTTTTTGCAGTCATTAAACTAGTTCAACGGAACCGCCCACGTGAAATTTGGTGAGCGATGTGCACTACGTATTGTTTGTTCTCTGTTTAGTGTGTGTTAGACAAAACTAGCGTTCACCGAGCATGTCCATTACCCTCCCAATTTCATTTGCACCACATTCATTTCTGCAAGATATATTTATTAATTTTGATTAAGATTCTTGAAATAAAAAATTAGTATTAGTAACACGCGAAGATAATAATTTCTTCTAATTGATACAATCGCTAGGATACTTGAAATAAATTCTGTGGTTACCTATCACGGTAAGATAAGAAGGCATGTACGTAAATGAATATGTATGAATCATCCATCATACCCCATCCATGAATGCATTAGCAACACAAATATAACTATTGAACAAATGTATAATTACATTAATTACACCTTCACTTCTTAAAACATTTTATGATCGCATAATTCAATTAAACTATTATTAAAGCATCAAGTACTAATAAGGAGACGGAAACTTCAAATTTACGACGCACAAGTCGTACACTAAAACGTTTATCCAAATATTTTTTAATTGCTAAATTTTAACATGCAACATTTTAATTTGTGTTTAGGAATTAAAGAAGTATATGTTCCTGTCGCATGTCTTTAATTGCCTAGAATTATAGATTCACGTTAAATGACGCAAATGCTTACTTACATATGTGTGTGCCTGAAATAATAACATAGTGCGACAAAGAAATTCTGAATTCGGATTTCTCAACGAAAATGGTAAATTTGGGATGAGGGGATTTTTCGATGTTAGGTCATTTAAGGATTTTATCGAGATCTGAAATTTAGAAAACAGGACATTTTTAGAAGGGAAATTTTTCAACAGAAAAGTCCCCTAAAATGGTCTATATGGCTCTCCATGCTGTCACCACTGCACTGAACGGCGGGAACATCCATGGTGTTTTTGAGTTCTAGGAATTCTTCATCGTCATCTCTGTTCTAAATTTTTGCCGCCCACCAATTAATGTCAGCCAATGAGGCGTCTATCTTTTTACTATTTACGGTGTAAATAAGGCGTGAGTTTCACCCGATTTGATTCGTTAAGAACTTTCCGTATCTTATCCAAGTTAAATAATAAATAAATTTATATTATTATATAAAATATAATAATATTTTATACTGGGTGTCTCTAAACCTCTGTCTTTAATTGAAACCACACATAGTAGTCAAGAAAAGAAGCAAAATTTGTTATACAACAATAGGGAAAAAGTAAATAATAACTCCGGGAAAAATCAGTTTTCGTTTTCAAAGAAATTGTTTGAGTAACGCTGGTTGACGATTTAAATGAATTTAAATGTCTCAGCTGCGCAGAATTGGTGTTTTTTGTGACCATAAACGAATAAATACCGAGACGTATTTGTTGGGTTAGGTCATGTTTGTTCGTCGCAAAAAATTGTCGTCAGGATTCTAAATAAAAACGTCTTCCCGCGGCGTTCCTTATTGCAAATACTTATTACTATTTTATTTATGCTTATTTATTTAAAGTAAAATTTAAAAGCAAACTGAATTCGTAGCACAATAATGCATTTCAGTTTTATTTGTTTCATTTTCATGACAGTTCATCGATCTGTGTTTATGTTCAGTAATAAGATGAAAATAAACGTATACTAAAAATGCTGATAAATATTGATTAAATCCAAGAAACGAGCGGCTTAATTAGTTTTCGTGATGAAAATTTGATTCCGGTTTAAAACAATACTGAATTTTCAGAAATCCGTGGCAGAGGACAGCTATCCTTTTTGGTGACGTCGTTGAGCAATCGATAGTCTACGCAAAACCGTGTGGATCCATCCTTCTTCTTCACAAGCACCACCGGTGACGCCCATGGGCTGCTTGATGGCTCAATCACATTGTCTTTTTCCATCTCGCGAATAATGCGTTCTGCTTCTTCACGCTTCGCCAATGGTAACCTCCTTGGAGCTTGACGGATGGGTCTCTCTTCTCCTGTCTCTATCTTGTGTTTGACGATGTCGGTTCTTCCCTTAGGTCCATTTTCTACCTCGAACACATCTTGATAGCGACATATCAGGTTCTTCGCTTTTGTCTTTTGTTCTGGAGTCAATTCCTGGGCTGTTGACATGACCATTTCCAACAACTTCTTCGGGACCTTCGTCTCTTGTACGCTTGCTTCTATTTGGCGGGAGATGGAGGACACCATGGCACAGCTTCCCAAGATCGTACCTTTCTTGATGTTGACAGGGAAACAGTTCACATTCATTAGGCGGACTGGTATTTCCTTCTTTGATGTCAACAACATTTTTCCTTTTCCAATCTTCTGATCGTCAGTGTTAGGTTCGACCATAATGACTTGCCCATCTTGGAAAGCGCCATTCAGGTTTGCATCGATTATAACCTGGGTTCTGCTAGGCAATATGACATCTTCTGCGAGAACAACTCGAGCGGCTACGTCCTCTCGTTGATGTAGAACTAACTCCTCGTTGTTAACCGCCATCACGCCACGCTTCAGATCCAATTGGAACCCATGGGCACACGTGATGTCCATGCCCAAAATCACCTCATCCTCTATTTCTGCTACCAGCGCACGGTGTTTGATGGGAGTCGATCCAATGGTAATGGTCACCTCAACTTCACCATGGACAGTGGCTGATGTTCCGGTTGCTGTTCTCAGTCTCCATTTAGTCGGCTCGGTGCGTTTTGATGTTGTGATAACGTCGAGCCTTAAGATAGTCTTCGTCGCACCCGTATCCAGTAACATGGTGTGAGGGATGTCATCAATGGTGGCATCCACGAAGATACTGCTGGTTAATTGCCGCAGGGCTAACACTTTCGTGACTTTTGTCTTTGGGGGCCTTTGAATACGGGTCGACCTTTGCCCCTCTGCATCGACCCGGCTTAGTTTCTCTGTGGCTTCCTTCGTGAAGGCTCCTGCCTGGCCTTGGGACACCGCCTGCGAACATGTCCTTCTTCCTGGCAATTCCAACACACCAGAGGATTCTTCTGCCTCAAGACTTGTTCCACAATGCGGCGAACAACCTCCGTGGTGGTATAATCCTTGGGCCGCTCCTCTGCAGCAGATCGCACCTGGACGCTGGCGAGTTCTTCTTCTTGGGAGTCCATGGAAGCTCGTACCTTGACGTGTCCTCTTGAAACTCGCTTCGCCGCCTCGTATTCCAAGGCGTAGGCCAATGCGTTCTTGGATGTCTTAGGGTGGGCCATTCTCAATGCCTGCTGATTGTCCGGATCACGGATTCCAACCACGAAGGTCTGCAGCGTCAAACATTACAGGAAATCATCAAGAGCTGCAGGATATGCCAACCGGGCTAGGCGCGCTACATCAGCCTCGAATTCCTGAAGACTCTCTCCGGATTTCTGGTAACGGTTTCTCAGCTGCGCATGGTACACGTCGGTCAGATGCGCCTGGCCGTAACGCATCTCCAGCCGGTTCACCAGCTTGTGGAAGTCTTCTTGTTCCTCGGCATCATTTGTAGCACATCGATAGCATCCCCCCTCAAGGCCACAATTTACGAAGTGGCTTTTTCACTGGCCGTCCATCCATTCGTTTTTGCTGCAGCTTCAAACTGTTTGAAGTAGTTAGGCCAAGAAGACTTCCCATCGAACTCGGTGGTTTTATTTTCAATTTAGAAGTTTCCGCTGGTCCTACCACAGTTTGGGCCTCATTATTTTCTGGCATTCCTGCTGGTGACCGATCCCCGAACACTCGCAACCCTGCCATGATTTGCTCGAGCTTCTTAATTTTATTATCCTGCTGGAATAGTATTTCTTCGACATTTTCCTGCAGATTTCTTGTCTCCTCCGATATTTTTTCTGCTAGTTTATCCTCGAGACCCTTTGATCGTTCTAAAAGTTTCTCGTCTAAGTCTCTAGATTGTTCTAGTAATTTAGTTTCCAGATTTTTCGATTGTTGTATTAATTTATTTTCAAGTTTCTCTTCTAAAATTTTCACGTTTTCTTCCGTGTTTCTAGAATATTCCATTAATTTATCTAGATCGTCTTTCAAATTTCCAAGATCCGTTTTTCAAATTTCCGGATTGTTCCAGCAATTTATTTTGCAATTCATCTTTGAAACTTCTGGATTGTTCCTTTAATTTATCTTCCAAATTTCCAGATTGGTCTCGAAATTTCTCGTCTAATATTTTACTTAAATCAGCAGGTCCGCTCGAGATTTCAAAAAGAAAGGTTTCCGGGTCCTCTCCTGCTTCTAGTAGCGCTTGGTGACGTCTTTGTTGCAAAATCGATTTCTTTCCGGAAATTTCCAATTCGCGTTATTCTAATTCGGCTTTCAAGTCGGTCACTTTTAAATCTTTTAACAGCACTTTCTTTGAAGCCATTGTTTTTTTTTCCGACACTGCACTTTGTTTAATAATTTGTTTAAATTTAATTCAATTTAGTTGTTTATATATTTTCACGGACCTCACACCTGGCACCAATGTAACGATTTTACGGGTTCTATTAATTTTTATTTTTAAACAAAACACGAAATAGTTAATAACTAATTTATTTAAAAGCAAACGAATTAACACTAACTTAAACAATAATTTATTTACAAACTTATACGTAATTTATTTTAACAGCCGAGTTAAAATGCAATACGAACTTTAACGCCGAACTGTCCAATGCTAAATTCCCTTCTCATCCCCGGTCGCGTGCTTTATAAGCCAGGGTTGTTTTTCGCGAACATTCGAGTAGGCGACAGAGAGTCTCAGATTGATTCCACCGCTGACGTGATGTCGAAGCGTCCGAACCTTCTCGTCTAAGACGCGTCGGCGGTCACGCATCAGACGGGCTGGCATCGGAATCGTCACATTATTTTAGTTTGAAATTTCAAAGTTGTTGTAACAATATTAACCCAACTCAATCCTCTTTCAGTAATACTAGTGATTACAGCGACGCTGTTATTCAGAACATATCACAAGAAAGCAATAAAAAAATTAAATTAATACAGGGAACAATTACTGTTCCAAAAAAGTTTGGATTCAATATAAAAAGAAAGTTGACGACTTAATACTATAATATTGGTAAGAACCGATTTTCAACCATTTTACATAGTCCAGGATAAAGCGTTCAAAAAATTACTGCACAAACTATTGCCAGCTTATGAATTGTCTAGTCGTAAAACGCTCTCTAATTTGTTGCTTCCCGCTAACTACGAAGAAATTCTTAATAAAATGAAAGATACGCTCATAAAAGATGATGTCCAATCAATTACTATTACAACTGATTGCTTGAAGACTTCATTGGCGTGACAGCTCATTACATTAATAAAGAATTTAAATCTAAATCTATTTTGTTAGAAGTAAATTCATATAATGAGTGAAAATTTAGGAAATGAATAGAAAGGAATCATAATAGAGTGGAATTTAACAAACAAAATTTTGTTAGCAGTTTCAGACAACGCTGCTAATATAAAAAAAGGCTATTATCGATTTAAATTGGAAATATTTGGGATGTGTTTAGTTCTGGAAACGATTGAAACAGTTATTAATAAAGTGAAATATATTGTTGCACATTTCAAGCGAAGCAACATGGCAAAACATTTAAACTAGATAATTTTCAGAAGCAAAAAAACTTGCAACCAAAGACGTTGATACAAGCGGTTTCCACCCGGTGGAACTCAATATACTATATGCTCCAACGAATTTGTGATCTACAGGAGGAAATCACAGCGGCTTTGGCTGTCATGGCAAAAACCGATTTGCCTTCTTTGTCGAGAGAAGATTTTAAAATAATGAAAGAATTGATAAAAATCTTAGCTCCTATGGAAGCCGTAACAAAAAGTATGTCTGGAGAACGTTATGTAATCTTGTCTTCGGTAATAATAATTGTATGGAACTTACGAGACGTATATTCAAATATGAAAGAAGAGGATTTTTCAGGTCCAGCAAAATAAGTGGTTATAGCAATTATTTATAATAGAATATCTTTCAGATTGGGAAACATTGAAGCTAGTAACACTTTAGTAGTAGCAACTTTTTTGGACCCCAGATATAAAAACTATTTTTTTGCTAATGAATGTACGACTGACAGATCAAAAGCAATGGTAATAAATTTGTTAACAACATATAATGAACGACATGCTGATGTGGAAGAAGAAATTCAGGAAGTCTGGAATGAAACTCAAAATTCAGTTTCAGTTGAATCTGGAGAGTCTTTTTGGAACAAATTTGATAAATTAGCTGCTGAATATCAACCTACCGGAACATTCAAGTCCCGTGCAATTATAGAAGTACAACGTTATTTGGACGCGCCTCTTTTAAACAGGAAACTTGTCCCATTAAAATGATGGAAAACAAATAGTTACGAATTTCCAAACTTGGTTCAAGTAGCTCGGCAAAAACTTGGAACTGTAGCTACTTCAGTTCCGGGTGAAAGACTGCTTTCTAAAACTGGTCAATTAATCTCTGAGCATCGAAATCGTCTTCACTCTGATAAAGTTAAACAAATAATGTTTATATACGCAAATTTTCAACAATAATTATTTCATCTTTGCTTATTTTGTGTTTATTTCTTAAAAGTACAAATTAACCCAGATTATACTGAAACTATTTCTTTTTTAAATTGAAGTAAATGACTCTATTTTATATTAAGTTTTAAGTAAGTTTCTACAACAAAAATGTAAAAAAAAAATATTTTCTTATATTTTATGAAATTTTGGATGTCCTTTTAAAAGGACAGTAGCATAATTGACTTCTACAGGCAAGGTGTCATATATTTCAAAATAAAAGACCTTTTTTTAAATATTTAATAACAGAAACATTACAAAAGCAAAATATATATTTTGAAACCAACAAAGATTATTGAGGCACATGGTATAAGAAAAAACAGTCCTTCGGATGTAACGCAACTTGGCATTTTTTACAAAAAAAATTTACTTTTTTGTGGCAAAGGCCACATCTAGTTTGCTTTTCTTGATAAATAATCAGGTGATCATGACCATCATATCTAGAAAATGCATGAAGACACTAGATTGTTTACATGGACCTCTCTTTGTAGTTTTTTTGAAAGATTCTAATAAACCTTGTGCCACAGATCTTCTGAAATTTAAATGATCTATCTTTCTGCCATTGTGTTTATACAAAAGCCAAGCATTTTGTTCTGCCATGTCTATGCATTGGCTTATGAGAGGCAAGTACCACTTTTTACCTCTAATTGAAACTCGATACAGGCTTATATTTTAGTCAGCCCTGTCCACTCCTCCCATATTTTCATTATATTTTTTGATTACCAAAGGTTGTGCAACAGTAATATTTTTTTTATATTTTTGCGAGAACCGTTTCACATTTAGGACTGGATATATGGAACAAGAGTTGGATATAATTGTTACTACGTTATTGTCATTCCACTTACAAATAACAATAGGTGTTTCTTTTGCAGTTACGTAATGAAATGAACCTCTATCTTGTTTCTTCAATGTTTTAGAATCTGTTATAGGACAAGCGTTAATGCGATTTTCCCTCAACGTGCCAGTACCTTTTAGTCCTCTGCTATTCAATTGTTCTATCAATGTTAGTGAACTAAAAAAATTGTCAAAAAACAGGTGAAATGGTAATGTACTGTTTACTGACTCCTGTAAAACATCTGCAAATTGCAGCACCACGCTGGCACCTAATCCTAAATGTTTATATTTTACTGGCAACACTGTAGAAGATCCTTGGTAAGGTTCGAACCATTCTATATAGCCATTTTTAGTAGTCGCCATCCATAACTTGTATCCCCATCTAATAGGTTTACCACGGATGTATTGTTTGCATCCGTGGCGTCCATAGTATGGAACCATGGATTCGTCGATGCTGTGGCATTCTACAAGTGGAGCAAAATCAAGAAACTTCTTATTTAGGGAGGTAAATAGTGGTCGCATTTTTGAAAATTTATCGTTCTCATTTAAATTGTAATTATTATTTGCATGAAAGTTTTTAAAAATATAGGTAAATCGATCTCTAGAAATAACTGAATAAACTACACTGTTACTTGCATCTTCTGCTGTTTCCCAAAACATTGCTCTTCTGGGAACTGTAACATAACCGCTGAGTAACAGAACTCCAATAAAACATCGCATTTCGTTTTCTGTTATATCTGCTACGCGATTGTTTTGGGCAGCATAAGTGTTTGAATATTGTACCAGTAATCCTATAATTTCATTGTCAAAAAAATTCAAAAACCATTGGACTGGAGTCAAAAAAATTTTTGTGTCATAAACTGGAGTCCACTCAGTTAAATTCGAAACATTTATATCTGTGTTAACCCAAGAAAAGTCGGCACTTTTTTTTAGCGGAATTTTCTATTCTTCAGAATATATTGTTTTTCTGAAAACAGACAATGGAAGCTCATCCTCACTGTCATACTCTACTAGAGTGTTATCATTATCATAAGTTTTATCAATTTCAGCTTCAACGTCTGCACGTAGTTGTGAACCAGGTAGATTAATAATATTTACAAAATCCTCTTCTCCAGAATCTTCGTCAGTGTTTTCAGCATTACAGTTTTCTGGCGGGAACAAAACAATACTATCTGGCGCTTTTTCATCATTTTCAATATTATCAATCTCCTCCAATATTTCATGAAGTTTTAAAGGTTTTTTCCAATAACTAAAACAATGAATACTTTGTAATATTCTGTAAAAGTAATTAGTAAATTATATTATGATATAGCAGTGGTGCATTACACTACTGTTCTTTTAAAAGAACATTATAATTTGTCTCACGATCCTAACTAATGTCTAATGAATATCCAAAGAAAACTTTGTTCAGGATGTACAAGAAACCTTTGCTAACATAAATATAGAAGCAAAATATGTTTGCTACATATTATAGCTAATTTCTACTTACCTCCATGTATCCATTGCACAGTAGTAAAATATTTACTCACAATAATAAATTTTATAAGGAACACTATTCCACAGATACTGCTGTCAGTGCACAATTTCAAATGATATGACCGTTTAGAAGAGAATTGTATATATGCTGCCATCTGTATACACAGCCCACTAAGTAAATAGTAGGATTCTGTTAAGTGTCCTTTTAAAAGGACGGTAGCATAATCTGGGTTAATCAATAAACTTTCAAAAATATTTTTTGAAATTTGTTTCAAGCTACTTAAGTAAGATTATAATTTAGAAATAATTTTATATTTCTGAAATATGATTCGATTTCTACTTTCACTTAGATCTGGTTTGTCAAACACAAGTTAACTTTAAGTTAAAGTTAACCTTCAGTTAATTAGCATAACAATAATCGTCTTCGTAGTGTAGTTACTATGGGAACAAACTGAAAGTTAGAGTTAACTTGTGATTGATAAACCGGGCCTTAAAATTTCATTAAAGAATCGGTCGGAACTAGATCAGTTTAATAGTCGGAGCTATTTCGATTTATTCCGGACGCGGAATCGTTCCCTCGCAACGAATCACTCCGGACTTATATACATCTCTAATCCGTATCTGTATGTTACTCTGTTCCCGTTCCGACTTGCACATGTTATTTTTTTAAATGAGTAACGACCTGTTCCAGTTTCAGAAAAAGAACAGGTTCGAAAGAACAGGTTTCAAAAGAACAACCCATCACTAGTATAAACCATGTATAAACGTTGCGCGTACCATATAAAGATACATTTTGTATAGACGTTATAACGCGTGATTTTTTTAATTTTTTATTAACTAAAAATAATTTCTTATTTAGATATGAGTTGTGATACACGGTTGAAACGAGAAAAAAAATGCTATTTAATCGTACAAAAATCCAATATGGCGTCCATTTAAAATAAGGAAGCTGCTATCAATATCTTGACAGCCGCCATCTTGAATCTTATTTTGACTTAATTTTCAGCCGTATATTATCAAACATAGTAACTTTTATATGAAACATTTTTTCATATTTTTATAATTGCGAAGTTATTAGACTTTAAAGAAAATAGCGATTTTCAGTTTTTCTGCGATAATATCGAAACTATTCGGAATTTTCAAATTTTCTCAACGGAATCTGAATCAACACATAAAACTGCAAAATATTGCCCTTTAACCAAATCTCTATCTTCACTAATAAGAAAGTTACCCATGGTAGCCTACTCAATCTGGGACACACTGTATTTATAAAATCACTGCCGTCTGAGTAAGTCGCCTTTTTTTGTTACCCATCATAAAACCGATACAAAACTGGGACGACTATACAGGCTGTTTCAGTGAAGGTGCAACAAACTCGGTATGTTGGTAGATATCGTGAAAAGAAATAAAAGTTTCCTATAATATATATATTTTTTTAAATGAATAAGTTTTGAGATAATTGAAGGGAAAAGAGAATCGTATATTTTTAAAACGTATAATTGATGAGAGCGGCCCGAATTCTTAACATGCCTTAACGTTCGGTTTTTTATTTTATTACCCCATAAACTGTCGCGCCTCAGGTGATATGATGAAACACATTTAGTTCGTTCACTCCGTTCTGGTTAACGTTGTCGTGACGAGTAATTAGTTGGTGTAGTTTATACTTTTCATTTTTAAGTTTATTATGTTATTGTGTGTGTGTATGAGTTGGTGTGTGCGATGGGCGATTACTCGTTTCGAGAATACGCAGATTATTCGAACACATGTTGTAAGGTAATTGCCGTTTTCGTAATTTGCCCGATTCCGAATTTATTTCTACCTCATGTGACCAAGTTCAGTCTGATAGGTAAATAATTTAGCACACCGGCGCTGCGGAAGCAATAATTCTAGTTACTAATTTTCCCAATTTATTAATTGTACATAATTGTAGGATACAGGAATAAATAAAAACCCGTTACAAGCGTTAATTATCGTACATTATTAAGACTCGGCAAATTTGATGTAATTACGGTTTGCATAAATGTTAGTGTGACGAAAACGCACGCTTCTTTCAAAGTGTTCGCCTTTAACACGTCTTGCGGTCAAGGGCAAACTTAAAAGCCTCTCATAAATTTTTTCGTTTACGATAGATATTTATTGTCTTCTTGCAGCCGCGTGCCATTCATAAAACAATTTAAATCGCTCGTCTTGTTTCACGGCGGCAGAAATTTAAATCGCTACGGTATTTATAAAAACATCGGCTCCAAATTATGCAAATTGCAAGTTGCACCGATTAAAATTTTTTATTAAGATATTTTGTTTGAAATAATGTCAGAAATGTGTCCCTCAAGTTTGGTGCATCTTCAATGAAACACCCTGTATATGTATTTATACAGGTGTCACCGAGAGAAATAATAATAATAATTATTATTCTTATTTATTTATTTCCCAGATATTTATCTATAAACTTTGTGTACAATATTTACCAATAATATAACCTACTGTGAAAAAGCCAAAGATCAGATAGCCCCCTACTCAAATAAGGGTAGGAGACCCCTGCTTTTCATCATTGGCTATACAGGGTGTCTCAAAACCTATGTCTTTAATTAAAACTGTAAGTTCCTCATTATAAAAGAGATTGATTCCCCAAATATGAACGGTATTGCTCAAAAATGAAAAAAAACTGACCTACCACAAGCGCGTGCAGTTCCTTTGTTTTGAAACCTCTGCTTAATTTATAACTTGTTGAGGCAAGTCCGCTTTCAATAAAAAGCAATAAACTGCAATAAATTTTTTTTATTTACTTCGACAAAACGATTATATCCATCTGTGTTTCACCGACACTGGCACAGCGAAATGCGTTTTTCGAAATAAAATGCATTTATGCGAAATAAAAAAAATGTACAGTACAGCACAAAATGCATATCGAACGTGTTGTCATATCTGTGCATTCATTATAACTTTAGAATTTTACTAAAGTTCACTTCTTGTTCCTGGCGCTGATATTTTTAATTACAATAAATGTTCAAAATGTCCTGCGGTATTAACACATAATTCGCCATAACAGAGCACTATGTCTATCAATTCCTCATTGGAATACACACGAGCCATATTTATTACTTATTTACACTTAAATTAAGTTATGTACACAGATATTAAACTAACACAAAACAAACTACACACTACGTAAATTTGATAAATTATTCCATTCTAACCCCATCCCTAATGTAAGCATCTCTGAAGTTATGACAGCATGATAATAAAAACAAACAATAAAAGAACGAAAGAATGAATTTTATTTTATGATAACTAATAAATCGCCAAGACGAATGTAGGTAAACGTTTCTGAAAATTCAGAATTATTTTAAACCAAAATCAAGTTTTCATCACGAAAACTAATTAAGCCACTCGTTTCTTGGATTTAATTAATATTTATCAACATATTTAGTAGACATTTATTTTCGTCTTATTACTGAACATAAACACAGATCGATGTACTATCATGAAAATGAAACAAATAAAATTGAAATGCATTATTGTGCTACGAATTCAGTTTGCTTTTAAATTTTACTTTAAATAAATAAGCATAAATAATATGTATTTGTATTTCCAACAGACAGAAAAGTCTATAGTGGACATAGACATGTGCACATACCTAACGATAGACTAACAAAAACTACAAAAACTACAACTAGCCTAAGTTAAGTAAAGAAAACATAGCATAATTAAACTACGGTAATATGACGGTAACTTTAAAAAAAATTAATTAATTAATTAAATTAATTAAAAAATTATTATAATAATAAATTAGCTTTTTCTTGATGGCGGCAGCGATTAAAGTTATCAGAGAATATATCCACAAAATCTTGGTCAAAGCAGTTATATAATTTAAATGATGTTATAGGAGGATGAAAAGTATTTGGTATTGGATAATAGAAGGTTATTGCATTTCTACTAACTAGCCGCGGTACAATCAAGTTGATACTACTTACTAAATATATACTGTCTAGAGCGCCGTGTATAATTTTTTGCAGGAAGATAAGGCAGGACACATTCCTTCTAGATATTAAAGACATCTCTGAGATTACATTAAGCAAGCTTTTTTGATCACAATGTCTGTTTGGATATTCATTAAACATTTTAAAGTACAGATATTTAGCAAATTTCCTCGAAACATTTTCCAAAAGATTTATGTACATTTGATGATGAGGTGTCCAAATAACGCAACAATATTCAAGTTTAGACCGCACGAGCGCATAAAATAAGTGCTTTATACAGGTTGTATTTTGATAATCGTTAGTGTTTCTTTGTATGAAACCTAATATTTTGACGGCGACATTTGTTATGTGAGTTATATGAGAGATAAAGGTCAAAGAACTGTCTATGATAACACCCAGATCCGTAATTTCACTGCATTTATCTAAAATATGACCGTTTATATTATAATGAAAAGATATTGGATAAACTTTCCTGCAGAATGTTATTTTCTTACATTTCTTAATGTTCAAATTTAATTTATTTTTCTTACACCACAATTTAAGACCGTCAATACTGTCTTGAAGATCCAAACAATCCTGATAAGAATTAATGACATTTACAATTTTGAGATCATCAGCATAAATAAAGGATTTACAATTAATGCTTTTGACAATATCATTATAGAATATAATGAACAACAGAGGACCTAAATTAGAACCTTGGGTGACACCGCTACGCGTACAGATTTATATCCACCGTATTCTATAAACTGTTGCCTATTGGACAGAAGCGATTTGATTATGTCTAACAAACTGTTACAAAAACCTACATTTTTCAACTTTCTTAATAAGATACAATGATGAACTCTATCAAAAGCTTTAGTTAGATCTGTATATATTACATCCACTTGAAGGCGATTATCCAAAGCGGTGGAAACCAAATCCACAAATTCGTAAAGATTAGTTACTGTTGATCTACCTTTAATAAATCCGTGTTGTTCAGGGGCTATTAGATTAACAACGTGCGAGTATATAACATTTGAGAAAATACATTCAAAAAGCTTAGCAAAATTAGGCAGTAAAGCGATGGGTCTGTAGTTAGAGATTTCCGTTTTCTCTCCAGATTTAAATATTGGAATAATTCGAGATGTTTTCCATGCGTTCGGATAAACAGATTGGCGCAACATAAGGTTAAATATATGGCACAAAGGTGTTATAAAACAGTGAATGCAATCTTTTACAAAAAATGCAGGTATATTGTCAGCACCGCAAACATTGTTTGGTTTGATTTTCTTCACAGCCTTGAGGATGTCACTGTCCTGAATAGTGAACATATTTAAGATTAGGCTAGGATCACAGTTACAGTTATTAATTACAAAGTCATCACAGAGAGTTGGGCAACATTTTTTATCACAGAATTCACAAATACTAGACTCATTATCACAAAAGCATTGGTTAGGACACACATGATTAGTATCACTATTAAATACGGAGGAGAAATGGTGTGCAAAAGCATTCACAATGTCCTGCTGATTATTTAGGATGTCCTCACCATACTTCATACAGCCAGAAATAGATGTAGTTTTCCTCTTTTGATTGACGAATGACCAAAAGTTTTTCGGATCAGATTGCAATGAGTCTTCAGCCTTTTTAATAAAAGTGGCGTATTCCTGACGAACTTCACGTTGAATATCCCTTCTTAGATCTTTTACTATGTCTAAACAGTATTGAGATTTAGTCTTCCTGTATGGATTCCAGAGCTTATTCTTCTGTTTAATCTTTGAGATAATAGAGTTAGTAAACCACGTTGGATAGCTTGAAGATTTAATATTTTGCCTTGGAACATGTTTATCCAATGTGTTATATAACATAGCATAGAAGTGGTCACAAGCAAATTCGACATCATTGTCATTTAATATCGATGACCAATCAGTTTCTACCAGAGATGCATACAGTTCATGAAAGTTCGCTTTGCGAAAATTATATTTGCGTATATCATTAACACGGGAAAACGGAGAAGTTAAATTGTCAGTGCAGGTCAAATAAATAGCCAAGCAAGGATGATGTAAGTCCTCCAAGACCAGCGGATAAGTATGCCTGCATATATCCAAGGTAAGATGTTCTGTTGAAAGTATTAGATCTAGCAGTCTCTGATTACAGTTAAGAATGTTATTGTACTGAATTAGATTATTAAGAGAAGCAAAGTGAGAATAGATATTATACAGATTCGTCATATCTGCTTCATGTACACAGTTGGATAATTCCGGTATGTTGAAATCACCAGATATCAACACCGGATTAGTAAAATCTATTGCAGACTCAATATATTCCAATAGAATTAAGTAATCATTAATATGTAGAGCAGGAGGTATATATACGACAATAATAGTAACACGATGAAACTCGGTTATTATTTTCAGGCCCACCAGATCAACGCTAGGGATGGGAGATGCTAAATTTAATAATGCTGACTTAATATTGTTTCTTACAGCTGCTAATACGCCACCTCCTCTTCCAGATATTCGATCACATTGATAGACATCATAGTTTTCAGGAAACAGTTCAAAGGAGGAGACGTGGGGACTTAACCATGTTTCCGTTAGCAATATAATATCAGATTCAGTTACACAGCAATTTTCATAAAATTGCGATATTTTTGTATTTAAACCTCTAACATTTTCGTAAAGTATATTGTAATTATATAAACATTCTGTCTGTTGGATTCTATTTAGTTTTTTGAGGTAACAATTTTAGGAACACCATTCATATACTTTAATCTTATTTGCTGCTCACCCTTAGCCACACGATCACGGAATTCCTTGCGAGTATTGTAAGCTTTGTTTTGTTGCATCTGCATCAAATCTTCATAAAGGCACATAAATAAAATAGTAATAAGTATTTGCAATAAGGAACGCCGCGGGAAGACGTTTTTATTTAGAATCCTGACGAAAATTTTTTGCGACGGACAAACATGACCTAACCCAACAAATACGTCTCGTTATTTATTCGTTTATGGTCACAAAAAACACCAATTCTGCGCAGCTGAGACATTTAAATTCATTTAAATCGTCAACCAGCGTTACTCAAACAATTTCTTTGAAAACGAAAACTGATTTTTCCCGGAGTTAGTATTTACTTTATCCCTATTGTTGTATAACAAATTTTGATTCTTTTTTTGACTACTATCTGTGTTTCTCAGAGGTTTAGAGACACGCAGTACAATACAATAGAGTAACTAGCACAGAAGTTTTAGCAGCATTTAATTGTAATGCATGTTTTACAGATATATCAGTAAGACGAAGTAAATCGGAATTAATGTTACAAATTGCATTCGGCAGATCACTAGGCAGGAAAGAATAAAGAAGCTGGGTATCATCAGCATATAAATGAAATTTGCAGTGACGTATAACTTTAATAAAATCATAGTATACAATAGCGGACCTAGGACAGATCCTTGTGGGACTCCACATGATGACACCAAATGGGAGGAAACCTGATTGTCAATTTCAACTTGAGAGGTACGATTATGCAAATAATTAGTTAGTTAACCTTGTCATTAATATCGTTCGTATCACATATTCTTTCAAATGGTATTTGTCTAAGTAGAAATTTAAGCTCATCTGGTATGATATTTTTAAAGTTACGTATACAGGCTGTTTCAAATTCGACTCTCACCATTGGGATCTCGCTTATTTGAAGAGATAGACGGTAGGTTTAAATTTGGCAAAGTTGCTAAATTTTATGAGCATTACTAATCCGCAGAGAAATAACTTCTATGTTAACTCTTATTCGAAATAATTGTAAAAAATCAAAAATTGTCATTTTCTTATTTTAAATAATTTTGATAACATGTGTCTATATTGGTGTAATCAGCAGAAAGAGTAGATTATTTTGCGACCAAGTTTCAATATGGCGCCCATAAGAAAAAATGAACTTGTTGATGATATCTATTTGACGAAACATGTTATAGCAAAATGGTATTCATCAGTATCTAGAGAATTAAAAAGTGTCTAAACAAAGTACTTTTATTTTTTTGATATCTCTTTAAATAAAGAAGATAGAGGAAAAATAAGAAAATGACAATTTTTCATTTTTTACAATTATTTCGAATAAGAATTAACATAGAAGTTATTTCTCTGCGGATTATTACTGTTCATAAAATTTAGCAACTTTGCGAAATTTAAACCTAGCGTCTATCTCTTCAAATAAGCGAGATCCCAATGGTGAGGGTCGAATTTGAAACAGCCTGTATATCTGATTGTTACTTTGTTTTCAGGAGCAGGAAATTTTAGCTCACAAGAAACTAGATCATGGTAGATATACCTTCGATTGGAATAACTTGAGTAGAATCTATATAAGTGCAATTGCTTATTAAGACTAGGTCCAGAAGTGTTGCAGAGGTATCGGTTACACAAGTTGATGAATTCACCAGCTGCGACAAACCGTAAGAATCTAATAGTGCAATAAATCTTTTTGTACTTACAGAATTTTCATCTAACATATCAACATTCAAACGGATGATCTCATCATATTGAGAAATCAATAATGTTAGGTCGTCTTCTAATAAATCGAAGAATTGATTGTAATTAAAATCAGGCGGTCTATATATTACACCTACTGCAAAATGCTGTACTTTTAGCTTCAAATTAATTCAAAGTTGCTCCAAGTGTTGGTTAATAACAATTAAAGAATGAGAAATACCCGCTTTAATATAAATGCATACACCACCACCCCTGCCCACCATACGATCCTTTTTATATAATAAGTACCCCTCAATATCAATGTAATCGCTCGGAATATTGCTTGTTAACCAACTTTCTGTAAAAAGGATTATGTCATAGCTATTACAAAAAAACAAGCTCCCTAAAGGCGGCTTCGCACATGCGGGATTCGCCGAATCCCGAATACTCGCCAAATGCCGTGATGCTCGGCTTGGTATTCACCAAATAGTGTGCATATTGCTGTGTTATTTTCTTTTCTAGGAGTAATTAATGATTTTTCTTTTGGCTTTTCGTGCCACATTTCTAGTATGTTTATATAACAGGGTCCCTTAGAGTTCTAAAAATTAAACTTTCATTACAATATTTCTTGTACTTATATCTTTATTTTGTTAAAATGCAGAGTATCCGTAACCTGGAAGACGATGCCATGAGTCTCGACTCCCCAAACACAGCAAATTGGCTGAAAGCCAAGTTCGTTGAGCTTTTTGGGGAAGATTCCGATAGAGAGGCCATGCCTGATGTCCATCCACCACCTGCTAGGCCTGCGTTATCGATGCCTGAGGTCCCGAGCACATCGGTCAGGGAGGTTGGGTTGCCAGATCTTCAAACCCCTGCCCCGCAGCAGATGGAGGCTGCTGAGTTCGAGGAAGCAGTCAAAAAGCTTCCTCGTGTGTTCCTTAAAGATCGAAGAGGCAACAAGCGCCGATATCTGTTGCACCTTCCTGTTGGGGCGAAAGTAAAGATGTTGAAGGTGGAGGCACTTCGTCTGGGGCTAATTGGATGGCCTAGGAAAAACTAAATTAATTTCCATACTCTTACAGTATACAGAATTGCATTTTTTAAGTTAATTTCCATGAATTTTTAATTTTAATTTTGTATTTTAGGGTTAAGTTTCTTTTGGGACATGTTTTTGTGGGCTTATTTCCCTATATAAGTGGGATAATTTTTCACTAGATTTAAGTCTTCCTTGGTCTGTGACAGTGAAAACATCTTCTAGAAATGGTAAACAGTTTGAAATTTAGTAATATTATTGTTGTTGATTTCGATTTAAACACACATTCATGTATTTAACGTATCATATTCAGAGAGAATCCTCATTCAACCTGGTATGATTAGATCTGTTGTTAACAAGGACGACAGGGAATAATTACCTGCCGATTTGTGACAACAGAGTTTTACCTCGAACACACACATTTTTCGTATCTAACGTAACATACACAGAGAGAATTCTCATTCAACCTGGTATGATTAGATTCGTTGTTAAGAAGGACGACACGGAATAATTACGTATTGCCTTTTGATGACGAAGTTAGATTGTATAATCACAAACACATTTTGGTATTTAACGTTACCATAGTCAGAGAAGATGTCTTTATCTAACTTGATATGGTTAAGATTTGTTGTCGGCAAATACGAAATGGAATAAATACATTGAGTATTTGTTATAACGGATCCAAAATACACACTGAATTTCAACAAACCTCGATTTGCTTATTAAATAATAATTCAAAACAACACACATTTCATTCTTTGCATTCAACAATTTTTAGAAATTTTGGGGACACGGAACAAGGTATTATTTACCTTAACGGTCACTGAAAATAACAAACCTGTTTGTTCATGATGAATGTGAGGTAGAGTTTACTAACTTCAATTCGTCGTGGCAAATTTAGATTATAATTTTTATGTACCATTTGCATTTTATGATAACTTGGTTATGTGTGTATATCGTAATTTTGACATTTCATGTATAACTTCAATACTACCAACAATATATTTTGTCACTAAGATATTCGATTTTTACTTACCCCAGTTACCACATTGTTCACAAATTTGCACAAAACAATTCAATAAATGTTTACAGAGTTTCAATGCTATTTTAAATTACTTCATTGCGTAGGAACCCCGTGTAATGTTGTAACTTGTTTAATAATTCAATCAATAGGCCCTGAGATCAAAATTATTTCAAAAAGGTTATATGCCAATACCACAGCAATATGCATACATACATGCGGGGTTTCTCCGAACATCCAGCTTTTGCGGGAACAGCGAATACGTATTTGCCAAGTGCCGTGCGAGTCTTTAATAAAAATCATCATGGACAACAGTGATGAAGTTATCATTACTGCTGCTGCATTTACTGTTTTGTGTAGTGGCTACAAACTGATTAAAAAACGTCGTCGGCACCTGCCCCGCTTTGATTTTCTTTAAGCAGGTTCTAAATGATGCCATTAATGAATCTTTTTTTTTTAAACAGTGATAGAGTACTGTTGACCCATTTTGTTTTCTATTCGTTTCCACGCATCGAAAACCTCATTCCGATTTTTATGATTCGGTAGAGAAGCCTTCCAAATTATGGGTTCACTTTCGTACAGTTCGAGGAATTCCAAGACCGTTTCGTTGGGCCAATCCATTCCTAAACAACAGAAAATAGAAAAGTTTTAAAAATGCTACATTATTTAATTTGAAATAATATGTTTATTCAATTGTATAACTAATTGTATGACTAGTTGGATATCGACAAATTGAAGTAGTAAGTAGCAATTAGAAAATAGAAGTATAAATACACTTACTGTCTGTCTGCTGAACAGACTCCCGAATGTGTGGAGCAGCGCGAGTTTGCCTATTTGACGAATATTCGTGCGCTTTGAAGCGGACAAAATACCAACAACTAGCCGAGCGAGGCGAGCACTGACTATCGTTGCTCGGCGAGTAGACGAGCACACATCCACACTACTCGGGATTCGGCGAACATTTGTTCGGCATTCGGCGAATCCCGCATGTGCGGAGCCGCCTTAAACCAAGTCAATTTTAGGCAATAGTGACCTAACATTAAGCTGTGCAAGCTTAAAGTTGTTCATTCCAGTATTTTTAATCTACTACACATGTACATAATGGATTAGACTAAATGAAATGTGATGAAACAAAAAAAAGTAAGTAAATGTAATTAACTGCGACAAAATTTTGTTTCTGTAAAAAATAACAATTCTCGGAGTACAAGAAATTATATGTAGAGTGTGCAAATCTAATCTTGTATTAGAATTAGAATTAGAAAAATTCAAAACATGTAACTAATATGAACATTGTGACAACCAAATAAACTAATAATATGTGTAAAGCAAATCAAACGAATTACGCAAGTATAGTGAAAATAGTTTAAGAAACAAACAAAAGTCAACTCTAAACAACATGTTATACTAAATAAAAAGTATTACTAAGATCTTTAGGGTTATTAAATACAAAATTGAAAACGTAAATATCGTAAATAACAACAAAAAAAATCAAAACTTTCCGATGTTTTCGACCGCAGCCCACAAACGTTAACAACACAAAGCAATGTTTTGCAGTTCCACGAGCGAAGATATTTTCTTGACGGAATTATTTATTTTTACGCACATGTAACCGTTGTTGGTCCACTCTCTTTTATTACCGAAAGCCTCAACAGCAGCACTGAAAACACTAACTCTCAACCGAGTTAAAACCTCCTTCACTATAATATTAGTGCCTTTTAAGCATTTTTTGACACCAAAAAAAAATTTTTATTAGACGACTACTAAATTTCACCAAGATCAGCGGCGGCACATTTTTGTTAAGCAGGAAGACGATGACTGATGTCAATTGCAAACAGGGACAATTCAAAACCCATTTTTTCTTTAATAACTTCGCTTATTACCAAATTAGTATCCTCATCACTTCTTAGGGGCACTCCATAAAAACGTAAATTGTAATTGCGTGAATATTGTTCCAACGCATCATTGGCTTTATTGCCTCTAATAATTTCGTTGTTACCTCAGCCAACGTGGACTCCATTTTTTGTAAGTTATTTTCAGCGACAACAAGTTTATTTTCAGTTGACGTTAATTTTTGTTCCATATCATCTATTTTACCATTAAGGTAATTAACGGATTGAATAAGATTATCAGAAATAATTTTTGATATTTTACCAGAGACAACCTGTATAAATTCGTCGGACGAGATAACTTTTTCTATTAAGCGCTGCACCGTACCATCATCCTTATCGGTTTCAGGTTTTTGCCTAGTTACTCGATCACCACCCATCTTATCAAGAATGCACGTGTTAAACACCTTGTTGTCAAAAAACGTTTTAAAAACTGCAAAATTAATTTAAATACGCTGCAGACTACACACACGTCTACTCTCTACAATTGCCCATTTAAATCCCACCCCTCTTTAATTTCATTTTAAAATTTAGGAAAAATGTTTAATGTAAAATCTGTAGGGAGCTAGTTCAGAGTTTTTTTGTAGATGTTAACAAAAAACAATTGAGCAATCGCATAAACTATTTTTTTTAATGGAACACTATGTATGTATATTAGTACATTTACGGATTCTTTGTAACTCCTTCCGTGAAAAAATATAAATAAAATTAATAGTTTATGAAACGTTTGCATTTAATTTTTTTACGTCCGACTAATACTATAAAATATGTAAAATCTATTTTTAAACACGCGTTTAACATGAGTCCAAGGTACATTGAAAAAGTGGTAAAAACCGTAAAATAATGATCGACCTTCCGGTTAAACAGTTCGATGACGTATGCTCAACAGTTCTATTTTGTGAAATTAGGTGTATTGTGTTTCACAAGGAAATAATTTGTATTTAAGCATGCAAATACGATTAAACCGAAGGAGACCGGCTCACATACTTACTAAAATTTATTCAAAAGAACTTCAGACAAAAAAAAATCGGTTTGAATGAGGTGAAATTTTTGCATTAAAAGTAACACTTGATAAATTAACAAAATAACCGTGCAAATAAAATTTGAAATATGCACTCGTCAAATACCATCCTTATGCGTCAACAAAAACATAAAATTGCTATACAGGGAAGCAAAACCAAGACCAGCGATACAGATATGAAATAGACAAATAATGGAAACAATAGTTACATCAGCATAATCAGCAGCAACGACGAATGTGAGAGCAAATGTGAACTAAAGGATATTATTAATACTAGGAAAGGTAAATTGGCTTCCGCCGAAAATTTTATACAGAAATGTCGGGAAGAAAACGAAGTATTGAACAAAAGAATACAAGAATTTAAAATTCAACATCAAAAGCAGGAATCAATTATTTTAGAATTGAAGTCAACAATAAACAATAACTATCAAAAAATCTCATGAAAAAGACAATACGACAATAAGACAGTTTAAACACAAACAAATACATCCAAACTCATATTAGTGTATTCACAGATCGAGGAGAGTATCACAAATTTTTATCGTCATACGAGTACAAATAAAGCCACGTTAACGAATACTAGCGGAGGAAATTCGAAAACTTTAAAGGAGACTTCTGCAACAAAAAAATCAACATGTTTGCCGATAGTCACAGTCCGTCATTTACGGAAAAATTTATCCGATAGTAATTTTGAAATATCAATTTTTTTTCAAACTAAATGCCAACTGAACGAAATTATTTCTAATATTCCTTCCATGACAAAGGACCTAACAAAGCGTGATTTCGTTATTGCATTAGGTGTGCTAATGTATAACAATATTCATATGCCATCCCCTTTAGGATCACTGAGACGATTATCATATACAAATGTAATTTTTGTTTCGATAGCATACCATCAACGTCAGTTAATTCTTAACGAAACAATATACGAAACAAATCGCAGAATATATGATGTCATCACAGACACACTTATCTTTTGGATTCCAATAGTATTCTCAGATTTAATGATTATACCGACCAGGGACTCCACTTAAATACAAGAGGGAAAGTCAAATTTGATTTGTGTCAAATTATTTTATTTTATTTCAAAATGTATAGTGAATAAGACTGAAAATATTTCCTCTGTTAACAACCAACAAGAATCCGTGAAATACTCAACGAATCCAAGGAACACTTCAGCACCGCTCCAACCCGAGTCCGTTATTAGACGTTTCCAAGGCTTCAAACAACGATTACAACACCCGAATAGAAAGTGAAACGAACAAATATAATATCACAAATCATCAACACGAAGGAAATTCTATCTACAGTGTGTCCACAGATTTTCTGCAATAGTAGTAGTTTAATAAACAACAAAATATATGTTTGGGGGGACTTACAGTCCAGACAGTCAAAAAACTAAGTAGTAACAAAAAATACAGAACAAAAACACGGAAAACGGAAATGGCAACGAAAAAGGATAGAAGAAAAAATAAAAAAAGGGAAGAATTAAGAATTAGTACATGGAATGTTAGGACAATGCTAGGAATAGGCAAAACACAGGAAATAGCAAAAGAATTGATAAAGTACAGAATAGATGTAGCGGCACTACAAGAATCCAGATGGAAAGATCAGGGAGAAATAGTCAAGGAAAATTTTGTGCTCTTATATTCGGGCGAGAAGAAGCAAGGTAGGAATGGAGTAGCTTTCTTGATAATGAAAAAACTAAAAAATAAAATAATAGAGTTTAAGCCTGTTAATGGACGTATAGCGTACCTAAGATTGAACACAAAACCGTTCAACCTGTCTGTAATAAACGTGTACGCTCCAACAGAAAGTGCTGAGGAAGAAGATAAACAAAAATTTTATGAACAAATTGAGAGAATCCATGAACAGATCCCAAAGCAGGACACAACGATCATTTTGGGTGATTTCAATGCACAGATTGGGAAAGAAGAATATCTGAAAGAGGTGACAGGGAAACAGACAATACATCAAAACACAAACAATAATGGACTCAAACTATGCAATTTAGCAGCTACAACAGGAAGGACAGTGGTTAGTACAAAGTTTAAGCATAAAAACATACATAAAATTACGTGGACTCCACCGGGAAAAAAGGAAGGAAATCAGATAGACCATGTTTTAATAACGAAGAAGAGGCAGTGATCGGTGAAAAATGTAAGATCTTATAGGGGAGCAAATGTTGATACGGATCATTTTATGGTGACAGCCACAATAAAACAGAAAGTAGCAATAAGGTACAATAAATACAAAGGTGAACTAAAAAAATGGAATGTGAAGCAACTAAGTGAAGAGAAAAAAAGAAATCAATATATAGAAAAAGTAGAAGCAAGATTAAAACAAGATGATACAATCCTAAGGAGCGCAGAGGAGCAATGGGCAGCACTAAAAGAACATATAAATCAAGTAGCAGAGAAAGAACTAGGTACAATTGGAAGGAATAGGAATGAATGGTGGAATGAAAAATGCGACAGCGCAATAAAAAAGAAAAACGAAGCAAGGAAGAATGGCTAGCCATAGGCAACGAGGAAAACAGAGAAAGATATAAAAAAGAAAGGAAAGAAAGCAAGAAAGTAATAAAAGAAACAAAACAAAAGTGGCTGGAAAGCAAAATGTCAGAAATAGAACAAGAAAGCAAAAATAGAAATTCAAAGAAATTTTACCAACTTATAAACCAAAAAAGTAATGCTACTAAAAGTAAAAAGTACAGAAGGAGAGGCATAAAGGATAAGAATGGTAAGATAACAGAAAATGACGAGGAAGAAGTAAAAACATGGGAGGAGTACTTTAAAAACCTACTAACAGATGAGGAAGAAACACCAATCAGTGATATTGAAGAAGAAGTGGATGATCGCACTGAGGAACCTACATTAGAAGAAATAAAAACCTTAATACGGGGTAGCAAAAATGGAAAATACCCTGGTAAAGACAACATAAATATGGAGCTAATTAAATACGGAGGCGACAAAATACAGGAGCAAATCTACCAATTAATAAGAGAGATATGGACAAAGGAAAATATGCCAAAGGAATGGGAGGAGGGTACGATCTTAACAATATACAAGAAAGGGGACCACACAGAGTGTAGAAATTATCGTGGGATCACGTTGCTAAGTACTGTTTACAAAATTCTCTCTACTATAATACAAGACCGTCTAACAAAAAGCCTTGATAAAAATTTAGGCGACTACCAATGCGGGTTTGTAAAAGGCCGTTCAACTATTGACGCAATCTATATGTTAAAGCAGGTAATGGAGAAGGCTACAGAATACAGCATAGACCTGGAACTACTTTTCATCGACTTCCAGCAAGCTTTTGATTCAATTAAAAGAAACCAGCTAATGAAAGCGCTAAAAGAACTGGGTGTAGGGGCAAAAATAAGAAGGTTGGTACTTATGACACTGAAGCGGACGAGAGCATTTATTAAAACTGAAGCTGGTACAACAAACGAAATAACAATAAGCAAGGGGGTCAGACAAGGTGACGCGCTCTCCGCCACACTGTTTAATGCTGCACTAGAGTATGTGTTAAGGAGGATCAAGAAAAAAAGAACCCTGAGAATGCACGGAGGACAAGTTATAGCATACGCGGATGATATAGTCCTAATAACTAAACAAAGAAAGCTGATGGCGAAAATGGTAACAGAAATTGTGAACGAAGGGAAAGCCATGGGATTGAAGATAAACGCAAGCAAAACAAAATTAATGGTGTGTGGAAAAACGAAAAGTAAAGGAATAGCCAAAATTGGGCAACACGAATTCGAACAAGTTGATCATTTCAAGTACTTGGGAGTAATGATTACGAACACTGATGCAAGACAGGCAGAATTAAAACAAAAAATACAAGCAACAAACAAAGCATTTTACGCACTCAAACCACTTCTCCAGAATAAGGCACTAGCAAAGAAAACAAAAGTAAACATATACAATACAATGATAAGACCCATCATGACATATGCAGCAGAGGTAATGACGCTAACAAAAAAAGAAATAAACACATTACTCGTAATGGAAAGGAAAATATTAAGAACAATCCTAGGCCCCAAAAAAATCAACGACAACGAATACAGAATAAGAATGAATCATGAAATCGTAAAAGAAATAGATGGAGAAAATGTCGTTACTTATGTTAAAACGCAAAGAATAAAGTGGCTCGGACACGTGTGGAGGATGGAACAAGGTATAAATGTCAGAGATATAACCGAATGGCAACCCGGAGGAAGAAGAAACAGGGGAAGACCAAGATCAAGATGGATTGACGAAGTGGAGGAAGATCTAAAGAAAATAGGAATAAGTCAATGGAAAAAGAAAACGAAAAACCGAAGGGAATGGAAATTAATAATCGAGAAGTTTAAATCGCTCGCCAACCCGTGACAGAAGGAAATAGGGACTAATCCACCCTAATTAAGGGGATTGTGAAGGCTCCAATGGAGCGGCAAAACTCTTTATGAGTGTAGTGCCATATATATATATAGTAGTAGTTTTATGTGCTTCTTTTATTAAAAAATTGAAACCTCATTTAAATTCGCCTTACACATTACACATTTCTTACTACGAAAACTTTCATTATTTTTAAATATGGGAAAATATTATTCAATATAATCCCCACCCACCCGTCCGCACTTTTCTGCCCTGTACCTAAATTCCCAATTTCTATTTCATTAATTACCGTTCGTATTTTTTCTTTTAAAAGTTCTGAACTTGTGCCAAAATTATTTTCATACACTTTTTGCTTAACATATCCCCAAAAGTAAAATTCAGAGGCCAATAATTTTGTCTACCAAAATCCCACACCACACATTTATTTTCTTAGATCTTTGATTACTTGTTTTGATTCTAAAATTTGGATTTTCTTCTGACCAATATCTGCAATTTTGAGGTGATACGGTCCATTTGTAGAAAAGCTGGCTTCATCAGAAAATAAAATTTTGTGAGCGAAATGATTGTCGATACCATTTTCTCCAACCCACAAGCAAAATTCTAATCTAAATGCATTATCTTGAGGATCCAAAGTAAGAATAAACTTAGATTTGTAGGGACGTACCTATCTTATTTTCCTTGTAAATTTTTTATAACAAACTTTTGCTAATACCACGTTCTACAGCCCTTTTACGCAAAGATCATTTTGGATTTTCATCCCATAGCTAGCAGAGTTTCCATATCATCCTCATTGTATTGCTTTCTTGTTTTCTTCCTTGTAGCTACAGAACGAGTTTCGTCAAACTTTTGTAAAATGTTTCTTAACGTATTAATTGTAATATAAATACCAGGATATTTTACATGACTTTTATCAATGGTCATTTGGTAAGTAGTTTCTCCGATTCCGTGACATTTTACTAAATAAACACGCTGATGCAACGTGAGCATAGCCTAACTAAATTAGCGACATCCACTTAAGGAATAAGTTTGATTAATCAATTAAATTTAAAGCCATAAGCGAGGCAGTTCGTGAATTTTTGTATTACTTTTGTAGGTTTTAATACTAGCAAAAACTTTTATAAAGAATAACTTTTTTTCCTAAAACGTAAAATAAAAAAGTTTTTCCTATATTTCAGACAATCCATGAACACAGTGTATAAGACTACACCGCGTCGTGCAGCCACGATAAAGTGATTAGCCCTACAAACAATTTTTTAGAAATAACGTTTTAACCTCAATATTCAGGGACTTGATTCCAAGATAAATGAAGCAGTACAAATCCTGACATAGTATGCTTATGAGAGCATTGTCTTTAGGTCCCTTTAGGAGGTTATATTTCAGAAATGAAAAACTTTTGGATATACATAGATAAATCAGGTTAAATCGCAATATTTTGATGTTCTCTATACGTGCTTTAATTATTACCTTCTTAATTTATAACATCCTGTATATTTTCCATTCGGTGACATATTCTACAACATATACACAAATTCCCAACCAATTCCTCCGTGCATGAATACGAAACCAGAATTAAAAATAATTTACATACACCTTATGAAAGACTAACAGATTGTTCCACGGATCCTTCACACGCAGGCGTTAAATTATCTAACAAACTTCCATAGGAATAAAATTCGCAACGAACCTCATCTCTTTGAAACAAAAAACGAAGAAATTCTTGTCGAAGCAGCAAACTCTGTCCAAGAATTTTTAAGCGATTAGTATTAATAGGTAACTTGGTATAGTGTGTTGTAAGTATCTTTTAAGTTGAAAAATGACATGTGACATATTCAGATATCCTGTATACTGGTGATGAATAAATTTACCTATTTTTAATTCTTTTCCTTCTAGCAATATTTCAAAAAATCAATTTCAATACAAAAAAAGAAAGACATGGTATTTATCATTTAATTAAAAAAACGTACAAGTGTAATTCAACAATATCGTCAACATTTTATTGAGTGAAAAAAAATTAGGATATTTACTTTTTTACTATCTTTTTATGACTGTTTGTAAAAATTTTATAAATTTTACTTGTTAGTTTTGAGGATACAGGATATTGAGTAAAAGGATGTTATCATTTACAAACCTTTCCTTCCAAATATGGAACTTACACCTCTTTTCCATTTAAGAATAAGACGCATTTCTTTTTAAAATCATTTGTACCCACGCTTTACGTTTCGGAATGTTGACAAACTTGGTTTAAGACAGACATTTTTTTAAAGAAGGCAAACTGACAATCATCATACTTTATCTCTGCTTACACTCATGGTTGCAAAATCTTAAAAAAAAAAAACTAGAAAACGTTTACTTATGAGAAACAAATAAAGTATTTATTTTAAAGAAACAAAGTTACGTATTCGCTTGTTATTTTCACTTATTATTAGACTCCCATTCGGCTAAAATATCTTCAGTATTTTCTGGAACATGTTTTTGGCTTGTCTCGGTATCTCTATACCTGTTATTGTTCTCACTATGTGATGTTGATGCAACGTTTCTTTTACTTTCTCGATGCTTCAGTGATGAATAAAAGTTATGTTAAACGGGGGGAACAAACTAAAGTTGTTGAAGATTTTCGTATTTCGAAGTTTTTATAGGTGATGGTTCAAGATACAACAAACACGCACGTGAACGGCCCTTTTTATTTCTAAGGTCAATTTCTATAAAATTCACGTTCTCATTCAATCTGTTCTTATATAGAAGAGTATTGGGTTTGTCTTTTTCCAGTTGGTAGCACTGAATATTATGTATCCCTGGAATACTCTCTTTTTTCATTGGTTCGACCGACAAAGAGTTTTCATTTGTCATTCGCACAACTGTGAACTTCCGACTTACGAGGATACCTATGTTTGTTCCAGTCATTTCGTACAAAAATATATTAATTTTTTTTCTTTGACTTTTCGATAAGTACAAAGTCTTGATCGCACTTCATGTAGGAGTGGCCAGAAGTCAAAAATTTATGGTCAACTCTATAAATCGATGTTGTCTGAATTTTATAGTGTTGTTATTTTTGTTTTGTCCGCCTGCGTTATCACTGAATGCAGTAATATGTTCTATCGAAGTTGCTGAACGTATCTAAGTAAGCACGATCCAATTTCTGGGTATCTCCTGGATGCTTCATCCTCGTGCCACATAAATATTGCTGCTTGATCATTTGCGAGATCATGTATTGCGAAATTGTAAGTCCACAGTTGCCTTACACTTACACTTACACTTTACTACAGGTTAACACGAGTATGGGGAAAGTTTTTTAAAGATCAAAACATATTACTTTTGACAATAGTAGTAATTTAATGAGTAAAATAACGCGTGATTTTTTAAATTTTTGATCAACTTTTGCCGTGGAATTTGGACGGCGTGTCGTATCAGAATTATTCTTAGCAAATTTATTGTCATTGGCTTCGCTCAGATGAAGAAAATATCGTAAACAGTTTATGATTAATCATAAACAGTTTAAGCTGCATATACAGTTTTCAGTTGAACGATCGGTAGCGTAGACCGTTTTATTAACTGTAAATATTCTAGTACCTAGTGAGTACTAGTGAGTAAGTCTTGTTTAAGAAGCATTTCGAGCTAAATTAAATAAAAATGAATCCAACAAGAATTATTTTGGACGCAATAAACCTCTGGTAACCCATGCAAAATTTGTAGAGCAGAAATGAACGACCTCGAAATGACAATTAATAAAATGCTTAATCGTTCATGAAATTCTATATCACCAAACACTTCATATTGCACTCCGTTTATTGTATAAATCATATCAGTCTTTGTAGACGCCATGTTTTTAAACACTTTTCGCTAGGGTAGCGTAAAATCAAATCGCTCCAAAAAATGGCGTCCGCTACTTAAACATGTTTCATCGCGATCCTTGGAGCGTAAACGTTCAGATGAAAAATCGTAAACCGTTTATGATATTTTCCGTCATCTGAACGAAGCCAATGTCTTTGGCAGATCTAGCCTTTTCTACTTTACATAAACGGATTTCTTTCTAAACTGTTTCTCACTATTTTAGGATTAGTATCCTTGTTATCTTATTCTGAAGTGCATGGGTTGCCAGTAGGGCTGGGTCGATGTATCGATATATCGATACGTATCGATACGCCAGCTGTATCGATACGTATCGATACGCCAGCTGTATCGATACACATTTTCAGCTGTATCGACGTATCCAATATCGATACGTATCGAAATACCGAATATCGAATATCGATACATATCGAAATATCGATACGTATCGAAATATCGGATGTCGATACGTATCGAAATATCGAATATCGATACGTATCGGTAGCCGTACTCGATACATATCGATACGTATCGATACACAATTTCCCGTATCGCCCACCTCTAATTGCCAGTTCTCCTATTTTCAATAGGAGTCCCCTAACAAAATCTCCTACCTTCTATGAAGCATTAGATATAGGAGAAAATCTCCTATATTTTCACGGAACAAACTTTCTTATGGTCATGATAAATTGTTGCGTTTTTCTTCCAAAAAGAAACCGTTTTTTTTTAATTCTTAATTAGGGAAATTTAAGTCATGATGCCATTTTATGTGGCTACACTGGCTACAGACGGTGTTGTTTGTTTTCTATTGTTGCCTGCATCTGCACGAGATGCTAAATTCCACAGGAAGCTCCTTTGATTGCGCATGTGCATAACTTGTTGCAAACGCGCTACATATTTAAAATTTAAATAATTGCCAAATGACAAAACTAATTTAAAATTCAGATAAAATACAATTCCATATAAATTTTTATGCTTAAAAATGTATAAAGGTTATAGGCCCCTAGCAAGCTACCTGGTGGCGCCGCCTGGTGGAGGTTGCGACAAAAATTGAAGGACGCGACTTGAAACCGTTATATCCATTTATATCATTTCGAAGAAGATTTGAATGTGTTTGCTAGTATTTTCTCGATTTGTTTTAAAGTATGGAAGGTAAAGATCGTCCTCGTAACGTGCTTGTAACTCCAGTGATAGTACTGACAGTCAGCTGACAGCGGTGTTGCCAACCCTGACACGACCGTTTTCCCTTTCCTTTTCCTATATAAACTTACAGCTAGTGGCGCTCGTGACGTCATTTGCTACTCGCCTATATTGCAATGTTCAGAATAACTTCAGAACTAAAAATATGTATAAAATTATAATGGATTGCATTGTGCAATAAATTTATTAATGTTAGATAAATATGTTATTTTATTTCTGAAACAACATAAATAAATACATAGTAGGGTAAATGTGCCACCACTAGAAGTCAGCCACTGAGACATTAAATTCATTTTAATAAGATTTTCCCGTACATTTACAACGGTTTTCTCTGGCCGAAATTTGCTGAGAAATGTTATGTTTTTGTTAAAGTAAACGCACATCTCAAATTAGCTTGAAAGAGTTTATTTTGAGTAATATATTGGAAATATGATTTTTCTAGCATTTATTAGATATTAAAATAGTGTCTAGTGTTATGTTTGAGATTACAAAAGTAGTATTTAACGTACTTTATAGGGGGCTGAGAACTGGTTGCTCAAATGTACGAGGATCAATTGTCAGCCGAGTGGCTGACTATTGGATATTTTACCAGAACTCAAAGTATCAGTAGTCAGCCACCATAAACAGTTACGTATTTTAGGTGGCTGACTGGCCCTTTACTGACCAATTTTACCCAATAAGGTCTCAATTTTATATAATGGATGTTTAAAAAATATGTTCTGATATTTTACCCGGTTATATAATAGGGAAGACATCGGATACCCGCGTACCCGAATACTACCCGCATAATTGTTACCCTGGTATCATTTTTTATCGGGGTACCCATTATTACCCGGGTATATCGGGTACCCGAGTACTACCCGCGCGATTATTACCTACACATACATTTCTTTATCCGGATACCCGAATACTACCCGTGCGATTATTATTCGGGTATCATTTATTTATCTGGGTACCCGTTATTACCCGCGTAATTTGTCAGCGCAGAGTTCAGAAAAACATATATCTCTTATTACACTATAAAAACTGGATTATTTTTAACATTCGGATGCTCATGTAAAATTCGTGATTCCATTTAAGTTGAAATATCCAAATTTATACGGGTCCCCGGGTATTCAAACTTGAAACGGTCGCGAATTTGTATATAAAACAAATAGCATGTTCTTGATGTAATTGTAAATTTAAATCACAAACAAATGTACATTTATTAGAAATTGTAAACGGGAGCAGAGTTGCCGGGCCTGAAGGGACGATTACGGTCAGTCAATAAGCATTTAACAAGCATGGGTGGCCATAAAAATTCTTGTCGAAATAGAGCCATTCTCAATTTTTCTCGAACTGACTGTCACATAAATCTGTCACGCGAGCTTTTAATGCACGTCTGTTTTTCTTTACAAATGGGGTAATTCGCCACGCATAAGTAAAATTAAGAGAATACAGCTATTGAGAATGACACTCGCACAAGTCACAGGAAATATAAAAACGTCAGTTATGTTGTAATTTAGTAGATACAGAATTTGAAGGCCTACATGTGGCTATCTGTCTGTAATTTTAATATTAATTTTTCAGCTGCCCAGAATTAATGCCCTTCCCTTCGATCCGAAGCCAAAATTCAAAATACACTTTGGCCAATAGGATTGTGTCCAGCGTTTAGAAAAAATACACGCCCTGCAGTTTCTAGGAATGTGTTTTCGAACTTTCGGCCTACATGGCCCTACGTGGCCCTTGTGAAAGTTCGAAAACACATTCCTAGAAACTGCAGGGCGTGTATTTTTTCTAAACGCTGGACACAATCCTATTGGCCAAAGTGTATTTTGAATTTTGGCTTCGGATCGAAGGGAAGGGCATTAATTCTGGGCAGCTGAAAAATTAATATTAAAATTACAGACAGATAGCTACGGGCTTTTGAAACGACCAGTCGTATCCATTGGGCTTGGCAACTTGCTTTGAGTTACTTACTCTTCTTTGATTTATTTTCACAGTAGAGTATAAATTAATTAGTCCGGTGCGTCTAAAATACCAGTGTTTTGATAGGCAATTAAATAAAATTAAATAACACGGTTTCGTGACGGGTAAATTAATCGCGTAGTGGAATTAAAACATGGTGCAGTGCGTGGATTGGATTCTTATTTCGCGGCGCGGATTTAGGTAATTTGCTTTAATTTGTATCTTTATTCGTTACATATTTGGTGGTATTAAATGACTAAAATTCCACAATCTATAAATTTCAGTACTTGCTTGTCTTGTGAAATTTATTCTTAGTTTTAATTTGCATACGAACCAAAGGTAAAAGTAAATAAGTTGCATCCACATCAGTGGAGTGGATTGACCATTGTTATATAAATTATTAAACTAGTTTGTTTGGCGTTTCGGTAATTTAAATCGACCAGAGGCAGTCAGCCGACGCTTTCAATTTATAGTGCAATTCACATACAGTGTACTTTTGTAAAATGAGTTAATTCCCTTTTGCGATATTCTCTGGCAAGTTGGAAACACTCAAACAAAGTGTCCTTCCGATTTGCGCAGTGAAATCGATTGATTTATACCACTGGTCTAAGGCAAGTTTAGATCTGCCACTAAAACCAAGTGTGACCAGCACAAATTAATTCCCTAAATCAAGGCCAATCAGTTGCGTTACTAGTGCAGTAAAATTAAGAGGCCAAACGATTCTGATCACATAGTCATAGCCATCTTCTCAACCGAGTTTCCATCACACCCTGTGTGTGGACCAAAGTGTAGTCTTTGTCGGGAGATCTGCGGGTTAATTAGAAGTAATTCGCTGAGAGACCGAAAGATCATAACTACCCATAGTAGAGTATCAAATAAAACGGTCAAATAATTGTCATTGCGTATAGGGTTAGATCATCGTCGAAAACAACGCAATCAGTATCTGATTAATTAATTAATTACGTTCATTAAGGAAGTACACTGTAGGCACACCGCCACACTGTGCACTGGTTGATATACAGAGCGTGTCTTTGAGTACGATTGAAGTGTTAAACTCGAGTACCAAGACAAATATAAATTTTGAAAACAAATTAATTGTTCATTTAAATTGAATAACAAGTCCACAAATATTGTTTGGGACAAGCATAAACCCACCAGCTGTGTAACTGAAAATAGTTAGTTCATCACGATATTCGAACGAGAAAGCCGTTAAACGAATTCTACTCTATTTCTTACAAAATCGTAATTTCTTTTGTGTGTTTCCTTGTATTGTAATATTAAACAGCGACAAGGTTTTTTTTACGTTCATCTGTTGCTAGGCGGCAGGGCGGCTAGAAATCGGAGTTTTTCCCTTGTTTTGCAATAAATAATTAATTAAATTTAAGTCCGTATTTTATTTATACGTATCCAATTCCCGCTATCTCATAGTTATTATCGTCTCACCCGGATTAGAACCAGGGACCGGCATAAGTAGAATCCGTCACTAATTAACGATCACGAGCCATTAAGTATTGAAAGTTGTTTGTAAATAGCAACAGAGGGAACTCCGGGAAGTTCTTAGAGAGAGATCGCTGCAGGGGGCGTAGTGTTATGGTAGGTCAGTAAGTGCACCCGTAGAATTGAAAAGATAAGCGCCATCTGGCCGACGGACAATAGAGCAGTTAAACCCGGCCTTCCTTTTCTTGGAATTTCTGACCGGGTTACCCTAAAGTAAATACGCGTTAAATTATTGCAGACGGCAATCCTTCAGTTGCCAGTCAATTAATTTGCTAGTAAATTAAATTTGTTTATTTGTTTGGATTGATTTATTATTTAGTTGTCCGTAAAAGGTCAACAAACAGGCTAGCACATCGGCGTGTTACAAACTTATACGGGTATCCGAAGTTATACGGGTGTCCGTATAAATTCGGGTACCCATGTTAAATTCGCACTTTAATTTTGTACGGGTACCCGAATTTATACGGGTTTCCGAACTCATATGATTACGATACGGGTACCCGGTAGTTTACTCGGGTACCCGGGTAGTTCAAACATATGGGTATGGCTTCCCTATTATATTTATAACTTGTGGCTGACTACTGAGATAAGTGTGGCTGACATTAGATACTCGTGGGCTGACTACTGACATAATGGTTAGTTTTTAAGAAATTTATTTTTAAACTTTTTATACAACTTTTAATAAATAGGAAACAACTTTTAAACGAGCGTCTGGCTGCAGATCCACCTACAGCCAATCAGAACAAGGATAGGTCAAATTACCAACCAGAAGCGTATACCACGCTTTAGTCAATTAGAATAAGGCAAAGTAATTCAAATTTTTGAATTCAAACTTAGGAATGCAGTTTCAATAATAGTGGTGTGATTCATATTAAACGGTACTATTGAGCTGGTGAACCAAAATAACGTTTTAGCTTAAAGCTGGAGAAAGAAATACAGCAATGAATGAAAATACTTTTATTTGTCATGTTTGTGGCTCAATATACTGGGTGTCTCTAAACCTATGTCTTTAATTGAAACCACAGATAGTAGTCAAAAAAAGAAGCAAAATTTGTTATACAACAATAGGGATAAAGTAAATAATAACCCCGGGAAATATCAGTTTTCGTTTTCAAAGAAATTGTTTGAGTTGACGATTTAAATGGATCTAAATGTCTCAGCTGCGCAGAATTGGTGTTTTTTTGTGACCATAAACGAATAAATACCGAGACGTATTTGTTGGGCTAGGTCATGTTTGTCCGTCGCAAAAAAATTTCGCCAGGATTGTAAATAAAAACGTCTTTACGCGGCGTTCCTTATTGCAATTACTTATCACAAGTGTACATCAGTGCAGGATAACAAACAGACCTTTTTTTATGCTTATTTATTTAAAGTAAAATTTAAAAGCAAACTGAATTCGTAGCACAATAATGCATTTCAGTTTTATTTGTTTCATTTTCATGACAGTACATCGATCTGTACACTGTACACATCTGTAGAAATTGTTTGAGTAACACTGGTTGACGATTTAAATGGATCTAAATGTCTCAGCTGTCCAGAATTGGTGTTTCTTGTGACCATAAACGAATAAATACCGAGACGTATTTGTTGGGCTAGGTCATGTTTGTCCGTCGCAAAAAAATTTCGCCAGGATTGTAAATAAAAACGTCTTTACGCGGCGTTCCTTATTGCAATTACTTATCACAAGTGTACATCAGTGCAGGATAACAAACAGACCTTTTTTTATGCTTATTTATTTAAAGTAAAATTTAAAAGCAAACTGAATTCGTAGCACAATAATGCATTTCAGTTTTATTTGTTTCATTTTCATGACAGTACATCGATCTGTACACTGTACACATCTGTAGAAATTGTTTGAGTAACACTGGTTGACGATTTAAATGGATCTAAATGTCTCAGCTGTCCAGAATTGGTGTTTCTTGTGACCATAAACGAATAAATACCGAGACGTATTTGTTGGGCTAGGTCATGTTTGTCCGTCGCAAAAAATTTTCGTCAGGATTCTAAATAAAAACGTTTTCACGCGGCGTTCCTTATTGCAATTACTTATTACTATTTTATTTATGCTTATTTATTTAAAGTAAAATTTAAAAGCAAACTGAATTCGTAGCACAATAATGCATTTCAATTTTATTTGTTTCATTTTCATGACAGTACATCGATCTGTGTTTATGTTCAGTAATAAGACGAAAATAAATGTCTACTAAAAATGTTGATAAATATTAATTAAATCCAAGAAACGAGTGGCTTAATTAGTTTTCGTGATGAAAATTTGATTCTGGTTTAAAATAATTTTGAATTTTCAGAAACGTTTACCTACATTCGTCTTGGCGATTTATTGGTTACAATTGCACTGTCATAAAATAAAATTCAGCTCTGTTTCGTTCTTTCATTCTTTTATTGTTTGTTTTTATTATTATCATGCTGTCATAACTTATAACTTAGAATGAAAGACGAAGTGTTGAATACCAGTTTTTGAGAAAATTTAGCCCGAGCGAGTACGTTTGTCTTTTATAAAAGTTATTTATCAAATTTACGTAGTGTGTAGTTTGTTTTGTGTTAGTTTAATTCGTGTAATTATCTGTGTACATAACTTAATTTAAGTGTAAATAAGTAATAAATATGGCTCATGTGTATTTCAATGAGGAATTGATAGACATAGTGCTCTGTTATGGCGAATTATGTGTTAATACCGCAGCACATTTTGAACATTTATTGCAATTACAAATATCAATGTCAAGAACAAGAAGTGAACTTTAGTAAAATTCTAAGGTTATAATGAATGCACAGGTATGACAACACGTTCGATATGCATTTTGTGCTGTACTGTACATTTTTCTTTATTTCGCATAAACGCATTTTATGTCGAAAAACGCATTTCGCTATGGTAGTGTCGGTGAAACACAGATGGATTTATGCCGAAGACGCGCGCGCGAGACCTTGGCCTAGTTCTTTCAAACGTAAATAAAAAAAATTATTGCAGTTTGTTGCTCTTTATTGAAAGCGGACTTGCCTCAACAAGTCATAAACTAAGCAGAGGTTTCAAAACAAAGGAACTGCACGCGCTTGTGGTAGGTCAGTTTTTCATTTTTGAGCAATACCGTTCATATTTGGGGAATCAATCTCTTTTATAATGAGGAACTTACAGTTTTAATTAAAGACATAGGTTTTGAGACAGCCTGTATAAGTCAAATATAACTAATTTTAAATATTTCAACAAAAATAACATTGTGGAAAATGTTGTCAGCAAAATAAAAAGTTTAGAAACTAATTGTGATTTTACATTTACAAAATTTGAAAAATTAGAAAATGAAAATTTAGAACGCCATTTAGATGTCGATCATAATGTTAAACAAGATGTTATATTTTGGCAGTATTGATGAACCATTGGCGACAGAAAAAATGAATGTCTTAGCAGTGATTTTAACGTTTTTTTACTAATGTAAGTGAAACTTCTAATTCAGTTTGCAGTCGTTTCCATAACAATGTGTTTAATATAATTTTAATCAAATACGGCATTATCGTAGATAATCATGCTAACATCCTATGTTCCGATGTGAAAACTGCTACTACCTGCGACAGTATGTATATCACAACTGATGTTGCTGCAGAACAAGAAAGTGTTGTACAAGAAGTTACTAATTGGACTATTAATTCTGATGAAAGTAATTATACTGTGAAAAAAATTAATTTGAGTAGCAGCCATGAATGTAAATTGAAATGTTATATGTGAATGTTGCGTGCACGTATATTCTTGTACATGCACAGATTATTTAATACATGCTATTGTATGTAAACACATACATAAAGTAGGTATTATTAACAAAAAAGGTATAGGTATCCACAAGTAACGAAGTTCTCAATAATTAAGACAAAGAGGAAATTCAAATGCGTTTAAAAACTTTAAAAAGAAATAATAATTTACAAACAGTACACACAGAAATTAATAATAACATTACTGAGGTTTCAGAATATTGTAAAAATAGTAAAAATTACGACTTATTATCTAAGATAAGCAATTACTTAAAATTAATGAATAAAATGGTTAACAGGGTCCAGCATTCATGCAAAACAAATCAAAAAATAATAATCAATAATAAATAAATAAGAAAATTTATTTTCAACCTAGGTAATTTATATAAATTATAAATATGTTCCATATAAATTTACTGTAAAATTGAATTTACAAACAATGAACATCAGCTTTCATCGTCTGATCATTAGAATATTCTTTCAAACTTTTATGTATTTATAATGCATACTTAGGACTTAATCGTTTACCATAGGTACAGTGCTCGGCATTAAAAATAAAACGTTCTGCCAACCCAAAGCCTAACTAGCACTCAGAGCCTCACTTCTGTTGAAAAATTCTAATAAATTCTGCCTTGATAATATGATCATATTTACTCTTTATCAATAAGATTCATTATTTTCGAACAAGATTGTGGTTTTTTGGTTAGTTTTTAATGTCAAGCACTGTATAGGTGTTTTTTTTATATTTGCACCCTACCTAGATACTTTAACACCTAGAGAAAAACTGTAAATACAAAAGTTGTAGGGATTTATATGTATTATTTTTTAGAGTTTTCAAGCTCCTAAAGTAAACCTACATGTGGAGTGTAAAAAAACCTGTACATACAAACATTTTAAATTGCTTCGTTTTTTACAAAATAATTTATAATTCATTTTAGATATCAATCAACAAAGAAAAAAAGAAATGCCATAATTCGTCTAGGACAACCTTTCCCAAAAGAAGTAGATTAGATTCATAGCATGTTAAATGAGAATTAGAATTATATTCCAGAAAAAAGTGTGCATTTTCAGAATGAGTTTAAACTTTAGAATATTGCGGCCTGACTTACGTGTCAAATTATTAACTTCCAAAGTAAAAGCGAGGTTATGAGCACCATGACGGCCTGATTACGGCTACCAGTACCAGTTACCATTTTTTTTTTAAAGATTCTCTAAGTTTTAAACGTTATTTTGTTTCACCAGCTTAATTAGTGTCTTTTAATGTGAACCACACCACTATTGGAACTGTATTCGTAACACAAAATCTTTTAACCGGACACTAAATCTCGCACTATACACTTAACGTGTCACCATCGTTCGACAGCTTCGTCAGAAGTAAAAAAAATTTTTTTCACTTCTGACGAAGTTGTCGAACTTGCAACTTTGCCTGCATTTAACCGACTCTTGATATCTTATAATAAGCGAAATCCTCATGCCTGCATACCGATCGATTGATAAGATTAAGAACTTATATAATATTTTTTTTGTTCGATGGCCGTGTTGTATCATACATCTACCTTTTTTCCCTAAACTTCGAAGGAGAAAGAATTTCCTTATTTCTTTGAAGAACAATTTCATTAGTTCTTGAATCTTGAATTTACTTATTATTGTGTAGGAGGTAAACTGATCTCTCCATATCTCGTAGTTTTCATGGTTACAAATTAAGGTAATTAAAAAATGGGATGGAATTACAAAGTAGAACATGCCGTTAAAATGAAAGTTTACCTAAAATTCAAATCTACACAGTGTTTGAAAAAAAAAAAAGAAATAAAACTAAAGTCCAGCTTATGATGCTTGATAAAATAAAAAGACATAAAATTAAAACTACCAACAATGAAAAAGATGATCGAATTAAATCAGTAAATAAAAGAAAAAATAAAATTGAAAGCGACATAGAAAAACGTGTGAGGTTCGGAAAAATTCAAATTCAAAAAATTAAATTATGAATTGAAATTAACCAAAAAAATCAATTTTTGAATTTATTTAATTACTTCTCTCTCTCTCTCTCTCTCTCTCTTTTAGTTTCATTCTGACTGCAGCAAAGGTCACATCCATGGGAATACATGTTTTAACGACGTCAATACATTTAATTACGCGAGCGACGTGTTGGAAAAATCACGAAACACCTTCAGATTATATAAGACGTCCTTGTCTGAATCCTGCTCATTCCCGTTTTGCGCGCTTTGATAAGTTCATAATTAATTAATTTCGGTGGTGAAGTATGACATCCGAAACATTTCTCGTTTTGTCGTTGATTTTGTTCGGAATTACTAGTGCGAGACAAATCCGTAAGTATATTTATTATTATATTTTTCTAAGGAATTTCAAATTAATTAAAAATACAAATAATTAATTTCCCGCATTAATTTTGAATATTCTCCAATTTCCAAATTGCATTTGAGTTTTCTAAGAATTTGATTTACATTTGTTTAGCAAGTTATTACGCAATTGCAATTAAATTAAAAAGCAATTATTGTAAACTTGCTTGTTTTGCTTGAGAGCTAATGATAATCGTAAGTAACATTTAAAGCGTTCTGTGCAACTCGCTAAAACAAACAATGCACTTATGTATTATTGACTTCGGAAAATCCTTGGCGAAGAAAATACTACGAAGCGCGCTTAATAAATTCTAGTCATCAATCTACGAAGTCTCAGGGATTTTCCTGGATTACAGACTACAACATTAACATGGGTGGAAGCATTGTAGTTATAAATTAAGATGATTCATACTATCGCTTAAAATTGAATTAATCAATGTACAAGAAATATCAAATTTTAACCGATGAGAAGTTAGCAATAAAATTCCAGCAATAAAGTTATAATTATAAAATTTCAAAACGCTATCGCCGTTAAAATAACAATCACAGATCAATAATATTGATCCATTGCAAAGAGTTATAATGTGTACATTCTCCTTGTACCAAGAAATTGAAAAAATATTTGATATTAAGTTGAAAACCACTATTTAAATCAGTATTATTTAGAGTCATTATTCATGTAACACACTAAAAAATTTGTTTTCAATGAAAGTAAACATCCATATCTATTCAATAATGCCTTTGGAAAGTTTTAATTAATTACGAATTAATTAAAAGTATACTTTCATGGTCATCTAACAATAGTTAGTTTAGATGCTCATATCTGATTAACGAGCATCTGCATAAACATTTTCTTTACAGAATATGAAAGTACACATCGAGATCTTTCATTTCAAGTGAACTCTGAGTTTTAGCCGGTTGATTTGAAGTAATTAGAAATTAATTAAAATAAATAGCATGTAAAATTTAATATTTGCAAATATTGGCTTCCCTGTAAATTTTAGAGCAAAACGGTAAAGGAAAAAATTGTTCAGAATTCTAAAATGCACTTAAAGCGATACTTATTTTTTTTAATTTTTAAATTTTTATTTTATTTAAATTTTGGACTCATATTCTCAAAAATAGTAAGAGACATTTTATTAGCGGTTAGCCATGACTATGACAATAAAACAAAACATCAATTGATTTACAAGTTTAGAAAAGTGACAGTTTTCCAGTGAGTGTAATGGCGGATTTCACAAACATTCCTTAAATTTAATCATCCGTTAAAAGTAAACGTTGCCATGGTTACATGTCGTCACCTCAATACTTATTTGTGCCATACAACAAGACTTAGTTTGGAAATAATCAACACATAAGCACGGAAATTACACCTCCAAAATGAATTGTGGAACAAATGGGCATCTAATTTCCCATTGATAGAGTTTCTTTTGTTACAGAAAGTTTGGTAAATACAATAAACATGCACTGAATTGATCAAAAGTGGATTTAACTTAAAATATCGAAAAATGCGGTATGGAACAAAAAAGCATTGAGGCGACGATGTGTTGAAAGTATAGTGGTGGATTTCACAAACGTTACTTAAATTTAATCATCCGTTAAAAGTAAACGTTGCCATGGTTACACGTGTTGAAGGTATAGGAATGATTATTCTTAATCGATGATTAAAGTTAAGTGACGTTTGTGAAATCTAGCGTAAATGTTACTTACACATGTTAATTTACACGAACATGGAAATTCACTTTTCTAACGTGTATATCATGCTATTTTTCGTGTAGTTGACGAAAATAACGCTAAAATTATGAGTGTCGACGAATAATAATAATAATAATACATCAAGGTATGTCAAGTATTTTTTGACATAGTAACAGAACATCAATCTGTGACATCACTCAATCAATCTTCGACCTCTGATACGTCAAAATGAATGAAAAAAAGTGTTGCTAACGGAAACGTGAAGAAAAGTGTTGCTAACAAGACAAGTCCCACTTTTCTTCACGATTTATGATTAAACATTGTGTCACTTTTCTGTCAACTACACGAAAAATTAACATTTTTAAATAATGTGTTCAAATGTAGCTAAACAATATCGAAAATTTTTGTGCAAGCGATCGAAAGATGTCGCTACTTAAATGTCCATTACTTTCACATCACATTGGCGAATAACCCTAGGACATATCGGTTTGGTTTGCAGTGGAGTTCTCGGGCTACGGTTCTGCTGACGAAGGCCCAACTAGGCCTGAAACAGCTGTACAGAGCCTGCTCGGGGAATCCGCTGCAATCGAAACCGATTTGCACAAAAATTTTCAAAATTCTCATATGCTTTGACAGCACATGGCCGCCTTGCATTGGGATGACTTATTATGTGGCGAACTAGCTTCAATTTGTCAATCCTACTGCAATATCAGGTCAACAAGCGATCGAAAGATGTCGCTACTTAAATGTCTAAACAATATCCTTATTGATCATAACATTCGTGCCTCATGTTTGCCAATTGATACTGAGATACTCTGTCGCATTCGGCAATTATTGCTTCTTTTAACGTCTCAACATTTTGTTGGGAATTTTGTCAATTATGCAATTTATTTTTTATATTATCCCAGAAGGAAAAGTCATTTGGTGATAAATCTGGAAAACGTGTCGGCCAGTTAATGGTACCTCCTCTCCCTAGCAGTGATTAAGAACTCCTTTACCAAACATAAAAATAATCGTAACTTTGATACATGAAGTATATAAAAATTATTTGTTACTGCCCAAATACTGACTAACAATAACACGCAGAAGCTTCATTAATGTAGCAAAATTTATTAACCACCTTGTTGCGTCCTCGCATTAATATTCATTTTCGTTATTTTTATTTATTCTTTAATGTATTGTGGGTTGCAGAATCTCGCGTTAATTTTATTTAAATTGGGATATTATTAATTTTTAAATTGGCAAGTTACTTGTAACGCATGTCTTTACGATACTTCGCCCAAAACCTTTGGGCTGAAGGCTGTGCCACATTCGGGCAGTGCCGCAATTTTTCTTGCTGTCCAACTCCAGCCAGGAACGCCGTCGCGACGCGCCGCATACCAATCCAGCCGCCAAGACAAGGTAAGGGCATGTCATACCAGTTTACTTGCTTCTCCAAATTTTTTGAGCTTTACCGCACATTTTTTGGTCCTGTCGAAGCCGCATGTTTTTTTACATTGCCTATATTTTGGCAATCGGTTTGGTATTACACGTTTCATATGATTCTGCATCGCACACGCATTTGTCATTGCGTCGGAAATTCCTGGTTTGCTTTTCGCATTTATTTGCAAGTTGCAATAATTTCATATCGCACATTCAACCAGCGCGACCAGTTTTTATTTTATACTTGCGGCGTTTGAATCTTCGTTCGCCTTGTTTACGCACGAATATTTGGTTCAATTTATCGCATCTCGCATTTTTTGCTTAACGTGAACTATTTTCACTTTGCATTACAATTTTTGTTTTCGCTTAACATTTTTTGATCCTTGTTTTGAGGCACTCGAGTTTGCATCGCACGTTTACCATTTTTCGCACGCATTTTTCACATAAGCATTTGTTGTGAATCTTCGCTACTTTTAATTTTTTTTTCCTTTCTCGTTAGCTTTTGTTGTCATTACGCATCATGTCCACTGATAAATTGAGAAGGACTAAATTATACCGCTTGACAGAAATTAATCGGCTTAACGAAATACATACGATTGCGAAATCTGCGTCAACAGACGTTAAATTACATCCTCTTCTTCAGGCACGAGTGGAAGAGTTAAACTCAATAAAATCCGAATTCTTCAAATATCATAATAATGTTATTGGATTACTTGAATCAGACGAGGCTTTCGAGGCCGAAGATGAAGTTCGCAAAACAATTTGACGCTAAATTTGGTGAAATCAAGGCAATTAATATTACGCTTCTTTCTTCTAATACGCCTTCAGGAGCCCCTTCCTCTAACATAAAACTTCCTAAGCTTGAAATACCCGCCTTTAGTGGAGATATTACAACATTTCTATCTTATCATGATATGTTCAACTCTATTATTCATTCTTCAAATGATCTTACGAACATTGAGAAGTTCAATTATCTTCTTGCTTCATTAAAAGGTGAGGCGTTGTCTTTTCTGCAACATATTCCGGTCACTGCGGATAATTATAATTTAGCTTATTCGGAACTAGTCAAAAGGTACAAAAATACTCGGCAAATTTTGAAGGCACATTGGCATGCACTGGAGAATTCTAAGCGCATTAATTCAGAAAATCCTTCCGATATTCGGGAATTAATTGACACTTACTCAAAGAACTCAAATGCTCTTAAGAGTTTTACTCTCCCTGTTGATCTTGCAGATTTCCTCTTATTTTCTATGTTAATTCAACGTTGTGACACATGTATAAGTACTCCTTTTGAGGTACAGCGTAACTCTGATACTGTTCCAACATTCGGAGAGCCTTGAAAAAACACAATTACAAATGCTACAAAGTACACGCATCGCACGTTTTACTTCCTGGGGATACTGAAAGACGATTAGAATGGTGTCACTGGCTTAGCAATCACTTCAATAGGGATGAAAATTTTTTAAACGACATTATTTGGTCGGACGAAAGTAAATTTACAAATCATGGTTTATTCAATCGAAATAACGAACACGTCTGGTCGCTTGAAAATCCAAGAATCAACAGGCCAGTTCGAAATCAAGTCAGATTTGGGTTAAATGTTTGGGCAGGAATTTTGGGACTAATTCGACGAAGAATAAATTTATGTATAGAAAAGAACGAAGGATATTTCGAATATCTTCTCTGAACGTTTTGTTTTGTTTTAAATTATTATTATTCTAATATTTCTTCACTCCTCTCATCATTAAGGCAACTTCCATACTTCTTTTGAGTTTTATGAAAAGATCCACAAAGTGCAATGCTTCTATCTAATTTATTAAACAATGTTCTATGTGTTTAGCGTTTTTCTGGATATTGTTTGAATTAAATTTGGTTTGATGTTAAGTTATTGTTATTAACATAATAAATTTTGAAATTTTCGTCTTTCTTGATTTATAACGGTAATTTTTATAACTGAAAATTTTACTAAATTCAGCTTTCGTAATGTACCTACGAAATAAAACTTCGAAGGCATATCAAAGCTTTTTTGTTTTTGTCTTTCCAGCAAATCATATCGAGGGCGTCATATCAGAAGGACGTATCAGCATAGAATTATAATGGCGCTTACGCCCTTCTGATATGACGCCCTCGATATCGTTATTTTCAACAGTTTCTTTCATTTATAGTTAGTTCACTTTATTAAATAGGGATGTGTGATACATGTAGAAACATCAGAAAAAATAGATCTATTTAATGGTATTAAAATCCAAAATGGCGGCCATAAGAAAAAATGAAGTTGATGATGGTCAGAGCGAAATGAAACGTTGTAAGTACAATCTAATGATATCATCGTAAAGAGCTCAAAAAAGTGCCTGTAGGATGTATTCATTTTGTTGTGATCTCTGTAATAATAACTTCAGAAAAAAATAAAAAAGAAAATTACGTTTTTCGGTTTTTGGAAATATTTCAAGAACTAAAAATCGTAGAAGATATTTCAAAACAGATTATTGTTCAGCACTAAAATACGCAACTTTGCCCCAATTTAACCGACCGACTTCGTATCTCTTACCGTTTACGAGATCCCAATGGTGAGTCTCGAATTTGTAAGAGCCTGTATAACACATATTCAAAAAACACAATTTAATTTTAGCTAGCAAATCTGTAAATAATTTAAATATTATTTTCTCAAATTTAAAAACCAAAGCACCAAAACTGAAACAACCTAACGTGGTTTATGAAATTAAATGTTTAAATTGTAATTTATGTTATATTGGAGAAACAGGCCAAAATTTAAAAAAACGTCTAGACCAACATAAATATCATATCCAAAAAAATAATCAAAATCATTCAATGCTTGTAGAACATTCATTAGAAAAGACCATAATTTTGATTTTGAAAATACTAATATTTTATACTGTGAGTCTAATATTTTCAAAAGACGCTTTATAGAAATGTGTAAAATAAAAATGTCATCGAATTCTATTAATAAACGTACAGATTTTGCAAATTTAAACGATATATTTTGTAGTTTTTATAGATCTGTCAATTTGTTAACATTTAATAAAGTAAAATATTTTATTAAGTTTAAAATTAATTTTAGACTTTATAAAAACCAAGAAAAAAGAAAAAAAATCATTTACTTTTTCAGTTTCTATTAACAACCTTGTTTCTATTGACAACCTTGTTTATTCTGACAACCTTGTTTATATTTTTTCACTTCCTAAGAAGCTATCAAACGATAGGGAAACGTAAAGTGTTTGTGTGCCATTTAGTGTCCGTTTAAAAGATTTTGTGATACAAATTAATTTATGTATGTCTTTAGAAAACTCGTATCTTAAAAGATATTACTGCTCGAGGAAACATTCTTTCTTGTAGTCTCATAATTTTATACATTTTATAAATAACTATTAATTACCTCTTCTAATAATTCTTCATTCTCATCATCGTTAAGGCGATCTCGATACGTCCTTCGAGTTTTATGAAAATATCCATAAAGTGCAATGTTTCTATCTTAACTTAATAACATTGTTCTGTGTGGATGGGTATCTTTCTGGGTATTATTAGAAGTAAATTTTTCTTGCTATCACTAAATTGTTGGTAGCACAATACAATTTTAAATTTATAAGAATGAGAGATTTTTAAAGACATACCTAATTTCTTGTGATACTTTCTTGCTTTAATCATAAAAATCATAATTTAATTATGAAACTAATTAAATACTGCGTCATCGTCATTGTTGGAAGTAAATTTCTCTTGCTATTACTAAATTGTTGTTGTTAGCACAATACGTTTTAAAAAATTTACGTCTTTCTTGGATTCACATCATTAATTTTTATATCTAAAAATATCTCAAAAATCTGCTTTTCTGATAAACGAAATAAAACTCCGAAAGTGTATCAAACTTTTTTGGTTTTTGTTTTCACTGCATACCATGTTTTTCTTTGAAGTGTTATTTTCAACAATTTCTTGCATTTCCAGCTGTTTCAAATTATTAAAGAGGGATGTGTGATATATCGAAAAGCATCAGAAAAAATATATCAATTCATTGGTATTAAAACCCAATGTAGCGCCCATAAGAAAAAATGAAGTTGATGATGGTCAGAATGAGACGGAAAGTTTTAAGTAAAATCTAATGATGTCATCGTAAAGAGCTTAAAAAAGAATGTGCTAATTTTGTTATGATCCCTGCAATAATAACTTCAGAAAAAAATAAAAAAGAAAATTTCGTTTTTCGGTTTTTTGGAAATATTTCAAAAACTACAAATCGTAGAAGATTTTTCAGAACGGATTATTATTGAGGACCAAAATACGCAACTTTGTCCCAATTAACCGACTTCGTATCTCTTACCGTTTCCGAGATCCCAATTGCGAGCCTCGAATTTGTAACAGCCTGTATACAAAAGTGGATTTGAAGTATTGTTTAGTGAAAAGAGATGATTCATTCTGGATAAACAATATGGCAACTCAATTAGAGAAATTTTATTTAAAAGCTGTAATCCCGGAAATAATAGATTCCAGAGAGAAAAGAAATAATAAACCCATTAGAAAATTATTAGTAAAAGATTTCTAATTGTTGTTTTCCTCCAAAGCGTTAGCACGGCCTATTCATTTTATTCACCAGTTGTATACCTGGCAACGTATTATGTAAGACTAACATTACATTACTACAGTAATTTATAATTACTTTGTCTCTTGTGTTCGTAACTTATAAATAAGGTTTATAAAATGGTTATACGTTCGATTTTTGTGTAATAACATAATTAAAAATAACATGTTATGTCTTACTTCACTAAAAATTCTATAAATATCTCTTTATAATACTCTACTTCATTCTTCATTCATTTTAATTACATTTTAAGCCATGCGGTCGAGTTTACATCTGTCCGGCGAAACCTCTGATGTTGGGGCAATAAAGGTAAGCGTTCACAGGCTCGCATCGCACGCGTCGCACGCATCGCAAGAATCGCATAGCATTTGGCGTGCGCGTTAACATACAAGCATCGCATCATTCGCACTACCAGCATTTTTCTAAATAATAAATAAATTTCTTCATAATTTTCTACTAAACTAATTAATACTGCGTCGTCCATATTTTGTCTTAACAATAATACTTAAAATTTATAATATCACCCTAATAAAACCTATGATTCGATTCAACTGACAGCTTGCACTAGTCCGAATTTGTAAATGACGTCAGCCGCACGAATCGCAAGAATCGCAGAAGTTGCTCTCTCGAGAATGCTAGTCGCATTTTCAGTAATGCGATCGCTGCTATGCGGCCTAGTTAACGCAGCGTCATATAAAACTATAGAAAAGATCATTTATGCGATGCGTGCGACGCGTGCGATGCGAGCCTGTGAACGCTTGCCTTAAATCACCAACTAGAAGCAGTTTCAACAGTTCCATTTGTATTTTGTGTTGCCTACTTTAATTTTTTTCAAAGTCAATTGCAAAAACAACTATAATAACTCAATAACTAGAACAATTTGGAAAAGCTTTATTAAAACATTATCTATAAAGTGGTATAAAGTTTAGAACGCTAGAGTTTTTGATTATTTCTAAAATTCGATTTTTGTTGAGAAGGCTTTTAATTAATTAGAAAAAAGGAAATTAGAAAAGGAAAAGGAAATTAGAAAAAAGGAATCGTTTTTTTGTAATGAGATCAAGTTCCCAATTACACTTAGCTATTCCTCATGCATACAAGCTGAAACCTTTGCCTCAAAGTCAATAGGAAGACCGCAATTTGACATGGCGTTTACCATTGATTTTCATTGATTTGGCCATCGCTCCGGTATACCCTTAAAACCGGCACCAGCAATAACGCGTAATACCGGTGCCGGTAATAACACTTGAAACCGACGCAGACTAGGAACGCTTATTTTTATCGTTTTTTACTTTTAATAAAGTAGCTAATTAAGCACACGAAACATCAAGCAAGTAATTTAATACATATTTGTTCAATCTAAAAGCTACTTTATTTTTTATATTACACACAGTCTGTGGCATTTAACCGGGTTTCTTCATTAACGCCGTTCCTATTGAAAATATGGAAAAATGTTTTATACTAAAGTTACATCTTTTCAAGCTCCGCATAATTTAAAATTATTTTCGAATGTACAGGATGTCCTAGTTTGGCTGTACGATACGTTACTTCGTTATTTTAAACGGAACACCCTATATTTTGTAACGAATTTGAGCTTATCAGATTATTTTAGGGTAAGTTTAATAAGGGTTCCCTATACCTATGTCCTATGGTTTTATAGATATTAGGCTTTGTTTTTGGTTTTTACAATTAATATCTCATTAACTAAGATAGTTAGAAATCAGATATTGTGATGTTGTTACAAGCTAAGTGGAAGGTATCTATCGCAGCAACAAAATTTACTTTTCATTAAACAGGGATCTAGTAAAACTATTTCCACTTTGACAACAATTGAAGGGCAATAACTTTTGTTTTTTAAATGGAACGGTGTTATTTTTATATCGTCATTAGATGCTCCATAAAATTATCTTTCAATTAGCTATACACTTCCCTATACCAATTACTGACGGTTTAGGAGTTAGTATTTGCTTAAACATTTTACTTGTATTACACCGAATATGCTAGCTAATGTCGAGCGTAATTTTAAAAAGAGAATTCGGTTATGTCTAGAAAGAAGCGGTGCACATTTTGAACACTTACTGTGAAATTACATACAAGACGTTTTAGAATAATTTTTTTAATCCTATAGTTTTTAAAAGTTTCGTTTTTTATTTTGCAAAATCAGTATTTAAGTCGGTTAGTTATTGTATTCAAATATGATTATTAAATATTTCGCCAATAATGTGTATAGTATAGCATACTATATTATTTGGCATAAAACAAAAGTTTTAGAAACTCAAATTCACGTCTTAGGGAAAACTGTATAAAACGTAGTCCACCATACGATCAAGTTAATTGTGTGGTTAACCAATATCACTGGAGGAAACTTAACAAAACACAATAAAAATACCAATTAAAATTATTTTATTCGTTACTGTTTAACTTATCACAAGCCTTAACAATTAATCATGTCTTTAACAGAATTTTATACAACCTAGACTTAAGAAACTTAGCAAATTGATATTTTACTTAAAACACATAAACTGTTTCAGTAAATACTCAGTCCTGATTTTAATTAAAATGTTAAATTGTAGAAATTATGAAATAATATTAAATATCTCCTGAGTCGTCAGTAATTGGTATAGGGAAGTGTATAGCTAATTGAAAGATATCTTTATGGAGCATCTAAGGATGATATAAAAATAACACCGTTCCATTTAAAAAACAAAAGTTATTGCCCTTCAATTGTTGTCGAAATGGAAATAGTTTTACTGGATCCCTGTTTAATGAAAAGTAAATTTTTCTTACTGCGATAGATACCTTCCACTTAGCTTGTCACAGCCCCACAATATCTGCTTTCTAACGATCTTCGTTAATGAGATATTAATTGTAAAAGTTATATCCGTATTTTCCAAAAACCAAAAACAAAGCCTAATATCTTAAAAACCATAGGACTCAGGTATAGGAAACCCTTATCAAACTTACCCTAAAATAACCTGCAAGCTCAAATTCGTTACAAAATATAGGGTGTTCCATTTAAAATAACGAAGTAACCCATCGTACAGCCAAACTGGGACATCCTGTATATTCGAAAATAATTTAAAATTTTGCGGAGTTTGATAGGATGAAACTTTTGTATAAAACATTTTTCCATATTTTCAATAGGAACGGCGTTAATGAAGAAACCCGGTTAAATGCCACATATTGTATATTCTTAAGTGCAAGAAAGAACCTTTTTAAGATCAACGATCTACATAGATACTCTGAATTGAAAAATCGCGACTGAAAACGTATTCTGCTCTCCCTGACTGGAGTAGTAATTTTTTAAAGTTAAAATGAAAAAAAAAAAAAATGCAGGTAACAATGCATGTTATTTTCATTTATGTTCACAAGATGACCGACAAAAAAATATAACTTGTCATATTTCACATTAATTATTCTTGTATCGATTTTATGTAAGCACGTGAGCGTCCTTCCTCGCTGCACAATACATAGTAGGTAATTATTTTTTTATACCTATTTTTTTTTAATATTCAAGGTCATGCTATTCTTATTATAATCTTATTATTAAGCAGCGGACGGCCGTTGGGAAGGCGAGAGAGGGCGACGTGTCGAACGGGCGAAAAATACATAAACTAGTAGAAGCGATGCATTTTTCGTCCGTTCAACACGAGCCCATTCTCGCCTGCCCAACGGCCGTCCGCTGCCTACTTATTATCCATTTAAATGTAGACTGTAAATCCAATGAAGTAAAATTTTCCAGGCCCCATTTTTAATTCGTACAAAATAAAAACAAATTCACGAGAACACTGTATTTTGGGTTCTAAAGGGTGAACTCGGCAAAATCCGGACACTTAAAAAAGGCTATAAAACAGAAACCCCAAAATTTTTGAGAAAAGCAAATATCTATTTTTAAACTACTCAACAATACTAAAAATTATAGTACATTAAATTATTCCGAATTTGTAGCATATGCTACTGAGCGAACTTTATGGCGCACTCGTCGCATAAGTTTTTGTACGATGGCTTTATCAACTTTTCGAGACGCCCAAAGCCACTTGTATCGGAACTGGTCGATGGTTTTGACCGTTGCGGCATTCTTCTTCAAAATTGTCTTCACAATAGACCAGAATTCTTCAATTGGCCTGAGTTCTGGTCTATTGGGTGGGTTAAATTCTTTAGGAACATAATCTACTTCATTATCAAGGTACCATTGAATCGTTTCATTCGAGTAATGACACGTTGCCAGATCTGGCCAAAATAATTGGTTTACTGTCATGTTTATTAAGGAACGGCAACAGGCGTTTTTGGAGACATTCTTTGCGGTACATCTCTGAGTTTATAGTTCCAGAGGTAATGAAGGGGATGGTTTTCAAGCCACAGGTGCAGATGGCCTGCCAAACAAGAAATTTCTGTGAAAATTTTGCTTTTATCTTACGCTTGCAAGCTTCAGGAGCATCCTTGCGACTGCGGGCTGTATAAAAAACCTGACCAGCGATATAACTAAAGTTTTTGAAACAGTAGGTTTCATCGTCCATAACAATGCATTTGGATGTCGTTAATTTGTTTTCATATAGCTTTCTACAGCGGGATTTTGCTTTTAAATTTTGTTTTGCGTCTCTATCAGGTACTGTTTGGGCTTTAAAACTTTTTAATCTAGCTCTGGCTTTAACTTTCTGCACATATGTCTGGGATTTTTTTACCTTGACCGCAACTTCACGGGATGAAATCTTTGGATTCTTTGTATATGCTTGAAGAACCTTTTTGGCCAAGTTATGTTCAGTTTGACCATGTTCACCCCCACTTCCAGACTTTCTTTGGATAGTCAGGCGTTCTTTGAAATGTTTGATGACATCTGCAACCGTAGATTTGGGAATTTTTAAAGTTTTAGCGATCTGACGAACACTCGCGTTTTTATTTTGCATATGTTCGTGCAAAATCAGTTTTCTTCTTTCCAATTCCAACGAAACCATTTTGACAACTAAATAGCAGCTACCTTGATGCAAGGATTGCTAAGATATGCACTGTCAAAGGTGTCCGGATTTTGCCGAGTTCACCCTTTAAGTTTTATTTTAGTTTTTTAATAGGTATTTTTATTTACCTACAGGCGAAAGCTAATAAAAAGTTCTTGCAATCGCATGGTCGTCGGTTCGAACCGCACTCGGGATTTTTCTCGGGGGTGGTCGGTATCGACTTCAGGCACCCTTCAGTGTTGGGGATAAAATACGACACTGCTTCCCCTTAAACGGCGAGAAGGTTGGAAGTAACAAAGCCATGGAACATTTTACACACACTTAAAATACACTCCCGCTTCGTTGACCACAGATTAAAAAAATCGATCAAGTATGTTTTGATAAATAATGCAGATGATGATGCAGATGGAGTATAAATAAGCTAATAAGTTTAATTAAAGTAAGTTCTTGTCCGATGAAAATTGCAACACAAATTCTTTTAATGTGCACTTAAAATTTGCACAATCGTTCAACGTTTCACTATCAGTTGATAACTCCTGACGAAGCCATCACGATTCACAAGTCTGTTGCCGTACCGAAAAGGTTAAAAAAGTAGGGACACATTTAGGGTCGATAGGTACGGTGGTAGTCCCTACCTGTTCTAGATGTAAATTTTGTTCTACTTGTTAGAAAAAATGTGAATTTTGTTGAAACGGACAAATTTTTTCGTAAAATTGATAAATTATGTACGATTTGCATAAAATCCGAGCTTTACTAATAACTAGAGATCGGATTTTAGGCAAACTTTCTTTTGAAAACATTTGTATTTATTACAAAAATTGAAGTAGTAAAGCCTATACGAAATTGAATACAAATGTCAAAAATTATTTTTTATATTCCTAAGCTTACTTCTCACTTCGAGGAAACTCGATGTCGCACAGTGGTTTGCACTGTAGATTTAACACGAAATAATTATTAATTCTATTCAAAAGAAGAACTCACTTCGTCCGAAAGGTAATAAAACCTATTTCATATAAACTTTTCAAATGTGCTGTGCTGTGCTCTCTGTTTTTTAATGTTTGTGCAATTAATAATTAATCGATAATTCTCCAGCACAATTACAATATATTATCTTATTGACTATATATCCTTTAACTTGTTGAACTCACGTATAGCTAATTAATAATTAGTTAAAACTAAATTATAACAGGTGCAAGGTTGCTCCGACGGGTCGACCGGGCGACCTTTGTGCCTTTTATAGATACGGGTCCTCTACATTTTAACTCAGTGCTGTGATTAATTAGCATTCCTCACATTTACTTTTAACTTGGACGTGCATTTATTTTGCTACTTTTTGTATAATTATATTTGGAATTTTTAATTATAAAATATTTGTTCGTAAAATTGTATAGGAATTTAATTGTTTGTTTTTAAATTGTTAATACTGACGATATGGGTGACACTGAAGTTACTGTTGACGCTTGTACGGCTCGTGGACAGATTACGGGTTTCCTTAGCTGTTGTAAGAGCAAATCTATTCAATATCTTATTTGTGTTAATTGTTTTGGATGTTTTCATAAGTCTTGTACTTTTCGTATTAAGAGTAAGATTTCATATGTAGGGAACAACCTGATTAAATGTTGCGACACTGTTTCTCAAATAAGCTCAGACGAAACTGCTTCTCAAGATATTATAGATAAATTAAATAATGATTTATTGTTAAAGGACGACCACTATCTTAAATTAAAGCATCAGATGGAAGTATTTAAAAACGAGGCAACAATGATGGAAGATGAAATAAAATTATTTTGGAACAGGATGTTACTCTCAAAGAGTTTAAACTTAAAATTAGTGGTCTCAATAAGGAGTTAAAGTATATGAAAACTGCTAAAAGTTTCAACTCAGACAGATGCAGCGTTTAAAAGAGAGGAGAAAGCTACTATGACAGATATAAGTGAAAGAAAGATAAACCTTAATAGTAATATCTCTGATGCAACGAGTTCTGTTTTAGAAAGTGAAACTATCAATAATCTATCTTTGATGGAAGAGTTGGAAATTGTAAACAGAAGCAGTGACTCTGGCCATACACACACTCATCCCAAACAAAAAATCCTGATACTTGCTGATGAATCTGGCAAATTATTTGTGAAAAAACTGCGTACTTTATGTAGTGACGTTTTTATTATAGAATCGTTTATTAAAAGTAATGCAAGATTTGATGAAGTAATATCAGGTATTCCAGACCTTATAAAAAACTTTAATAAAAATGATTTTGTAGTCATATCTGCTGGTGCTAATGATTTTGACAACAGCCAGTATCCAAAGATGCGTTCTCTCCTGCAAAAGTTACGTTTATGTATTAATACTAATGTTATCATAATGTCTGTCCCTATGTCAACTGATAAGAAATTATTCAAAAGAAAGATCGCGTTCAATTACAAACTGAATGATTTTATCCAAAGAGTAAATGAGAATGAACACGAGTCTACCTATTTTGTGGAATTCGTTAAATCTAACAATAGTATCTATCAAATTCATCGATTAAATACTGCGAAAGCTATCTTCAATATCATAACAAATAATTTTAAAACAATTTGTGATAACTATCCGCCAAAAGGTAATAATAACATTTTACCCTCGTTAAATTTACATGATATTTCGGAGTATGCGTGCAATAGAGAAAGCGGTAATTTTTTATACCAATCCATCAGTCAAAACCATTTAACAAAATGATCACACTACAAAATGCAATCAATAATTGTGACGATAACTCTCTAATAGTTGTTGATGAGTCCGGATGGAAAGATGTTGATACCAACCTTACTATTAATTTTTATTTTCAAAATGTTAGAAGTCTAAAAAATAAGTCCTCTGATTTTATTTGTAATCTCTCATTGAAGAATTCGACGTAATTAGCATAGTTGAAACGTGGCTTTCGCCAGAAATCTTGTCATCAGAATTGGTACCCTCAGATTACCTAGTTTTAAGATGTGACAGAGACTTTGAATCAGTAGGTAAATCCAGAGGAGGTGGATGTCTAGTTGCAATAAAAAATTCATTTACAGTTATAGAAATAGACTTTTCTGAAATAAAAAAATGTGTTCCATGTGTAGACTTAATTGGATGTAGGTTACTGATAAAACCGGGCCAACTTATATTACTGATCGTATTGTATATCCCTCCAGATGTTCATTCTCAATCTTTGATATTGTTTTTAACTTTACTTGAGGAGTTTCTGCTACACTTTGATGGTAATGTATTAATAGCTGGCGATTTTAATGTAGGTTCTCTGCATCTAGAGGTGGAAGACGTCAAATCCGCAAGTCTAAACTCTTTCATTGAAACTTTAAATTTGAATCAGGTGAACAGTATATACAATTCAAACGGAAGAATACTCGATTTGGTTCTTTCTAATATTAATGGTATTTTTGTTGAAAAAGAGGATAATCCTTTGGTAAAAGTTGATTCTCATCACCCACCGCTTTATATTCACTTTACTTTAGGCAAACATAAGGCTTCTAAATCCAGGCAAAATGAACATATTAAATATCTTAATTTTAAGAAAGCAGATTTTCATAATTTATACACTGTCAAATATTGAACTGTCAAATATTGACTGGAGTTTCCTACACAGTTTTGAAGATGTTAATTTGGCTTGCATTGCATTTTACAACAAACTTAATGAATTACTCGAATTGTATGTTCCAGTGGCAATTAAAAAACATCACCGATTTCCAAAGTGGTATTCCAGTTCTCTTAAAACATACATTAAACAGAAGGAGGCTGTGCGAAAGAAATTTAGAAAATATAAACGTAATGCTGATTGGATACATTTTAAACATCTTAGAAGAGTAATAAAAGCAAAAATTAAAATTGATTATAATGCTTACATAGACAGAACACAAAACTGTGTAATTGACGACAGTAAACATTTTTGGGCATATATTAAAACAAAGAAAAACAAGACCTGCCTTCCTTTAACACTACATTTGAATGATAAAGTAACAACATCTCCTTGCGAAATAGTAGAAGCTTTTGCAGAATACTTTAGTAGTATTTTTCAATCTAGCAATGGTAGTAGCTCTAAAGCAGACTGCAGTTCTTATGATGCGCACACTATCAATACGTCCCTAAATCATAAACTTTTTGAAATATCGGAGAAGGAGGTTTCTAATACAATAAAAAAACTAAAAAATAACTTTACGTCAGGATTTGATGGCCTGCCATCATTTTTCGTTAAAGATTGTGCTGTTGTGCTGGCAGCTCCGTTAAGTTATTTATTTAATATGTCGTTAAGATCGTCTACATTTCCGGAGTTATGGAAATGTGCCAAAGTGATCCCAATTCACAAAAAAAGGTAAATCTGAATGCGTTAAAAACTATAGATCGGTATCGATACTGAATAATTTTGCCAAAGTATTTGAAATGTTGATCTACAAGAATGTTTATGAAGTCCTCAAAACTAACTTTATTAGTAATACTCAACATGGGTTCATGAGTGGGAGATCTACAGCGACGAACTTATGTAATTTTGGGCAGTTTGTATCAAATACGTTAAATAAGTCAGGACAAGTGGATGTGATTTATACAGATTTTGAGAAGGCTTTCGATAGAGTTGATCATAAGCTATTACTTCATAAACTCTCAGTAATTGGTTTCTGTCCGAGTTTGGTCAATTTTTTTAATTCCTACTTGAATATGCGAAATTCTACAGTAGTCTATAGAGGTGTAAAATCGAAACCCTATTTTCCAACTTCGGGCGTGCCTCAGGATCTAATTTGGGCCCTCTGTTATTTTCCATTTTTATTAATGACTTGGCGGGTGTTATTAAAAGTCAAAAATTATTGTTTGCTGATGACGTTAAAATATTTTGTGCAGTCAATGAAATCAGGGATTGTCAATTCTTACAACATCAACTTGATCTTATTAATGAGTGGTGCATAAGTAATAAGCTACATTTAAATTTAGATAAATGTAAAGTAATTACTTACTCTAGAAAGAGGAATTTGGTTGCCTATGAATACAGGATTGGTTCTAATGTAATCGAGAGGAATGATAAGATTAAAGATTTAGGAGTAACTTTTGATTCTCGTTTTACTTTTGAGGCACATCTGAGAGAAATTACTAAGAAAAGCTTACGAATGTTAGGATTTGTTATACGCAACACCCGCGAGTTTACAAATATGAAAGCAATAGAAATCTTGTATTCTGCCTTGGTGAGATCAGTATTGGAATATTGCTCGATAGTCTGGTTTCCATTTTATAAATATCAAAAAGAGGTGCTCGAAAATATTCAAAAAAAATTTTTAAAATACTTATATTACAGGCAAGTCGGTGCGTATCCAGATAGGGGTGAAATGTCGTTGTCCACTCTGTTGAATATGTTTGAGTATAACAGTCTGGAAACACGCAGAATTATTTATGCCGTGATCTACCTTTATAAATTAGTTAATGGGAAAATAGATGACACTTCTTTATTGTCGCAAGTTAATTTCAGAGTCCCCTCGAATACTAGATGTAAGGCTACGTTTGTTTGTCCGAATGCTCACTCCAATTTTGTAAAGAAATCACCGTTATATGTTATGACTAACTATTTTAACAAAATAGCTGATTCAATTGACATAAATATGACAACGGTTAATAACCTAAAAAAGTTAATGTTACAAAAATTGACGAGTGACTCATTTATGTGTTAACATTATGCTCATTAAATGGCTTTTATTGGCTGTTGGGCATTATATGAATAATAATAATAATAATAATCATAATAAACAAAAAAAATCTTTTCTTCTCATGTAAGCCATGAATAATAAGTTTTCACAAAACAGGTTTATTGGAAATATGAAATAAAATGTGTGATTTTATTAAGTTTAATTTACTTAGACCTGATTTATTCACTTTCAATTAACTTTAACCTCCAGTTTATTCTCACAGTAACAATTATTTGTACAATTGTTACTTTGGCAATAAATCGGAAGATAAAGTTAACTGAAGAAGATAAACTTAATTGAAGAAGACAAAGTTAATAAACCGGTCCTTAGTTTGTTTTCTTTGGTTATTTTCTTGACTGATTTCAGATATTTTTTAAGAAATTGTTATTTCTTGTATATTTCTTCAATGGCGGTAAAGTTAATTGTGTTAATGCGTTTTTTCTTTTTTGGTGGTTCGATTTTTTCCTGCCCGAGAAATAATAGATGTGTATTCGTTAAAAAAAGACATTAGATTATAAGTAATAAATTTATATGTAATAATTAACTTTTGCCAATAAAATTATTATTATTATTATTATTCTTTAGGAATTTGGTGAACAATACATATAATATTCTTACAAAACACTCGGATGAATGTATATCATGCTTTTAATATATTCCGATAGTATAAATCTGTGTTAAGAAAATATATGACGAAATGACGTGACATGACAGAAGCGACAAGGCTGTTTCACGAAAGTTAGAAGGAGATAACTACATAAAAGTTCGATCAGCATATAGTAAAAAAATGCACCGTAGATTCATTTTCATTTTTTATTTAGGATTACCGCGAAAAATACTGAATCTTTTACTCTTCAATGACTCTAAAATTATTTCCTGAAGTTTGGCGCGTACAAAGTGAAACACCCTGTATATAATACCTATAATGATAATATTTATGTTATACATGTTTTGTTAGCGATCCTATGTAATGAAAATTCATGCAGAACTCGAAATCACCCTGTACCTTCTCTTAACCACGTTCATACAAAACTTAACATACCCGAATTCACGCAGAACTAACAAACTGTTGAATTTTCTTTCGTATCTAGAAAGTAGTATTACTTTAAACATTTTCTTTTTAATTCTTTGCCACAATGAATAAACCTTTCTTTCTTAGGTAGCTGTATTTGTAACTATGTCTAAATAAATTCCGTTGCAATCTTTCCGAGATAACTTTACCGTATTACAATTTTTCAACATAAAATAATTTCACGTATTTTGTTTTAAATGCCCATTTTCTTCGTTTTCAGCTGATTTCATACATGTTTGCAAGCGCAACGACCCCCAAGTGGAAAAATGCATCCAGACGGCCGTAGAAGAATTGCGCCCTCGTTTGAGAGCCGGGATTCCCGAAATGGACGTACCGAGTTTGGAACCACTGAAAATCAAAGATGTCGTCATCGCCAATGGAGGAGGCAGGTCGAATTTCAGGGCTGTACTACAAAACATTGATGTATACGGCGCAAGCGAGTTCAAAGTAACTAAATTAAAGTAAGTCAAAAGAAATTATGCTCTTCCAACTGTTCCCCTTTGCTTTCAACGAATCCGTAGAAGCGAAGGTTATAATTCTGGGAATATTGTTCTAGGACATCATTAGCTTTGACCACAGCAACAATTTATTAAAACTTGTGATTAATTTTTTATCAGCTTGAATTAACTTATTTTCCATTTCAGTTAATTTGTTTTTCAGATCGCTATTAACGGTAGCAATCATTTCAATAAATTTATTACAAATTGTTTTTGAAATTTTGTCGCACAACGTTTGCATAAACTCGCTTGAAGACTTTTAACACTTATTTTTAGACGCATTTTAATCGGGAATAGATAACAATATCACTAAATTAGATATCTTTACAACTTTTCAGGCAAAACTCTATTCGTATTTTAACACTGATTAGGAGGATAACAATTTACCCCAAAAATGTTTACGTGTGTACCAACTGTACTACTATAGGGTACTACTTTAGGCCTGTTAGTTCTTGGTTTATCGCTGATGAATCGAGTTTGTCTAAAGTTATTTACTACTCGTTTTATTTGTTTCCTAAACTGGTTCTTATTTAAAATGAAATCTTTGACGGAATTTTTCGTAGCACTCAGGAACAGAATAACTCCATTCTTCATTTTCTAACCGTTGAATGTTTCTAAAATAATTTTCCAGAAAGAAGCTCTCTAATCAATGAGAGTGAGTGAGACAGGCATTTGTTTTCTGTAGATATGTGTGAGGGAGGGAAGCAAATCACCGGCGTTTAAGTAACCTCACATCAAGAATCATATTTACCAAGATATTTGTACAGTATGATAAGAGCAAATATAGTTTCTTTAAATAATAAAGCACTAGGAAAATTGTATCTGTCTAAGGTATAAAAAACATATTGCTTGACTTTTCTGAAAGCTTAAATACCTATTTCCTAAAGTTTCCTATTATTTTTACAAAAACGCTCGGACATGTCGATTATTACTATAAATTTATCATATTTTGGACTTGTTCATTTATTGTACAGTAGTGTACCGTTGGGGTACAAAAATAATTTTAATTTTTTTTAATGGAAACCGCCATTTTTAGTATGAATTCCAATTTTTTTTACATATATCTACATAAAAATTTTATAGGATCACATAAGGAATATTTTGAAATAATTTCAACCTTACAATTATGTGTTTAATTCACTTTTACAGTTCCATAAGTCCGGAAGATTTCTTAACAAATGACCTTGTAACAATATATAACTATATAACTATAAATGTAAATATATGTAACTATAATAATGTTACGACTTCGGGTTCACAAATTTAAACGTTATTTATTTATTTTAAAACACTTTAATGTCTACGATCATTACACACAATAAAAGTACAATAATATCGAGCTGTACACTTATCTGACAAAATAACACTTAAACGTTATTAAATTCGCTTGCTACACATCGCTTCCTAAATAAGACTGATTTAAAAACCGCGCTCCGGCTCCTCTTTATAGCAGCCATCCCTCTTCGAGAATAACGTCGAAAGACTTGCTAGATTTTCCAGTAAATTCGGTGCGTGTCTAGAATAGATTAGAATCCTGTCTGCGGCACAGGTGGCGCTACCAGTATATAAAAATATAGTCTGCTTCTCATAATGTAACAATAAGCATTAATATTTTTTTATTATAAAACGGCGGAGAAGGAGAAATTATTAAACGCCTACATTTTTTAGGCTGCCTAAAAGTGCCTATTTCTTAAACATTGACTCCCTCTTTGTCTGCCTAATTCAGTCTTTTTAAGTGCCTAAAAATCTGATCTTTATTTATCATGTAATCGCCATTCGTTCAGTACGGATAAAAAAACCGTTTTCGTATTACTGGGAAGTCTAATTATTATTGTACACGTAAAGGAATCATTTCCTGGGGAAGATTTATGTGTAAATTTTTAAACCATATCAAATTCATCTGAAGAAAAAGTACACCGAATACAGTTGAAATAGTCTCAAATTAGCGAAAAAAATTGACCATTTTTGAGCAAAATTTCATTAAAAAATTTCAAATTGTTTCCATGTTACAGAAGGAAAATATATGTGTTTAAAGTTTTTAAAACCTCTTACCAGGATTATTGATACTTATTGGATTTTATGGAATCTGACAACACACTCACTGACATTTGTTGATTAATTAAGAAGACAAGGCTTTCATAATTTAAAATATGCAATAAAATCAGTATTATCCACAGCATTACTCACAATCAGGCAAAAAATATGAGATAACAGATTTTTCTTTATTAGTACTAGTGATACGATGAGTAAATAGAATCTAGTGTGATGGCAGTATCAACACTTCAATAGTGTAGGCTTTTTTACGTTTTTCTAGGTTTTATTTTTTAGATAATATAAAACACTTCCTTCTGTTCCAGTCATTTATTTATAATTCCCCAACTTACTACATCTTAAAATTAATTACACAGCTACCTATAACAAAATACAGTTACACGAACACATAACGTTCCTAGATCAACTGTTGACTGACTAGATCACAATCCTTTTTTTAAATTCGCGTCGCGTCTCCCGGACCCAATTCCTACAATAGTATTGTTAAAATTGTCATTCATTTTAATTATTTTATATGCATTATTACTAGGGCCCGGATTAGATAGTTCCGTCGCAGCGATGTCCGTTCGGTATGCGCGCCGCACGATCCGACTTCGATCGGTACGAATTGCATTCAGAATGCGTGCTCGATTAGTCGATACGCTTAAACCGAACTTGTGTTAGAATAATTATAAAAACGATTAAACAAAATTAATAGATATTATTTTATCGTAAATATCGTAAACCGCACGGAAAATATTTTGGGAATTTGCCTTGGCGCCGCTGGCTTCATGACATGTTACTGGCGGTGCAGTGGACCGCTGTAATTATTGCTGCGCTCATCGCGTAAATTGTGTAGCGAAATAACTGGTAAACTGAGGCAGGGACTATTTAGTCCGGGCCCTAATTATTGCGATATAAAAGAATACCAATACCGCCACATCCATCTATTGCAGGTGTCGGCAACCTATGACCCGCGGGTCACCAAGTGACCCATTGAATAATTTCAAGTGACCCACTTGAGTTCCGCTAATATAAAAATAAATTATAAAACAAACTTTTTGAGAAAGTATAAATAATAAGATTAACATTTTGGTTTGATTACAAAGTTGCAAAAATGAACATAGGCGGAATACACCGACATTGCCCGAACGAATCTCATCATTACTCGTAATCAGGGCTCTTATTGGTCGACTGGGCTCTTTGACCGCGCGCCACCTGTAGTTGACTAGCTGATCACGTACCTACTCTCGTTTACGTTTAGTTATACTTTGTTTTTAACTTTAATAAACAGTAGTTCAGTTCAGAAGCGCAAGAATAGTTACCTAAGCGAAATAATTAATATTTTTATTACCATGGACAAACAAAAAGCAAAAAAGAGATTATTTCAAGATGTGTGGACCGAAAAGTATGGATGTTTGGAAAATGGTGACAAATTGATATGTACTTTATGTACAGATATAATTACCGCCAGGACTTACAATATTGAGCGGCACTTTTCTTCAAAACATAAAGATGTGAATGAAATGCCAAATGATGAAAAATATGAATACATTGCTAAACGTGTGTTAAATTATGGGAAACAAAATAAGTTTTTGAAGAGATTTGTTACCAGCCACAATTACGCTACATCTGCCAGCTTTGTTGCAGCTCTTAGTATTGGTACCAGCGGAAAACCGTTTACAGACGGCGAATTTTTGAAAAACGCATTCATAAATTGTTCCGAACACTTGTTCAATGATTTCGGAAATAAAAAACAAATAATTGAGAGAATTAAAGAAATGCCATTGTCGGCCAGATCAGTTCAGCGTCGCATTGAAGATATGGCGAAAAATATTGACACACGGGTCAAAAATGATTTGTTATCTAGTGACGTAATTAGCATTGCAGTCGATGAAAGTACTGATGTAAATAGTATGGCTAGACTGGCAATTATTATTAGATTTGCATCAATAAATAGTTCGAGGGTCAATGAAGAACTGTGCGTCCTTGCTTCAATGAATGACACGACCAAAGGCATTGATATTTTCCGTTAAGTACAAGAGTTTACAAATTTCAAAAATGGGAATATATTGAATTTAAAAAGTAAATTATTTTCCATAACAACTGATGGCGCTTCAGCTATGAGAGGAAAAAATGTTGGATTTGTGAAACTAATGGAAAATGAACTTGGCCGCCCACTTTTATCGTTCCATTGTATCATTCACGAAGAAAATTTATTTGCAAAGGCATCTACGCAACAACTTAAGGATGTAATGGAAAACGTTGTTAAGATCGTAAACACAATAGTAGCACGATCTGCATTAACACACAGACGCTTCAAAACTTTTTTGGATGAAATTGAATCGAAATATGGAGATTTGCTATTACATGCTGAAGTACGATGGTTAAGTCGAGGCAAAGTTCTTAATAGATTTGTCGAGTGCTTTGATGATATACAAATATTTCTTAACGAAATCGATGAAAGTTATCTCGAACTCAATGATAAAGAATGGGTTTTAAGACTTGAACCGGTCGCGAAGTTGTATATAAAACAAATAGTATGTTCTTGATGTAACTGTAATTTTTACATGAATAATTGCAATTATGATTCTTGTCATTGGAGTCCGGAGGAAGCTGTTTTGAAATGATAAATAACAAACAAGTGTACATTCCGAGGCATTGTAACTGTAAGCAATTAAATCGGGCCCTACTGGGTAATATAACCGGGGCGGGCCGTCATAAATTCTTATCGTACTTGAGCTATTCTCAATTTTTCTCGACGGACAGTCACATAAATCTGTCAAGCGAGTTTCGAATACACGTCTGTTTTTCTTCACAAATGGGGCAATTCGCCACGCATTAAGTTCTGTAAGATAATACGTCTATTGAGAGAAGTGATACTTGCACAAAAGGCACAGGAAATATAAAAACGTCAGTTATGTTGAAATTTAGGAGAACAGAATCTGAAGACACATGTGGAGCCATTCAGGGTGGCCCTTGAGAAAGTTCGAAAACACATTCCTAGAAACTGTAGGGCGTGTATTTTTTTTGAATGCTAGACGCAGTCCTATTGGCCAAAGTGTAGTTTGAATTTTGTTTTCCGATCAAAGGAAGGGGCATTAATTCTGGGCAGCTGGAAAATGAATATTAAAATTAGAGACAGATAGCCACGAGCTTTCGAAACGATCAGTCGTACCCATTGGGCTTGGCAACTTGCTTTGAGTTACTTACTTATTTCTTTGATTATTTTCACCGTAGAGTATAAATTAATTAGTCCGGTCCGTCTAAATACCAGTGTTTTGAGAGGCAATTAAAATACAATTAAATATCACGGGCGTGACGGTAAATTAATCGCGTAGTGAATTTAAGATTTGGTGCAGTGCGTGGATTGGATTCTTATTTCGCGGCGCGGATTTAGGTAATTTGCTTTAATTTGTATCTTTATTCGTTACATATTTGGTGGTATTAAATGATTAATTTTCCATAATCTATAAATTTCAGTACTTGCTTGTTTTGTGAAATTTATTCTTAGTTTTAATTTGCATCCGAACCAAAGTTAAAAGTAAATAAGTTGCATCCACACTAGTGGAGTTGATTGACCATTGTTATATAAATTATTAAACTAGTTTGTTTGGCGTTTCTGTAATTTAAATCGACCAGAGGCAGTCAGCCGACGCTTTCAATTTATAGTGCAATTCACATACAGTGTACTTTTGTAAAATTAGTTAATCCCCTTTTGCGATATTCTCTGGCAAGTTGGAAACACTCAAACAAAGTGTCCTTCCGATTTGCGCAGTGAAATCGATTGATTTATACCACTGGTCTAAGGCAAGTTTAGATCTGCCACTAAAACCAAGTGTGACCAGCACAAATTAATTCCCTAAATCAAGGCCAATCAGTTGCATTACTAGTGCAGTAAAATTAAGAGGCCAAACCAAGTCTGAATCACATAATCAGAGCCATCTTCTCAACCGAGTTTCCATCACACCCTGTGTGTGGACCAAAGTGTAGTCTTTGTCGGGAGATCTGCGGTTAATTAGAAGTAATTCGCTGAAAGACCGAAAGATCATAACTACCCATAGTAGAGTATCAAATAAAACGGTCAAACATTCCATTGCGCATAGGGTTAGATCATCGTCGAAAACAACGCAATCAGAGGTTAACAAATAAAGCGGGCAGTCACTGAACCCCCCACCTCAAGCGATAGGAGCGGTCGAGCAATCTCCCCCCTTCGCAGCGTTATTAGGTTATCAATAAATCGGGCCATTGCGTCTCCCCAGGAGAGCTTCCCTTGAAAAACTAGCGATTACTATTGATTCTCTCGCAGATTGATCGCCTGGGCGGCATTTTGTATCATATACTTCCCCCAGTATCTGATTAATTAATCAATTACATTCATTAAGGAAGTACACTGTAGGCACAACGCCACACTGTGCACGGGTTGATATACAGAGCGTGTCTTTGAGTACGATTGAAGTGTTAAACACGAGTACCAAGATAAATATAATTTTGAAAACAAATTAATTGTTCATTTAAATTGAATAGTAAGTCCACAAATATTGTTTGGGACAAGCATAAACCCACCAGCTGTGTAATTGGAAATAGTTAGTTCGTCACGATATTCGAACGAATATTAAACGAATTCTACTGTATTTCTTACACAATCGTAATTTTTTCTTGTGTGTTTCCTTTGTACTGTAATTAAAAAACAAGGTTTTTTTACGCTCATTTGTTTCTAGCCTGCAGAGCGGCTAGAAATCGGAGTTTTTCCCTTGTTTGCAATAAATAATTAATTAAATCTAAGTCCGCATTTTATTTATACGTATCCAATTCCCGCTATCTCATAGCTATAATCGTCTCACCAGGATTAGAACAGGGGACCGGCATAAGTAGAATCCGTCATTAATTAACGATCACGAGCCATTAATTATTGAAAGTTGTTTGTAAATAGCAACAGAGGGAACTCCGTGAAGTTCTTAGAGAGAGATCGCCGCAGGGGGCGTAGTGTTATGGTAGGTCAGTAGTTGCATCCGTAAAATTGAAAAGATAAGCGCCGTCTAGCCGACGGACAATAGAGCAGTAAAACCCGGCCTTCCTTTTCTTGGAATTTCTGACCGGGTTACCCTAAAGTAAATACGCGTTAATTTATTGCAGACGGCAGTCCTTCAGTTGCCAGTCATTTAATTTGCTAATAGATTAAATTTGTTTATTTGTTTGGATTTATTTATTACTTATTTAGTTGTCCGTAAAAGGTCAACAAACAGGCTAGCACATCGGCGTGTTACAGACTTTTGTTTTTAACAGACATAATGAACCATTATAACGATTTCAACGTACGACTCCAAGGAAATAACCACACAACTTTGAAAATGTACGAGGAATGGAAGAGTTTTTGTTCGAAATTATTATTATTTGAAATTGACGTAAAAACTAAAAAATTTTCTTTGTTTCCTTACTAAAAATCCAAGATGAGAAAGAAAATATGGATGAATACAATCTAAATATGTTCAAAAGTTGTATTTTGAACATTAAAAGTGAATTTGAAAGTAGATTTCAAAATTTTAAGAAACACGGCGAAATGTTTACATTTATAATAAAGCCCGACGAAATAGAGGAAAATGTTTTAGATTTGCAGTATTTTGAATATCTCAAAATTGACAATTTAAGTTTAGAAATGGTTGATTTTAAAAGTTCAACTTTGTGAACGGACAAATTCAAGACATTACGGAAAGATTTAGAAAACTCGGAAGATAATCATCTTCTCATGATATCATCGTGTTGGGCATCACTTCCTACGAAGTTTTCATGTTTGAAAAAAATTGGCTTTGCCATTTTGAAATTTATTTTAAGTAAGAACAGGAGCAGATTAACTGCTGAAAATTTAGACGCTTGTATTCGTCTTAAGGTGACCAGAAGTATGAACCAGACTTGACTAAATTGACGTCACAAATTCAACATCAGGGGAGCCATTGATAAAGAAGAGAACGCTAATGTTTTGAGTTTAAAAGCATATTTATATTGTAATAGTTTTTTCAATAAAATTTATCTTATTTTTTACTAACGGACTGTTTTAAAATGAAAATACCCATTGACCCGAACCATTTTCTTAACAGTCACATTTTGGCTCACAGCTCAACAAAAAAGGTTGCCGACGCCTGATCTATTGTATAGTCATAATACGTACTTATTGTAAAATTTGAAATTTGGTTTAATCCAAGCTTCTGAAAGCATCACAGTATCAACGGAATTATCTGACAAGCAAAAAATTAAAAAGTCGCTTTACGGTCGTTTTAGGCTAATACTTTATTTCTTGAACAATATTTGATACAATATCTTGAAAAATTTTAATTGTACAGTAAAGTGTAGCAAAATTTAAACGGAATCAAAAATTATCTGATAAAATAGAACATATTCTAACTCCTAACAGTATCTGCAGCCCATAAAAATTCTTGTTCTAAATATTATTGTAAAAATTGAAGGATAAAATCTGTTTTTAATTTCCGTTTCGCAGGTTGGACGTTCCTAACTTCACCTACTCAGTCAGATTGACTTTCACTAAGCTGAAGTTCCTTGGAGATTACGACGTAGATGCCCAAGTTTTGGTAGTACCCATAAAGGGACATGGAAAATTCTACGCCAATGCTTGTAAGTTCAAAAAAGACGATTTTTCAAAGTTAAAAGTCTTACAAGTGCTCGGTTATAACGAACTACAAGGGACCGGAAAATTTGATCATTCGCTAAAAACGATCTCTGTGTATGGTTTTCTTAATTATATATGTAGTTAAAAATGCTTGAAAGAAAAATTAAATGTTTATTTAAAAACAACACGTAATAACATATTATGTATGTGTTACGTGTACACATTATGTAAAATAGTTTGTATTTTTGGTTTTAATGAATATACATATTATGACAATTTGTTGGAATTCAACATTTGTTCACTGCAAGCGAGAGTTTATTATAAGTCGAGGTCTTTATAATCGAGCACTACTGTACTAATTCTTGCCATTTTATTGTCTTCTTTTTTCATCAAAACTGAAAAATTTGGAAGAGTTATGTTTAACGTTTTTTCCGTTTTTTTGTGTTTCAGCAAATTGCGATGCTCGCGCGATATTGAAAGGCGAACTCGTCAGCCAAGGTGGTACACGTTACATGCATTTCACCAGTTTAAAGCTGGATATAAATATAGCAGACTACAGCATTAACTTGGAAAATCTTTTTGAAGGAGATGACGTTTTGGGTAAGTAAATGCTAGACTTCAACTCACATCTAAAGAGGTTTTACTTAATTGAAAAATTGAAGAGAATTCTCGGGTTTAGCATAAAACTTTAGAAAATTATGTTTTAAGTGAAACGGAGAAAGTGTTACCAGATTTGATTACCGCACGTGACTTCGGTTTTGTCAAAGTAAAAATATTTTCAGACTCTAGGAAAAGAGATATTTACAATACAACTTAAAATAAAACAAATTTTTTTACTTTATTTTAAGATATATTGGCCCGTATTCTCATCTTATGATTAATTTAGTAACGTATTTATTTCCCATGGCAACACTCGTCCGTCACTCTCTTACACATTAAATTGACAGAAAGCTAAGACATCGTTTCTTGTTTATTTTAATCACGACTTTAGTTAAACACGACCTTAATCATAAGATGAGAATATGGGCCAATGTGTACGTATCTTTTTTTTAAACGTCATTAACATTTCTCATAAATCATAAAGTAAAATTATAAAACTTAACAAAACTCATAGAAAGGAAAATGTCAGTAATAAAATCGGTAGTAGAATGTACCATAAAATTGGCAGAACATGGCAACTGATATAATGATAATCAAACATTTGCCTTTTTGTAAGTTTTATTTAATGTTTTAAAATTCTCTTAAAAATTCACGGTCGTATACAACAACGATAATAGAGCATTTTAAATAAAAAAAATTTAAATATGGTTCTGTTGTTCTTTACATATGAAAATTCAAGACAAATATTGTAATATTCAATAATGTTTAAATTATAAGTGAAAGCAAAGCCTAAACGTTCTCTCATGATTAAGTATTATACAGACGAGGTAGCAGATTCCAGAGTTAACATTATTTATGAGAACTAACACTTAAAGTTCAAAATAATTGTTTTCAAAAGTTTAACGTAGCGAATTAATTTTTTTAATAGTTCAATAATGTTTGATAATTTAAGATTTAAATATTACCTTCAAGAATGTGACAGTTTAATATGAATATAAAGTGTGTTCAAAAACACTCACGTTTGGAGTTGGTCATGATTTGAAATACAAATACAACAAACAAAGTATGTCTATACGTATTAATTGCGTGTCTCACACGAACAGAAATAAACATCAAAGTAAATTGAGGTTATAAACTGAAAACGAAAGCGTTTTCCAAAAGCTGAGGCATATTATTTATTTCTTCGAACTTCTCGCTAGTTCGTTGCTTTAATTCTTCTAAGTTATTAATAGGAGTTCGAAATATTAAATTTTTGACCTAAAGCCATAAAAAGAAATCACAAGATGTCAAGTCGCAAAATCGTGCAGGCCAGGGAATTGTAGTATTTCTGCTAATAAGTCTTATCAAAAAGTGCAGAAGTGTCCGAGCAATTCTAAAGTGTCAGCTGTACAATGTGGTCTCGCTCCATCTTGCTGGAAGTAGCTCTCAAGTAATTCATCGCCGTGGAGTTCATTTAAAAATGATTAAACGTCTTGCACTAATAGCTGCCCAGAGACCAATCAATCTTTTCAGCATGTAGAGGTGTTTCGACAAACACATGAGGATTCTCGGCATACCATGTTCGAAAATGTTGTGAATTAACGTAACCTTGCCCAAAGAACTAAGCTTCATCAGTAAAAAAACGTTTTCCTAAATGCTTCTTGGTTGTTATTAAGCACATCTGAAAAACTACTAACAGAAATGTAACCTTTCAGGAATATGATGTGGCAATAGTTCTTGAACAGCTGTTAAGGGTGCGTTACAGTCGCCGCCATGTTGTTATTTTCAAAATCACGAATTACGCTAAAATTACTAATGTGACTAACAAATAGTTTTAATATTTTCTTTTTGTTTTTAAATAAGGAATATCGGAAAGTTATTTTTAATATATAATAATGATTTTTATAATTTTTATTATTAATATACGTAGACTTTTAACTTAAAATTAACTTTCCGAGATAGAACAACTAATTTTATAAAGATTCGTAACAAACACAACTTAATGGAGGCTATTAGATTTAAATAAAACAAAAACTACTAAGCTGTTTAATTATTATTAGCAACATGCTGCCCTCTGTTGGAAGTATTAAGTCTCCAAATCGGGAACGCCATAGAAGGCGGAGCTTATTCACAATTTAGAGTTAAACCAGATTTTACAACAAGTGTCTAGCCGTCAAATTCAGGGGAGCAGAAACGACTTTACCGACTTTTAACGAAAGTAAACTAAAACTTAATTACAATAAGAATATAGGAAACAATGCTATAAGCATTTGAAATTATTTCTATTATTTATTCGGGTATCTGAAAATATTATCGAGGACGGTTGCGATGCTTACTCCGGTAGGTAGTGCAATAAAGCTGGTAATGGGCGGAGAGTGATAATAGCAGATGCATTAGTGCCAAGCAAATTTATACGAACGACACCGTTCATCGACTCATAATACGAATAAACACTCAGATGCAGGGAGCATTCGTTCACGAATCTTTTTAAAGTGAATCGTTCATTTTAAACGAATCGTTCACTTACGACGCCGTTCATCGACTCATCTACGAACGATTCACTACGAACGATTCGTTCGTTCGTTCTGCAAACTTTGCAAACTCGCTGCAAACTAGTTGCAAACGCAGCAAACTCGCTGCAAACTCTCTGCAAACAAGCTCCAAGCTCTGCAAACTCTGCAAACTCGCTGCAAACTCTGCAAACTCGCTGCAAACTCTGCAAACTCGCTGCAAACTAACTGCAAACTCGTTATAAACTCTGCAAATTCGCTGCAAACTCTGCAAACAAGCTGCAAACTCTGCAAACTAGCTTCAAACTCTGCAAGCTCGGTGCAAACTCTGCAAACTCTGTAAACTCGCAGCAAATTCTGCAAACTCGCTGCAAACTCTGCAGATTCGCTGAAAACTCTGCAAACTCTGTAAACTCGCTGCAAACTCTGTAAACTCGCAGCAAACAAGTTGCAAACTCTGCAAACTCGTTGCAAACTATCTGCAAACTCTGCAAACAAGCTGCACACTCTGCAAACTAACGTCAAACTTTGTAAGCTCGCTGTAAACTCTGCAAATTCGCTGCAATCTCTGCAATCTCGATGCAAACTCTGCAAACTCTCTACAAACTCGCTTCAAACTCTGCAAATTCACTACAAACTCGCTGCGAACTCTGCAAACTCGCTGCAAACTCTGCAAGATAGCTGCAAATTCTGTAAACTCACTGCAAAATCTGCAACTTCACTGTAAACTATCTGCAAACTCGCTACAAACAGTGCGCAAAAATCTGCTAACTCGTTGTAAACTCTGCAAATTCGCTGCAAACTCTGCAAACAAGTTGCAAACTCTGTAAACTCTCTGCAAACTCTGCAATCTCGCTGCAAACACTGCAAACTCGATGCAAACTCTGCAATCTCGCTGCAAACTATCTGCAAACTCGCTGCAAATTCTGCAAACTCAGTAAACTCAGCGAATTTCCAGATAGTTTGCAGACTTTGCAGACTGTTTGCAGCGAGTTTGCATAGTTTGCAGCGAGCTTGCAGTGAGTTTGCAGAGCTTGCATCGAGTTTGCAAGGTTTGCAGAGTTTGCCAAATTTACAGCGAGTTTGCAATAGTTTTCCTCTTTAAGGTAAATCGTTGACTCGTTCACGACCGATCCATCACAACAATTTACACCTATTCTGAAGTCACATTAATCGGTTCTCATTAATATTAGTAGTATTATTTATCTATAAATAATGACTAATTAATTATTTTATATTATTTTATGTTTTTGGTTATTATGAACATTTCAGACAGCGTCATCGTTGTGAATATCTAAATTTACTAGAAATCACCAACTTGTAAAATAAATCCATCTATCTGACCTTGAAAAATTAGATCATGCTCAAACAAATAAATTTGAATGCAATTTCAAATTCGCTGCAATTATTTTTATCACTGACATATTGTAAAATGAAAATATTATTTGTAAGAAAAATCGCAACGTCTATATTGAGCTTTATATAATTTGTAATTGGTTTTTCTTATTACCTGCTATAAAAAATAATTTTATATTTATAAAGTTTAATTACTTCAATCATTTAGGGCCAGTTTTATAATGGAATTTAAAGGAGACTTTAAATTCAAGGTCACTTTCAGATGTCAAAACAAACATTTGTTTACACATCAGAATGTGACTTTCATTTTAAATGTCATATAAAACTGGCCCTTAATTATTTAAATCATTTAATTATTTAAATATAATGGATTTCATCGGTCGTGAATTAATATTTCCGCTTGTATAATCCATTCACGATCTTTTTAGACTCAGAGTAGGCCGTGTTAGGGTGACACTTTTGTTGGTATCTCCAAGTGAATATGTTCCATTTTAATTTGTTGGTTATATTTTTGAAAACTGACACCAAAAAACATTGATGATTTTGAGCATTTTGACTTAGTATTACAAAGTCACAAGTAATTTATTTGTTTTAATGCTATTATTTTACTTTCTTCATGCCAACGTAGAGTATAAGAAGCAATATAGTCGATGGGACTGACGTTAAAGTGTCAGAATGTGTCAGAAGTGTCACATTGTGAGTTCTATCAAAATCCATGTACGTAACTTAACGAAAGAAAAGCATGGCCCTCTAGAGTCTAAAAAGATCGTGAACAATGTATATAAAAAATAACTTTGGTTGATAATGATAACAAATACGCATAAAACTTCAAAACACTTATTTACTTATGAACAGAATAATCTTGTGGTTTGTCCCCTGTAACAAATTTTAAAGTTTCGCGGTAAAACTGCACACATTTTTTTGTCTTCAACATCCAGAAATGTATAATTTACACTGCTGACTGAAGTACTGAACGCTGAAGATATCCTACAGAGTTACTAAATCGTACGATTTTCAACGACAGTACCCGATAAGTCATTATTTGGCTCCACCTTGCTACCTACCTGCGAAGATAGGCAGTAGTTTCACATCGGGTTGTACTTCTCCGATGTGGCCAGCCAGCTGCAATGGGACGGGGGGGTTCAATTCCGAAACGCGAGGCCAAAACCAAAAATAGGCGTCACTTAATTTTTTTGAAAGGGGGAATGAAAATTAAGAAAACCCGTTACATCCAGAACACGTTAATTTATTTACACATAAACAAAAAAAATAAAACATAAACTAAATAAATACTAAACCGACAACACCAACAAATGTAATTATTTTACATTAAATTTAAATCGTAACTAATTCAACAGATTATAATCACCGGAGTGTACGTGACATCATTCATTTACGTATGACGGTTTTCAAATTTACACCGGAGTGTACACAATAAGGTGCATGTTGAAATGCGGCAAAATCAAAGAAAGAAATCGGCAAAAACAAATCGCGAATTAACGCTCAAAACTACATATAAAAAAAATAACGCTCCCACCTCTATTCCGTCGGTGTCCTATTTGTTTGACGGCGTATGTGTGTCAATGCCGCCGCAAACCCCTTTGATAAATGCCGACTGCCGCGTAGCGAGACGGGAAGGGAGCTTTCAAAGTCGCAAGCCGCCGTACACCTGCACGATTTGAAAGAGCGTCATCCCATGAATCTAACTCTTGCAAAAGCTCACGATAGAAGTAACTCTTGTTAGAAGTCCGCAATAAAAGTCCCCAATAGAAGTAGCTCTAGTTAGAAGTCCGCAATAAAAGCCTATAAGCGAAAAAAATAAATCGAACGTAAGGGCCAATTCGAAAATTTGCGCCGTACAAAACTTACCTCGGCACTTTACCGAAGCCTGAAACAAAACACGAAGCACGTGTTTTTTCTGTCTCACACGTGGGCCTATTCAGAATCGGCAATTTGCCGTAAAATGCACTAACATCCCTTTGATGTAATGACACGCACAAACGAATTGTTTAACGAAAAGAAACGTGCGGCCCAGGAGACGACGGATTTCGTTCTGAAAAATGGCGCAATATTTCTCGTTCGACCGAAAAGGAACGATTACCAAAGAGGGAGAGAGACACGTTCCATTTTACCATTGGCGGAATTTTCCTAGCAACTGGGAGAACTAATCAGCTCAATGTGTACAGTGACGTGGTTTCCAAGCAACCATCCAGCATGACTAATTTCGCCTATACAGGGCGTGTTCGGAACAATAATGAAAACTGAGTAGTGACAACGCATATTCAGGGTGTATTCGAAACAGAAAGGAAAAATGAACTGTAACAACCTTTTGTCCCGCCTTCAGCATACTTCGTCCCTTACCGCTGCCCCGCCAGAGATGTTAACGTGAAAATCTTGCGGCCCCTTAAACGATATAGGTACAAGTGGGCATCCTCAGTAGAATTGAATGACTGTCCTCAAAGAGAGGTTCACTTGTTGCGACAAGTGGCGAACAGTATGGGTTCATTCCGCATTAATTCAGTTACTTCTGCAATGGTTTCATATATACGCTTCTTTGGTCGACCTTCTGCCTTCGTTCTCACGAAACCACACTACACATCTATTTAAAGTTTCTACAGTATGTTGATGCACAAAAACGTGATTCAGATATTCATTACGAAATTCTTCAATGAATTCCTCCACTGAATAAGTCCAAACTCCGTTAACTTTTGTTCCGTTGCGAAAGTAACTTTCAATTATAAAAACTTTTTCTTCTAAAGAAAAGGCCATTTTTTAATGTCGGGCAGAAAGCAATTATATCTACCTAAAAGACTAACAATTTTTAGTAAATGAATTAATAACAAACAGGAGCAAGAGAGAATTAATTCCATAACAAAATTAATGTAACTTTAAAACGGCAAAATAAGTAAGTGAAATCACACATGACTTCGGGGAAAAAGTCGAATAACTTGCATGTCTGAGATAAGAAATGATCAATTTTTTAATTAATTTAATAGATTTGTTTTCGCTACAATGTAGAACTAATATTATGCCCTTCAGTAATCCATGTATACGCTTATTGTTTCGAATAATCAGCTGATTACAGGTAAGCGTCCTTTCCTAATATTGGAGTCATTCATAAATCTATGAAAATCAACTGGTTCTGATTATGTTCAGAGCACCGATATACGTTTACCGAACCAACGCTAACTGCAAACGCGGGGGTTTTTGAACCCACGTTATTTTAGTTTGGTGAAAGTAGAACCAATTATTATTCACTCTCAAATACTATCAATTCCTTAGGGAATAAGGGGGCGTAGCTCAGATGGTAGAGCGCTCGCTTAGCATGCGAGAGGTACCGGGATCGATGCCCGGCGCCTCCAAAATATTTAATTTTGCAAATCATAAAACTCAAATCTGCGTACTTCAATTTTCGTTCATTACATAATCTTTTATCTTTAAGTAAATAATATAGCTATTTATGTATTTAAATAAACAGTGTTACTTTTTATTTCCTTTGAGTAATGTAATTTGGTTACAAATTCCGGTCATAATCTTTTATAAAATTTTTATGTAAAATTGCTATACGACTCCAATTCTTATTTCGTTGCAATAAAAATTATCGGTGCTACAATAAGTATTGAAGCGGCCTACTCAGTGATCTGGTTTATGCGTCCAGACTAGCCCCTTCGGTCCTGATGATAACAGAAGAAAGGGAATGAATTATCCTTTACTTTCAACTTTATCAATTTTTTAGTACAAGGCTTCGTCGAAATACTATGTCCGTCTAGATATCTCGACGAGAGATGTGTTATTTATTTAATGAATGATGTTGAAATTCATACCGCCGATAAATACAAATAACAAGCTTAGTGTCTAAATAAAAACCTGGTCAAGTGGGTTGTGATCGAGAATTTTTCCATTGCATTTACATAGCAGAGTTACTAAATGTAGCCTACTTGACCAGGTTTTTATTTAGACACGAGTTACTACAAAATAAGTAATTTTAGGTAAAACCATTTTAACATGTTTATTCCCAAATAAGTAATTAAAGATGTCTCGTTTCAGGACAAGCAGCAAATCAGGTTTTAAATGAGAACAAACAGCAGTTCCTCTTAATGGCAAAACCCGTGATCGAAGCAAAGGCCAGTGACATTTTGCTGGAAGACGCCAACAAAATCGTGAAGAACTTCCCCTACGATGATATTTTCCCGGAAAAGTAAACTTATCTAGCCTCCCTCCGCATCAAAGTATATATTCTCTTTTGTTAGTGTCTCTTGTTAATAATAAATCATTCTAGAAAAAGAACGATTTTTCTGTCTCGCTTTTAAAAACCAAAAAAGTAGCCTTTAATACCAATTCAGGAATAGTTCAGAGATACTTGTGTCATCTACAATAAACCTACTAACTAGGTAAATTCAACTTAAATTTAAAGTAATATATACAGTAATAGAAAAGAACGATAATAATAATAATATATATTTACGCAATTCAGCATTACATAGTAATAAAATTGTACAGTTATGTATAATATAAATTCGCAGATTGAATAGATCATGTAGTTAGGTATAATCGTTAAGCAACAGCTGAACATAATAAAGAACACATATCACATAAATGGTCTAGTTGATTACAATATAGAAACAGAATTAATAGTCAAATAATAATAAAATCACATACATACTAAAATTATGCTTAATATTAGTTGATTACTACAATTGGATTAAGTTTCGCAAGCAATTTTGAAAAGCTTTTAGAGAAATACCTGTGAAACTTACATCATTACAGTAGTTATTGGCTGAAGCCATCATTCTATTAATTGGCGACTGTTGAATGTAGTTTGCTATGCAGTACCTAATATTAAACAGCAATTGGTTACGAGTATCTCGGGGTGGTACGTTTATATTGATGTCATGTAAAATATCTGGGGCGTCCACTAATGTATTTAATATGTGGAATAAAAATCCAAGTTGCATATATTCTCTACGCTGCTTTAAAGTTGGTAGTCCTACATAGCGCATCGTGTCATCTGTGTTGAGATAAATATTCTGCTTGTTAAGTTTGTATTTGATAGTTTTACAAAAATTTAACTGTAACTCTTCAAATCTTTGGATTTGCGTTACATGATAAGGAGACCATATCACACAGCCATATTCTAAGACAGATCGCACCAGTGAGTTATAAAGGATAACCAAAGAATTAATATCTTTCATATCGCGAGTATATCTTTTTATGCAGCCAAGTATTTTGGAACTCCTCGATAATATGTAGTCACAATGCGTTTTGTAATTTAGTTTCTTGTCAAGAAAAATTCCTAAATCCTTTATTTCATGGACTTCCTTAATTACTACGGAATTAAGTTTATAAGGAGTTGAGCAGTTATTATTTTTCCTGCTGTAACATATCGATAAACATTTGTTTTCATTCAACGTCATACTATTTAATTCACACCATTCCTCGATCATTTTTAGGTCATTTTGTAAAATATCTACATCCTCCGCAGTTTCAATTATTCCAAAAATTTTTAAATCGTCCGCAAATAATAGGTATCTGGATCTAAGCTTGCTCCCGACATCATTTATAAACAGCAGAAACAATAAGGGGCCAATATTAGAACCTTGAGGTACACCAGATGTCATATCGTACCATTCAGACATATGATTTTTTATTTTTACCTGTTGTCTCCTGCCTGATAAATAGCTACTTATCCATTTTAGTAGAGGATTACGTATGCCAACTTTTGAATGAGTACAAAATGATTCACTTTATCGAACGCTTTGCAGAAGTCTATATAAATGACATGAACATCATGTCCTCGTTCAAAACCATCGAAAATATATGTTACAAAAGTGGTCAAATTAGATGTAGTAGATCTTGCTGTAAAAAATCCATGTTGTTCTTTTACAATAAGGTGTTTCAAACACTTGAAAAGGTGCGATGATATCAGACTTTCGAATATCTTGGTCGGAGTTGAGAGTATACTAATTGGCCTATAATTTTGTATATCATGTTTATTGCCGCATTTGTGGACCGGTATTACGTGTGCATCTTTCCATTTCGTTGGAAATACTCCTTCTTGTAGAGATATATTGAAGATAATGGCTAACGGTTCGGCTAACGAATTAGCACATTTTAGATAGAAATATGGTGGTATACTATCAGCTCCTGAACCTTGTTTTGAATCCAAATTTTGCAATTTAACAAGGACCTCATCTGGGGAAATAGAGAAATTATAAATGTTGGTTATAGCATGTGTATCGAAATTTATCTTGACGCTATCATTCTTGTTAAATACTGAAGAAAAAAATCTTGCATAAGTATTTACAACATTCTCTGTACCAATGATGGTTTCATCTCCTTGCTGCATACAAGTGGGTATCTCATTGCATTTCGTTTTATCATTTACGAAATTACAAAAACATTTTGTATCAGAAGGCAATGTTGATTCGATTTTTTTTTATGTACAAATTGTAAGATTCCTTAATATGTGATGACAAACAACAACGTGACAAAAAGACAACAAATAAAAATTGTTTTTTTAATGTTTATTTACCCATTCAAGAATATGAAAATGCTACTACAAAGGTACTTGCATCAACTGCAACTGTGCTTGTAGCAACTTAATTTAAATTTAAAAAAAAATTTGGAAATTTAAAGCAGATTAGGGGTTAATAAAATGATGTTACTGATAGCTTACAGGTAAAAGGAAAGCTGTAGGCACTTTTACCAATAAAGCCTTGCTCGACGCTCAATAATGAGGAAGTTCTTGCACAATAACAATAAAATCCACTAATTTTTTTTTTTGTTAAATATTCTATAGGGCAAATTTTTACATCAATTTCTACACAAATTTTATCATATATTTTATATACAACACGTCCAAAATGAAGTGCTTAAATGCAAAATGGTAGAAACTAGACGAGATTTCCTTAATCAAAAACCTATATTATCAGGGTCGGAAGGGCCTAGTTTTGTTTTATGGGTATTTGAATTTTATTCCCAAGGAAAATGTTGTTCATTCAAAATTGGCACGTGGTTCATAAACTATTCGGTTAATTTAAATCGACAAAACAAAGTTTTTGCAAAGTATAACAGCAAATATGAAAAATTGAAAACACATTACAAAGAAATGGTCGCAGTCTCAAAAAAGAGCTTTAACTAACGATTATACAACTCTAGTAATATTAACAAGGAATGCTGGCAGATTATAAACGAAAATAAAGGCAAGGACACCGTAAAAAATATTTCAAATTAAAGATCCATCGAGGATAAAAATAGAAGACACCGACAAAATGTGTGACACGTTCAATGATTTTTTTTGTGGATGTGGCACATAACAGTCCGAACCCACTATCGCAATTTACTAACATAAAAAGGGTAAATAAAATAATGTTCTTAAATCCCACAGACACTCAAGAAATCATTAGTATAATAAACAAAATGCGTAAGAAAAAGACTGCCGGAATTGATAGTCTCCCTGGAGACGTGCTTTTCCTAATTAAAGAAAAAATATCAGGACCATGAACTTAAATTATTAACTCCAGTTTCTATGAAGGTGCATATCCGACCGCATTGAAAATATCAAAGATAACATCAATCCACAAAAAGGGTTTGACAGATGATATTGCAAATTACAGTCCAGTAGCAATACAAAATCGATTAGCGAAAATATTTGAACGATGTTTTAATTTGAGACTGACGGCATTTTTTGAAGTGTTTTATCAAACTCCCAGAACGGTTTTCGGAAAAACCGTTCAACGAAGACAGCTCCGGGTAACATAAACAACAAGAACGTCCTCTTGGAATGTTCTACGACATGAGTTGCGCCTTCGACTCGGTTTATCACACCTTATTGCTACACAAACCGGGTCAAATGGGAATTAGAGATACCGCAAACAACTGGATCCAATCATATTTACAAAATCGCTTGCAAGTAGTTGAGGTAAGTGGCGTAAAATCGTCCACAAAGGTACACCCAAGGATCTTGCTTACCGCCAACACTTTTTAATTGCTTTATAAATGACTTTCCGATCGACAATAAGGTCCAGTTTTACAATCGTGGAATAACTATTCGCCGAATATCCTTTAATGTACCTCCATATCTACGTCACACCTCCGTTACGTTATTCTAAGACTAAAACTTATCCGACGATTGTAGAATCGGGCCTAAGAGTTAATACTTTATGCGCACGATTATAATCACTCATCACTGGTGATTCGAACACTTCTCACTTGGAAAATAGCTAAAATTGCATCGCAAATACAGGGTGTTTGTGAAATAAGTGCACAAATTTTAACCCCATTACTGTGAGAGCACATAGAACACGGAAAAATTAAAAAAAAATCATAACAGGGGGGAAAATTATTTTATCCGCCCCTTATACGACGGTCATGAAACAACAAAAACTTACGGAACCTGCTTCGCTGATCGTAGGCAATAAACATTGCAGGCGTGACTAATACGCAAAGGCGCACTCACTCACCGAATAATATCCGTGTGGAAGAACACATTCAAACGTTCACTACAGTAATTTAGTAATGTTTATAACAACTGTTCAAAGTGGCATACATCATTAGCGACACACACACGAAACGTTCCATAATCGCGTAAATGCGGGGACATAAGCTGTAAATGTTCTTGCATTGATTTGGAAATGTGTTTCCGCCGTGCTTCTTCAGTTTCTCGAGCTTCGATGTAGATGAGGAGCATCTGTCTTCTCGCCGTTCGTGAATTGCGGCATTTTAATAAGTAATACTAAGCACAAAAAATTGTAATCGTATTTAGCTTTAACTCGTTTAACCACTTTTCACAAACTAAACTGTTGATTCCAAGGGATACGGAGCAATAAATTGTGGTCATGATCATAAATGAAATAAAATGAAGCAAATTTTATTAGCCGCCCGAACTCGGCAAAGGTCACTGTTCGATTGCAGTTCTGTTTTTTGTTCCCACAGATGTTTTCTGCGGTCGCATAAAATGTCCTTTTCTTGACCTACCTCAAAGACATAGACGTGCGATTAATTCTTGCCCGATTTTCAACTGCAATTTTCTCTAAATGTGTAGAACTTTTGTTAAGGACATATGAGTTTAATCGTTACCATTTATGATGATGTATTACAGGCTTAAATATTTGCGTACAGCAAAAGAATACCCTGTATAAAAAAATATAAGAGAACCGAAGAAGGACGCAAGCCCTCAGGCAAAACAAATACAAGAACTTGTTCAAGAAATAATTTGGGAAGATACCCCAAATTAAATTTAAAATAATACAAGAACTTGTTCAAGAAATAATTTGGGAAGATACCCCAAATTAAATTTAAAATAATTATACTGAATAATTTATAGATTTAAATATTTCTTGCAAGTCGGTTTTAGGTCAAAAAATGGCCATGCGACATCGCAACCAAACCTGTTGTCAGTAAAAAGGAATGTAAATTCTTTTGTAAAATGTAAAATGTATTTTCATTGAAAGTTACATCAAACCACCATATTAAAGAACCAAAAGCCACTAGTCGTAAGTTATAATGTGATTTGATGTAATAATTAACATAAATAATTATTTACAGTAAAGTTGATTTATTAATAAAATTATGAAAATCTTATAGAAGATTTAGCAAATAGTGCATTTTAAATTTTGCCGCCATAGCTACTGAAAAATAGAAACATATTTCATTGCACAAATCTATCAAACTACTTTGGAAACAGTTGCTCATAAGTAAAGGGTTCCACGATATTATTGGCAATCTCTAGAAATTTCGCTGCAAGTGCCTTCTCGATAAAAGGCATCAACTCCTTCAGAAATCCTTTTAAGTTCCTGTTCAAGGCATCGTTGACGAGATCATCTGCAAGGTATAATTGCGTCAAGTGATTGCCACAAAAACAACAAACTCAATACTTAGCATGTTTCCCCGTCCCGTTTCCACCCTAACCCGGCCATTTCCAATGTTCACCTTCATGGAGCTTGAAATAAAACGCAAGTGCTCATTCCCGTCTTTCTCGTAGAGTTCGGCTTGAAATACTGCATGACCCTTGCAGTTTGCTGCAATTAAGTTGAACTTAAATTAAAATCAGTCTTGATGGAATAAGAACGGTTTCGCTTACTCAAGTTTCCATAGAAACTTCCTCTGCCTTTAACTTGCAACACCAAAACTCTTCCTTCAACGGAATATTTTGCTTCTACTTTCAGGTCAGGTAATTCAACATCGGTGGTAAATTTCAACGAATCGAAATCGATGCTAGGGAACGTAGTTATTTTGGCAATCGAATTTATTGTATACTTACTTGCAGCTCATGACGTTGAAATTGCTTCCTCCGTAAGCCACGACGTCAGAAGTTGTCAGAGTCAAACCTGATGACTTTTCTTTAATTAGCTCCTTGATGAAAAGCGGTTCTACGCTTGGTATGTTATAATCAGGTTCACCTGAAAGGTACAAATAATAGTAAATCTCTGCTTTTCAAACTATTAGAAGAGAGAAAATTGCAAGAGGTGCGGCTATCTTCATCCGTAAGGTAATTTAGATATTAATGGGTCAAGGAAATCAATACTAAAAATTTCTAATAATTAATAACGTCTTTCAAACCAAGAACATGTATTTTTTCGAGACTCACGCACTATGGTGCTTCGAATTGTGGACAAAAAGCGAAAATGCAATTTTCGTTCAGCCGTTTTTCCAACAATATTCATATTTTTGAAAAACTTTCCCACTTAAAATTAATTCTGTGGTTGGCAGTTAAAAGTCACATTTTCTGCAAAACGGAGTTATGAACTTGAATGCATTAAAAAATTAAATTTGTGAATATTTCGTCCGACATAAGGGTTTAACTATAGTTATTCATTATAGTATTTCACATTCGGGCGATCAAAACGGACGAAATATTCACAAATTTCATTTTTGAATACATTTACGCACATAACTCCGTTTTGCAGAAAATGTGACTTATGCCCTTTTAATTGCCAACCACAGAATTATTATTCTAGAAATTCTCATCGTCGAAATTGCGAGGGCGTCAAATGTTTATTATGAACCAATAATACCCCACCAAACATTAACTGAAAATCTGTTCTGGAAATGAGTTTCCACAGTTTCCAGTGGATTTCAAGTGCCAAGGAATTCCATTTCTGGTGAAGGCAGCTTCGTCAGTGAACAGAATATGAACAAAAAGCCTTTGGTCAAACAGTGACAAAATTGATTCTTTCCTGTATGATCTGCAGATTTCCATACTTTCATGGGGGTCACATAAAGTTGGTTGGATACTTACGCACACTAGTGCTACATCCCGTTGACCGGCTAACTCGATGGGAAGGATCGGGGGCATACGTAACCCTCAAAACAAAAGTTGAATTTTACGATAAATAAAAGTCACCAGTAATGTATACTTTAGTCTTTATTTGAGTCTACATTTTAAAATAGTAAAAGACACTAAATCAACGCAAATCAAAACTAGATGAACGACAAACCGCTACAATTTAAATGAAATTAAATACGTTAAAGTACGGATCCGTTTTTTGCTCACAAACAAAAATAAATATTAATTCAAAGTTAAACTAAACACTGCCGTGTCAATATAATTCGAACTAATGCAATGCAAACATTTAATTAAAATTTTTTGATTATATAACACTAATCTGGTTTTATTAACTCTTCTTTATTTGGTAAAGAATATAATAGGAAATTGTGACACACACACACATTTATAATATATTGAATCAATTTATAATTTTTTTTTTTATATCTTAGCAACACGGCAAATACGATTTCCCGCGAACACTATATCACAATGAAATACGAAAATTCAGATATTCCAATACTCCATCCATTTAAGTATTTCATTGCAATTACTTATCTTTAATTTTAATTTGACTTTCTCATTCCCAGTTCAAATATCAGTTTATTGAATTGGTCACGGGGTATAGGTTTTGTGAGTACATCGGCGAGTTGCTTCATAGTAGGTACGAACTCAACATTTATGGTCCCGTCCTTTAATTTTTCACGGATGTAATGATATTTGATATCGACATGTTTTGTTCTCTTGTGAAAAACTGGATTTTTCACGAGACAAAGTGCTCCCTGATTGTCCATCATCAATGTTGTTGGATTCTTTGTTTGTTCTCCAATATCCACTAAAAATTGACGTATCCATGATGCTTCTTTTGTTGCTTCAGAGGCTGCAATATATTCAGCTTCTGTTGTAGATAATGAAACTGTTTTTTGTAGACGGCTCGACCAAGTTACTGCTCCATCTGATAATACAAAAACGTAACCTGAAGTGGAACGACGTGTGTCTATATCATTTCCGAAGTCAGAATCTGAATACCCAACTGGATAATACGTCAAGGAATTTTTTTTATATTCAATACCAAGTTCTGCAGTTCCTTTCAAATATTTTAATATACGTTTTATCGCATTCCAATGTGATGAGCTGTAATTCGATGTATACCTACTAACTTGATTTGTTGCAAACATGATATCTGGTCGTGTCACAATGGCTGCAAACATAAGTGACCCAACGGCTTCACGATAAGGTATATTTTTCGCATCAATTGTTTCATTATCTGGTTTCGTGAGTTTAATGTTCGGATCTGCTGGAGTGCTAATAGGTGCTGCATCCTGCAGTCGAAATTTCGCAATCATCTTGTGAATATATTTTATTTGATGAATGCATATACGTCCTTTGACTTCATCGTAGTCAATCTCCATCCCAACAAAATCTCCAGGTTTTGAAGTGACAATTTCAAATTGATTTTCCAGTTGCCGCATAAATTCTTGAAGAGAGCCATAATTTGATGACATGACAAGACCATCATCAACATATACTATTAATATTATAACTGATCCTGTGACATTCTTTTTATAGACACACTTGTCCGCCAATCCTTGCTCAAATCCTTGAATAATCATGAATTGGGTAAACTTGTGGTTCCAACATCGTGATGCTTGTTTTAATCCATAAAGTGATTTCTGCAATTTGCAAACCAAGCCATCATGGATATTGGCTCCCTCCGGTGGTGTCATGTAAATTGTCTCTTCTAGATCGCCATGCAAAAATGCGGTTTTGACATCAAATTGTATGATTTTGTAGTCATGTTTCACTGCTGTGGCTAAAAGAATCCTAATCGAATCATATCTTGTCGTGGGAGAAAAAATTTCTTCATAATCAATTCCCTTGGTTTGAGAAAATCCTTTTGCACAAAGTCTTGCTTTAAATTTTGGTTTATTTGATGATGTAATGTCCTTTACTTTAAAAACCCACTTGCATCCTATGATTTTCATTTCTTCGGTCTTTGGAACAACTTGCCAAGTGTTGTTCTTTTTTAACGCAATAAGTTCATCGTTAATTGCGTTTGTCCATTCTCGAGCCTCCTTGCTTTTCATTGCTTCACCATAACTTTCTGGTTCCATTATTTCAGCTAAACAAGCAGAGTATCGTGTAGGGTTCTTGATAATATTTCTAGATCGAAGATTATAACTGGCGCCTTCTTTGTCTGAAATTGGATCATTTTCTTGACAAATATTTTCATCATTAATCTCTTTGTTGTCTTCATTCTCTCTCGACTCTTGATTATTTATGGGATAGATATCGTAAGAAAATTTAATTGTTTCTTTGTGCTTTTCGGTCTTGTTACCGCTGTGTTCGTTAAATATTACATTTCTGGACACTTTAATTTTCTTAGTGATTGGATCGAATAAGCGATAATTATTGGAGTTACCATCATATCCTACTAATATTAATCTCTTTGATTTTTCATCCAATTTGGTCCTGTGAATGTCTGGAACGTGCATGAATGCTTCACAGCCAAATTTCTTAATATGTGTTAAAGATGGTTTCCTTTTTGTAAACATTTCAAACGGTGTTGTTTCTTTGTGATTAGCAGTTGAAGTTCGATTTAAAATATATACTGCTGTGTTAATAGCTTCCGCCCAAAGATTCTTCTGCACTTCCATAGCGAACATCATAGACCGGGCACTTTCCATCACTGTGCGCATTTCTCTTTCAATACGACCGTTTTGTTGCGGTGTATAAGGAGCGGTATTTTCAAGACTAATTCCCTTGCTCTTTAGAAAATTTGAAAAATCTTCATTAATATACTCCTTACCATTATCACAGTGGAATATCTTGGTCTTCCTTCCAACTTGTGTTTTCATCATCTTCAAATATTCACGAAAACGACTCAGAACATCGGATTTATGTTTTAAAAAATAAACTGTCAGGAATCCAGACTTGCTGTCTTTGAAGAGTACAAAGTATTTTGCACCTCCAATCGATTCCAATGGCATTGGGCCTCCAACATCGGAGAAAATTCGATCTCCAATTTCTTCCTTTCGAACTTCTTTAGATGGATGTGAAAAACGGTGTTGCTTTCCATATAGACATGACTCACATAGAAAATCCTCCTCATCGGTTAATGCGATGTCTTCATCTGCATCTGCATCTTCATCTGCAACTCCCCTTTTTATCACATCACGAATACGTCCGCTGTTGACATGACCAAGTCTTTCGTGCCACGATCTTAAAGTATCCTTGACAACTTGGTTTGCATGATGAGTTATAATTGTTTGAAAAAGCATTCTGTATAGGTTATTTTTATCCTTTACAGCGCTGGCAATGATTTTTTCATTGTTTAAAATATCAGCACGTTTGTTTTTCTTTATTATTGACCAACCTTTCTTTGTGACAACACCTTCCGAAAAAAGATTTCTTTTGAGGTCTGGAACAAAGAGAACATTAGTGATTACTGACTCATGCCATTCATTTCTGACAAGTTTTCGAATTTTTACATCTCCCATTCCTAAAACTGGAAGGGATGTATTGTTTCCAAGTAAGATTGTCATTCCTGCATCTACATCAACCATTCTTGAAAAATAGTCAACACGATATGTCATATGAGCTGATGCTCCACTATCCATTACCCAACAATCTTCAATATTGTCCGTTTCCTGCGATAATTTTATGTGAAATGCAGAAAATTCATCTTGACTTCGATCTGACGTTTTTTGTTTCATCTTCTGTCTGCAATCACGAGCTATGTGGCCCCTCTTACGACAATAGTAGCATACGACGTTTGATTTCGAATTATTTGTTTTACTGGCATTTTTATCCACAGATTTGTTAATCTTCTTACCATCTGAATGATTTGGTCTGCAATCCTTCGAATGACTTGATTTTCCGTTGACGTTACTGGCTACTGAAAATGCATTTTCAAATTGCTTCACCATGGAAAGATTTCCTTCCTCATCAATAAGTCGAGCTGTCAAATTTGATAGTGTTTGTCTGTCTTCAGTCACTGACAGCCATGCTTGACGAAAGTTTCAGTATTTCAGTGGCAATGTACTGATGATCTTCGTCATAATTGCAGCATCACTGATAGTTTCCCCCAAATCTCTTAATTTCTTTGCGAGATTTTCCACATTTGCAATGTGTTGCGCCATACTGTCATTCTCCTTCATTTTATATTGGTGAAATCTCTCGTGCGCAATCATTTTACTGGATTCTGATTTCTGTAGATAAATCGAATCAAGTTTGTCAATTATTTGACGTGAAGAGTCACAATTTTCAATCAATGTAACTTGCGAATATTCTAGTGCAGATGTCAATAAAAACATAGCTGTTGCATCGCTTTTAATCCAGGTTTTTTCTGGATCACCATCTTCAGCAGGTCTCAGTTCCGTCCCATGTAACAAGCGTCTAAATAAAAACCTGGTCAAGTGGGTTGTGATCGCGAATTTATCCATTGCATTTACATAGCAAAATTACTAAATATAGCCTACTTGACCAGGTTTTTATTTAGACACGAGTTACTATTTCGTACAGACCTTTTGCTTTCAAAGCACAATTTATTTGAAAACGCCACTGATTATAATTTGATCCGTTAAACTTATTCAAAGTGCTAAAATCCAGTCTCTCGATCATTTTCTTTTACTCGTTACAGAAGACAAACTCCTTAGTGATGTCGCGACCAACGCGTACAATAGGAAGAGACAATCTAGTTAGCACAATAACTGTGACGTTTCTGTCGTTATATTTTTTAAAGTCGACGAAATCAATTTATTCTTCAGATGCTCTTCAGTTTGGCACTCAGCATCAATGAACGTGTCCTGGGCCCATAACCTTTTGATTATATAACACTAATCTGGTTTTATTAACTCTTCTTTATTTGGTAAAGAATATAATAGGAAATTGTGACACACACACACATTTATAATATATTGAATCAATTTATAATTTTTTTTTTTTTAATATCTTAGCAACACGGCAAATACGATTTCCCGCGAACACTATATCACAATGAAATACGAAAATCCAGATATTCCTATAAAATTAAATAAAAAAATCTCCGACCTTCAGTTGTTCAAAGGTGCTAGTGCAACAGCTGCACCAACGTTATTCGAGAGATGGCGTCCAGTATGTTACCCCGCGATTCCGGAGAACCAGTTCCCTTTTCCGGCAATTTTGCCAAGAAACGAGGTTATCGGTCGCTAATTCGGCTGACCGAAGATGGACGCAACGAAAGCTACCGAAATTTTCTACCACGACCCAAGGATAACACAGTCAAGTAATCCCAAATCAAAGCTCCATCCACATTCGGTAAAAGTTCCGGAGCGAACCTCCGTTCGAAAGCCTCCGGTAAAACGTCCAGAACAAAAAGCCTAATCGAAAAACACGTGTTACGACCTGAACTGCAACAAGACTAAGCAGAAATAGCGCGGTCGCGGTCGTTCACGAGTTGACGGATAAACACTGCAAGGGGAGTTGACAAGAGAAGACAGCAGAATTACGCAGGAGAGTAAGTGAAATAGAACAATACAGTAATGTGCGGGTTATTGCATTTGTCTTGTTGTGCAATATTTTGCAATCTTGTGAAATTAAAGAAAACCAGTGAAGTATCTTCGATTCCCACAATATACAGGGTGATCCGGAAAACTAATAGTAATTATAATGAATTTCACAACCCTAACGCTAGTAGATGGATTGGTATCGACCATGTTAAGAATTGCCTGTTCTTCAGCAAATGTTTGAATCATAGTTGGCTAGATTTGCAATCTAAAAGAATCTACAAAAAAAGATTCTTTTCCATGGCTTCTATAACCGATAAAAGTTTTATAGGTACTAATTGCGCTATTTCAAATACAAAACCGGAACAAGCGAACGATGTTAGAGCGAGAGAAGAATCAGAAACTACTTCAAGAATAAAAGTGAAACCACCAACATTCGATGGGAAAACTTCATGACCCAATTATTTCAAACAATTCGAAGCGGCATGCAGCAAGAGCGAATCGCTGTACGAATAATGAAAAAGCCACGTCACTAATTGTATTATTTACAAACAAGACCATTAAATGAGCAGAAAGCAAATTAGCGAAGAGGTTCGAGATGCCCTATGGGCAACCCCATCTAAGCGAAGTGTTTCATGTTTAATTGAGGAACCGTTTGCAAAAGCCTGGTGAAGATCTGCAAGAATATGAATCTGACATAGGTCGCTTGGTACGTCTGGCTCTTGATGATTTAATATAGTGCTTGGCTATGCGCACATTTGCTGATGGAATTCGAGACTCCGAAACTCAGCAGACTTTGAGAATGGCTTACCCTGGAACATGGACGGAAGCGTTGACATACGCATTGAAATACGAGTCAGTGAAACAAGCTTCGAAATCCTAAGACCTAGTACATGATGCTATAGATAATTTGGAGGAAGAGGCTAAGGTATCCATCGAGGATGTTCTAACATGCTTTAAGAAACTACTTCCGAAAAAAAGACGACTGGTATGTTGGAACTGCGAAGAAGTAGGGCACATCCGCAGTCGATGCCCTAAACCACGGCAAAATCCTAAAAAAAAAAATCATTCAGGAAAACTAAGGTAGAGGCGATTTTTCGCGACATACCAGAACATACCGGTATAGTTAAATTAGGTTACATTTTGTTACCTTGTTACTTTATATCCCACTCTAATTTTTAAAACATTCTACATGATACCGTGTTTTTCGCTAAAAAGGTCCGGTTACTATATGAGAATACGAAATCTGAGGTAACTGTCAACGTACAACGAAATTGTTGATTTTTGATTTCCACAATTCTCCGATCATTTATAATAATTACATGTTTTGTTACAAATTTATAGTTATAAATGTATAACCATTGTTTATGTATTTATAGTTAGTCAACCTAGTCTTCAGAATGTGCTGCCATCTAATAACTGTTGATTAAAACAAAATACATGAACGGCATGTGTTTATAAAGTTTGAAACTCGGCTGAAAGAAAAATTATTTTATCTACTGTCACTGAAATCTAACGAGCGGCTAAAATCTCCGCACGACTCCTTGTGGTGGGAGAGAATTAGCGGTTAATTTGAATTGTGCCTACCGAAGTTAGGATTTCGGAAGCTCTTAAATACATATTTGATCATAAGAGTAATTAGAAAAGACACTGAAGAATTTAAATAAAAAAATAAATTGATTGATTAGGCTAAAATTTTCCACAAAAATTAATATATTGAACCAAGTTCATTTCAAAATTACTTAAAATATTGTTTAATTTAAGGGCATAAAATATTTCATTATAACATACTGAAAAATTCAAATATTTATTTATATGTTATTACAAAAAATATTACATTATGAACAAAATTACAAATAACTTATAATGTTCAAGTTCTCAATTTCTGTCTACCTGTTTTTTTTTAGTTCTTTCTCTGTGGTTTGCCTTTTTATTTTAGTACTATGGAAAGACATTGCTATTTTTATTTGCTGATTCTGTAACTGATATTACTAAGGTCTAGTTTTACAATCGTTGAATAACTGTTCGCCGAATATCCTTTAATGTTCCTTCATATCTACTCACACCTACATGGGGCCTTTTAATAATATTGAAAGTGGTATTGTTTCCTTCAATTTTCGGTATATTTCAGAAAGTGATTGTTGATCTTCTTTAAAAAAAAAAAACATCTTTCAAATTATTTATTAAATTATCACTTTTATTTTTAACCTTATTGCATATGTTATTTTTTATACTTGATGTAATAGGTGCAGACAGCAAATATGTTTCTGGTTGCTCATTTTCATTACAATAATTATTTTTTTCGTAAGTATTGTCCCTAGTGATGTTCTCAACAAGAGAGTGAATATGTTTACAAAATGGGTTTGTACTCACATTTTGCAATACTGACATTAATTTACAACATATTTGTTTCTTATAACAATATAAAATTTTTCTTTGGTATTGAACTGATACGTGTTAATATTGATTTGATTGATATTGCAATCAAAAGTTAACGATGCTCTGTGATGATTTATAATTTTTGTTATATGGCTATTAATCTCTCCTGTAGTAATTTTTAAAATTCTTTCGACCGTCTTATCATGAATAAAATTAATTACAGTATGTGGTCTCTCATCCAATCTCTGTACTTTTCTACCTTCCAGACAGAAATATCTAATTACTTTAACATGGATTATACAGGATGTCCCAAACCCTCGTTTGAGACTGAAACAGTATATAGAGAGGCGCAAAAGAAACAACTTTTTTCAATACTTTTCTTCCAAAAGTCAATAATAAGGGAATTATAATTCCCTGAAAGAGGGATGAAACTTATTTTTCTTTTGGCAACATCTTCTGAATCCTTTAAGTTATCAAACTAATATTTGAAACTTAGATATAAGGTACCTAACTGAACATTTACAATGCATTTGTCAGATCCTTCCTCCCTTGTGACATATCAAGCTGTAAGATATGGCGAATTAAACTTCAATTTTACTTAACTACTCAAGAACTGGACAATATTTTAATGTAAATAACGTAATAATTTATCTTCCATGGCCTACCTTTATCAAAAATTTATTTGGACATATGTTATAACCCCAAGGGGACACTTTTCTATCCTATACCGAACTGTCATACGTGATCCCCCTCCCTTCCAGCTCTCTAACCAATAGAATGTAAATAGGGAATGTACCATGAATGGCATGTCATTGAAAAGGTAATTTTAGAGAGAATTCAGTAATGTGAATATGCATATCCGAAAATTTTATTTTAGCGCCCTCTTTCGGGAAAAAAATTGTTAAATAATCCAAAGTGTGTGATAACTCATATGAAAACTAATTTTAATAGTAATTCACTGCGCGAATTGAAATTACGTAAAAATATTGAAAACTGACTAATGGCGGATTTCACAAACGTTACTTAAATTTAATCAAATTTAATTAAATTGTAACAATTTTTTCCCCGAAAGAGGGCGCTAAAATCAAGTTTTCGGACATTCATATTCACATTACTATATAAAATTACCTTTTCAATGAGATGCCATTCGTGGTACATTTCCTATTTAAATTCTATTGGTCAGAGAGCTGGAAGGGAGGGGGATGACGTATGACGGTTCGGTGTAGGATAGAAAAGTGTCCCTCTGGGATTATAAATCGACCTATTTTTGCGTTTTTTCAAACAAAAATTTTCTTGGGAGATATTCAGTTTGTTTCATTTTCGTTGGGCTACCCTGTATCTGCAGGAAAACGAGAGCCTGTGTTTAATTACTTTAGTTTTGGAACATTTGAGACTTTTGTTTTATTTGTTATCACACTAAAATTTACAAAAATATCGTACTACAGTCGCGGACAAAAAAAGTTTACTTTTTTAAGCCAATTTTATAATATAAAATTTTTGCTAGGTTGTTGTAATTATGAGCTGATATTTACGGATGACAAAAAATAAATATTACTGATTGTAATCCATAAGTTTCAGTTCATAATTACAATCACCAGGCAAAAGTTTTATATTATAAAATTGACGTAAAACAGTCCACTTTTTTGTACGCGATTGTATATTTTAAAAAAATATCAAAATCGCCTGCATTTTGTTTTATTTTTATTTATCGTTTTATATTTATTTAAAGGAAAATTCATTACAAGATCCTATTTTTTTGTTAACTTTCTGTGAAAAAAATTTTAATTAAATTTTCTTATTTTTCCGTCACAAACTATTTTTAAGAGTGTGTATAAATACAGTGTGTCCCAGATTGAGTAGGCTACCATGGGTAACTTTCTTATTAGTGAAGATAGAGATTTGGTTAAATGGGCAATATTTTGCAATTTTATGTGCTGATTCAGATTCCGTTGAGAAAATTTGAAAATTCCGAATAGTTCAGATATTATCGCAGAAAAACTGAAAATCGCTCTTTTCTTTAATGTCCAATAACTTCGCAATTATAAAAATATGAAAAAATGTTTCATATAAAAGTTACTATGTATTTTTTCATATAATTTTAATTTTTATCTTTATCGGTTGCCGAGTTATTTGCAGAAAACCGAAAATCGCAGAAATTTCAAAGGGTGTTGTTGCTTTTTTGGGCAGGTACAATAATTCCGTGTTCACCGTAGGGTGAACTAATAACCCACAAAGTTTCAGTTTTTTTGAATTTTCGGGTTGGGGACTTTCCCTTGTTAGCGGCAATGTTCGTTAACCTGAATTTACAATCCATTTTTTACATCGTACATCGTAATGAATGGGAAAAATAAATTTTCTAAGTCCAGGGTTTCTTCTCAGGCTCTTTTCGCACATAAAATAACTACATTTGTTCCCCGACATCTTAAAAAACTCGTCGAGAAATTTGAAGAAAATGTGACTAATTTAAGTACTATGTTCACAACTATAACGAAACTCGGTGAAATACACGGCAACACCACAGTGCAACACAGCGCAAACAAATCAAGACGGCATTTATTGGAAACAGTTGATGAGTGGAGATTCAAACCTGTTAACGTCTGCTGGAGTGCTACACTTCTAGTCCATCGCCCCCTATCAATCTTGGTCCAGAACTAAAATTAATTTCCGTCGGTTGACTAACTAGACATATATAAGCAATGGTATAACCATTGTTTATGTATTTATAGTTAGTCAACCTAGTCTTCAGAATGTGCTGCCATCTAATAACTGTTGATTAAAACAAAATACATGAACGGCATGTGTTTATAAAGTTTGAAACTCGGCTGAAAGAAAAATTATTTTATCTACTGTCACTGAAATCTAACGAGCGGCTAAAATCTCCGCACGACTCCTTGTGGTGGGAGAGAATTAGCGGTTAATTTGAATTGTGCCTACCGAAGTTAGGATTTCGGAAGCTCTTAAATACATATTTAATCATAAGAGTAATTAGAAAAGACACTGAAGAATTTAAATTAAAAAATAAATTGATTGATTAGGCTAAAATTTTCCACAAAAATTAATATATTGAACCAAGTTCATTTCAAAATTAATTACTTAAAATATTGTTTAATTTAAGGGAATAAAATATTTCATTATAACATACTGAAAAATTCAAATATTCATTTACATATATGTTATTACAAAAAATATTACATTATGAAAAAAATTACAAATAACATTATAATGTTCAAGTTCTCAATTTCTGTCTACCTGTTTTTTTTTTTAGTTCTTTCTCTGTGGTTTGCCTTTTTCTTTTAGTACTATGGAAAGATATCTGCTATTTTTATTTGCTGATTCTGTAATTGATATTACTAAGGTCTAGTTTTACAATCGTTGAATAACTGTTCGCCGAATATCCTTTAATGTTCCTTCATATCTACTCACACCTACATGGGGCCTTTTAATAATATTGAAAGTGGTATTGTTTCCTTCAATTTTCGGTATATTTCAGAAAGTGATTGTTGATCTTCTTTTAAAAAAAATACATCTTTCAAATTATTTATTAAATTATCACTTTTATTTTTAACCTTATTGCATGTGTTATTTTTTATACTTGATGTAATAGGTGCAGACAGCAAATATGTTTCTGGTTGCTCATTTTCATTACAATAATTATTTTTTTCGTAAGTATTATCCCTAGTGATGTTCTCAACAAGAGAGTGAATATGTTTACAAAATGGGTTTGTACTGACATTTTGCAATACTGACATTAATTTACAACATATTTGTGTTTCTTATAACAATATAAAATTTTTCTTTGGTATTTAACTGATACGTGTTAATATTGATTTGATTGATATTGCAATCAAAAGTTAACGATGCTCTGTGATGATTTATAATTTTTGTTATATGGCAATTAATTTCTCCTGTAGTAATTTTTAAAATTCTTTCGACCGTCTTATCATGAATAAAATTAATTACAGTATGTGGTCTCTCATCCAATCTCTGTACTTTTCTACCTTCCAGACAGAAATATCTAATTACTTTAACATGGATTATACAGGATGTCCCAAATCTCGTTTGAGACTGAAACAGTATATAGAGAGGCGCAAAAGAAACAACTTTTTTCAATACTTTTCTTCCAAAAGTCAATAATAAGGGAGTTATAATTCCCTGAAAGAGGGATGAAACTTATTTTTCTTTTGGCAACATCTTCTGAAACCTTTAAGTTATCAAACTAATATTTGAAACTTAGATATAAGGTACCTAACTGAACATTTACAATGCATTTGTCAGATCCTTCCTCCCTTGTGACATATCAAGCTGTAAGATATGGCGAATTAAACTTCAATTTTACTTAACTACTCAAGAACTGGACAATATTTTAATGTAAATAACGTAATAATTTATTTGATCCAAAATGGTGCCCTCAGTAAATTTTTAATTTAGGAGTTGTTGGTCGGTATAAGGACAAAAATTTTATCATTTTTAAATTGAACGAATTGATTTATTGTTCAATCAGCTGACAAGTTTCGAACACATTTGTGTTCTTCTTCAGAGCCTAAAATTAATTAAAGGTTGTGAAATATATTTAAAAATTTGAAAAGCATATTTTTACCTCTGAACTAAATTATTGCGACATAACATTTAACAAAGTAAAACGCTACCAAAGGTAGTGGTTAAAAATTCATTAAGTAACCTAAAACCAAAAAACACTTGTCAGTAAACACTGGTAGGTACAAAAATTTTTTCCCAATTACTTACAGGTTAGATATCAAAGAAATATCATGAAAATAATGTTGGAATATTACAGTAAGCTTGGTGAGCACAACACATTAAAAATTGTAAACAGACAAAGCCTTGAGCACAACACCGGTGTTTAGGCTCTGAAGAAGAACACAAATGTGTTCGAAACTTGTCAGCTGATTGAACAATAAATCAATTCGTTCAATTTAAAAATAATAAAATTTTTGTCCTTATACCGACCAACAACTCCTAAATTCAAAAGTAATAATTTATCTTCCATGGCCTACCTTTATCAGAAATTTATTTGGACATATGTTATAACCCCAAGGGGACACTTTTCTATCCTATACCGAACTGTCATACGTGATCCCCCTCCCTTCCAGCTCTCTAACCAATAGAATTTAAATAGGGAATGTACCATGAATGGCATGTCATTGAAAAGGTAATTTTATAGAGAATTCTTAAATTACTTAAATTTAATTTAATTTAATTAAATTGTAACAATTTTTTCCCCGAAAGAGGGCGCTAAAATCAAGTTTTCGGACAATCATATTCACATTACTCTATAAAATTACCTTTTCAATGAGATGCCATTCATGGTACATTTCTTATTTAAATTCTATTGGTCAGAGAGCTGGAAGGGTGACGTATGACGGTTCGGTATAGGACAGAAAAGTGTCCCCCTGGGATTATAAATCGACCTATTTTTGCGTTTTTTCAAACAAAAATTTTCTTGGGAGATATTCAGTTTGTTTCGTTTTCGTTGGGCTACCCTGTATCTGCAGGAAAACGAGAGCCTGTGTTTAATTACTTTAGTTTTGGAACATTTGAGACTTTTGTTTTATTTGTTATCACACTAAAATTTACAAAAATATCGTACTACAGTCGCGGACAAAAAAAGTTTACTTTTTTAAGCCAATTTTATAATATAAAATTTTTGCTAGGTTGTTGTAATTATGAGCTGATATTTACGGATGACAAAAAATAAATATTACTGATTGTAATCCATAAGTTTCAGTTCATAATTACAACCAGCAGGCAAAAGTTTTATATTATAAAATTGACGTAAAACAGTCCACTTTTTTGTACGCGATTGTATATTTAAAAAAAATATCAAAATCGCCAGAATTTTGTTTTATTTTTATTTATCGTTTTACATTTATTTAAAGAAAAATGCATTACAAGATCCTATTTTTTGTTAACTTTGTGAAAAAATTTTTAATTAAATTTTCTTATTTCTTCGTCACAAACTATTTTTAAGAGTGTGTATAAATATATTGAGAGTCCCTCGACATGTGAATTCCAGAATTTTTATTTTTAAATCTATTTACATGAAATTTGAAAAGTATTAATTAAGCAAGAAAAATGAATTTTCCAGCAAAATATCGAGCATAGAGTGTTCCATTTAAAACATGTAAAGTGCCGCAATGGAAATAGGATCCAAATGGTTCCAGTGTCCACCAATAATTTTTTTAAATTTTCATTTGCTTTTGTTGTGTTGTAAATATTTTGTCATATAATTTTAATTTTTATCTCTATCGGTTGCCGATTTATTTGCAGAAAACCGAAAATCGCAGAAATTTCAAAGGGTGTTGTTGCTCACTTAGGGCTTTTTTGGGCAGGTAAAATAATTCCGTGTTCACCGTAGGGTGAACTACTAACCCACAAAGTTTCAGTTTTTTTGAATTTTCGGGTTGGGGACTTTCCCTTGTTAGCGGCAATGTTCGTTAACCTGAATTTATAATCCATTTTTTACATCGTACATCGTAATGAATGGGAAAAATAAATTTTCTAAGTCCAGTGTTTCTTCTCAGGCTCTTTTCGCACATAAAATAACTACATTTGTTACCCGACATCTTAAAAAATTCGTCGAGAAATTTAAAGAAAATATGACTAATTTAAGTATTATGTTCACAACTATAACGAAACTCGGTGAAATACACGGCAACACCACAGTGCAACACAGCGCAAACAAATCAAGACGGCATTTATTGGAAACAGTTGATGAGTGGAGATTCAAACCTGTTAACGTCTGCTGGAGTGCTACACTTCTAGTCCATCGCCCCCTATCAATCTTGGTCCAGAACTAAAATTAATTTCCGTCGGTTGACTAACTAGACATATATAAGCAATGGTATAACGTAACATGACATACATACCGTAGGTAACACAGCTTGCGCTTTGGATTACCTACAGTTACATATAGTAAGTATTTTAACTACGTCACAGTATACTTATCAATCAGTAGGAACAGCTCGTGTCGGCACCTTTGATATTCACACTACCGTTTTCAGAGCCAATATGGCAGTTATTGGTTGGCTTTCATGTTATTGCTGCTAGATGTCACTGGTTAAAAAACTGGCACGGATAGAAATGATTGCAAGCAAATCATAGAACGCGATGTTGTTTTAAACAACTTCAGGCTTTTTACACAACATAAATTCATTATAATCTAACAAAGATGGTTTTCTGTTCAATCTTTGTCATCATTCCGCATCCATCACATAAAATGCTGAATTAAAAAACGTCCACTTAAAAGTAATTGATGAATTCACCGATGCGCCACATGCGGCCGTTTGTGGAAAGTCCGCCAGTTTTCGTACATGCGCGCTCGGAAACTGTGGTAGCGGAAACCCCAAGCTGTCCCTACTGACTGATGAATATACTGTGACTACGTCATAATGTACGTCATACTATACTCTCCTCCAGTGATATCATTCGCTAAAATGGAGCGGTATGTTAAAGTGTTGTAACACATTGGGCGCGTTTAGCGAACAGCAGCTGCTGAGTTGCTTACTCAGCAATCGTTTGTGATTGGCTATTACCTTAATGTGAACCAATCACAAACGATTGCTGAGTAAGCAACTCAGCAGCTGCTGTTCGCTAAACGCGCCCAATGATACCGGTATGTTGCGAAAAATCGCCTTAGATCGAAGCGAAGGGGCAAACGTCAACACTTGTTCGAGAGCTCTCGAAAAAAAACATGTATGAAGAGCAATCTTACGAAATAACTCCATATACGAAAACCATTAGAACGGGCGAATTCATAGAGACTTTATTTCTGAATATAATTAATTCATTTTTTTTCCTATATACCTGACAACTAGCACTACAAAGTGACCATAGGAAATTTCTCTATCATCATCTGCTAATTAAGAAAAAAATAATTAACATTGAAAAATTGTAGTTGAACTTTACAGCGATAGTAAAAATACTTCCAGATGGAATTTTGAAAAACGCGTTGGTCACTTTGTAGATTGAAGTTTTGTTAACAAATCAGTGAAAACAGCTTTTAAAAATATGTAACCATAATTAAGTTATGAAGTCGTCCGATTTGTATGTTTTTAGTGAATTATTTCTGTAAGGCGTGAATATATTCTCCCCACCTTAAGAGCTGGGGGCGGTAACAAAATAGACAATCACGTGATCTTTTTTCACGGCCTGAGAATATATTTTGCGTTCCGATTATTTAGGAGTTATTGCGCATGATCTCAGATAGGATTAAGGCGGGTAATTTAAACATATTTAAGTTTGTGCATTGCTTTTTCCAGTACGTTTTTTGTATTTTAATATTTATTTATACATACCCTGAGGTCTAGCAACAAGTACATTTCTTGTTAGTCAAGAAAAGATCAACTTCACTATCTCTAAACAGTATTCAAAGGTACGGCTTTTTCCACAGTTGGAGGAAAAGGTATTTTTAGCCGGCTAAATTACATCACTAGGAAAATTACATTTTTATAGAATCATCGTTTTGCCTATTCTGACGTACAACTTTTTTGTGTGAACTTTCGCGTCCTGGCATTCATAGTTGATTAAATAAAAAAAAAAATTTGAGACGCATTTCACTTCGAAAACATTATTTTGTGTAACTAACTTTTGCATCAACTCCTTTTTCTCGTTATTTATTTAATAAATGCACTCCTTAAAAATTTGAAGTGGGACACTTACGTTTTTTTCTTTTTTTTTGTAAATTTGTGTTTCAGTATTTATATATTAGTATAGAAATCTACTAATTAAGTTCATATGTTCAATAACTTAAAATGAATATTTTTAGAAATTGATTCGAAATTGACCTATCAAGTAATTTTGCGTTAGGCGTACTCAACTTCTTCGAAAATGACAGCGTTGTCTTATTTTTAAATCAAATGTTTTTAGATGAAAATAATCTATTAATAACTAGGCTTTCGATAATTTAAAAACAAAAAGGGATATATTTTTTAATAACGGAAGGGTTAATGCCAGGAAAAAATAACAATACATTACAACACCTTACACCTTGGTTATACTGTCCTGATGAGGCCTAATAAGACCGAAACGTACGTTGACAGTTACTTTTCTTTGCCAGCTAAGCCGTTATTTACTTCTTTTATTGATATATTTTTTGTTCAGCCACAATAAAATCTTAAACTTTCCGCATACTCCAGGACATCGAAAATCTAAGGTGATTTGAAAACTTGTTCAAAATAAGTGTGTAATTGAAAATAAAAAGATACACAATGTTTTTTTCTACTTTGCGTTCACAATGAACTCATTGTGACACCAAAAACAGTTTCACAATGAAGCTCATTGTGACACTGTTTTTGGGGAAATTTTAGTCATTTTTAATTGAAAATATTTAATAGATTTTACAAAATAACTCAGTATTTATTTGTTACTTAACAATATACTCACAATGAAGCTGGATAAGAAAAATTAATAACTTGTTAATGTGACTTTTGATTAAAACGAAAGGTTTTCAGTGTTGCCACGCATTACAACTAAAATTCCCCATATACTAAGAAGATCCAATATTTTTCATATTTTTGTTGAATAAGTGACGCAAAGTAGAAAAAATAGTATATTATACTATTTTACAGTACTATACGCCTCTTATTGATTTATTTGATTTAAAATAAGACAACGCTGTAATTTTTGAGAAAAACGAAGCGCGTGTCCTGCGGAACTAAAGTTTAAGATTTAATTGTGGCCGAACAAAAAGTATGTCCCTTTTTGTTTTTACACTATCGAAAGCCCGTTATTCATAGATTATTTTCGTCTAAAAACATTTGATTTAAAAATAAGACAACGCTGTCATTTTTGAGAAAAACGAAGCGCGTGTCCTGCGGAACTAAAGTTTAAGATTTAATTGTGGCCGAACAAAAAGTATGTCCCTTTTTGTTTTTACACTATCGAAAGCCCGTTATTCATAGATTATTTTCGTCTAAAAACATTTGATTTAAAAATAAGACAACGCTGTCATTTTTTAAAAAAGTTGAGTACGCCTCGCGCAACATTACTTGATAGGTCAATTTCGAATCAATTTCTAAAAATATTCATTTTAAGTTATTGAATATTACTTAATTAGTAGATTTTTATACTAATACATAAATACTGAAACTGTTTTGGTATTATTTTAGAATTTTTTTATTGCTGAAAGTTATTGCCAACTTCATTCCGGCTTCAAAAGAAATAAACTTTTATGATATTTTCTTAAACTGTGGCCTTTTCTTCAATAAAAAATTGCAAGATGCGAAATATTTTTACATTCTGGATTTAATAGTTATTTATGTACCATTTATGAGCAAGCAAACGAGGTCGATAAAGACACTTTGCTGCCGTGGTGCATATACAGGGTTAGTTAAAAGTATGGAAACGGCCATTTATTGCCGTTAATATTCATTTTAAGAAATATGTGCTTTATGAAAGTTTTTTAGGAAATTTTTATCTACAATTGAGAATACTTGAATTTTTTTCTTCTTCAATTGTTTTTGAGTTACGCCTATCTGCGTATTTTTTTTAAATGGAAACATTCTAATTTTAATATACCGTTCGGTAGAGTATTTTTTTCTCTTTACAATAGTATTCTTGTTTTTTTTTTAGAATTGAGGAATTTCTGAAAAAAAAACATTTTTCACTTTTTTGTGAAATTGAAAACACTGGTTCAAATATTTATTTTAGGGCCAGTTTCATAATGGAATTTAAAGGAGGCTATAAACTAAGGTCACTTTTAGATGTCAAAACAAATATGAAAACACATTTGTTTACACATCAGATTGTGACTTTATTTTAAAGGTTCCTTTAAATTCTATTATGAAACTGACCCTTAGTTAGGTAGATCTAAGACAAAAGTGAAGTTATGGGTCACAAACAAAACAACAACAAAAACAAAAAAAAAAACAAACAAAAAACAAAAAAAAAGTAAATTAAATTAAGTGTTCAAATTGTCCTCCATTTGTAATTTGACAATGACCCAAACGATTTACAAAACCCCGAAGAGAATTCTCTAAAAATTCACGGGGAATTTCTTGTATCGTCCTGGTAATTCGAATTTTTAAATCTTCGATGTCATCGGGCTTATCTTTATAAACTTTGTTTTTTAGATATCCTCAGAGGAAAAAATCTAAAGGGCTTAAATCAGGGGAACGGGTTGGCCACTCAATTTCACCTCGTCTCCCAATCCATCTATTTGGAAAAACGTTATCAAGATACTGACGAATATTTAAACCATAATGTGGTGGGGCGCCATCTTGCTGAAACCAGATATTGTTATTGGGAAGGTTTTCGTTGTTTTCATGAGGATAGAGCGTAGCACAAGCAGGTATAATTTGATTTTGCAATAACTGCAAATACAGAGCCGAATTTAAATTGCCATCGATGAAAAAGGGACCTATAATATGACCACCTAGAATGCCAACCCAAACATTAACTTTTTGGGGATACTGCGTATGGTGCTCCAAAAACCAAAACGGATTGACAGGTGACCAATATCTGCAGTTATGTCTGTTTACTTCACCGGTAAGGCAAAAAGTAGCTTCGTCAGAGAAAAGAATGTTATTAACAACATTTTCGTTATTATTGCAAATATTTAACATTTCTTCACAAAATTGAAGTCTCCTATCAAAATCATCTTCCGTCAATTCCTGTACAAGTACCTTATAAGGTTTAAACTTTTCACTTTTTAACATTTTAACGACTGATGACTGTGAAATATTGAGATTTACCGCTAATTGGTTGGTTGATAAATGGGTATCTTCAGATACAGCCAATAAAATATCCAGCTTTTTATCATCACTGGTCGATGTTCTCGGTCTACCACTCTTTGGCAAATTTTTAACGCTGCCGGTTTGTTCGAAACGTTTCAAAGTTTTACTAACAACGGATTTAGAAATTGGCTTTCTATCAGGATGCGCATCATTAAAAAACTAACAAACGTCTTGTAAACTTGTACGTCTATCTCCATAACCCAGCATCATAAGTATTTCAATTCTTTCATGTTCATTTAAATTCGCCATTGCTAATGTTAACAGCAGTAAATTACACGCAATTGAATTTGACGTAAACAATAACCACTGAATAAGTTACTCGCTCGAGTTTGTTTATCTCTTTGCTTAGATATACCTGACCTGGCGCTAATAAGCGCGCACGACGGGAAATGAATACTTGAAATATTGTTTTTTTTACAGAAACCCCTCAATTCTAAAAAAAAAATAAGAATACTATTGTAAAGAGAAAAAAATACTCTACCGAACGGTAGATTAAAATTAGAATGTTTCCATTTAAAAAAATTACGCAGATAGGCGTAACTCAAAAACAATTGAAGAAGAAAAAAATTCAAGTATTCTCAATTGTAGATAAAAATTTCCTAAAAAACTTTCATAAAGTACATATTTCTTAAAATGAATATTAACGGCAATAAATGGCCGTTTCCATACTTTTAACTAACCCTGTATAGTATATTGTGTCACAAGGGCAGAAAGTGAGCATTAGAAGCCCGCGGCTATGAGCTGCACGAGCGAGCGAAGCGAAGCGAGGTCAGCTCATAGCTAAGGGGGCTGCTAATGCGTTTCTGCGTGTGTGACACACAACTGTTTTTCGCCTAGCCCTAAATCAAATTCAAACTTTGTTTAAAACTGACGTTTAATGAAAAATTCTGTGAAATGTCAAAGCGCGCAAATGAAAGTCAATGTGTTGTTAGGTTACGAACTACAAATCGTGTTGTTATGAGTTTAGCAGCCCTAGGGCAGATAAACATTACTTTCCGTCACATTTTTAGGGTTAATATGAGTTACTTTCACATATGTTAGGCGAAAAATATTTTTTCGACTATTACATACTCAACCATTTATTTTGAAATATCCAAACCTTGCAGATTTATATCTATGTTTATATCTACGTAAATTTTTGAAAAATTTATTTCATTTACCTTATAGTACATTATAAACAACACTGGCGTTTCTATGACACCAAAAGATGTGACGCCAGCGCAAAAAGACTTTTACGCTCTGCAAACAAAAAACAGTCACTTCGCGTCATGATGTTTGTCATGTACTTAATTATCAACATTTTTTAACAATTTTCGAAAAAATATATGTAGATACATATTTACATATTTACATATTTACATTTACATTTACATATTTACCGCCGATGTTTCTTGTCCTATATATGACCTTCTTGTTAATGGAGTTTAATTTACCCATGTTTACAATTGAAATAAATAAAATAATGAATTTCATTACAGTGTTGAGCTGCAGATAATATTAAAATTGCGCATGCGCATGAAATAGGATTATACGTAAAATTTTTGGTGTTGCAGCTCCAATCCTCTTCAATATTTTACAAATATAGGTAACTACTTGTTCCTTTTCTATTATACGACGCATACGTGCAATTAAAAATAAAGTCTACTTTGAACGATAATTGCGTCTTATTACAATTTACCGTAAAAAATGTGTAAGTATTTGAATGTATGTACATGTATGTGTATTTCTGAACCCGTTGAATATACCAACATTATGACCGAACGCAGCCTAGTAAGTACTCATGATGACGGAACCACCGACACGCGAGAGTTATTATCGTTCTTTCTCAATATGTATTGAACAGAGATAGCTCTCAATAGCCGCATGATCGGAAGGCGACTGCCAACCAACCAATCATAATATCACAAATATTTCCCCTTAACGTAGCAAAGTAGGGATAGTAAAATGCGAACTTTTGAGGGGTAACTTTGCACGATTCCTCTGAAGCATCTATGCGACGTACAGTTAACAGTGGGCGCGTTTAGCGAACAGCAGCTGCTGAGTTGCTTACTCAGCAATCGTTTGTGATTGGCTATTACCTTAATGTGAACCAATCACAAACGATTGCTGAGTAAGCAACTCAGCAGCTGCTGTTCGCTAAACGCGCCCATTGTCTTTGTAGACGCTGCCAATGACAACAGTCCTTCACACTCTACTATTAGATAAGAGTGCGACGCCGACGCAGGGTTGCCACAAGCAGTTAAAATAATGTAATGAAAAGGACAATCAAATAGTAATGAAATGTTAATGTTGTGGTAGCTTTATTTTTAATATTGTACTCTTATCTTTGTTTTTATGATTGGGAAAAATGCCACTCCTACAAGAACACACACAATTAAAATCTAATGAAAGGCGGGAACTTCAAAATAGTTAATCACAAGTTATTGTATTTGTTTTACTAGTACTCTATGTACGTATGTAAATAGTTCTTAATTTTATGCCAATATTCAAATGGAGTAGGAAATAAGTTTAGTGCTAAATAAACTATAAAACTTTTTAAAAAAATCTGTAGGTAATTATAAAATTGCCACATTAATATTTAAAATTTATTAAAGAAAAATTAAAATGTAATTTCTTCTGTAACACCTGATTCATTCATTGTACAATTTGATTGCATTTGTGCTGCATTGGGCTTCGATAGAGATAAAAACCTACAAATATTTATAAAATATAAAATATAGTTTTACAGGATTTTTCGGTTATTTATAGGAATAAAAGAAAACCGTTTTCGCGATCCAGTGCTACTTTTTCGAGAAAAACTCAATGCTGAAGACAAAAGTTAGCTACCTCGATTCGTTCGGGAAATATCAGCTGAAATATTGTGAAAAATAATTTTTCGTGAAAATTCGTTTTCTGCCGATATTTCCCGAATGAATCCAAGTGGCTAACTTTTGTCTTCACCTCTCGAAAAAGTAGTAGTGGGTTGCAAAAACGGTTTTCTTTTACTCCTATAAATAACCAAGAAACCCTGTAAAACCATCAAAAATAGTCCACCCGGTACTTACTTATCTATTGCAGAGTCTAAACGCCAAACCACAAAACCGATTGGGCCAAACTGACAATAGTAATTTCATGATGATCAATTTGAATGTTTCAAATTTTACCAAAACAAAACTGTGATATAACATGAATAAGCGATTTCTCGCGCTATACCTAAATCGCTAAATGTATCATTAATTTAGTAATGAAATTTGCTTGTTTTAAACAATGTAGTAACGACGTAACGACAGCGACTAAATTGTAATGAAATCATTACAATTGTAACGATTGTGGTAACCCTGGTGCGACGTGCGACGAAAACGATTTTAAGATCCGACGTCATCAGACCACCGAGGTGCCCCGAACGGCTCGAACCGACCAAATGGAAACTTAGGATCGCAACCGGTAAAGCTGCTAATGTTCATCGAGAAATATTGCTGTATTAAATCGTCACTTTGGGTGTCAATTTAATTGCTGTGTTATCTCAGGTTATTTTGGACAATTCTTTCAATTTACGTTTGCCAAATTATAAAAGTAGTTATTGTGTAATGCCCCACTTTGGTGAGCCAATTTTATACTGTGTAATCTGGGTTCCTTTAGATATTAGCTTTTGTTGAATTTTTTTTCGTTCGTCATAAATCTCAGGGTAATTTGTTTTTCGAATAATTCATACCTTTTTTTTTTGCTTATTTTGTTGATTTTCCTCTCGGAGGCTCTTCTTTGATGATGAATTTTGCCGTGTATCTCATAGACCAATTTCTTTGTTGTGGAGTGTATTTTATGTGATAATTTTTGGATGTAGATGGCACTCGCGAACCTTCACATTCAAAAATATCTAATATCAGAATTGTGTGTGTGTGTGAGAGAGAGTGTACGTCGTAAAAAAGGTAAAAAGGTTTATTGTATCACTTAAAATAATTAATTTTCAAATACTAATTATTAGTACGAAGAAGTTCGGGTTGTTAAAAGAAATTTATATTAGGTCAGGTTTTTCACAAAACCTTGTTAAACTTACATTTTTTTCTGATGAATCGTGGTTTCACCTTTCTGGGTATGTTAATTCACAAAATACGCGAATGTGGAGCACTGATAATTCGCATATTTTTGTTGAATCTTCACTAAATTAGTCAATATTAATTCTAATAAAGATAAAATGATAATAATGAGTTTAGTTAGAACTACAACACATTCGGTGACATTTGCATGTTATTATTTGGAAACGATGATCTAAGCTATGATCTAAGCTAAGACAGTAGCTTTCCATTTCATGACCATCCTTGACCAAAATAATTTTTGATGTCTCCGTTTTAAGTAGGAATAATTTAACCGCCATCTTAAATCTTTTGGCTTTATGTCGAGGAAATTCCATCCATAATTTTAAATTTGGATCTTAAGAATTCGGTAATGCATTACCATATGTGGATAAATAAATAATTATTAATATGACGAAATTTTTAATTTTATCACCCCAAGATATTAGGAATGCGACAAAAATTTCATGTTTGCATTTCATTTGAGTTTTAGTTTTCTTTTCAAATATAAATCGAGGAGTCCATACTTTTCTATTTCAATGATAGGTAAACTCACCACTAACTAGGTGAGGCCGTATTTCCTCCATTGTCTGTATAATACATGTTTCAATTTCAGGATCGCTCCTTTGGCACACATGTATGAAAGACGCTAAAATCAATGGCATAATCACAAAATTTCTATGGTAAAACCCTTATACTCACGCAAGTCCTCGCCATAACTTCTTTGCAATATTAGAACAAGTACCAACATCAGGGTGACCATTTTTCAACCTCGTCAGTTTATAGATTTACCGAGATCCAATTTTTTTAATAATTTTCGCAATTACCAATGGCGACAACAATGTTTTTAATGATGTTTCGTTGAAAAACGTTGCGATTTTATGTAAGTTTTGTAATTTCGCCGACTGAATGCGATTGCAAGGCTACCGAGTCCTGGAAGGTACATCGTCTAGCATTATCCTCCTTAATAACACTGTTTAGCAAAATTATTACTCATTTCATTTCCGCTTTTGCAGTGTGCGTATTTATATGTACATGAAACACAATGTATAAAAATTAAACTATTTATTTTTAAAAAATATACACAGCGTTTTACCAAATGTACACAAATAAATTAATAAACGAAGGCGTTTCTCATTGTTCGACAATCCATGCATCGTAGGGGATATTCTCGAACATAGTGCGTATGAAATTCGACATCAACCCGAGAAGTTTTTTCTTTAAATCCGGTTTCATTTCCTTGAGGAGATCTTGAGCATTCGTGTTGATGAATAAATTCAAAGCCGCTTCTGTGAATTAAAAATATTAGAGTATATAGATTGATAAAAAGACTACAAAATTTCACGGAAGTTGTATTTTGAAAATTCAAAACTGCAAGAAAATACTTCGGTTTATACAAAAATTCAGTTTCGGTAAGTGTTTGAAAATCATAATTTTTGTAATTAAATGAATTAATTAAAACAGCTTGAGTAAACAGGGAAATTAATTTATTATTACTAAAATTTGTTGAATTCGATTTTTTTAATATTTGTGTTTGTTTATAATAAAAATTTAATTAATTTGCGTTAATTGTTAAATTACACAGGTATTTAATTTGTAAAATTGAACAACATGTACAGTAGTGGAAAATAAAATCTGGGTAAGAATTTGACGCGCATATTCAGAAAGTTTGGTAAATCAGGCTTTTATTGAGGTTATATTTCTGTCAAACTAAATAAATAAAATTTGTCTTAAACTTCACTAAACGTGAAAAATATTCAAATGAGGTTTAAATTGTATAAATGACCTGCTCGGATTTCTATGTCCGCTACCGGACCAACAATAACAAAAAGTAACACGACTCCAGGGAAGATCTTTTCGAAAAAAAAATCATAATTTTCTCTTTACTTTAAGACCAATACCATTTTTGTATGTTTAAATAGCGAGAAGCAATTTCTATAAAAGTGATTTTCAATGCAAGTTTTCTATGTTCGGATTTGAAAGTTTTCACCCGGTATACCGATTCCTATCCTACTGTATGGTCAATTACATTAATATTCACTGACGTGTACGTATGACTGTTTCAATTCGACTTTTAAGAAGTTTTAACGGATTGACGAGTATAAAATCACTAAACATTGATCGGCTAGAAAGTGTCCAGAATTTTAAAATTGTGTCAATATATTGTTTATTATACATACAGGCTGTTACAAATTCGAGGCTCACCATTGGGATCTCGGAAACGGTAAGAGATACGAAGTCGGTTAAATTGGGGCAAAGTTGCGTATTTTAGTGCTGAACAATAATCTGTTTTGAAATATCTTCTACGATTTTTAGTTCTTGAAATATTTCCAAAAAACCGAAAAACGTAATTTTCTTTTTTATTTTTTTTCTGAAGTTATTATTACAGGGATCACAACAAAATGAATACATCCTACAGGCACTTTTTTGAGCTCTTTACGATGATATCACTAGATTGTACTTACAACGTTTCGTTTCGCTCTGACGATCATCAACTTCATTTTTTCTTATGGCCGCCATATTGGATTTTTATACCATTAAATAGATCTATTTTTTCTGATGTTTCTACATGTATCACACATCCCTATTTAATAAAGTGAACTAACTATAAATGAAAGAAACTGTTGAAAATAACAGTGCAAAGATATCGAGGGCGTCATATCAGAAGGGCGTAAGCGCCATTATAATCCTATGCTGATACGTCCTTCTGATATGACGCCCTCGATATGATTTGCTGGGAAGACAAAAACAAAAAAGCTTTGATATGCCTTCGAAGTTTTATTTCGTAGGTACATTACGAAAGCTGAATTTAGTAAAATTTTCAGTTATAAAAATTACCGTTATAAATCAAGAAAGACGAAAATTTTAAAATTTATTATGTTAACAATCAATAACTTAACATCAAACCAAATTTAATTCAAACAATATCCAGAAAAACGCTAAACACATAGAACATTGTTTAATAAATTAGATAGAAGCATTGCACTTTGTGGATCTTTTCATAAAACTCAAAAGAAGTATGGAAGTTGCCTTAAGGGGATTCTTTCAAGCAGAAATCAATGCATTGTTATTTCTTTATTATGGCTTTCGTTATGAATAAAACTTTCTGAAAAAAATATATGTGATTTAAGTAGTGATTGCCCGCCGCCCGTTGCAGGTGCAGAGACCGACAGAGACCGCATGCAAGGGATAGCGTTATGCCGACTCCGTTTTGCAGCACAATTTTGTCAACGAATTACGGAAGTTGTAATTAATCAATACAATTTAAATTTAACCAACATATCAAGGACATGTAAAACAAAGGCTGTGGACCACTATTTTCTTAAAAATCAACACCTGATCAACACCTTCAAGAGATCAAAGAAAACAGATTAGCCCGATACCAACCCTGTCAGCAAGTCCTTCAACATTTTAGGAATCGATGGAGAAAGGAATATCTTTCAGAAATCCAGCTTCGCTACAAATGGCAATCAGACACGTACGTGCCGAAAATCAACGACCTTGTTGTGCTTAAAGAAGACAATGTGCCTCCTATGAAGTGGATTTTGGGACGTGTGTGCGAAGTGTACCCCGGTAAGGACAACGAAATAAGAGTGGTGTCAGTCAAAACCTCTTCCGCTGTCCTGAGACGTACCCTTAACAAAGTATGTCCGCTTCCTATTCCAGAGGATTGATGCAGCCAAAGACATGTTTATTGAAAGGACTGTATTGTTTTAGTTAATTTCATTTAATTGAAAGTAATCAAGCTTTCAAGGCGGGGGGCATGTACAATATTGTATATAATATCTAGGAGTCCTCTCCGTTACTATTTAAAAAATAACAAATAAAAGTTCAAATATCAAACAATTTTGAGGTCTATAAAGAATGTGCAAATATGTAAATCTCTTCTATCTTCATTCATTTCCGAAATATGAAAAAAATGAAAATTCTCTATTTCGAAAATCTCGAACATTTTGTTTATTTATAAAGATGAAACCACAAAATTCGTAATTTATATTAAATTCGATGGACAATCTGGACACTAAGAAGAAATCGGTTAGGATTGACAGTTTCGCAGAGGCAACTGTCAACTATTTTCTTTTCTTATGGGAGCTGTCTTAGATTTTCGTACCATGTGATACAAAAGTAATATCTGAAAATAGATGATATATAAATAGATACCCTTATACTTTTGTTTTAAAACAAAATATTACATTAAATTACTATTGCCTGTTTTACACGGTCATATTTTTGTATCAAATTTGTTACGAAGTGAGTGAGAAGTGCAAATTCAACCAATCAACATTCACTGTGGTAGCTTATCTCTCTCACTTTGTACAAAAAATATGACCGTCTAAAACAAGCATAAGAAATATTTTCATAAAATTTTTAATCTAGCATCCGATTAAGGCGAAGGAAAGGTAACATTAAGTCTTTAAGTTAAGGGGATTCTTTCAAGCAGAAATCAATGCAATGTTATTTCTTTATTATGGCTTTCGTTATGAATAAAACTTTCTGAAAAAAATATATGTGATTTAAGTAGTGATTGCCCGCCGCCCGTTGCAGGTGCAGAGACCGACAGAGACCGCATGCAAGGGATAGCGTTATGCCGACTCCGTTTTGCAGCACAATTTTGTCAACGAATTACGGAAGTCGTAATTGATCAATACAATTTAAATTTAACCAACATATCAAGGACATGTAAAACAAAGGCTGTGGACCACTATTTTCTTAAAACGTGCATAGTTCACTTCACTACAGCGTTGTACAGTAGAGCCAATTTATTGAAGGTTTGGATTTTTTTTTTGGAAAACCCTACTTGCATTTAATACTCCTATGCGTCAAGGTACCTCGATCATCCCTACTTAAGGGCCCCCACAGACTTCGTTCAATTCGCACGAATTGGACCGTGCGGACCAAATCGCGGACCAAGATCGTATAAGAGATCGATAAAACCGTACCGTTTTTTTCTCCACACACTAGGTGTTTAGCACGTTCGGACATGTCCGCGCGTTCCAATTCGCGCGAATTTGAACGAAGTGTGTGGAGCCCTTAAATCACATATATTTTTTTCAGAAAGTTTTATTCATAACGAAAGCCACAATTCGCCGACAAAAAATGCATTACATTGCTGCTTGAAAGAATCCACTTAATGATGAGAGGAGTGAAGAAATATTAGAATAATAATAATTTAAAACAAAACAAAACGTTCAGAGAAGATATTCGAAATATCCTCCGTTCTTTTCTATACATAAATTTATTCTTCGTCGAATGTTGTTAATAGCACGTTGAACGTCTCTTCTTCGTAGTGAATTAAAAGAAAGTAAAATTTTATTTCGTAGGTCGGCAATGTCGTTAATTGGTTCTGCATAAATTTTATTTTTTAAAACTCCCCACAAAAAGAAATCTAGCGGAGAGAGGTCCGGTGACCTTGCAGGCCAACGAACTACTCCCCTATTCCCAATCCACTGATTTGGAAATTGTTCGTTCAAATAATCACAAACAGCCCTTGCATTGTGCGGTGGTGCACCATCATGTTTAAACCATAATTCTGGATGTCTCCATAAATTAATATCATCCAAATATTCTTCTAATGTAGTTCTAAGAAAATTTAGATAACGTTCGGAATTTAGATTTTCCTCATAAATAAATGGTCCAATAATTTGATCTCCCAAAATTCCTGCCCAAACATTTAACCCAAATCTGACTTGATTTCGAACTGGCCTGTTGATTTTTGGATTTTCAAGCGACCAGACGTGTTCGTTATTTCGATTGAATAAACCATGATTTGTAAATTTACTTTCGTCCGACCAAATAATGTTGTTTAAAAAATTTTCTTCCCTATTGAAGTGATTGCTAAGCCAGTGACACCATTCTAATCGTCTTTCAGTATCCCCAGGAAGTAAAACGTGCGATACGTGTACTTTGTAGCATTTGTAATTGTGTTTTTTCAAGGCTCTCCAAACTTTAACATGATGTGTAACATTTACAGTATCCGCAACTTGCCGGGTAGAATTGGATGGGTTATTGTTAATCTAAAAGAACAAATTATAAAAGAAAATTGAAACAGATAAGGCAGTAGTTGATTAGATTTGTAATTAAATTATATATTTTTATTATTAACTTTATTTCCTGTAATATCTAGTTACATACATTTTATAAATAACTATTAATTACCTCTTCTAATATTTCTTCGTTCTCCTCATCATTAAGGCGATCTCCATACTTCCTTCGAGTTTATGAAAAGATCCATGAAGTGCAATGTTTTTATCTAATTTACCAAACGTTGTTCTATGTGGTTGGCGTCTTCCTGGGTATTGTTCGAAATAAATTTCGCTCGCTATTACTGAATTGCTATTGTTACCATAATAAATTCTTAACATGTCATGCTTTTCTTCGTTGGAAAAATTCATTGTGATAAGTTTAGACTAATTACAATCGAGTAGTAAACAACACAAGATAGTACGAAAATGTGTCAAAATGTATTTTCTTTTTTGTCTTCACAGCAAGCCATATTTTTCTTTGCACTGTTATTTTCAACAGTTTTTTGCATTCATAGCTACTTCATGTTATTAAATAGAGATGTGTGATGCATGTAGAAACATCAGAAAAAATAGATCTATTTAATGGTATTAAAATCCAATATGGCGGCCATAAGAAAAAATGAAGTTGATGATGGTGAGAGCGAAACGAAACGTTGTAAGTACAATCTAATGATATCGTCGTAAAGAGCTCAAAAAAGTGCCTGTAGGATGTATTCATTTTGTTGTGATCCCTGTAATAATAACTTCGGAAAAAAATAAAAAAGAAAATTACGTTTTTCGGTTTTTTGGAAATATTTCAAAAACTACAAATCGTAGAAGATTTTTCAAAACGGATTATTGTTCAGCACCAAAATACGCAAATTTGCCCCAATTTAACCGACTTCGTATCTCTTACCGTTTCCGAGATCCCAATGGTGAGCCTCGAATTTGTAACAGCCTGTATATTATATTCTCGATATCTTAGAATCGTAGTATTTTTCATCAAAATCATATTTTTCAAAGAATCTAACAAAGAAAAAGTGACCACAGATGGTGAATGTTAACAATCTTAAACAAACAGAAAAAAATTGAGTAATTGTGTCGAATTTAAGAAAAAAGAAAACTGGTGGAATATATTTTCAACAAAGGAGTTCACAATTAAAAAAAAATAATTTGTAAAGTTGTTTCGACCAAAAAATGTAAGAAAAAATAAAATAATAGCATTAATTTTATATGCATGAAACTTCAAATCTATTCAGGATGCAGTTAATTTGATTTAAGGTTCCCTGTACATATAATACAATCCTCAGGATTAAACAGAAATTACATAAATACATAGGTAAGTAACTAGAATTATTTTCCTCTCCTGTGTTTCGTTCATAAATTCAAAAATTGCAAGTTGTAGTGTTATTTTCTTTTTTCCGGATACTTTCTAGACGGACTATACATAAAGTACCGCAATTCATGAAGCCAATGTAAATCTAAATTTGACTCAATGGGGCGAATAAATGCGTCAAATTTTGACGCCGCGCGGTGCCTCATTCCTTACACCCTGACCTCGAGGGATTCTAAATAATCGAACTCCCTTTTCGGAACGATTTTTATAATTTTTAATGTTGCAGGTCGACATTTTTAATTATTATAAGATTTTTCTTTAATCCGTTAGTCACACAAAACCTGTGAGGACGTTTAAAATTGCGTTTCCGATGTTTCGCGCGGTTATTTCGATTCAAAATGGCGTTTAATTGCAGTACTTTATCTATCTAGGGACTTTAGATCTAGACGGGTATTCCCCTCAGTGCCCTCTTATGGGTATTCAAGTAATTGCAGTTGTCATTGTAAACTGACGTTTATTTGTAGCGTTTTCGATTGACTGCTCTCTAAAGCACACTCAGAGCATGTTCATCTTATTTTAACATTATGTAATAATAAGGGATGGAGATACTCTAGAGTGCTCTAGTCAATCGAAACCGCCATTAGACTACATGAATATTATTGCAGTAACGATCTAATAATATACAGTCGAACCTCCATAACTCGAATCTCAAGGGACCGGAAAATTACTTCGAGTTATAGAAATTTCGAGTTAAAGAAAGAGATTTTAATTATACATAATGTGCAGGTACATCAGTAAATTCGATTTACAGAAAATTTCGAGTTATGGAGGTTCGAGTTATAGATGGGGCGACTGTATGTATAAAAATCTCTCAGTTGCATCAGAATTTTAGCACACAATTAGTATTAATTTATTAAAATACGAAATTACGCACATAAATGAATCTGTTAAAGTACCATAACATTTTACTAATTTTTTACTAAATGCGCGTGCGTATATGAACGGAACAGTTTTGTCAAGCTTTAAATTTGCGCTAAAATTAAAGTAGGTACAGGTACAGGTGAAATAAAAAAAACGTGAAATGAAATAGTTCATAATATCAATATTAGAAATCGCGGTCTCCTTTCTATACCAAGCATAAGAAAGAGTTTTTAAGCGGTCTTTCTCTTATCGTATAATGAATATAATGAACTCCCTTCCATAAGAACTTTTGAAATCGAATCCCTCTATGTTCAACAAGATGTTAAAACTAATGTTGTTGCATGGGCAGTATCTCTAGGGTCTAGGCTATCGAAATTTATCTCTTTACACTACAGAAGTTTCAGTAATTTAATGTAGCTAATAGTTTAAGTTTATCGATGTGTGCAATGTCATTTAGTTTTTTTATTTGGTTATAAATTGATCTGGGAGGAAGATCAGAGATCCAACTTTGTTGGTTCAACTGATCCCGAACCATTTAAGCGTAAGCTCTTCTCTTTTTTTGTAACTGTAAAGAATGTGTATCTATTTTATGTATGTAAGATATTATTATTATTATTATTAAATATTTGTCAATTAATTGTCTACTTGACAATGGGTCTGTTCGTTCGTTTTGCACTTTTCTACACTTTTTACACCAACCGCGCCTGAGAGAGTGAGATGTAAATATGTAATGTAAGTAGGAGTGAGAAAAATAGAATTAAAAGTGTAGAAAGTGAATACTTTTCAAAACAAATTGCTATTGGCAACTTAAATTTCCGACGGTGGCGCTGCGATCGCCGACAGCTGATTGGCGTTTTGCGTAAAACATTGTTGAAATCTGCACAACGGAACAATTCCCGCATTTCTAACTAAGTTATTTTCATATTTCGAATTTCAGCAATTGCTTTCAAACATCGTTTAAATATCACAGCACATTTACGTAAAACGTTAGTTCCATAAAATACCTGCAGAGGTCGCGACCAAATTTTGGATTCCCCAATTAATGTCATTAATTTAGACCAATATTCGCAATGCCTCATTTAAACGAAATAATAATTATTGTAATGTAAAACTTACACTAGGTAAGTCCTATTGTCTCTTCATCGTTATTGTTACTGAGTACTAACAAATGTAATTTGTTCAAATTTAATGTATTTATTTCTAAAGTGACAAAGCGTTAAATAATTCTAATCTATGTATTTCTAATAAACCATTTTCATACTATGAAAACATCTAAAAAGAAGTATCAATTTTTTCTGGCATTTCCCGATTTTTTTGAATTTAGCTGTACAGAACTGTACAGAAAATACAAAAAAAAATTCAACGTATTTCTTTTTTAATTTAAGAGGTCCACAACACAAAATTATTTTCATCTATACAGAGTGAATCAAAACAATGGTGTCGGACACAACTTTTTTATTTCAAATGGCATGCCCTATATATGAAACCAAATTTGGATTGCCCATAAAATTCTACACATTTTCTGTAAGCATTGCCTATACCATAACCTAACCGTTCTTGAGATATTTAACATTTTGTCTAAAAACTGCCATTTGCAGCCACTATTTTATTTATTCATGTTTTATTTATTTTTAACTCTAAGAAAAAGATTTTTGGTACAGATACATAAGCTTGTTATAAGCCATTATTAAATGTACTTTTATCGCTAGAGAATGGTCTTGGTAATAAACAAAATCTCAGAAATTTCAAAATGACAGAATTCAATTTTCTTAAATAGCATGCGCTATATTTTTCTATCCCAAATTCTTCGTTTAATAACGTATTTTCATTTTTGTTAAGTGTGTCTTATACCTATCTGAGATATTTTCTGAGATTTTTAGATTTATTTGAATAATTTCTTTTAAAACGAGTCATTGTCTAAGGTGAAAACAAATGAAGCTGTTAACTTTAATAATTAATTTTCAAGTGACAATAATGTACAGGCATTAGTAGTTAGTTCAAGTACGTGACTCCTTTAAACAGTTATACATTTTTTTGTACTTACATCATACATGTCCCAAGCTCTCTATGAGCTTGTCAGGGATCCGTTAAGCTGGCTATTGTAATATTACCCGCTGCGACTGCGACCGACCTACTAGATATTTTCTATCGGCATTCGTTTTACATGCCGGGAAAGCGCAGAAAACCTAGTTCGAAGGGGCCGAAATGAATCCTGAACACAATCCGACACATAAGTGTTCCATCTCTCACACAGGACCCATATGTACCAGGAGGGAATTCGAACACATACGTCTAGATGCCCGACCAAGCGTCAAGCCCATTGCTAGCGGATCCAACCAGCTGTGGCTATGCAACAATTTAATAAAGAAATGATTCAATAAATCTAAAAAATCGTGTCATCGGTTCATTGTTTGCCGATTTTTCCACAGCCACTATAGACAAGTATTCGTTTTAAAAGAAATAATTCAAATAAATCTGAAAATCTCAAAAAATATCGCAGATAGGTATAGGACATACTTAACAAAAATGAAAGTACTTTATTAAACGAAGAATTCAGGATAGAAAAATATAGGGCATGCTATCTAAGAAAATTGAGTTTTGCCATTTTGAAATTTCTGATATTTTGTTTATTACCATGGCCAACCTGTAGCGATAAAAGTACATTTAATAATGGCTTATAACAAGCTTATGTATCTGTACCAAAAATCTTTTTCTTAGAGTTAAAAATAAATAAAACATGAATAAATAAAATAGTGGCTGCAAGTGGCAGTTTTTAGACAAACTGTTAAATATCTCAAGAACGGTTAGTCTTACGTATAGCTAATGTATACGAAAAATGTGTAGAATCTTATGGGCAATCCAAATTTGATTTCATATACAGGGTTACAACTAATTAAAGGCTCACCATGGGGATCTCGTAAACTATAAGAGGTACAAAGACGGTTAAATTACAAGAAAGTTGCGCTATTTTGGGGTCTATAAAAATGTGCAAAGAAATCACTCCTATCTTTATTCATTTCCGAAATATCTTCAAAAAACTGAAAACTCTCAATTTCGAAAATCTTGAATATCTTGTTTATTTATCAAGATAGAGTCACAAAATTCTGTAATTTTACACTAAATTCAATGGACAATCTAATACAGTCAAAATAAATAGGTTAGGATTGACAGTTACGCAGATACGACTATCAACTGTTTTTTTTTCTTATGGCCGCTATCTTAGATTTTCATACCATGTGATGCAAAAATAAAATCTGAATACGACGATATGACATACTTATGCTTTTGTTTTAAAACAAAATGTGAAATTACTAAGAAATATTTTAGAAAATTTTTAATCTGGTAGGCGGGTGTTTATTGCCAACAATTGGTATACGACATTTGCATGTCAACACAGAACATTCTCATTTTTCAATTACCTACATTAAACACAAATATGGTTAGATTCACTAATTCTGAAAAGAAGGATATGTACGATATGTACATTCGCAATTATAAAAATTCTGTTCTTACTGCAGAATGTTATGTTGAAAGATTTCCAGAGCGAATTCAACCACACCGAACGTATTTTAGGAGATTGGAGAAAAATATGGAAGAAGGGAGTTTAAAGAAAAAACGAACTAAATATGCTAAAGCAGGTACTGATAATGAAATTAATATACTTGCGTACGTAAATCTAAATTCCGAAATTTCTACTACGCAGTTGTCGAGAGAATGCGGCATTACTCAACAGGGTGTTTCCAAAATTCTAAGAAAGCATAAGTATCACGACTTTAAGTATCGAATCGTTCAAGCGTTGCATAGAGATGACTACCAAAAACGGATCAATTTTTCTACATGGTTTTTAAATAAATTAAATAATAGAGCAGATTTTTCTAAAATTATTTTATGGACCGATGAATCCACATTTACTAACAATGGATTATTTAACAGGAGAAATACACATCATTGGAGTGTAAATAATCCTCACATAATACGGGAATCCAGATTAAAAAAAAAATCATCGTAAATGTGTGGTGCGGTATGTTGGGAAATAGAATATTAGGACCTTATTTTTTAGTTAATCGTTTGGACGGACAAAATTATCTGAATTTCCTCCAAGAGGATTTGGAGGAAATGCTTGATCAATTACCTTTGGCAGATATCAATGATTTATGGTTTCAACATGATGGTGCACCAGCCCATATCACTCGAGTAGTTCGGAATTATCTAAATTTTAAATTTGATACTAACTGGATAGGGAATAATGGGCCTATACAATGGCCAAGATCGCCCGATCTTAATCCTCTGGATTATTTTCTTTGGGGGCATGTAAAAAGTATAGTATACAAAAATACTTATAATAATGTGGAAGAAATAAAAATGAAAATAATAGAAGCAATTAATTCTATCCCTCCAGAAATGGTAGAAAGAGCAGTGACAAATATTCAAAACAGAGTAACGCAGTGCATTGCCAAAAATGGTGGTCATATTTAATTTTCTTAGTATACATAAGTTACGTTTTATTATTCTGCACACTCTTTGTTTTACATTTTTTCTTGTTGTTTGTTAACATTTTTATGCATAAATATGTAATATATACTGTAATTGAATAAGATTTGTTGATTTAATAATAATTTAATTTTTAATATTTGTAAGCATCCACCTACCAGATTAAAAATTTTCTAAAATATTTCTTAGTAATTTCATATTTTGTTTTAAAACAAAAGCATAAGTGTGTCATATCGTCGTATTCAGATTTTATTTTTGCATCACATGGTACGAAAATCTAAGATAGCGGCCAATCCTAACCTATTTATTTTGACTGTATTAGATTGTCCATTGAATTTAGTGTAAAATTACAGAATTTTGTGACTCTATCTTGGTAAATAAACAAGATATTCAAGATTTTCGAAATTGCGAGTTTTCAGTTTTTTGAAGATATTTCGGAAATGAATAAAGATAGGAGAGATTTCTTTGCACATTTTTATAGACCCCAAAATAACGCAACTTTTTTGTAATTTAACCGTCTTTGTATCTCTTATAATTTACGAGATCCCCATGGTGAGCCTTTAATTAGTTGTAACCCTGTATACGGCATGCCATTTGAAATAAAAAAGTTGTGTCCGGCACCACTGTTTTGATTCACTCTGTATAGATGAAAATAATTTTGTGTTGTAGATCTCTTAAATTAAAAAAGAAATTGTGTTGAAAATTTCTTTTAAATTTCCATTATTTATTTAAAAAAATAAATGCCATTTTTGTATTGGGATAAAACTGAAACTAAACAAACAAATTATTTGTGTTACTGGACATGTTTTGCTTTCCTAAAAAATTGGCAATCACTTATAATTTTTAAATTTTGTAGGATTTGAAAGAGCAAAAAAGTAGAAGCAATAAAACTGTGAGAAGTGTTCTAAAAAAGAGATGTTACAACTAAAGCGATTTCATTAATTCGATGGGAGCGCCATTTTTCTCACTCTTACGTGCATTAAGTCTCTATAAATGTTCTCTTTCACATTTCTACTCGGAGCGAATTTGCGAAAACGCCTCTAGTTTTCTGTTGTATTTTCATATTAACAAGTAGCTAAATTCAAAAAAATCGGGAAATGTCAGAAACAATTGACACTTTTTTGTCGATTTTTTCATAGCGTGAAAATGGTTTATTAGAAATAGGTTATTTTACGGTATGTTAGTTTATAAATAATAAACAATAACAGAGCAGAAATAGTAGGACTTACCTAGTGTAAGTTTTACATAACAATAACTAACAAGTGTCTAAATAAAAACCTGGTCAAGTGGGTTGTGATCGAGAATTTATCCATTGAATTTATATAGCAGAATTACTAAATGTAGCCTACTTGACCAGGTTTTTATTTAGACACGAGTTATTATTTCGCCTATTAGTCTAAATTTAATGACACTAATAGAAATTTATTTTGAAAGGTATTGTATATAATAATATAATAATATATTTATTCAAAATCAACTAACAAGTGAAAAGAAAACATTGCACTATATTACATACATAGGGCAAGTACACAATTTATTGGCAAATAGAAATTTACAATTAGAAACATTTCATTTCCTGTTTTTTGAATTCAGCTGTACAATAAAAGAAGCTAAAGATTCAGAATAAAGAAGTGTCAAATGCAGCATTCATTTCAAGAGCTTTAATCTGTACATATTTGTATTTGTTTTGATTGAGCAATTTCAACTTGAAGACGTTCCTAATCAATTGATTTTGACCGTTTCAGTTACCAAAAATTTAAGTAGAAATTATTGTTTTATGTAGATTAGTCAAATTATTGCAAAAAAAATTATAGCCTTTTGAAGAACAAACGTCGCAGGCTAGAGTCGGACGAATTCATGTGTCTGCGCATTATGTTGATTCGAAAGATTTTGAACTCTAGTTGATCCAAAATTTAGCTTTCATTCAAACTATTCGCGATTTAATTGTCAACGCGAGAGGTCTCTTGCGAGAGGTCGCAAAATGGCCGATAAAAGGGTGAACAAATCAATCCGTGAAATATTGTTCTCCCTTTCAATCGTACCAGCAGAGGTCGCCTACTTTATTCGATTTCGCGAATACATAATTCAAATGGCAATATGAACAAGTTTTCCTAAATTTCCACTTACGAATAACAGAATTTCCATTATGCACGTTTTCTACGCCCATTTTGATGTTTTTCACGCTAAAATCCATCTTCAGCTGCTGCAGGGACAGGAAAGTTCTATCTCCGATATAATTCGGCTTTGCCCTGAAGTACACTTTGGCTTTAACCCCCTCTGAAATTTAATTTTAAAACTGCGAAATCACTTTTTTCCAAATAGTTACCGTATTCTCCCCAATAATCACCACCCCCGGAGGCAGGTACCAAAATAAGAATCCCACTCGACTCATATTGAGCCCTGGCAGACATTTTTGGGATGTAAAACGTGAACTGAAACTGGTGAGAATCTATGTCTGACCTAGGAATAAATCACTTATTTTGGGCAAGTTACTAATCAATAAACATTTACCTGACAGCTGTGATGGTGAGGTTACTGACGCCATAGGCTTTAATATTCCGAAACGACGCTCGGTATCCATCAGGGCCACTTCCCAGGGCGATTCCGATTTCGTCTACGATGATTGGTTCCGGTTCCGTCAAACCTAGTTCTGGTATGCCTCGTCGCATATGAGCCATCAAGTAGTTTGCGGATCTTTGCAGACATTTGTTGACTTCCGGATCAGATTTGTAGCATTGCTTTAGATAGTAATAGGCTGAAAGAAGAAAATATTGGTGACAAAAAGGCAATACAATTAATCGTGCAAATTTAAAAATTAAATTAATAGTGTAATAGTTCATCAAAATCGGAATGGTACACTTCAGAACCCATCGAAAACGTTTTCAACAAATCAAGGCGGCCTTATTATTATTATTATTATAAAACAAGAAAAAAAGACCTAATTAAAATTTGAGCGACGACTTCAAGTGCTAATAATTAATTCTTCTATTGTAGCAACTACTTTCACCATTGTTATGCAAGGGTGTGTTAATTTATTCGTATTCTGGTGATGGAGCAAAGCCAAAAGAAGTTCAACGTGCGCGATTACATCCCCAAGTCGTAAAAGGAACGTGCGTTCAATAAAAAGAACGGTCAAGTAGGCTGTAATTTTTGTAAAAAGTTTAATAAATTAGTAATAAACATTTATTTTTGCAATGTGTCTTTTGAGTTGGAGTGATGTTAGAAGAAGACCTAATTTACACAATATTTTACAAAAATTAAAGCGTGTTATAGCCGTTATAGACCGTTTTTTTTATTGAACGCACGATACTAAGAACGACAGCGCAAACAGAAGTATTATGTTTCCATAAAAAATATAAATATGAAGAAAACCTTCTTAGTTTGAATAATTTAATTATTTTTAGCGTTTTATTTGCTTACACGTCTTTAGTATTAACCCTAAGAAAAGTATAATAAATTTTCATAAATATATTGTAATGACCGGAGAAAGTTGCTTGTTAACAGACTATTAACGAGCGCAAATGAGGAGATAGATTTTCGTCGTAAATACAATTTATCGTCGAAGCTTCGCTTTCACGCCTTCCGCCATCGCATTCAAATCGCCGATTTTAGAAATCGCCTGGGGGGCCTTTGTCAGCTGCCTTGAATCATCTCTTAAGTGTATTTTCTTGTCGTTTGTTCACTAATTGTCGAGTTAATCTCTAAGTACAGCTCCTTATTTTTTCCAAAAATTCCTTAACTAATTTCTATTTAATTGAGCTTTTCTGTTTATTTAAATAGCTTATAGAAAGAAAGATAATGATCGTACTCTTTGCAGGAAGAAAATTTCTTCTGCATTTATTGCAGTTGGAGTGGATCTTAAAAATTATTTCTTGCCAATATAGGTACTTGTTTAAGAAAGTAATTTGTAAGAAACGAAAATTGCAGGAAATTAAATATTTTATACAGCGGAACCACATAACTTCAAAAAACACCAGATAATGTTTATAAAACTTCATTTTGTTATAAAATCTTTGTTACCTAGTGAAAATTTACTAATATTATTAATTGGTAATTCATTGTAAAAAATATAATCTACTTATAAATACATAGAAATCAGTGAACAATATTTTGAACATCTATTGTAAATAAAATTTAATTGTTAAAAAGAAAGACTGTAAAGAAATATTATGTTTTATAAAATGCCCTAGAAGAGATATACAATGGAGTATTGATATCCAGTCAGCCCGAGACCTTTCCCATAAACAACAACAATAACAAGTATACAGGGATATTCACATAAACCGTTCGTTAAAAGTTTTCAAGGTTGCAGTTCACGTATATATTTGAAATTTAAGGAGCAAGGGTTTTCCGTAGAGATCTCTTTAAATAAAATAAAATTGTCTTTGTATCACTTCCGGTTGTACCGGAAGTCACTATCAACTCGCTTATTTTAAATGGAATGCTATATTTTTTATCACGTTTTTGAATTCTACATGTAAAAATATGTTAAGTTGCAATACATTTCCCTATCTCTAAAATGCACCATTTTTGAGATATTTTGAATTTTCTTAGAAATTTGGATTCTGCAATCTGATTTTCAAAAAATTATAACAAAGCTGTTATTGAAGCAATTTTATTTGTAATAGCTAATATTGTAGTTGAAGCTTTAAGGTTCTTAAAAATTCCATCAGCATAATCTATTAAGCTACAGGGTGTCTAAAACGCACCGCTCCACTCGAAGATATTCAAACACAGAAAAATACTCTTTTTCAAATGGAATGACCGATATTTTAATGCACCATTGTATGTGGAATCAAATGCTGCGTCGAACTGTACTAGCATTCCCTATACCTAACTTTAACAGTTTTTGAGTTATGAAACATTTTCGATTTAATTCATAGAAAATTACAATTTTAATAGGTCAAATATTTTTAATTTTATTAAGATAGCATGGAAATTATAACAACGATTACTGTTACTACAAATTTTGTAGTCAACCAAAGAAAATAGAATTTGGCAAGTGGAAATTCACAAATTTTAATAGTTCTTTAATCATCCTTCTCTTAGGACGCTTGTGATCTTATAAAACGAAAAAGTATGAATTTCATTACTTTAAATTGAAGAATAAAATAGCTGCTAGTTTGCAATTCTCTGGATTAGCGTGAAAGTATTTTAAAACCATTGTCTAATTATCTTCGTTATTTGTTACTGATCTTCATACATTTTATTTTTCCAAATTGTATAAAGTTAGGTTCAAACTTTCCAAACTGTGTTTTACTCAAAGGAGACAAGAGGGGTACATTTGATTGAACACTCATTCTCTGCTCTGAACAATTTTAGATCATTCTTCATGAATTTTAAAAATAGATTTAAAATATCAGCGTTTGAATAATTTTGATTTTGATTCTCAACTTTTTTTGCCTTTGCTTAAAATTTGTAGTAACAGGAAACGTTAAATGCAATTGTTTGTTGTTTTCATAACTATATCAACAAAATTAGATATATTTAACCTAATAAATGTAAATTTTTATGTATTAAACCAAAAATATCTTATAACTGAAAAACTGTTAAAGTTAGGTATAGGGAATGCTAGTATAGTTCGACACAGCATTTAATTCCACATACGATGGTGTATTAAAATATTGGTCGTTCCATTTGAAAAAAAGTATTTTTCTGTGTTTGAATATCTTCGAGGGGAGCGGTGCGTTTTAGACACCCTGTAGCTTAATAGATTATGCTTATGGAATTTTTAAGAACCTTAAAGCTTCAACTACAATATTAGCTATTACAAATAAAATTGCTTCAATCATAGCAGTGTTATAATTTTTTGAAAATCAGATTGCAGAATCCAAATTTTTAAGAAATTTCAAAATATCTCAAAAATGGTGCATTTTAGAGATAGGGAAATGTATTGCAATTTGACATATTTTTACATGTAGAATTCAAAAACGTGATAAAAAATATAGCATTCCATTTAAAATAAGCGAGTTGATAGCGACTTCCGATACAACCGGAAGTGATACAAAGACAATTTTATTTTATTTAAAGAGATCTCTACGGAAAACCCTTGCTCCTTAAATTTCAAATATCTACGTGAACTGCAACCTTGAAAACTTTTAACGAACGGTTTATGTGAATATCCCTGTATTGTTTGACAAATAATAGCTAAGCATACACGAGTGTTCAATCCCGCAGGAAAGTGCAATCGTGAATCATATTAGGGATGTTCCAATGTTCTCGACCGACACGATAAATACTTAATTTCGTATAGACTTGTTTATACCTCCACTATTTCCAAGATTCAGTTTGTATTAGTGGGTTAGAACAGGATTTGTTTCGTTTCAATTTCTTGAAGGGAAAGATTGTCGAAGGTAAGAATGACATGATTAAATGCTGGTGTATGCCTACCTAATGTCATGCTCAGAGAATTTTCAAAATTAATATTTGGCTTTCAACAATAATAATAATGTATGAGTCATCTAAAAACATAGGGTAATGTAATTTATCTCTGTTCTTCTTATATTCGGCAAAGTATGTTCTTTCAGCCAACGAACGAAAATGAAATTTTAAAAATTACAAAAGACATGAAAAGTAAAACTGATGTATATAACATAACAACAAAGTTATTAAAAACTATTATTCATGACATCGTTAGACCTCTAACAACTATCACTAATAAAATATTAGAAACTGGTCAGTTTCCAGAATGTTTGAAGAAAACGATCACTATCCCTGCGCATAAAAATGGAGATTTGAACCTGTGCGAAATTTTTAGACCTATTTCAATACTACCAGCGTTTTCCAAAATAGTAGAAAGCATAATCAAAAGCCGTATCTCAAAATTTTTAGAAAAGTATAACCTTTTAACAGAGAAGCAACACGGGTACCGATCAAATAAATCCACAAGTAGTGCCATTATTGCGCTCATAGAACGTGTAGCGGAAACATTCGATGAACGCAAGAAGCAAGAGCTTTGTTTTGTGATCTAAGTAAAGCATTTGACATTGTCGATCATGGGATTCTTCTGCACAAGCTAGATTACTATGGCGTAAGAGGAACACCTTACAATGTAATAAAATCGTACTTAGAAAACAGAACTCAGCAATTTTTTTTTCAAAGGGGAGACTTCCTTTGCAACAAACATAACACATGGTGTCCCTCAAGGGTCTGTACTAGGTCCACTGCTGTTTATAGTTTATATAAACGATTTGCCAACGAATCTCAATAAAATTGAGGTATGCTTGTACGCAGATGACACCGCCATTCTTGTAAAATCGGATAGTTCGTCCAACCTGACGACACTTACTGAAGCGGCACTTACAGAAGCAAATTCCTGGTTCACCAGCAATAAGCTAAAAATGAACAAAGAAAAAACACAAACTCTGCTATTTTCGTCCAAAAAAGCGCCGCGTGAACCGCCTACAAAGTTTCTGGGTGTAGTTCTCGAAAGTTCTCTGTCCTGGAAGGCACATATCGAAACAACATCGACAAAACTGGCATCCGCTATCTACTGTATTAGAAAAATGTATAATCTAACAGATTCCAACATAGCAACAGCTACCTATTACTCCAATTTCCATAGTGTGGCCACGTACGGAATCATAACATGGGGAGGCTCACCAGAAGCACAAGCAATCTTTCGACTCCAAAAAAAGGCAGTAAGGGCAATTTTCGGATTGTGGGACCAGACACACAGCTGTAAAGACTTTTTCAAAAGAAGCGGAATACTTACGATCCCAAGCGTCTTTATACTCACTTGCGTGAAGTATGCTAAAGAAAACGATGACAAATATGCCCTAAACAATGCTTCCCATACCTACAACACCAGGCATGGAGGAGAATATTGCATACCATATCATCGAATCAAACGGACACAGACTAGTACCAACTATTTAGCAGTTAAAATCTTTAACAAAATTCCCACAGAAATTAAAAAACAGAACTCGTTAAAGCTGATGCAGTGGACAAAACAATTTCTAAAAAGTCAAGTTTTTTACAACATCCATGACTTTCTTGACTGTCATGTTTTAGTGTAACGGTACACTCAATGTTATGTTATGTGTCTAATAGTTTCTATTGTTAAAGTGTCTTCAATTTTAAATTTAAGTCTGACAAACAATGTTCTTACACTTACGTAAGTGAAACATGTAACATAAACAGCACTCATAGGATAATACGCTGCTGTAAAATATTAGGACGATTCTTTATATCATATTGTATAAAGAAAATAAAATATTATTATTATTATTATTTGCGTCTGGAAGTTAGCCCCTTAAAATGTATTGCACCTTAAAGCGCTAGTGATCGCAACAACTGCAGTCAATGATAATGAAGAATGAGAATATGTTCAGTTAACTTTAGATGATTTTTCTATACAAGTTTGTAATAATCACTTAATCATGAAGTTTTCAATTAGAATAACACTTGCGACGATCTTTATTTAATGTTTCAGTAGATTCACATTGTATAATTTTTTAAATATAATATACACATTTACACTTTACAGTATGTATATTTATAACGTCTTATAAGTATATTTATAACACTGTGATCAACAATGACTGAAGGTTTGCGTCTAAAATATTTCAAATATGTTATTAATTTTTAGTCCACAATTTGACAAATAGTAGGTAAGTGTCGGCACGTTTGATCTTTGCCGAGTAGTTTCGATGACCTTGAACCAGTTGTCCCTTTAGATTGGCGTGGCGAAATTCGCGGGAAACTAATCACACAATTGGCTTTGGCTAGCGCAAGGCTGGCGGTACAGTTTTTATTAATCAGATTATCTGTCCATTGTCATTGCGCCAATTTTGTTCGGAAACATTCGAAAATACACGGAATGATGTTTAAATTGGCGTAAGTCTTTTTTCTTTTCTAATTTGCACTTCCTTGTTCAAGTGTCCCCTCTTATATAAGTTATCCACTCTTGGACTAGAATGTCAATAATATCTTCCATACAACTTACTTGTTTTGTGAGGTTGTTTTAGGCCCAGTTTTCCAAACGTAGAATAACGACAGAATAACTATTCGCCGAATATCCTTTAACATTCTTCCATATTTACGTCACGTTATTCGAAGAATACTGTTATACCCAGTTTATCCGAAATTTGTAAAGTCGGGCCTTAATGCCTTTATTACTTCTTACATCAACTTATATCTCAATACAGGGATATCCACATAAACCGTTCGTTAAAAGTTTTCAAGGTTGCAGTTCACGTAGATATTTGAAATTTAAGGAGCAAGAGTTTTCCGCAGAGATCTCTTTAAATAAAATAAAATTGCCTTTGTATCACTTCCGGTTGTACCGGAAGTCGTTATCAATTCGCTTATTTTAAATAGCAATCTATCATTTTTGTTACGAATTTGAATTCTACATGTAAAAATATGTTAAATTGCAATACATTTCCCTATCTCTAAAATATGCATCATTTTTGAAATATTTTGAATTTTCTTAAAAATTTGTATTCTGCAATCTGATTTTCAAAAAATTATAACACAGCTATGATTGAAGCAATTTTATTTGTAATAGCTGATATTGTAGTTGAAGCTTTAAGGTTCTTAAAAATTCCAACGGCATAATCTATTAAGCTACAGGGTGTCACTCAAAAACTGTTAAAGTGAGGTATAGGGAATGCTAATACAGTTCGGCGCAGCATTTGATTCCACATACTATGCTGTATTAAAATATTGGTCGTTCCATTTGTAAAAAGTATTTTTCTGTGTTTGAATATCTTCGAGTGGAGCGGTCCGTTTTAGACACCTTGTAGCTTAATAGATTATGCTTATGGAATTTTTAAGAACCTTAAAGCTTCAACTACAATATTAGCTATTATAAATAAAATTGCTTCAATCATAGCTGCGTTATAATTTTTTGAAAATCAGATTGCAGAATACAAATCTTTAAGAAAATTCAAAATATCTCAAAAATGATCCATTTTAGAGATAGGGAAATGTATTGCAATGTAACATATTTTTACATGTAGAATTCAAATTCGTAACAAAAATGATAGCTTGCTATTTAAAATAAGCGAGTTGATAACGACTTCCGGTACAAACGGAAGTGATACAAAGACAATTTTATTTTATTTAAAGAGATCTCTATGGAAAACTCTTGCTCCTTAAATTTCAAATACCTACGTGAACTGCAACCTTGAAAACTTTTAACGAACGGTTTATGTGGATATCCCTGTATTTTGTAATTTCCTGTATCCTGTAATTTTGACAAATTTTTAAACATTCTATTATTCCATTTTAATGATTCATTTCCACTGAGCAAAATAGGAAAAAACAAACCAAATAATACCCAATGCATGGAAGTGCGACAAATGAAAGAAACTTTAATTTTTATGTATGAAGTGTTTAAGGCAACAGGCGATGAAGAATATTTCCGGATTTATGAGAATTATAAGAAATCTTATATATCTGCAATGGAATACTATAAGAAAAAAAGTAATTGTTTGTATATAAATAATGCACAGAACAAACAAAAAGCTATGTGGAATATGATAAATAAGGAAACCGGCAAGCAAAATAACAATAAAAGATACCAACACAACAGTCCAACTAATGACTACTTCAATAAATTCTTTACAACTGTAGCTACTTCAATTGCTTCAAAATTGCCCAAGTCTACACTTCGTTCAGTACCCGCTGTGGATAAAATAACAAAAACAGCTTATTTTTTACCGACAACTCCAATAGAAGTCGAATCAATCATCTCACGGATAAAGCCCAAAAATACCGAAGATTGTTATGGCCTAAATACCAAAATTCTTAAAGAAATGGCTCATGTAATATCATATCCTTTATCCCTAATCATAAATTCTTACTTTAGTACTGGCGTCTTCCCTAATAAATTGAAAATCGCTAAAGTTATTCCCATATATAAGAAAGGTAATTCCAACATACCATCGAATTATCGTCCTATATCGATCCTACCCTGCATTTCCAAAGTCTTCGAAGAAGCAATTGCCACTCGAATAATTCAGTTTGTCACGAAGCACAACTTACTGAACGAATGCCAATTTGGATTCCGAAAAGGACTAAATACCACCTTAGCAATCCAAAACGTGGTAAAGTACATCTCGACGGCGCTTGAAGAACATGATCAATGTGAAGCTCTCTTTATTGACTTGACTAAGGCATTCGATTGCATGCCGCATCACCTACTGATTACTAAGCTGGAAGATTACGGTTTCAGAGGGATTTTCTCAAGCCTGTTACAATCTTACCTGGAAAACCGTCAACAATTCGTCGAGCAAAATGGAGACAAAAGTATAACAAGAACAATAACACGAGGTATTGCACAGGGATCCATATTGGGACCTCTGCTTTTCATCCTGTATGCAAATGATCTCCCATCGTATATGAAAAGTAGGACGATTCTCTATGCTGACGATACAACAGTACTGAATAGAAGCAATAACCTGGATTCGCTTAAGGAGCTATCGGAGGCAGCGATATCGAAATTAACTACGTGGTTCACAGCAAATGAATTATATCTGAACGATGAAAAGACAGAAAAAGTTCTGTTCACCTCCTGCAGAAGAATACAGCACCCGAATTTAAAATCAGTGAAATGTCTCGGAGTACATCTGGACTCGCGCCTCACCTGGAGACAACACATCGAAAAGCTTGGTAAGGAATTAGCGCGAAGCATTTACGCCATCAGAAGGATAATTCAAGTGGCGAATACAACGGCTGCTGTAACTGCATACTACGCTCTATTTTACTCCAAAATGATCTATGGCATCTTACTATGGGGGAAATCAGCGGGAAGCTCAGAGATATTCATACTACAGAAGAAAGCTCTACGGGCAATAGACCAAGTCTCACAACAAGCTCACTGCAAGCCAATATTTCGGAAATATCAAATACTGACCCTACCAGGTGTATACATATATGAGCAACTTGTAACGACAAAGAAAAATATAATGAATCTTCCTAGTCAAGGCAGCTTACATACTCATGACACAAGAGATGCCAACAATCTCTGTGTGCCTTTTAATAGATTAATTTCATCCGATATTCACTCCGACGGGATAAGGCTATTTAATAAACTACCAAAGAAATGGAGAATTTTGCCGCTATAACACTTCAAGGGCACAATCAAACAATACCTAATAGATAAGACATTCTACTCCATAGATGAATTCTTACTACAACCAGATGTTTAGCAGAAACGAATCCACAGTTTAGTACACATGCATTTTATTTTATTTTATTATTTTATTATAGTTACCTAACTTACAATTACATTGTACATATTGACTTGTACTTAATCAGTACCAATAAAAAACATTTAACATTTAACTAGACACAAACCTTCAATCATTGTTAATCACAGTGTACAGGGATTTTGTTTACCGTCAGAATTTATTAAAAAACGAAACAAATGACGATTGGATACTTAACAAATGAGTATCAACTTTGTTATTTTAAATGGAACACTATGTATATTTTCTCAAATTAAGAAAGACATTTATTTCCTAATTTCAAAAATATGTAGTTTGTCTATATTTGGTTTCATACTTCTATTTAAATTTAAAATTTAAAAAAAATGCATTTACTTTGACTAATAAGGAGTTTATTACGTGTGGCAAGTGTTAAACTAATTAAGAGTCACTTTATAAGTCAAAAAGAGTCAGAAGTCATCTAAGAGGAATTAACATATTATATGAAATAAATTAATAAAAATATACCAAAATAGTTATAATTTCAAACTTAAATATCGTAAAAAGTATGAAACCAAATATAGACAAACTACATATTTTTGGAATTAGGAGAAAAATATCTTTGTTAATTCAAGAAAATATACTGAGTGTTCCATTTAAAATAACAAAGTTGATATTCATTTGTTAGGTTTCCGATTGTCATTTTTAAAGTAAATTCTGGCGGTTCAGGTAAGTCCCTAAAACTTTTGTATTTAACATTTTTTGATATACCTAATAATAAAATGTGTAGGTACCGTTCAAAATATAAACAAAAACCCTGTACAATGTGGTTTTCTATATTTCAGACAAATAAATATATCTTTTAACGAGATTCTTAGCTGTTTATTCTTCTGAGAATATTGCAGGAAAATATATAGAAAGAAGGCACAAATAACGAGCTAAATTTTGTTAACGAATTAAATTTATAAATTTTTTGCACTTTTCATTGATGAGATTTTACAGAGTTTGCGATATCTGAAATACGAGTAGAAGTGAAAATTTTTTAATCAGATTCCTTGTTTATAAAGTTACTTTCAAGAAAAAACAAACCACAAAAGAAATTGAATTGGAGAAAATGCGTTCACAACATAAATGAAACGTTTTTATTTAATTAGAATTTAAATTTAATAAAGGCTGAGTACGTTTATTTAACTCAATTTTACATTTTACAATTTTACATGTGTCAAAACAGCTTCGCTCTCACTCTAATTTGAATCCATCCCTGCACAAAACGTGGCAAAACGAACTCAGCCAAACAAAATCTATTTTCCTGACACGAGAACTTAGTTGCTTTCCTTACTGAAACAAAAATTAAGAGTTGTTAATTAAATTTAGATTGTTTTGTTTCTAATACGCGACCCAAAATTTCAACACTTTTGAATCAAATTTGCGCTCCACTATTGAAACACTTCTGTGAAGCAAGGTCCCAAAATGTAAGAGAAATTTTTCATACACATTCACACTCGAATAAAATGTAGGTCACTAGGATTTACAGTTGTGATCGCGAACGCCAACGTCTTTCACCGATATGTGTTAATCTAACTCAACCCCTAAATACAGTCATTTAATTTTTTAAATTTGTTATTATTACTGTTTCTTTTTTATTGGCGGATAGTTAAATTAGTACTTACGGTTCTGTGCCAATGCGCAACGGCCTAACAGTAGTGCGGCACAGATAAAGTTCACCACCTTGTTGTTGTGCATCTTGGCCACGCGCGACTTCTTGCAGTTGGTAGGAAGTGAACGCAGCACCACAGCTACTGACCTCTTACAAACTTGACCGTGACTCTGGAATGGCGCTCTGGAGGGGACTTATATACGAACCGTTCTTGACGGAATCGTATATATAAATAATTAATTGATAATAAACTTGAGGAATACTAAAATTTCGAAGAAGAATCGACTTTGTCTTTCAAAAGTGAAGGTCAAAGAGCCGATATTCTTCAAATTTCTCTTTTCTATAAAAAAGTAAAAGTGAAAGGAGTAATCAGTTATCATTAGTAATAATAATTTTCTTCCTTGTTGCTTCTTTAATATGGAAAATTGTTTTGCCAGAGAATTTTTACTCTTCTTTTTCGAAATTATTTAATTTACTGTGCTTTCAAAATGAAGAAGTATACAAAGCAATAACAAGATTTCAAAACTTGATCAACAGTTCTTGGGAGATAAAACTTTCTTACTTTCTTTGGGAATAGATAGATTTCGATTGGAAACTTATTGTTAGTAAAAACTTATTTTAATAAAAATTTTTTTTTTCTACACTATTAGAAAATTCAATTTTACCGGCTCATCAGAGAGGAGAAAGCAAACGTTTCCACGGCTAGCCTGGCAAAACATCAATGCCTAGCCGAGAAAATAATTGACGAATCTTTACCACTAGGTGGCGCAACAATAATTTCTGGATTGCATTCTATTAGAGATGAGACATTATTTCGTAACCTGTTATTTTGTCACAGTGATTTTTCTGTAACAGTGACAAATGCCATCTCTTTCGGAAGCAGGTCAATTATCTGGGACATATCGTTAGTGGTGACGGCATTGCCGTAGACTCGGCGAAAATCCAAAAAGTAAGAGACTGGCCGGAACCCCAAAACAAACATCAAGTAGGTAAGAAGTTTTTTGGGGCTTTCGACGTATTATCGGCAGTACGTTCCAAAATTTGCCGATGTGACCAAACTTCTAACGAAACTAACAGAAGACGGACGTCCATTTGAATGGAACCAAGACTGCCAGATTGCTTTTCGGCAATCGAAACAATACCTGATAAGTGCTTCGATTTTGAGCTACCCTCCTCCACAAGGAAATTTTATCCTAGACACAGATGCTAGCGATGTTGGTATTGGCGGAGTGCTTTCTCAAATCCAAGATGGGCAAGAAAAGGTGATTGGTTACTTTAGTGAAGTGCTGTCAAAACCCGACTATTGTGTCACCCGACGAGAACTCTTGGCCAAGGTGAAGTCGACCGAGCACTTTTATAAATATCTGTATGGGAGCCATTTCTTATTAAGAAGGAAAAAAATTGGCATTGAAATGGCTCTTTCAATTCAAAAATCCCGAAGGACAAGTAGCACGTTGGATCGAGCGACTCCAGGAGTACGACTTTGAAATTCAACATTGAACAGATGTGAGCCATCGAAATGCTGATGCCTTGTCAAGACCTTGCTCAGAAGATTGTAGGCACTGTAGACGTTTGGAACAAAAGCTAGCCCAGATTGCACGGACGGCCGTAGTAGACGAGCGATGGCAAATAGAAGAGCTACTTCAAGATCAGGTAAATGACCCGGATTTGAAAATTATACTGGAATGGAAAAGGAAAGAATCACGACCTACTTGGGGAGAGGTATCATCTTTCGCGCCGAACGTTAAGTCGTATTGGGACTCTCTAGTAGTGGAAAGTGGCTTCCTGAAATGTACACTAGAAGATTACGAGGGCAGGGAACGGAAAATGCAGTTTTTAGTTCCCAAGAACAGAATTCCCGAAGTTTTGGAAGAATTTCACGATGGAACTTCTGAAGGACATTTGGGCGTGAAAAAACCGCTGAGAAGGTACGTGAGCGATTCTACTGGATGAATTGCGGTGAAGACGTAAAGGACTGGTGTAGAAAATGTGGAATATGTGCTGCGAGTAATGGACCCCATAAGAATGGCAAAGTCCAGATGAAACAGTACAATGTCGGAAGTCCTTTCGAAAGACGCCATAGACGTTGCCGGGCCATTTCCAGAAACTAACGACGGGAATAAGTAGGTACCTTGTGGTGGTGATGGATTACTTCAGCAAATAGATCGAAACATAAGCCCTACCAAATCAAGAGGCTGCGACTGTTGCAGAAAAACTGGTTAGGGAATGGATGAGTCAATTTGGTGTACCCATGGAATTGCATTCGGACCAAGGAAGAAATTTCGAATCTGCTTTATTCCAAAAAATGTGCACCTTACTCGGCATTAGGAAAACCAGAACTACTGCGCTACACTCACAGTCGGATGGAATGGTGAAAACGATTAACAGGACCATTAATCGATACCTGTCCAAAGTTGTCTCCGACCATCGCATCGGAGAGATTGGAACAGTTATTTATATCTGTTCCTTTTGGCTTAACGATCATCCGGTCATGAAACTACGGGAACAATACCCGCAAGTGTGATATTTGGACGCGTGCTGCGGTTACCGTGCGACGTAAAGTTTGGTGTTAAACCTGGTGAACGTCTCATAGATGAAGACTACATTAGTGACCTCCGTAAGAAAATGGACGATATCCACGACAAAGTGCGCCATAACATCCAAAATGCCAGCGACCGAATGAAAAATCGAAACATCAACGCGCAGAATGGAGGATGCCAACAATGATACGTAACTGGAACTGGTAATGTTTAGTTGTACCTGTTACTGTTCCACGTAGTAACGACTTGTCACTGTTACACAAAAATAACGTGTTCTGACGTATGTACATAAGTGACAAAATAATAAATTATTTTAAATCAAACGCTCCTAGATTCCTTTTTTTAATGAATTTCAGAAGTTACAGCGAATTAGTAATGAAACCAACTTTTCAACTGACGCAAAATGTTCGAATAGAAATAAAATAAAATAAAAAATAAAAATATAAAACACTTTTTAGTTAAAGTAATCTTTATTTTTGACACAAACACTTATTGTTAATAAAACCGTACTACACTGAGAAAAATGGAATTTTGTGATTTTGATAAAACAACATTCCTATCGATAAAATAAAAGTATAATGTAAAAGTATAATGCTGTCATGTTATAAGATCCATCTTACTCTAAATTAATCATGATTCTTAGCACACAAAACAAAACTGTTTAAGTTTAAAAATGTAAAATTATCATTCTGCATAAACGTATCGTTAAAATAATAAACCATATAATGAAATATTATACTGAATAAAGTAATAATAAAAGTCTTGTCTGACTTTTAGTTAATTACTCCGGTAATTTTATCATGACAGGAAATGATACTCTAAACAACAAACCACATAGTGTTAATTTTGCAGTACTACGCTGAGTCGGTTTTTAACGCGAATCCGAATAAAATGTTCGGAATTCTTGTTAATATAAACGTATTCTTTGGTCCTATTTTTCTCAGTGTATAATAAAATAAAATAGTAAAAGAAATAATGTTCCTTAACAACACAGAATAAATAAACATAACCGATAGGGAAACGTTAAGTAATTAGTGTGCAATTTCTGTCTCCGTTAATAGAATTTGTGATAAATTTTACCCGATTTTCATGTTCATTAGAACGTTTTGTATCATTTTCATGTTACATATTGCACTTCCCATGCAACACACAAAGTATAGAATATGTCTAAAGCACGTCTTGAATTTAGTTTAAATGTAGGATATTGTAGACTAGTATTTATTCATATGAGTGACAGTCTAACTAACGTCTTTTTATGGGATAAGTATAACGTTTACACAAAATGTATATTTTATATGGTACGCGCAACGTTTATGCATGGTTTATACTAGACGTATATTTTGAAACTATAAAATTATTATAATCAAACGTGTTTATATTATTACAACTTATTCTAAAGAAGCTGCCAAACCGAAACGTATAGCGAAATGTTGAAATTTAATTCAACTTTAATAAGTGTCTCATCGTTTGTAGTAATTATATATGTATTTTCTGATCACTTGTAGTTGTAATGGGCAAGAAAGTTGCTTCGGTTTTGACTTATAAACTACAACTTTAGTGAGCAGCAGTTGGCGCTCCTGTTGAAAAGCTATCGTAAATAATCGTTATGTGATAAAGGTTGTGTATTTTACGAAAAGTAGAAGCGATCTGGTCAACAGATGTCGCCCTGAATTCGTTGAAGCAATAATTTCCACCCAATGAAGAGTGGTTGATTTTGGCACGCATTTGAAATTGAAACTTCTACAATTTAGGTTAAGGCATTGATTTTCGTGTCTTCTCATCGACTACCTTTTGCTTTGTTCTGCAAGATTAACGTTTAAGGAAAGCCTGAAAACCTTAACCATATTTCCGAATCAGAAACTACCAGTTTTGAGCAAAAGATGACGCTCTAGATCTAGAAGTTAATTTTACAAAATCAATCCGAGGTGGACACAAATTAGATCAAGGCACGAGTTTTCGTATTTTCTCGTTGAATTTTTTTGTTTTGTTCTACAAAATGAGTTTAGGAGAACCCTGTGGAACCTTAGGTATATATCCGTGTCAGAAACTACCAGTTTTGAGCAAGAGATGGCGCTGTAGAAGACAATTTTATAGAAATCAATCAGAGATGTCACAATTTAAGTTAATGCGTCTGTTTTCGCGTCTTCCAGTCGACTTTCTTTTGTTTTGTTCTGTAAAATTTGGGAGAAGTTTAAAAACCTTAAGTACACCTCCGATTCAGAAACTACTAGTTTTTGGCAAGAGATGGCGCGCTAGAAAACTATTTTATAAAATCCATCAGAGATATCACAATTTAAGTTAATGCGTCTGTTTTCACGTTTTCCAGTCGACTTTCTTTTGTTTCGTTTTGTAAAATTAGTATTTAGGAGAACCCAAAAACCTTAGGTATATCTCCACATCAGAAGCTATCAGTTTCTGGCAAAAGATGGCGCTCTAGAAGACAATTTCACAAAATCAATCAAAGGCATCACAATTTAGGTTAAGGCATCGGTTTCCTCGTCTTCCCGTAGACTTTCTTTTGTTTTGTTCAGTAAAATTAATATTTAGGAGAAGTCTTAGATATATTCTCGTATCAGAAGCTACTCATTTTGAACAAGAGATTACGTTCTAGAAGGCAATTTTACAAATCAATGAAATATGTTACAATTTTTGTTACGGTCGCGTCTTCTCGCGGCGAAATTTATAAGTTACTCATATTTTAAGCTCACGTCTCATTTAGGTCTAGTGGTATAATTCCAGCTTACCTTTAAACCGAAACCCGAAACAATTGTTGCAATAATCGTTATGGGTTTAAACTTCAGCTTAAATTTAAACTGGCATTGTAAGTACAACTAGGCCTTAGTGATACAAAATGTTAGTATTTTTATGGAAAATTTACGCTGTAACAAGGATCACAAGACCAATTTGGATAAATATTTTGAACATGTTACGTCTAAACATTTATTATATTTTTTGAGATTATATTTTAAATTTTTAATGATACATTGATAAGATGGATGATAAGATGGAATAAACGTGTTTTGCAAGTCGCGGCATTTTACATTTTAATGAAAACGTTTAATTAACGCATCACTTATCCTACGGTAATTAATAGTACCATTAAAATACGAATATTTTTGGTATTCTATATACCATTACCAAAAATATCCCTGTCTGTCGTATATAAACCGTCTAATAAACGAAATGGTGTTGCTTGGGTTACTTAAACAAAACTCGTTATATGTGTGTAAAATACAAAATAGATGAAAATATTAGTTTATTTGTAAAATATTTTTTAATTTCTTCGTTACTTAGAACGGTTTTATTAACAATACGTCTTTGTGTCAAAAATAAAGATTACTAAGTGTAGGGTAATTCCGGGGGAGATGGTCACACGAGAGAGATGACCAATTTAATTTAATTTAATAGGTAGCGCAGCCGATGGACTAATTCCTTTCGCACCAAGGCCAAGGATAGGAATAGATGGACGTGTGAAATTTCGGAAAAATAAAATTTAAAAGTGTGCCACTTATCAAATTTAAGTAACAAAAAAATTTCTCTGGCCATCTTTCCCGTATGGCAATCTCCCCCGCAATTACCCTATTATATTTTAATTTCTTAATTTTTAGTGGATGAATCAGCCGTTTTTTATTATCGGCACTGTTCTACAGGTATAATGTCCATCTATTCTTATTTCAAAGTCAATTACATGAACGGAAACTACAATGTTAAGCCCATTTCACGCCAAGGTAGTTTCGTTTAATCACTTCAATCAAATCAATTCAAACATCTTGCGTCAATTGAAAAGTTTGTTTAATTACTAATTCGCTGTAACTTCCGAAATTCTTTAAAAAAGGAATCTAGGAGCGTTTGATTTAAAATAATGTATTATTTTGTCACTTATATACATACGTCAGAACACGTTATTTTTGTGTAACAGTGACAAGTCGTTACTACGTGGAACAGTAACAGGTACTATTAAACGTTACCAGTTGCAGTTACGTATCATTGGTTGTCACTGTTACAGAAAAATAACTGTGACAAAATAACAGGTTACGAAATAACGTGTCTCATCTCTAATTCTTATCGACATCAAAAAATTAACAAACGTGTTTTTTTTTAATAATTTCACTGGTATTTGGTTTTAAAAAGGATTAAAATTATCAAGAAAAAAAAAAACAACTCGGCAGCGGTGGGATTCGAACCCATGCCTCCGAAGAGACTGGTGTATTTAAAACCACCGCACCGCCTTAACCGCTCGGCCACGCTAGTACATAGAACGTCGTGTTTTAAAATATCTATAATAATTTTAATATTTTTACTTCAAGAAAAAGAACGTTTATGTGATATTAACAAAATTAATTATAATGTTGTGTAGGAAAAAAAAATAATGTGTAAACCATGGCGGTAAAGCAGTTTTCGAGGTCTCGAGAAGTGGCCATATCTTCTCTCGACCGCCTCGGTCTACAATATACTATTTCTATTACGATTCTTCGAGTATTAATTTTTCTTATTTGATAAATGGAGCAGGTGCAAAAACTTGTTGCTATATACAGATCACAATTAATTTTCATTTTTTGCTTGTGTTGGACTGAATTATGATTTTTTCAAGATTCAAAGTTTGCTTTAAAAAAATTATCTTCTCACAGTCACCACTACTTCACATTTTCAGGAATAAACTAAAGAATCAGTGGTTTCACGAAAAAAATATTTCGAAATGTAACGAGATTTTGTCGATTGAAAAACCTGTATCGTCAGGATCGAAATAGCTTATTTTTTTGCTGGGCCTTTGAATTTCATTCCCAAAGAAAATGTTCATTTAAAATTGACACATAGTTCATAAACTACGTATTTCACTTTAAATGAACAAAGTAGTTTTGCAAAGTTAATCAATACTTATTTGATTTGAGGATAAAACATATCTTTTAAAACAAATTATGTTGATTTAAAAAAAAGTTTGTCGAAAATGAATGAAAATTGTGGTATCCTTAGAATTTTTCTTTTCTGACATATGCGCGAGAACTAATGAGAAAAAGTTACATTTTCATTAATTTTTTTGACAAACTTTTTTAATCAAAATAATTTGTTCGCGAAGATGTTTTATCCTAAATCAAAAAGCTTAGTTTTGTTGATTTAAGTTGTCCGAATAGATTAAGATTATGAAGCATGTGCCAATTTTGAATCAACAACACTTTCTTTGGGAATAAAATTCAAAGGCCCAGCAAGAAAAAATAAACCGTTCTGACTCTGACAATATAGGATTTTTATCAATGATATCTCGTCTACTTTCTACCATTCTCATCAGAGCACTTATTTTTGGAACACGTATTATAAGTTCGATTGTTAATTCTTTTCGTAATTGAAAAGTTTATTTTAATACTTAATGGTCATTGTATACTATGCTCCTCCATGTTGTCACATTGCTTTCATCTAAATTGATAAAATATGTAGATAAAGCGATTCAATGATAAACAAGTCTCAACAACTAAAACAATACAATATTTTAGCGATCCATTGACGTTAGTAACCAAGAATTATAGTAAAAACGATAGAAGGATACGTAGAAGTTAATCAATGTTGGTAAGTTCAAGTAAATTTCGTTTCTGACTAGTTTTGGCTATAAACATAAACATCATCAAGGGGGACTCAAAGATACAATTAAGTTTTAACATATTAGGTCTGTTCGATAGCTCTGCACTTTTCTACACTTTTTGCACCAACCGCTCCTGAGAGAGTGCGATGTATATAATATAACATAAGTAGGAGTGAGAAAAATAGAGAAGAAGGTGTTAAGAGTGTAGAAACAGACCTAATGTAAAACAATAAATTATAATGTAAAACAATAAGTTAAGTCCATTTTAGACTAGACTATTTCTTGTATAATATTTGGTTCTTGAAGCAAAATTTAAATTGAATTAAAAACTATCTGGAAAAATAGACATTTTCACAAAATCGTCTCGGCAGCCCAAATATTTCTTTTTTTAGATTTTCACTGTAGAGGATCAACCAAATCTTTTACAAGAAATAGGTAGTCTAAAACGGACTTTAAACAGAATTTTAAATACATATTCCAATGAAGAATCAAAAGAGTAAAAAAATTCAATTACAATTGTAGAGTATAATTAAACAATGTCTAGTTGAAATAATATAAGTTCAAAATATTTTACATGAAGGCAGCACTAACATTTTTTTAAACCCCGTACAAATTAAAGGGAATAGTTGTGATAATTTTTGTTTTTATAGGAAGAATATTGTTCCAAGCTTTCCGAGCTTGTCGGTAAGACATTCAGTTAGTAATTTTATATTGCCCGGTGTAGCTGCGACCAATTTACTAGCTGCTTTTCTCCTTCGAGATGTTTCGGGATTCGCCTCCCAAAGTGGGAAATACAGTTCGAAGGAGCCGGTATGAATCCGAAACACATTCCGACACGTAAGTGCTTTGTCCTTTCGCGGTACTAAAATTACTTTAATAACTGATTGTTGAGTGTCTTACTATGATAATTTGGTAGTTCAAAAATCCACTTTTTGTACTGAGTTCCTTGATACACGGCCGCCTTTTTTGGACAAGCTCATAGATTTCACTAAAAGCATTTTAAAGCTATTTACCACTTAATCGATTGACATCCTGGATTGCAACCATCAGTGTTTAATTAGAAAATCAAACGGGGTTCCAAAAATCAAAATCTCGACAACATTCTCACACTTAATAATAATGTGATACACATTCAATTTCATCGAGAAGGTAGCAAAGTATTTTCTGCTTTCTTTGATGGAAAGGACGTTTGACTCGGTTAATCAAGTATTGTTATGGTATAAACCATTCTATTTGGGAGTTAGTATAAAATTGTTACGAATAATAACTCGTGTCTAAATAAAAACCTGGTCAAGTAGGCTACATTTAGTAATTCTGCTATGTAAACGCAATGGATAAATTCTCGATCACAACCCACTTGACCAGGTTTTTATTTAGACGCTTGTTACAATCTCTCTACTGTAACGCGATAAAAGCTTTCAATAATTTCACGAAACACTTTGAAACAAATGAGGGAGTTTTACAGGGCGGGCTCCTAACCCTGTATCTGGCAAGAGACAAAAACGTGAAAATAAAATTCTAAATTTTAATTGATACCAATTAATGGTTTATTTTGTTACACGGGTTGTACCGTAAATCAAAGTTTTATTCTGGTTGAAAATAAATATACAAACGTTATACATATACAACAAACAATGCGATTTACATCGGAAGTCCGAAAATACATCAAATACTAATTACCGGGGGGCCTGCGTGCCCCCGCGGAATTCCAACGGTGCATCTAGTAGCAACCATTCCCTCACATTGATAATGGACACTACGGAAGTTATCCTTGGACGTTGACTTCTTATCTTCGCATGCATTAACCCCACATTCACCTGTAATTCGGAAACCCACCCTCCCGATGGATATTAGCATACCTTGCCTCCTAAGCTTACGTTCTTAGGATCAATTGATGTCACTGATCGCGTAAGTGTCAGCACACTCCGTTTCCGATCCAGTGCACATCATGTCATGTTAGACCATTCTAGAGCACAATGCTTCAGTAGTCTTTATGCATTTTATACCTAGTTAAATCATAATTTCGGTACGGTTTAAATACAGTGTGTTAAGAAGGGCAATTAAACCAAACACGTGTACGTCGCGACGCGAGTGATTAAATCAGAGTGAGGAGTGCGCGGGTGTGTTGCACGGATTAACCGGTTTTAAGTAATTGACATTTATTTGTATTTCTTCATCGCACCTTTGGTGGTAAAAATTGCATAGGGATAATTTGATTTGCATTAATTAGTGACTAAAGAGTTAATAAGTTCATATTACCATTGCAATTAGATAACTTTAATCAAACTATTTTTATTTACCTCGAAGCGAGTATTACATACAAATACACTAGAGACCTTCATCTTAGAAAAATTTGTTGGTCATTGTTTCTTTAGTTATTAGACCAATTCTGTAATTTAATCAACCAACAGCAATTAACTATTCCCCACATCTACCTTAGAAATCATTCTACCCTTGGGGATTTTCTCTGGCAAGTTGGAAACACGCTAACGGTTGTTTTCGATTTGTACAGGGAAGCCGCCAATCTCAATCACTGGCGTGACGCAATTATATCTGCCGCTGGAACCAAGTGTGCCAGTACAATTTAACTCAGAAATCTAGACAATTAAACTGTCTCTACGAGTTTCGTGAAATCACGAAACCAAACAATTTGAACTACATATTCTTAGCCATCTTCTTAACAAAGTTTCTTTCTCACCCTGTATGTGTGTAGGCCAAACTGTGGTTTTTGCCGAGAGATTTGCAGGTTAATTAGAAGCGATTGCCTAGAGACTGAAAGTGCCAAATACACCCATAGTGTAGTGCCAAAAAAACAGTCAACTGTATTCTTGCGCTATCAATTAATTAGGCAAGTTTAGACGCGAAAGAGCGACAAATAGAGGGACCTGAAACCCAGGCAAGCGGGTACAGAGTACCACCCTCGACGCAAGGCGAAGAAAAGCTCCTACAATTTCGACCTCAATTAAACGGTCTGGTGAGAGGAGTAGCAGTAGCGAGTAGGCTCCCTACATTCCACCGTATTAATCAGGTTAGCTAGAGATAGGGTTATCCAAACACCTTCCACGGGAGTCTCTGAAAAACAGGTGGTTGCTACTGATTTACTTGCAAATTGATCGCTGAGGGCGGAATTGTGTTCTTCAGAACATCTGATTAATTCATTAATTAACTCCATTAATTAAGTACACTGTAGTCTCACTGTGACACATTGTGCGTTGGTTTATTAAACAAAACAAATCTTAGAGTACGATCAGAAGTGACGAACGCTAGTACCAAGACTCGAGCTAAGTTGAAATTCAATTAATTGTGAATATAATTAAGGAGCAGAGTTCTCCAATAAATATCTGTGTAGATGTTAAACCACCAACGGTGTGAATCGAAAGAAAGTAGATCGCGCCGATATTCGAAAGTGTTAAGCGGGTTATATTGCACTTTCTGAAAATCTAATTTTTGTTCCGTTGTATTTAATTGCAAGGCAAGGTTTTTTCGCTCATTATCCTAGACCCCGTAATGGCTGGTACAAGGAGTTTTTAACTTTTTTTCTTGAATAAATAATTAATTAAATTTAATTGTTGCCTTTTTATTTACGTATCGAATTCCTTTGTTCTTACGAGTTATATACTTCTCGCACCAAAAGAATCAGGTTATCACAACGTAATGACGGGGTTACAATGACGATCGGACCATAATTAGGAAATGTTATAATTATTACCAGCTACTGCACGAATTCCGGGGGGCATTCACCGTAAGCCGAAGTAGGTCACTAACCCTTAAACTTTAGCGCCTGCCATAAAACCTCAGATAGAGACAGGACCGCATGCAGCTATAGTATTAACATCTGGTGAACCTCGCGGAATTTTTCGAAATGAGTGTTCTATACAGTTACTTAAGAGGCAATAAATTTCAATTGTCGGCTTGTTTGGACAATCTATTGATTGTTTGCTTGTCCGGGAAGTAAACAAACAAAAGGGTGTAAGTAGGCGCGTTACAATAAGTACATATGACTTATTATCGCATTTAGATTTGATTTTTGTATCACATGGTACGAAAATCTAAAACTGGGCGCATAAGAAAAAAAGTAGTTGACAGTCGTATCTGCGAAATTGTCAATCTTAACCTGTTCTCTCGGACTGCATTTGTTCATCGAATTTAATACACAATTACCAAAAAATAATCGAGAGTTTCGAAATAGAGAATTTTCACTTTTTTGCAGATATTTCAGAAATGAATGAAAATTTATTTAGACATTTTTATAGATCTCGAAATACCGCAATTTTTTTGTAATTTAATCTTTTATAGTTTAGGAGATCCCCACAGTGGGCCTTTAATTAGATAACCCTGTATACAGAAGCCATTTCTAGCGAACGGCTGGTTATAACGAACAAATTTTCAGGTTCTTTGGAGTTCATTATAACTGAACACTAGTGTATTATTATTATTTTGCAAATAGTATTAACGTGATAGCGAATCATTTTATGCAATATGCAGTATTAGCTAAGAAGACACGAAATTATATTTCGTCCGAGATCTGATGTTTTATGAAACATAAGTTATAACTAAACCGTTTGTTTTTGAACAATTGTTTTGGTTTTTGTAAAAAACCAAAAGCTAGCAAACATCAAGTATGTTACTCATTTATTAAAGGTGTTTTAATTTAGCCAGGAATTGTTATGTCCGTTCTGGTTATTTACGAAAATATGATCGAGCGTTCGGCGAACCCGGTGTTTTAATGAGGCATTAAAAATCGGAACAGACGAGTGCCAGATTTTTGGTACTGTTCAATACCGTTAGCTACTAAACCGCAAAGTAAAGTAGCACTTAACGGCGCCAGCCAATTTCGGGACATTTCATGCATTAAGTGAAAGTAATTAAAAAAAAATCACAATGTAATATATAAAATAATCAATTTCAATGGAAATATCGAGAACAATCAAAGATAAAAAACTGTAATGAAGCAAAATTAACAAAATTGTAAAAAATGTAAAAGAATTTATCACAAAGTTTTATCTCACAGCTATGTAGCTATTTTCCTGATGTACTTATAATTTACATTTAACTAAAGTAAATTCTTTGCATTATACCGGGTAATTTTAATAGTTGTGCAAATATTTTACACGGTGATAGAACGTACTAGGGATAGGCGATATACGAGTACATCGATGTTCATCCAATATCGATGAATTTCGATGTATTCGTCATCTATGTCATTGCAATGTCTACGTTTACGATTTATTATCATCGATAGAACATCGATGTTATCGAACATCGAATCACATTTTAATTTAAATATCAATTTGAAAGCATCAGTTTTACAATATCTGTAAAAGAAAATTTTCTAATGTTTAGTGTCTAAACGTAATATTTTTATTATATGCCGATTTGATATCATCGATTTGAATATGAGTTAAGAATACATCGTGACCTGCAACTGCAAGCGGCAAATCTGTTTTACGAAAGTTCATTGGACCTAACTATATAAAAGTTCTTAAAATTACCGATGTTCCATGTTTTTATTTAACATTTTTATAACACTTGGTCAATTGGGAATCGTAAAGTCGGGACGATTATAAAAATAACACGCATATATTTCTTTCGGATACAGTAAACCAAAAATGTTAAGTTTGTTTAATAATATTATAATTAATTTTTGTGCAAATCGGTTTTGATTGCAGCGGATTCCCCGGGCAGGCTCTGTACAGCTGTTTCAGGCCTAGTTGGGCCTTCATCAGCAGAACCGTAGCCCGAGAACTCCACTGCAAACCAAACCGATATGTCCTAGGGTTATTCGCCAATGCATTTTGAAAGTAATGGACATTTAAGTAGCGACATCTTTCGATCGCTGGTTGACCTGATATTGCAGTAGGATTGACAAATTGAAGCCAGTTCGCCACATAATAAGTCATCATCGAAAGATGTCGCTACTTAAATGTCCATTATAATTAATAATTATAATTAACATTTACCTAATGAATGAATATTAATTTTAAAAAACGATAAACTTGATTTATTTTACTGTTCCTTTAAATTGAAATGCAGTTGTTACCTCTTAATTTGATAATAAATAACGTTTTTGTTTTGTTTAAATTAATAAAATATGACGTTGGTTCTTCATAACCAGTGATCAATATGAAAGCGAATTAGAGTAGGCGTTGGAATTTAAATGCTTGTCTTGGATTATGTCATAATAATAATACTAATTGTCAATCAAATATGACATAAATAACAGGCCGGAAATGTTTAACGTTAACCACGCAGTTGTTCGTAGAGTTCAAAAGTATCTTGATGTAAGCAGTGGTCATTTTATACATCTGCTTAAATTTTTTTTTTAAATAAAACGTTTTTCTTGCTTTGGATATCTTAATTTCAAATTAAGGTTAAGTTCAAATAGAAGCGCCAAAGTTGACTGAAGGAATGTTCTATGAACTAAATGCACACATACATGTTTGGTTGCATCGCCAACTTTAATTCATTTTTCATTTGATCACTTCTTACATTTATGTCTAATTTCAACATCGATGTTTGGCGGTCGATTTTTTTTAAACATCGATATGAACTTTCGATGGATGTCCCTAGTACGTAAGGTATATATTAAAGAATGCAAAATACTCGAATGGGCCCTATCCAAAGGTTTATAATTTTCGAGAAAAATATGATATTGTTTTCGAATTAATTTTTAACTAATTCGCTATAGAGCAAAATAGAATGTTACACACGACGGTAAAATTCAATTATTGACTCGTGAAAATTAATTCACTCGCTCCTTCCTAGCTCCTGAATTACCTAAACGTTTTCACTCATCGATAAAGATTAATTTTACCGCCTTGTATAACAAATACCTATTGCACTTTATGGTATGGAAAAGATAAAATTCATTGATTCCAAACACGAAAATACTTATCAGTATCAACATCACTAGTCGCGAGAATACAACATTTTTGACATAGTGACGTCACGCATCTTGATTGACGTTTGAAATCACGTAACCAACTAATTCCCAATTATAGTATTTTCAGGAATAGAAAGACAGATTTCAAATTTCGCGCCAATCTAGAAAAGTCAATATTACTAACATACAGTTTATTAAATGAATCTTTTTACGCACGCCATTGATTTTTTCCATAAGAAACTCATGAATACTTTCAAGCCAAGTCATAAATCGTAAGTTTTACTTTACAAACATTCATATAAAGACCTTTCTTTTTCAACCCTAACGAGTGATGTACCTGGGTATAATAGTTACATAAAAAAATTGGTTTTAATAGTACCTACCGTTTGTCAATGACGTGCGTAAAAAGATCCATTTAACAAAGTACAGTCCAAATTGTCAATCATTGCTGATTTTAAGTCGGCTATTCGGAAAGCAACTCGCACCTTGTATTCCTACGCCATGAAATACATGCAGGTATGCAATGTATTGGCGCATTGAAATCTATCGCTGGAAATACTATACACATTTTATTAATTAAATATTAATTTATAAAACTGTTTATAAACAAAATAAAAAATATATTTGCGTTTATCTCTATCTAAGCTACCGTAATAACAAAATATATAGAGTTTGCGCAAACACACCATTACGTTATAAATGCGTCGTTATAAATTAGAAGTTTATAAATGGTGAGCAAATAAAAATCAGATTAGAGTAGTCGGTGCTAAGAAATTGTATGTCTGTGATTAAATAAAAAGTCAATAAATTTGACAGTCCTTGAATGTATTACATTAATTAATTCAGTTAATCACAGACATTCATTTTCTTTGCACCGCCTACTCTAATCTGATTTTTAATTGCTCTATTCGTCTTCAAGCAGTAATTACATTTGCTAATGTAATGGTGTGTTTGCCCAAACTCTGTAATTTCAGAATTTATCTTAAACAGTGTCAAGTACCCTATTATATCGTTATATTTAAAAATCAAAAGCTGACAGCTATTAAACAGCTGCCTTAAATATACTGTGCGATACAATATTTTTTAGATATATGGAGGCTACGAAAAATGAAATCATAGTCTCAGCTTGATTCAAAACTTTTAGTCTGACATTTTCTTTCTGACTTCTGCCAAATCTGTTAGTTGTTTAAACGTTTATAGTTAATTGTTTGATTTTTTTATCATTTTCTCCTGAATTTTAAATGTCACGAAATGGGTATAAAACGTTATATTCAAAATAAAGATATGCATATTACTGTTAAGACTTTTGATAGGAATGGTAGAAATTGCAATTGTCAATATTTTATATACAGTGCGAGTCTCTAACTTGGAATAAATTCGGTAAAGCAAAGACAGGTTTTTTTTCGGAAATATGCTCGGACACGTCGATTAGTATTTTAAATCGCGCTCTTTTTCATCTAAGAACATTTTATACAGCGTGTCCCAAATTTTAGATATGACGTCATCGACTATTTTTTTAAATGGCAATCCTATTTTTCTATGACTATTCTTAAAGTGTATAATCAAGTTACACATGCGTACCAAATTTCAAATTTTTATTCCTTGTCATTTGAAAGATATTTAACAAACATTAACTAATTCAAAAAATGAAATCTGAAACTCAGTAGTCATAAATTCACTTCACTAAATGCTCAAAATGTTGTCCATGACAATACCCTAAACGGAACTTAAACTCGTTTTGAACATTTCTAATTACTTCGGCGGAAATTAGCCTACACTCCTGTCTTATTCGTTCTTTCAACACCTCAATATTTTCTGGTTTGGTCTTAAAAACTTTGCTTTTCAAGTGCCCCCATAAGAAATAGTCCAGCGGTGTTAAATCCGGAGACCTGGGTGGCCATTCAAAGGGTCCTCTTCTACCAATCCATCTGCCTGGAAATACATCATCCAGATACTCACGGACAGGTCTTGCAAGATGAGGAGGAACACCGTCTTGTTGAAACCAGATGTTTCTATTTGGGACATCAGCTTCAACCGGATCAGGAAACAGAGTGGCCAAATTCGGAACCAATTCTTCCTGTAAACATTCTAATATCTCGCTCCATTGACATTTTATTGGAAGAAAATAGGTCCTATTAGTCGATCACCAACAATCCCTGCCCAAACATTGACTTTTTCTGGATGTTGAGTGTGGCCTTCCCTCATCCAGTGTGGGTTGTTGTCTGCCCAATAACGACAATTTTGACGATTTACCTGACTATTTAATATAAACGTTGATTCATCAGAAAACAGGACGTTTTCTATGTTTAGAAAATTTCTGTTTAGTAGATCCATCATTTGTTCGCAAAACTGAAGTCTTCTATCCGGATCATCTTCGGTGAGTTTCTGGAGGATTGCCATTTTATAAGGATGCAATTTTTGCGCTTTAAAAATTCTTGCCACTGACGACTGGCTAATTTCGACTTCCCTAGCTATCTGCCTAGTGGGGACATGACAATTTTCTTGAACAGAGAGAAGTACATTAAGTTTGACCTCCTCATTGAGCGCACTCTGACGATGATTATTGGTTTTTCTTAAATGCCCGTTTTCCCGAAACTGTTTTTCAATCTTGCTTACGGTACTTTGCGATATGGGTGGTAAAACAGGATATTTCTCTCTGAATAAGAGAAAAACTTCATTTTGTGTTCTTGTCCTATCTCCGTAGCCAATCATCATTAAAATTTCAATCTTGTGGGTTTCAGTTAAGTAAGGAATTTTGGCCGACTTTTCAACAAACGATGTTTATCGCAAGATGACAAACTAATAATCTCCTCACTCAATACGAGTCGAATGCGATGCTGCTTTTTTTACTTGTTCTTAATAAGTTAAGTGTTTTTATAACATTGTGATAAGACGTCAACCCAGTTTGACAAAAAATTAGTTGATGTTTGTAAATATCTTTCAAATGACAAGGAATAAAAATTTGAAATTTGGTACGCATGTGTAACTTGATTATACACTTTAAAAATAGTCATAGAAAAATAGGATTGCCATTTAAAAAAATAGTCGATGACGTCATATCTCAAATTTGGGACACGCTGTATAAAATGTTCTTAGATGAAAAAGAGCGCAATTTAAAATACTAATCGACGTGTCCGAGCATATTTCCGAAAAAAAACTGTCTTTGCTTTACTGAATTTATTCCAAGTTAGAGACTCGCACTGTATACAATATAACTACAGTATAACTCGGACATAACGAGGGCTCAAGGGACCACAGTTACTGCTCGTTATAAACGAAAAAAAAAATACATATAAATACGAGAAATGGGACTTTTCAATTTCCTCGTCTTATCCGACTTCTCTTATAACCACTACCTAATTTATTATCTACACTTCTCTATATAGAGAAGTGTAAGAAAAGTCGTAAGAAAAAAATTAATAATTTTTCTTTCTTTCAATATTGACGTTATTTAGTCTTTCCGACCGGTTCTTCTGTTTTGATTTGCTGATAAATCAATGAATATGGAAATGTTATTTAGATATTTTCAAAGTAAAGAAAAATTGGAATTATTTTAACAGCAACATATTCAATGACTTTGAACAAAAAATGAAACATATTCATTGATTTATCAGCAAATCAAAACAGAAGACCGGACAAAAAGGCTAAATAACGTCAATATTGAAAGAAAGAAAAATTATTAATTTTTGTCTCACGACTTCTTCAGTTTAGGCAAATACAATTGGCGTTTTATGAAAGCTTATTAAAACAGTGTTTCACGAGAGTCTAGATATACTGGGTGTTCCATTTGAAAATTTTGAGAAAAATTATCTTTTGCAAAACTCAACACTCTGTACACATAATAACTGATAGACCGAAGCTGTTTTGAAATTTCTGTAGAAATGATATTGTGTTGAGTACCTACAAAAATTCAAGACGAAATGTAAATAAATAACAAAGATATAAGCGCTCATAATACGGCAATTTTTTACACTTAAACATCAATATCTTACAAACTCTTAAGTAAAACTTCCTAAATTTTTGGTTGTTACCTTATTCGTTATGCATACTTTCGATATATGTAAAAATATACTGGGTGTTCCATTTAAAAAAATATATAACTTTGGTATGGCTCTCAGTTACTAAACATTCTGTATAGCCAAAAATAATTTTATGAAGTAGAGCTGACTGAGTTACATCTTAACTCGTTTTCTATCTTATATACTATAGACGGTAGAGAAGAACGCGGCATTCGGTGGACACGCTGTATATACGTACATATTACATATTATTTTTGGTTTGTTCTCAGGTTCGCGGATCCCAGAAGATTAACATGTGTGGCATTTAGTTGCCCATTTATAATAAGGCAGTGTAGTGGATCAGGTTCTTATAAAATTTCATTTTATTAACGTTCGTGTGTCCTTATGGAACTCATATTAAATGCACAATCTGAAAGAGATTACCCATTTTGTTTATATTTGAAGTTTAAAAATGTTTTGTCCGTGATTAGTTTTTTAATTTATAATTTTGAATTTATAAGACTTAAACTCAAATGTAAATCATTTCTTACTTCACACTTAGAAAAATATAACTCTTCACACTAACCTTATTTGAATTTATATTATAATGCATTTGAACGAAACTTCCAGTTTATTACAATAGAATAATTATAGCTGTCAAAGTTCTCTTAATCACTTTTTCTTATGAAACGAAAGTAGTACGTGCATACGATCAGCAAAATAAAATCGTTTTCAGGAATCCATTGACCAAATTCCGACGTCATTGACAAACACGTGACGCAGAACTGAGACGCATCTTACACAAGTATTCAAATCCAAGATTTACACTGAATACATACGACGAATAATGAAGGAAGTCGAAATACCTTACGTAAATTTGCAAGCGTGTGCAGAATTTCATTTCGAAATATGTAGATATTAACCTGATTAACCGGAATAAAAACAACCATCGTTAAAAAATTAATTTAATCTACGAATACTAAATTTACAATAGTAAAATAATTGTTTACTTCTTATGCAACCGATGCGTCGCAGCTATTCCACAGATGCAGGTACATAAAATGTGTCTAAGGGTAGATGGGTAAGTAGTTTATTCGCGATGCCTTGGAATAAGGAGGAGAGTTTTTTCCTAAGTTGCGGTGTCATAACTTGCAGTACCTCCTGTCCGTTTTCTCTTAGGAACAAGTTAATGGCCTCACCTGCAATACAAACGAACATTTATTGCGAATAAAAGCCTATTACACTAGCCTGCGAGGGTTTGGCGGATGACATAAAACTAAGTTTATGTAGTAGATTTTATGCTCCTAGGTTCGAAAATACAATATTTCAAAATACGTTTCTCAAACAAAATTTTCGAGAAACTGACTGCTTTTTTCCCTTTTATGGGCAAGCTATCGGCTTGCGAAATATTCCTTGTAACTTAGGCTCTAACTACTAAGGTCATATGGCCAACCCTACTAGAATTTAGCCGAATCTAGGGGAATTCCATCCCCAGTGGGGATTTTAAACGTGTCAAACAACGTGTCGCTCGGCGGCATAGGTTCGAATCCCACCATTAGCCATGGATGTTTGTTCAGTCTAATGAGTTAGACCCAGCTAACAGGTTGTAATTGTGTGATTCAACGTTGATTAATTGTTATTCTACAACGTTTTTTATACGTATATGTGCACTGGGATTTAACGTTGAAATACCGTGAACAAAGACGTTTAAAAGAACTTGATTCGAGCGTTGTTAAAACGTATCAATAACACACGAATTCAACGTTGATTAATTGTTATTCTACAACGTTTTTTTCACGTGGACAGAGACGTTTAAGGGTGGGCGCAGACTGATCAAGCAAAAACGTCTTTAGACAAAACGTTTTTGTTTGAACTTGCCAAAATCTGTTTTTTACATGTATTAAATAGGTACCATCACACACTGATGAAACAAAACTTGCCAACAAAACACAACGCTGTTAAACAAATTGTTGTGTGAAAAGACAAATTTGCTTAATCAGTGTGCGGCGACATCTAACAAAACGTTGTCCAACAAAACGAATTGCTTTGTATAAAAACGTTTTCTGTCTAATCAGTGTGCGTTACCGGCAGGCACCATCCAACAGGTTACAACAAAAAGCAACGTGTCTGGAGTGCAAACATAAATTTTTGTTTGACGTTCGTTCAGCCGACTGTTTTGACTAAAGTCGTTTTGCATCATCAATGTGCATTTCACTCAAACAAAGCGTTATGGAACAAAACGAAACAGTTTTGTTGTAAATCGTTTATGCATGCAGCATTGTTGCAAGATCAAACATAATGTTTTTCAGTTCCACAAAACGTTTTGTCTGAAGACGTTTTTGCTTGATCAGTCTGCGCCCACCCTAAAAGAAATTGATTGCCGCGACATTTTTTCGTAGTTTCAACGTAACAATAACACACGAATTCAACGTTTGGTTACGTGTTATTCTACAACGTTTTTTACACGTACGTGTTTTCGCTGGGTGACTAATAATTATTAAGGGGCAGATAATGAGTTTGCACGATTGGTATATAAACACGTACATGATCAATATAAAATTTACGAAAATAATACAGAGTTTTTATAAATGATTCGTAGATCTTTGTAGGCGTTGAAATATTCCGCCTCTACCCGATTGTGAATTACAAAATTTCCTGCTGTTTCAGCTGTTTATCAATTTATCAGAGACTTTTTTTTTGAGTGTCGCATGCTTTGTTGCTGTTTCTTTTGCTGTGAAGGTTGAAAATTTAACCTAGTCGTCTGGAAAATTAACTTTCCTAACCGTGAACGCATTTTCGGTAGAAGTACTGGTTTTGGCCACTGCACCAGTTGTGGCCATCTTGAATATTTCATGGTTAAAATAAGGATTAATCTAAAGATAAGTTGGAATATTCTCACTAAATGTTTGAAGATGTAGTGGTTTAATTCTGCATTTTCATTACATTGGCGCTTATTGGTTTGGCTTTGACATGCAGTTGAAGCGTACTTGATCGCTATTTTCTAAGGAAAATGGTTAAGCAACAGGAGTACATAAGAAAACTTATAATTGCTTCATTTATGTTAGATATTGAATATTATTTTAATAGTAAGTGTTGTGTATTGGTAGTCAAGAAAATGTTGTTTATTAATGATGATTTTGTTATTGTAAAATTTGTATTGACAAATAAATAATTTATAAAAGTTAAGCGGAATTTACTCTGCAATCTGAAAACTTTACATTGGCGACGAGCGAAATAAGGTACTATTTTCAATAACAAGTATGTCTATTGGAAAAATTAATCAATTTCAACCTTCAAACAAAAATTGGACCACATATATTGCCCGATTGGAACAGTATTTTATTACAAATTCAATTAAAGAAGAATTGAAGACTCCAACACTTATCAGGTAGTCAGTCGGAGATGAAGCCTATGAGTTAATGATAGATTTATGTAACCCGAAGAAGCCTGAAGAAATTAACTACAAGGATATTGTCACCATAATGCGAAATTATTTGCAACCTCAGACATCTACGATAGCTGAACGCTATAAATTTCGACAACGGAGGCAAGAAAACCTGGAATCAATAGCAGAATATGTAGCAGTACTTAATTAAGAAAATGGTAAAAAGTTGTGAATTTGGATCTAATTTGGAGGAAAACTTACGTAATCAGCTGGTTTATGGCTTGAGAAATGAAGTTATTAAACAGCGGCTTTTTACGGAAGAAGATCTAACTTTCAAGAAGGCCTATGAATTTTCGGTGAATATGGAAGCAGCTGAGAAGAATACAGGTTTGGTTGGACCAACTAGTACCCAGGAGAATCATTTTTTGGGGCGTCGCAGCACATCTGTACCCTCCAATGAGCAGTCAGTTACGTCAAGGGTAAAAGGAGTTTCCAAATCTACAATATCTCAAGGTTTAGCAATTTGTAGGCATTGTGGTAAAAGTAATCACGATTTTAAAAATTGCTATTTTAAAAATGCTAAATGTTTGAAATGTGGCAAGGTAGGTCATATTAAAAGTATTTGTAAGGCATAATTTTCAAAATTCAAAAATAATAAGGATGCTAAGAATTTATATGTCAATGAGGACAACATCAGTCAATCCGATTCTGAATCAAATTTTTTTAATTTAGTTAACAGAACTAAACCTATTAAATTAGATTTGAATGTTGATAATGTAAATTTGAAAATAGAAATTGACACAGGATCGGAAATATCAATTATTAACCATGACACTTATAAAAGTAATTTTGCTTGGAAAAAATTTAATAAAACTGATTTAAAATTGAAAACATATGTTGGTCAGGTAATTAAGCCTTGTGGTTTTATGAATGTAAATGTTAAACATGAAAATATTAATAGTCAATTAGAATTGTATGTTATACGTGATGGTGACCCTCCACTAATCGGTAGAAACTGGTTAAAGAAATTGAAAGTAAATTTAAATAATCTTTTGGATATTAATTCCTTAAGTAGTTGCATGCTTTCGATTTCTGATCAAATGGTTAAAGAATATCCTGAGGTATTTTCTAAAGAGCTGGGTAGTTTTATAGGAAAAAGGGCTAAACTACAATTACGAGCAGATTCCAAACCGGTATTTTGTAAAGCTAGGTCGCTACCTTTTTCATTAAAAGAAAAAGTAGAAAATGAAATTGACGAACTTGTCAAAAGTAACATACTGTCACCTGTAGAATTTAGTGACTGGGCAACTCCGATTGTTCCTGTTATTAAGAAAAACGGTCGAATTAGAATTTGCGGCGATTTTAAAATTGCCGTGAATCCACAATTACATATTGCTCGTTACCCTTTACCTCGTATTGAAGATTTATTTTCAAATTTACAGAATGGTAAATTATTTAGCAACATTGATTTATCGTAAGCATATGCACAAGTAGAGCTTGGCGAGGATTCTAAAAAAATTGTAACTATCAATACTCACAAAGGGTTATTCACTTATAATCGGTTGCCTTATGGTATAGCATCAGCACCTGGTATTTTTCAAAGATTGATGGAACAACTTTTTACCAATATGAAGGGTGTAGTTGTTTTCTTAGATGATATTTTAATTACCGGATCTAATGAGCAAGAACATTTGCAAAGATTACGTCATGTATTAAGTAAATTGAAATCACATGGTTTACATGTGGAAATTAGTAAATGTGCATTTTTTAAAAAAGAAATTTCTTATTTAGGATATAATATTAATGCTAAAGGTTTGCATACTTCTAAAGAAAAGGTTGAAGCAATTTTAAATGCTAAAGCACCAACTAACGTTACTCAATTGAAAGCATTTTTAGGTCTTGTTAATTACTATTCTAAATTTTTATCAAATTTGAGTACTTTATTACATTCTCTTTATCAATTATTACGTAAAAATAATAAATGGAAGTGGAGTGATGAAGCTCAAACTGCTTTCAATTCGGTTAAAAAACAGCTATCTTCAGCTGAATTTTTAGCTTATTTTACCAATAACGTTAACCTGTGATGCGAGTGAATATGGTATAGGAGCTGTTATTTCACATCAATATCCGAATGGGGATTCTAAACCTATTGCATTTGCATCTCGAACATTAAATAAAAGTGAAAAATCATATTCTCAAATTGACAAAGAAGCTCTTGCTATTATCTTTGGAATAAAAAAATGTAATCAATATTTATTTGGTAGATTTTTACTTTAATTACTGATCCTAAACCTTTGGTTATTTTTAGCAGTAAAAAAAGGTATTCCTTTAATGGCAGCAAGTAGGTTACAAAGATGGTCAATAATTTTATCTGCTTACAATTATGACATCAAATATGTCAATTCCAAGAATAATGCAGACGCAGATGCTTTATTTATACTTCCTTTGGAACTGAATTATTTTAAACCTTTAGATTTTGGGCATATTTATTATTTTAATGAAGGTGTACCAGTAGATTATAAAATAATTGCTAGAGAAACACGAAAAGATCAAGAGTTATCAAAAGTTTATAATTTTTGTTTAAAATATTGGCCAACTGATAAAACAGAAATTGAAAAATGCAAACATTTTTATATTCGTCGGGATCAATTACATATACAGCATGGTTGCTTGATGTGGGGATATCGTGTTATCATTCCTTCATCTTTAAGAAACGTTATGTTAAACGAATTACATTCATCTCATTTAGGTATTAATAAATTAAAATCTATGGCACGTTCTTATTTTTGGTGGTTTAATTTAGATAAAAATATTGAGGAAAAAGTGAGGGACTGTAATATTTGTACATCTGTTAGATCAAATCCTACTCAAAATACTAAACCGTGGCCTAGACCAATTTCTCCGTGGTCACGTTTGCATATTGATTTTTTAGGACCGATATTTGATAAAAAAATATTTAATAGTCGTAGATGCATATACTAAATGGCTTGAAGTCTTTAAAATGAAAAGCACAACGGCTGAGAAAACAATTGATATTTTACTTTTTTCTCGTTTCGGAATACTAGAGTTAATAGTTTCTGATAATGGCCCACCTTTTGCATCTAAAGAATTTGAAATCTTTTTAACAAAAAATGGTATTAAACATACATTAATTGCTCCCTATCATCCTCAAAGTAATGGTGCAGCAGAAAATTCAGAAGAAGGCTCATTTCAACAAGGAAAATTTAGACACTGCTTTGGTTAGGTACTTGTTTGATTACATCTAAGCATGCTACCACTGAGGAAACTCCAACAAAATTAATGTTTGGTAGAGAATTGCGCTCTCGTTTTGACTTAATTAGACCTGATACCAACAAAATTGTTGAAAATAAAATTTTCAATCAAGTTAGTAAAAAGGTTAATAATAATAATTTAAAGTTGGTTCTTGTCCGATGAAAGTTGTATCACAAAATCTTTTAACCGGACACTAAATCGCGCACTATACACTTAACGTTTCACCGTCGTCCGACAGCTTCGTCAGAAGTGAAAAGTGAAAAATATAATAATAATAATAATAATAATATTGAAGGATTGTCCATGATATTAGTGACTAACAATAAATAAGTATTGGAGGATGTGCCTTAAGTCACTATAAAACGTGCCGAAGTTAGGTATCCAAATCGAGGTTAGTTTTCCAAATCTATTTATTATTTAATAATCGGTTCACAAAAGATGACTAGATGACATGTTTCGGAAAAAAATCCATTTTCAAATCTAAGAGATGAACAATTTATAAGATTAAAGCTAAGAGAATTATGAAAAATTATACAAACCTAATAAAACAAACCTGCAAGCACAGCCATTTCTAAACAACTGTCAATTGAAAACAGTGTGACAAACCTAAATTACCTTAAATTAATACAAAGTTGCCAACTTAAAAAATTAAGTGACTAAACAATGAGGGCTTACAATTGAAAACCAGAGAAACCTAAAGTAGTGTAAAATTATCAAAAAATAGATATATTATAGATTTCGAAAAAACTTTTTACGGCAATAATTTGTGCTTGTCTGAAAACCTGTTTAGCCTCTATTAGATATACTGAGTGATTTTTACTTGATTAGAAAATAGCGTTTTTCGAAATTGCCAAAATCCTAAAATTGTTATTTCTTGGAAATTAATCGAGATTTCAAGACTTTTTTACTGTGTATTAGTTTTAGCTTACTGCACAATCTCAAGGCCAGAAAATAACGTTTTTTCTTTAACTTCGGCAAAAATTGAATTTTTCAATTTTTGAACTTTTCACAAAATTTCACATATCCAAACTTTATTTTAAATTTCACATAATTTTAGATGAAAACTTCAAAGATTTGTAATTGGAAAGAAAAATAGAGAAAGCTATTTATTTATTGCTTTAGATATTTTATTATTTACCGAAAAGTAATATTTGTACATAATCGCAACGTTTTTGATGCAATATGCTCTTGAGGAGAAATATTTTTTAATGATAATTAACAGGTGTTGGAATGTCTTCTAAAAACTCTAATCTACTCCTATTAATGAACTCCTGCCACAAAAAACCCCTAAATATTATTTTACAACGACCTAAATGAGGAGAGTTTTTCCATAACTTTACCTGACATTAAAACAATTCATAGCTGTCTCATAAACTACATAAGGAAAAACTCTCCACATTTAGGTCATTGTAAAAGAATGTTTAGGGGGTTTTTGTGACAGGAGTTCATTAATAGGACTAGATTAAAGTTTTTAGAAGACATTCCAACACCTGTTAATTATTATTAGAAAATATTTCTCCTCAAAAGCATATTGCCAGGGTTTGAAGATATATATCGATGATATATATCAGGATTTTTATGTTTGATATCCAAACTTTATTTTAAATTTCAAATCATTTTAGATGAAAACTTCAAAGATTTGTAATTGGAAAAAAAATAGAGAAAGCTATTTATTGCTTTAGATATTTTTTATTTACCGAAAAGTAATATTTGTACACAATCGCAACGTTTTTGATGCAATATGCAGGGTTTGAAAAAATCATGATTTTTATATAAAAATAAAAAAATCGGATTTTTTTGATATACAGTGTGTCCCAAAAAGTTTTATACAAATGGAGAAAAAGTTTATCTTACATTTCACAAAAAGAATTATTCTTTATTAAAAGCTCTGCATGACTTGTAGATCCATAATCAGGTACAAATTTTTTAAAAAATTGGCTGGAATATAGGGAAAATAAAAAATAATGATTTGAACGGAGAGTAAAATACGTTCAAACTGTAGTGGAGAGCAAAATGTTCAATGAAATTGTGATTAAATAGCAAAAAATTATGCACACTTGTAGATTATTGATATTCCCAGATAAAAATTAAAAAATAAACACCTCAGCAATTGTTAGATAATTTATTTTCATAAAACATTGATAACCTTCTTTATCAATTTTTATCTGGGAATATCAATAATCTACAAGTGTGCATAATTTTTTGCTATTTAATCACAATTTCAATGAACATTTTGCTATCCACTACAGTTTGAACGTATTTTGCCCTACGTCCAAATCATTATTTTTTATTTTCCCTGTATTCCAGCCAATTTTTTAAAAATTTTGTACCTGATTATGGATCTACAAGTCATGCAGAGCTTTTTATAAAGAATAGTTTTTTTTGTGAAATGTAAGATAAACTTTTTCTCCATTTGTATAAAACTTTTTGAGACACACTGTATATATCATGATATATATCAAAATATAAATCAATAATTCGACTTTACAATTTGTAATTGTTTACAAATAAAGTTGTCCGTTCGTCTTATTAAGGCCCATTTACACCAGCCGAGCATTGTTTGCGAACACTGTTTGCAAACGTTCGCGAACAAGATGCGCGTTTGGTGTAAACACTCACCCGCGCTGAACAGGGTTTGCGAACCCTGTTCTAGAACGTTCTCGAGCGTTCCCCTACTTGTCGGTAAACTGACGAATGCTCAAAGGGATTCAGTGTTCGTTGCGCGTCCAGTGTGAACGGCATATCTAGAGAGAACTCGAGCGGCCGTTGTTGAGTGGATAAACTTTTGTTGTTTTCATTTAAACGAAGATTCCCACATTCTGCGTTTCTTCCTCTGGCGGCGTTTCTCAATTCCTGATAGTATCACTATCGACGCAGCACAAATAGAAAGTTTTGATAACCCGGGTGCCATGTTGGGAACTTTGTCGAACGTTCGAGAACAACTGCTCGTAAACATGCTCAGGTCGTGTGAACGGGAGCCCCTCCTGCATGTTTGCGAATGCTTTTGAACGTTTGAAAACGTTTGCAAACGTTTTCGAACGTTCGCAAACAATGCTCGGCTGGTGTAAATGGGCCTTTACATATTTTTATCATGATAAAACAGATAATTAGGCTCAAACAAAATTAATAAACAAGCTAAACTTAACTTAAATTCAGAATAATTGTTTTGGTCGTCGCCAAAATGTTTGCCATCTTCCCACATCCAGTTTAAATTTCGCTTTTTTGGAGCTTCTGAATTCATATATTTGAATATTAAAACTAATTTATTTCGCTTTTTTATAATATTTCATAATAGCTGTACTTGTACTTACTCTGTCAATTTTAAAATGTGAATAATAAATATCCTTATATATAGTGTCTCAGCGAGACCTTTCATTAGAAGTTTATGGGGTTCTGGGCAAAATAGAAACTTGAACATTTAGACTTAGATACAAGTGATTGCGTTCTCTTCAGCTAAAACATTTTCAGATGTCTAGCACTTCCGGTTATACCGGAAGTCGCCATTTACTTTGTTATTTTAAATGGGACACCCTATTTATTTTTACACTTTTAGATGGGAATCATAATTTTGAATCTTTTTTATTGAAACGATACCATGTCTACCTATCTATTACAGTTTTTGAGATAAAAATTATTTTCCGAAATCATGGCAGGTGGTTGACGTTTTTAAAATGGGCTGTAACTCTTATTTGAAACGAGATAGAAAATTGAAATCTAATTATGTTTGTAGTTTAAAGATCCCTTTATCGTAGGTATTCTTTAAAATAAACATCTTTGCCTGATAATAATTCTTAAATTTATACTTTTCATCAAGAGTTAAAAATATAAAAAGATCGATTTTTTCAAATGGAATGCCAGATTTTTCGTTGCGTAATCAAATTGGTGATAAAATTTGGCACAAAGTGGTATTACATGTTCCTATACCTAAATCAAACCGTTTTAGAGTTATTTCCAAAAAACGGAAAATTTTACCATTATAAAAAATAATTTTTCAAATGTCAAGTTATTGAAACTCATTAACTAATAGAGTGCCTTTACGAAGTTTCATTTCAAGTTGCAAAATGGATAAAAAAGCAACGAAAATAATGTTTATACAAATCAAGAAATTCTTAATTTATTTTTTATACACGGAAAATGTTAGACAAAATTGTTAGCAGAACTTGCAGAATATTTAACGAATCAGTAGGAATTCAGTACAGAGGATTTTGAAGAAGCATCACTTCCACGATTACAAGTTTTCGTTAGTGCAAAACCTTCATCCTCAAGACCCCGACAACAGAGTTAACTTCTGTGAGATGCTATATCTTCGAAGTCAAGAGGAAGAGAATTTTTTGAGAAAAATTATCTGGACGGATGAATCAAAATTTTCACGTGAAGGGATTTTTAACAGGTATAACAACCATGTCTGGGCGTCAGCCAATCCGCATAAGATCCGACAAAGAAACTATCAGAGCAGGTTTAGTTTCAATGTTTTTTGCCTTATGATGGATGATCGGTTCTCTTACATCATTTACGATGGCGTATTAACGTCGGAGCGTTACTTACATTTATTACGAACTGTAGTAGAAGATTTTCTTGACAGCCTGCCTTTGAACTTGCGAAGAAGCTCTTGGTTTCAACTGGATGGAGCTCCGGCCCATTGCACCCAGGAAGTATCCCAAGAACTCACCTTAATGTTCGAAGACAGGTGGATAAGGCGGTTAGGATCATGGAACTGGCCTGCAAGGTCTCCAGATTTGACACCTTTGGATTTCTACCTTTGGGGACATATAAAAAATCAGGTCTACCAGACACCGGTGAACACGAGGGAGGAAATGGAATTACGCGTGCGAGCAGCATTCAACAGGTTCTCTCCTCAAGAAGTACGTACAGCGACACTTGAGGGTGTTTCTTCACGCTTAACACAGTGCTTGAATGCGAACGGCCACCATTTCGAACATTTATTATAATTTGTTTCTAGTTTTTTATATCCATTTTTTGCCATCTGAAGTAAGTGTGGATAGTTTTCGTTAAATATTCTGCAAGTTCTGCTAACAATTTTGTCGCATTTTCCGTGTATAAAAAATAAATTAAGAATTTCTTGATTTGTATAAACATTATTTTCGTTGCTTTTATTCATTTTGCATTTTGCATATTAGTTAATGAGTTTCAATAACTTGACATTTGAAAAATTATTTTTTATAATGGTAAAATTTTCCGTTTTTTGGAAATAACTCTAAAACGGTTTGATTTAGGTATAGGAATATGTAATACCACTTTGTGCCAAATTTTATCACCAATTTGATTACGCAACGAAAAATATGGCATTCCATTTGAAAAAATCGATCTTTTTACATTTTTAACTCTTGATGAAAAGTATAAATTTAAGAATTATTCTCAGGCAAAGATGTTTATTTTAAAGAATACCTACGATAAAGGGATCTTTAAACTACAAACTTAATTAGATTTCAATTTTCTATCTCGTTTCAAATAAGAGTTACAGCCCATTTTGAAAACGTCAACCACCTGCCATGATTTCGGAAAATAATTTTTATCTCAAAAACTGTAATAGATAGACATGGTGTGGTTTCAATAAAAAAGATTCAAAATTATAATTCCCATCTAAAAGTGCAAAAATAAATAGGGTGTTCCATTTAAAATAACAAAGTAGATGGCGACTTCCGATATAACCGGAAATATTTTAGCTGAAGAGAACGCAATCACTTGTATCTAATTCTAAATGTTCAAGTTTCTATTTTGGTCAGAACACCATAAACTTCTAATGAAATGTCTCGCTGGGACACCCTGTATATCACGATATTTATTATTCACATTTTAAAATTGACAGAGTAAGTACAAGTACAGCTATTATGAAATATTATAAAAAAGCAAAATAAATTAGCTTTAATATTCAAATATATGAATTTAGAAGCTCCAAAGAAGCGAAATTTAAACTGGATGTGGGAAGATGGCAAACATTTTGGCGACGACCAAAACAATTATTCCGAATTTAAGTTAAGTTTAGCTTGTTTATTAATTTTGTTTGAGCCTGATACTGTTTTACCATGATAAAAATATGTAATAAGACGAACGGACAACTTTATTTGTAAACAATTACAAATTGTAAAGTCGAATTATTGATTTATATTTTGATATATATCATGATATATATCAAAAAAAATCCGATTTTTTTTATTTTTATATAAAAATCATGATTTTTTCAAACCCTGCATATTGCATCAAAAACGTTGCGATTGTGTACAAATATTACTTTTTTCGGTAAATAATAAAATATCTAAAGCAATAAATACCTTTCTCTATTTTTTTTCCAATTACAAATCTTTGAAGATTTCATCTAAAATTATTTGAAATTTAAAATTAAGTTTGGATATGTGAAATTTTGTGAAAAGTTCAAAAATTGAAAAATTCAATTTCTGCCGATATTAAAGAAAAAAACGTTATTTTCTGGTGTTGAGATTGTTCAGTAAGCTAAAACTAATACACAGTAAAAAAATCTCGTTGGAATCTTGCTTAATTTCCAAGGAATAAGAATTTTAGGATTTCGGCAATTTCGAAAAACGCTATTTTCTAACTAAGTAAAAATGGGCGCATTCAGGGACGCTCAGCGGCTGAGAGGCTAAGTAAGCAACTTCCCTGAATGGACAAGCTGACAGACCGCTGAAAGAAAGCCGCTGAGATATTTACTCAGCGCACAAATTGTAGGCTCAGTTCCTCAGCGCTATGAAGAAAAGTGGTGGGGGCATAATTTAAATTTATTGGTTGAGTCTGTATTCAATTTTTCCAGTCGATGATTGGTCAGGCAGTTTATTCTGACCGTTGACTTGACGATTTTGTGCAGATTGACGGGATTGACCGTTTATTTAACTCGCCCATGTAGTAAGCCAAGCATGTGAGACAGCTGCCATTCAGAACTTCGTTTAGGAAATCACTGTATGCTGACACTTAGAAAACGCTGACTAAATTACAGCTTAGCTAAGCCGCTGAGCGTCCCTGAATGCGCCCAATCACTCGATATATCTAATAGGGGCTAAATAGGTTTTCAGACAAGCACAAATTATTGCCGTAAAAACTTTTTTCGAAAAATGAGAAATAAAAATTTTTCCCATTTGATGCCGACTTTTTGGCGAGCACTATGTAGATAAGTGAAAATGATTGAGTTAGGTGAAATGTCTAATAATGTAAAACTTCACAGAGCTCTTTCATGTTTCAAGCCTTTAAATTGAGACCATTGTCGCACATTGTTCCGCAAACAATTTGTACCTAATTTTGGTTTTAAATGTATTGATGTTCAAATCTTTCGAAAAGAAGGTCAGTGAATTTAATATGTGAGCAATTTGTTAAGTAAAAGAGCGTTTGAATATTTCAGTTCGATGAGAAGGAGGAGTAAGTCCATCCTTAAAGATTTTTCCAATTCACAAAATCATTGGAAAAAAGGTAAGATATTAAGAAAATAAGTTTTTATCAGTTTTTTATGTAAACATGGGGGAAGATAAGAGTTGGCGTAGACATTCAGATCAAATTCATACAATTCCTAATACTGATAAAACTCGTCCACATCATTCCTTACCAGCTTCCATGGCATTTTGTTATCCTAGTACTTCTAAGAACACAGACATGAATCAAGTTGAAAATAATTCCAAAACCGCTGAACAAAATGAACCAGTATCGATTGATAAGCCTACTGAAAAAAGATATAATTTACGACCTAGAAAATGAGTATTGTTATAATATTAAAAAAAAAATGTTTAATTTGTATTTAATGTTAATTAAACATTATTATTAAAATTGGAAGAGAGGTGTTAGATATTGAATATTATTTAATAGTAAGCGTTGTGTATTGGTAGTCAAGAAAATGTTGTTTACTAATGATGATTTTGTTATTGTAAAATTTGTATTAACAAATAAATAATTTATAAAAGGAATTTACTTTGCAATCTGAAAACTTTACAATTTATAATAGTAATCCTATAACTTTTGTTTATTTGATAAGTGCAGTTATTAAATTTTTCAATAATTTCTAAAATATTTTAAAGTTAAACTTCGAAATTTGTGAAATGTGGGTGGCCAAAACCAGTAGGTACATTCATAAATAAAAATGTCTAGTTTTGGCCACTAAAGTGACCAAAATTGGTATAGCCTTTTTCCAATTTTGGCCATTAGTTATAACTGTCTGCGCACATTTTCGTTTGTGCTACTACACCATAAAGAAATTTTATAAAGATTCCAAACAATTGAAGGGAAAAACTGTGAAAATAAAAGGTTTGCTGAAGAAAGGAAGCAGAATTTTGTTTTTGATAAGGACCACTTAATAAATGCATTAAATGCCATAACAAAAGGAACTTCAATGCAGATTGCCTTAAAAAAATAGTGTACTTCTTTTTGTGTTTAATATAAATTTCTTGGGATAATAAATAATTAACATGTGTTTTTAATGAAGTGGCCAAAACAGGAGCACAGGTGTGGTCAAAAGTGATGAATGAGTGGCCAAAACTGGTGAAATTAGCATTTCCAACTTTTTATTTATTTTGCAGTACCAAATAAAATTCAATCAATTTTTTTAAAATTTGGTAATATCTTCCCCATGTATGTCTATGCCCTTTTGACGTATTTGTTTGGATATATTTTTCAACATGTGACGTAAGGACAATGGTAAAAAGAAAACTTCGCTTAAAGTGGCCAAAACTGGTGCCTCTACCCTATATGAAAAATCAATCAGTTGATATTCGTGGTGTGTAAATAATTACATTCTTATAGGTCATTGTAATGGCCGACACCAATATTAATAAGTGGCAAATGTAATTTTTTTTTAATTTTTCAAAGGTCACTAAAGCTATGAATCGTTTATGAAAACTGTATACAGATTGATAGAAATTCGAAGTCCAGCATGGGGATGTCATTTTTTATAAGAGCCAGAGAATTGGTGAAATGGAGGCAAAGTTGCCAAATTTACATTCTGATTAATCATCTGTTAAGAAATTTGAATTATCTTCAACGGTTTCTTTGCAATTGGAGAAAAACTAAAAATTGCATCTTTCGAAAATCGAACACAACTTTTTATTTGATTCTTTTCGAAATCCCTGAAAACATTCCTAAACAAACATTTTCGTCTTCATTGAATGCCAAACGTGTTTATTTCTGGAGCAATTCGATTTTGTTTTTCTAAAGCCAACTTCATTTTTTCTTATGGCCGCGATTTTTGTTCTTTACACTGATAGGTAGCATATGTCTTTCTGAATTTATTGGTATGCCACAATTGCTATTTGATTTTAATTTTCATTGATAAATTTTGGAGAAACTGAAATTAGATTCGTGTACACCACGGTATTCGGACGAACCTGGGCCATGCGCTGAGATCGCTATTTCGAGTGTAAGCTAAGTTTCCACATGCAAGGATTATTGGCTCCAACAACGTGCCAGTTTAGTGGTGCCATAATTACTAGCACCAGCAGTTGTTTCCACATAAAGAACAAATTATGAACTGGCGTTAATAATAAAAATGGCGTCAACTAATGTACTGCGTGCAGGTATCAACGTGGATATACAAATTTGTGCCTTGGAGCTTCACAAATTATTAACAAAAAAGAAACGAAAACTTAATGCTTCATCTCTCTGGTTTCTGTCTTTGTATGCAGGAATTTTATGATTTCACAGACATGGATACTGCTCATACGCTTCCAAGAACTGTGTTATTTTTTCAGTCGTCCATTTTTTTCATGCTTTTGGCATTTTTACGGCACAACTTTTGTATCAACACGTGTACTTTCTGTTTACAAACACTACTACTGGCGCCAAAAAGTACAACTGTGATGAACTTTTTTTTTCCCTTTTAACCAGAACCCGTCTGCAAGAATGCGCCGGGGGCACCGCAGCCATTTAGGCTTATTGTGCTCGCCCTGGTTCAGTTAACGCAACCATTCAGTGAGACACGTCCCCTGTACCAGCTGGTACAGGTTTTTCACTGATTGCGTATTAAAGTCTTCAGGAGCAATCATAAGATGTCCGAATATGCGCTGTCTACGGTTTGCCAGCGCATCACATCTACACAAAATGTGCATTTCCGTCTCTGGATCCCTATTGCAAAGTCTGCAGTTTAGATCCCCATTAAATTTACCGATCCTCCATAGGTGCTCCTTAACAGTCAAGTGTCCTGTTAGTAACCCTGTGGTGATACTGAGTTGCGCCCTGCTCAAAAGCAAAAGTTCCGTAGCTCTCTTCTTGCAAGGACCTCTGAGGAAGGTCTTGCTATGGCGATGCCCTGGTCTACTTAGCCAGTATCTATTGTGTTCCTCGCTTATCCAGTCACTGAAAAAGCCCCGAATAGCGTTCTTGGTTATGCCTAGGACAGGTTCAGGGCCAAGGTATACCATGCCCGCTCCCTGCCTGGCTAGTTCATCGGCCCGTTCGTTGCCGATTATACCTTGATGACCTGGCACCCACACTAGCGTAATGCAGTTGTGCTCCGCCAGGTCATTGAGCTCACTTAAACATTCCCACACCAGTTTGGAAGAGATCTTTGAGCTTGCTAAAGCCTTCAAAGCCGCCTGGCTGTCGGTTAAAATGAAGATCCGGTTATTTGTGTAAGCCCTCCTATTGTTTTCCCGCGCACATTGTAATATGGCGTATATTTCTGTATGGAAAACAGAGGCAAATTGGCCCAATGGGAAGCATAACTTCTCCTTTGGTCTATGCCTGTATATTCCAGACCCGGCACCAGTTTCAGTTCTGGAACCGTCTGTATACCAAATCAGACTTCCAGGAGGAAAATCCTGTTCAGGTTTCCGGTGCTCATCAGATTCATTAATTTCTATCTTGATGGGCAGGTTTATATTGCCTTTGGGAGCCATATAGTCCGTCCTCATGTCGAGTAAAGGACCCCTTATACTGCCAACGATACTTGTATGACCCGTACTTATATTAAGAAGGTAACGTGATTGCTGCAGTCTATGGAGTCCTCGTCTTGCCTCTCCCATTATCACAATGTGTAAGGGAGGGAGGCCTCCAAGTGTTTCCATTGCAGCGGTGGGCGTTGTGCTCATCGCCCCCGTTATGCCTAGACAGGCAAGTCTTTGTACCTTGCCCAGTCTAAGTTTGGTGGTCTTCTGCTTGACCTTCGGCCACCACACCCAAGCCGCATAAGTGATTGCGGGTCTGACCATTCTGGTGAACAACCAATGCACCATACTTGGTTTTAAGCCCCACGTTCTATCATAGGCTCGTCTGGCCACCGCGAAAGTGGTCACCGATCGCCTTACTATTTTATCTAGATGTTGATTCCAGGTAAGTTTGGAGTTGAAAATCACCCCAAGGTACTTTACCTCCCCCGACAAAACTAGGTCATTCGCACGAAGATGCAGAGGACCTAAACCCTCTAAGTTCCGCTTTCGAGTGAATGGCACAATGGTGGTTTTTTGAGGACTGATCCTCAGACCTTCCTCCTCGGCCCACCTTGCTACTACATTCACGGCGACTTGCATTCGGTCCCTGACAATGTTATTAAATTTCCCTTGTACGGGTATAACTAAATCATCAGCATACCCTATGGGATCAAAGCCTTCACCGCTTAGCTGTCTCAGAAGCCCGTCCATGACGAGGTTCCACAACAGGGGGGACAAAACACCCCCCTGCGGACAGCCTCCCGCTACCCCAGCCATTAGCGTGTCGTCCAGCAGTGTTGTATAGACCACCCTTCCTTTGAGCATGCAGTCAATCCACCTGCAGCAAATTTCCTCCACCCCTCTACTCCTTAGAGCCGTGGTGATGGAGTCAAAGGATGCATTGTCAAAGGCCCCTTCGATGTCTAAAAAGGCAGCTAAGAGGACCTCTTTATTTTCCAGAGATTTCTCCACCCTCCAAGTGAGATGATGGAGTGCTGTCTCAGTAGATAGACCTGTTGAATAGGCAAACTGGTATTGGTGTAGGGGTCTGTCGACCAGAACACCACCCCTTATGTGCCCATCAAGTATTTTCTCCATTGTCTTTTATACAAAGTACATAAGACTGATGGGTCTGAAAGCCTTCGCCTGAGTGTAGTCCAACCGGCCAGTTTTTGGTATGAAAACCACTATGGTCAGTCTCCACACTCTTGGCAGGTAGCCCAGAGCGATACAGGCTCTCAGAACCGTACAGATTCTGATGATCAGAAGGTCCATGATGAACTTTACTGGCGCATTGATTTTTGACGACAATTTACTAGCGCCAGCAGATTTTCGATGTTTCCATATGCAACTGAACTGGCACCACTCGACTGGCGCCAGTAATCCTTGCACGTGGAAACTTAGCTTTAGTCGGTGCGACAAGGAAAACGGTATAAAGTACAGCCGGAGGATTCGTGCGTGGCGCGAACTAGAAGCGCGTCGACAAATTATTTCTTACGTAATCTTATGAATTTTTGCTTTTCATTTAAATTTGCAGCAGTCTCGTGTATTACGGTGCAATATGGAATAAAAGCAAATAATCCTAGAAGTTACTACGAGATTTCGTGGGCATGTAATCAGGGGAATTTTTCTTAAATTAATATTCAATAATTGCATCATGAAAATTATAATTTAATTTCAAACGTCTTTATAAATGTAAATAGATTAATCTTGTTTCTCGCATTAGACTAAACAGTTCATATCCACGGCGTTGATAACAATGAATAAACATTCTGAGTGGTCAAGTTACGTGAGAAAGGTGAGAGAGAACGCGTAGGTGTCGATTTGGTAGCCCTAGCTTTATGAAATTTGCGCCTGAAAGTAGACTATTTCGACCACAGGGCGAGAAAGGGGCCCAAAAATATAAACAGAAGAATTGCGAGAATTCATTTGCAGTGACATTTACTAAAGCTTATATAAGAGCTTTGAATCTGGAAGAACCTTCCCGAAGAGAAATATGAATTCTGTTGTAAGAGATAACCACGTAAAATCATAAGGTAGATGTACCAATTATGGACATGCACCCAATTATGGACAGTGTAAAATTTAAAAATTAAAAATAAGAATGTCAGTAATAGTAGCGACATTTATCCACAGCCAAATTAATCTTCTATATCTGTCAAATGCAGTGAGCGGTAACAAAATAGAAGTTTGCGCATAATAAAAAGTTTCGCGCCAAATTGCGAACGTGTGTCATACAGCTTGCTAAATTGCAGTCTTTGTTCCTACTTAGTGTAAGCAAAGTAAGTAGACAACATAACACATTTTTATTTTCAGTTTAAATAAAATAGTTTCCCGTCTGCAATACATGAAGCTAGTAGCATGACTTAACATGCTTCTAAAATAAAAATACTCAAATAACAGGTATGAGGTATGTTAGATTAGGTGTCCATAACTGGTTCAATGTATGGACAAGTTTACCAATGTTGGACAGACTGTCCATAATGGGTCCTTAACAGTATTTTGATGGGGACCCATTAATGAACATGGGTATTTAATGATAGAATTAGCTTGCTGTTAATAATATAATTAACTTGCTGTTTTGCTTTTATTTTTGATAAAATTGTTCTACGCTATAACTCATTTGTGTGTTTTCTAGTTACTGAACATGGATGAGAAAAAAAGAAAGAAATACACAAATGAAGAAATGGCTAGTGCACATGCTGCGGTTCAAAGTGGAATGCCTGTTGCTACAGCAAGTAAAACTTTCGGCGTGCCTCGCATTACATTAAGAAATAAAGTAAAAGGAATAAGTCCTGCTGTTTGTACCATGGGGCCCTCGACAATTCTAACAAAGGAGGAAGAACAACGAATAGGTCAGTGGATCACTGCTTTATTTGATACTGTAGCAAAACTTATCAAACAAATGAACAGAGAAACCCCATTTACTCATGGAAGACCTGGAAGAAAATGGTTTAATGGGTTTCTGAGAAGACATCCAACTATTTCTCTTAAAACTGCTGAGAAATTGACAGGATATCGCAGTCAACTTTCAGAATCACAAATTAGAAATTGGTTTTCTGAAGTTTGGTCTTATTTGGAAAAAAATGAAAATCTGGATGTATTGGAAGATGGAGACCGAATATTTAATGCAGATGAAACAGCTTTTGCATTATGTCCTAAAACAGGCAAGGTTCTTGCACCACGTGGTGTAAAAAATATATATGACGTTAGTAAAACATCGGATAAAGAAAATTTAACTGTCCTTTTTACTGTTTCGGGATCAGGAAATGTTGCTCCACCTATGCCTGTATTCCCTTATAAAAGGTTACCAGCAGATATTGTGCGCTTTATACCCAAAGGATGGGGTGTTGGTAAGTCAGATTCTGGGTGGATGACTGGCGAAGTATTTTATGAATATATGTGTAATGTATTCGAACCATGGTTGACGGAACAAAATATAAAAAGACCTGTAATTTTTTTGTCGACGGACATAAGTCGCATTTGACCATGCAACTTAGTACCTTTTTGAGCGAAAAGCAAATAATACTCGTAGCACTTCATCCAAATGCTACTCATGTCCTACAACCTCTGGACGTTACAGTCTTTTTTCCTCTAAAATGCAAATGGAAAGTTCAAGTACGAAAGTGGCTTATGGAACATGAATCTGAACATGTCACAAAACAAAACATGGCTGAAATTTTAGCTGTAGTAATCAAACAAGCAGTAACTGAACAAACAATTAAAAATGGATTTAGTATTTGTGGTATCTTTCCTTTCAACCCCAATAACATTGATTACTCAAAATCTATAAGCAAAGCCGACAATCAAAAGAGCCAAAAACATCTAAACAAAAAAAAGTGAAGGAGAACTGCAGAGCCACAAATTATTTTTAGAGAGTTTAATCCCCAATGAACTGTTAACACAAATGCAAGTCCATGATCTTAACAGTGAATGGAAAGGCAAAGAATCAGCAAAAGAACTTTATAACGTATGGAATCAGACGAAAAGAATGTTGATAAATTTACAGCATAATTCAGTAATCCAGGAAAACATACTTAATGATGAAATTAATTCCACTGCGATTGACGGCACAGAGGTGGACAATGAACCTGATGTACAGGATTGGAACGTAATACCTCGTGAGATTGATACAGCAAAAGACCTCCCAAAAAATGAAATTACCGTTTTAATAGAAAATACAGATCACCATAATGAAGCAGTTTTCGAATCGAGACCCTCAACTTCGACTGAACACTCTGAAGATAAGTTGGAAGATCTTTATATCACTGTTAATTCCACTCCAACTAAAAACAATGAAGAAGTACTACTGCCAGAATTAAATCAGTCTTCAATGAACAACTCAGATATATCTCCATTTAAGAAAGTACTTTTCTGGCCCAAAGAGAAAGAAACAAATAAAAAAAGCAAAAATAAGGAAAAAGTACCAGCAGTAGTGACTTCTGAATTATGGCAAGAATATTATAAGAAAAAAGAGGAGCAGAAAGTGCAAAAAGAGAAAGATATGGAGTCAAGAAAGCGTGCTAGACAAGAAAAGAAAGATGAAAAAAATGCATGCAAAAAAGTGAAGCTGCAAGTTGCAAAGGCCAAAGGTACTGAAGCAAAAAAGGCATTATTAAATGAAAAGTTTAACTGGATTTGTTATAAATGTAATGTATACTGGAAAAGTCAAATTATTTTGAAAGAAAAGCTAAATGGCTTCAATGCATTTCATGCGAAAACAAAGCTCACAGTATCTGTATACGGTTACAGTATTTACGAAAAATTCCAATTGATACGTCAAGTAATGAATTTCTCTGTGAAATCTGTAATAAAATAAATGAAAGTGAAAGCGATGACTTATCAAGTTTAGATAGTGAGGAAGAGAATAAATTTTGATATTTTTAATTATTATACTTTTGTTGCCTATGTTACTGCATACATTACTTACACGTATATATGTATGTACATATATGTAGGTATACGTTTCATAAATTCTTACTAAAAATTATGTAGTTTCCAACTGATTTCTTCTAAGTATTTCATAATTACAATAACAAGTCCATAATTGGTTCAGTAGGTGTCCATATTGCGAACAGTGTAAAAATGTGATGTCCATAACTGGATCAAAAACACACTTGCTTATTTATATTTCTGAAAATTAAAATACAATTTTTTATTTAATTCTATGTTCTGGAGGTGACAGAAAAAGTTCCAGTCCATACTTTGAAATGCATTTTTTTTAAGAAATGTGATCTATTTACATTTGCCGAGTAATAATCTCTAAATTTCGCGTTAAAGTGTCCATAACTGGTGCTATTACCCTATGTAGAGTTTCTATTCGATTTTTCAATATTTTCCTCGTTTTACGAGGTGGTGGCAGCGTAATTATTTTACTTTAAGCATTTGTCTATGCTTCCATTCTATAAAAGCCTCTTTTAGAAACGGCCCTCTACAGGGATATCAGTATATTCACGGATTTCACGGCCTGTAACATTCTAGGGGGCTTTGGTAGAACATGTTGAAAGCATTTTTTTGTTGATGTATTTGATAGAATTGAAGAAATATGTTCTGATAAAAAGAATTATTTCTTTGCATTCCCATGTCAAATACTAAACAGTATGTTTTTTCAAAATTATTATTCTTGTCAATGAAATGCGCCGCAGCACGAGTAATTTCTGACCTGTACATTGTGGCGTGAGTAGCAAATAGCCACGACACTGCTGCCCCCATGAGCTATCACGCATGAGATGGCGGCCAGAGCGGACAACAACGTGTCATTGCTCGGGGGCCCTATTGCAATCCTGACGACTTGCAACCAACAATTTTGCATTAGTATTCTTTTACGTCATTATGAAAATTAAACACCGATTTTAAAAATTTATCCAAATTATCATCTAAAAAGAAAAAGGAAGCCCAGATAAAATAAAATTGTTGGCCTAATTTTTGTGTTATTTTTATCGAAGTGACTAAACGTCCGCGCGCCGCGCCGGCGGAATTTTGCATGTAAAAAATGAGCAAAAACTTTTATTTATGCAATGATTTAAGTCAATCTTTCATCGCTCATACTTCTTTAAAGAAACCAAATTGATTTAATGAAGTGAATGTTTCAAGCTTCATGACTGTACCAAACACTCAATTAATTTCTAGTAATTATTATCAAGCGCCAATTATACAATTATATTTATATAGTCGCAACAATTTACATTTGCTAATGAATTACTTTCGTTTTGCAGTTTAAAGTGTTCTTCGGCGAAAGGCGAATACTTGGAATACCTTTTCTTAAGTTTCTAAATGGATAAGCGGATGAGTGAAATTATACAACTCAACACATAAATTTTGAGAAAAGTTCAACGAAAATTTAGCGTAAAAATTTTCTCTTACCTAAGATCCTGTTATTTCTATACACGTTCTTGACCGCCATGTTGATGTTCTTTATGTCCATGTCTACAAACAACGAGTCAACATGGAGATATTTCTGCCCATCCTTGAAATGTGTACTGATTTTACCCTTGACGGTAGCTGTTATGTCACCTGCAAATTTAATTTTAATTTTAAGGACAATTGACCAAACCGGAGGAATAGGAGGGCGAAATAAAGAGAACGAGAATGCCTGTCGGAAATTCCTACATATTCGGAATAGGTATATTCTGAATTCAAAAAGTGAAAGAATATTGCGCGTTTATAGAAGAAGAAATGCAAAAAGTATAATAGATTATACCAGAGCTAAATAGTAATATACAAGAAACACTCAATGAAAAGAAAAACGAAAGGATTATGTAAAGATAAAAGTAAACTAAGAAATAAAAGGAAAATATTAAGAAGGAACAAATTAACATTTTTTGAAAGAAGAGTCTACTTTAAATTTAAGCTCTGCTTCAAAAGATGATGCATAATGGCGAATGAACTTTTCAATGCAAGTCTTCTATGTTCCGGTTTGAAACTTTCCACCCGGTATGCTATTATTACTTTATGTTATACATATCAGTGATATAGCTACCCTTTAGCAAAAGTAGGCAGAGACTGGACATCGATATTTTTTTAATAAACGAGAAGCTCAAAATAATTTCTTGTCGGAGGCTTCAAAAAATTAGCTGTCGCTGATTTAATTTTAAGTTTGATGAATAGATAGTCTACGTTTAGCTCAGTTTGATGTATGTACCATGAGCGTACCCTTTGAAAGAGTGGGGTCGTAACCCCAGTATGTTATCAAATTCACGGAACTTGAACCCTGCGTCATCAATCATCGAAGTTACAACCGATTGTAACCGATGTATTTCAGTATTATTTCTTTGTCAACGGTGAATAAGAAAAAGGAAGAAGTTATGCCTTTTACGTCTGATGATGCAAAGCCAGACGCGTTTTATTTATGACGTAGAACTCTTGTCTTAGGTAAACAATAATACGGTGCTTAGATAGCACTTGGTCGACTACAGCACATAAAAAAACTGAGCTAAATGTAGACTATCTACTGATGAAGCATACCGAAACGTCCGTGAAATGATCCATTTCCACTGGCAGGCAAAATAATCAAGACTCCACTACTGGTGTACCTAGAATTTATCCTTAAGGCCGGTATATGTACCTTGGCCTCAAAAGGCTTGTCATTCTCACTCAATCTACAACGTTTACAAAAATTTTTATTAAATTTCCAACATCTTTTGAACAACTTACTTCAACTTGTTAACCGTATAATTACTCGCACCATAAATATCCATATCGCTGAGTGTAACTTTATAACCATTAGGACCGGTCGTCAACGACAACGACAGTTCTTCCATACGAAAGGGTTCTACAGATGGAAGATCTATGTCCTTGATACCCGTCGCTAAATACGGTGATAAATGATGGAGTGCTTTAATGAAGCATTGAATCAGCTGAGGGTCACCTTCGCGACATTGTTTCACATACGGAGCTGAAATCAAACATTTCAAATGACATTGCGATTAAGTTGATGGCATCTCCTTTTGTGCTTTCCTAATGGTTTAATGCTACTACTTGGTATATACATACGTTACGATTATGAAAGAGAACATAAAGCTAGAATTTCATTTTATAGTGTGAACGGTCCTTTAAATTTAAGATTCAGGATTTTAGAATCATTTAATGATCTAGGCGTGGACTTAATGATAATTTAAAACATCTTAATTTATAAGCGGAAGACTAAACACAATCTTGAAAATTGCGTCATGTCTTACATATACATACGTACGATTCGTAGCTTTAGGAATAAAAATATTTTCACGCCCGTTATACAACCGAATAAGAGAGGTCAGTGCCGAGCGGTTTCCAAATGTGTCTGATTTAATTTTGTGAGAGAAAGTAATTTTTTCTTAAGTATTCATAATATCGATAGATGCACACTACTTCGCGTGAGTGAAAAACTGCGTGAGAAAGCGCAAGAAAAATGTGAGACGGAATTATGTAAGGCGGTTGTCTCATGCAGAAATATGATTGCATAATAAGACACCTAAAAATGAGTTTGAGAAGTTGTGTAACGTTTGTAATTGTAATTAAAAATTACTGAAAAGAGGTGTCAAGAAAATTAGAAGGGTCATACATACAGAATTGTATTTCTGTAAGAAAAGAAACTAAAATACTCATAGATTTGCGCTTATTTCATGCATTTGACATCGTTTTATATTAATAATAAATGACTTCCGAATTTTTTCCTAATGGAAGCTTTAAGAAATGATATGTATACAGGGTTAGCAAAGAAAATCAAAAGATGTAAATTGCATTAAGGTGACCATTGACGCGTCGATATCTAAGCGATCTGGTCGCCTGAAAATTGCAGGAATATCGCCAGAATAAAGGAGGTTCCACATTAGCTCCGTAATCGGCCGATTTTTAAATTCTGGCGTATGCAGGGTTTGTTTTTCGAAACAGCCATAGTGAAATTCAACTTTCTTTTTTCTTATGGGCGCCACTTGGATTTTTATATTTTTAAGTAATATGACTTCTTTTCTGATTACATACAGTATGATTCAAAAGGGTCGCACCACATGTAACTTTAAAAGAATTTAGAAACAACAGATATTAAAAGAAGCAAACGCTCATTTAAGGTCAGACTTTGGTAACCATAGTGTCACCCAATTTTTGCTGCACCTTACAAGGACAATATTACATGCCTGTATCTACAGCTCTCATTAATAAAAACATAAAATTACATTATCTGATCAATACAAAATCAACATTCATTTCCTTTAAGGCCTATATAATAATAATAATAATAATCTTTATTTTCAAATGTAAATAAATATGTGTTGAACAATATAATTAATACAAATAAATTTGAAAACCACTAGGCGCGGTTCAATATACAGCAAACGCTGAGATTGGTCTTCCACCGAAACCTAGAAATCTTCTTAACCTTCATAAGGCCGCGCGGGGTACAGATGTACCCCACGTATACATTTTCTGATATAACTTCAACAATATATTTTTTTTAATTTTCTCTTTTCTGCTATCTTTAATTTATATATTTTTTTATATAGTATCCAAAATATTAAAGCATTTGTTTTAAATTACTACAAGTTAAGGCCAGTTTACTTCATTGGGGTGCATTTGTGTCCCACCTAGCCTGTAACAGATACAAATTTTTTGATCACGTGAAAAACCGGCCGGGGTACAAAGTGATATCAGATGCACAATTCTAACCTTTCACGTGGTTTATATTGGGTTTATAGAATATTTTTTCTTACTATATGTATTACTGGTTGTCGCATGAAAAGTTATCTACATATTTTAGAACTGTGAATCCCCTAATTGTTTGAGGCAAACCAGATTTACTACTGTGTGGGTGGAACAGTGTTGAACGAACACTTGTGTGTAAAGTGAGGTGTAAAATCGTAAAGTATTTCGTGCTTCTTTCCTTCTAAAAATGACTTCGTTACCAAAATTTCGTAACGAAAATAAGCTTACCGATGATGAGTTATTGAGAATAATCGAGTCAGACGATTTTTATGAATATTTTGACGATGTGGCATTATGTGATGTGGCAAGTGATGTAGAAGATACTGACTTAGTAAATGAAAGTGATAGAGTAGATGACGTCATTCCAGCCGGTGATGAAGATTCCGCGGATTTCGTAAATATATCTGAAAACATCGGCCCAATTTTCGTCGGTAAAGATGGTACCCAGTGGGCAAAATTTCCATTAGTTACGAGAGTAAAGCGGGCAAAGTATAATATACAAAAAGTTCCATACAGTTCCGGCATACAGTTCTAATTTTTCAACCATAAAAGAAGTTTTCAAATTATTCTTTTCTTCAGATATCATTGACATAATTCTTACGGAAACAAATAGAAAGGCTCAGTTGTTTTTTTCTAAAAAAGGAAAAGCTTTTGATCTGATACGCAAGGAAGAAATAGAAGCATTTATTGGTTTGCTTTTTATTTTTGGAGCTGTGCATAGCAGTAAAGAACCAATTGATGTGTTATGGAGTCAAGATCCGGCCTTGTGTCGACCTATAGTATCGGCTGCAATATCTCGTTCAAGATTCAAAGCAATTATGTGCTTCTTAAGATTTGATAACTTTGAAACCAGACAAGAACGAAAAGCTACCGATAAGCTAGCTCCTATAAGAGACATTTTTGATATTTTTGTATCAAACTGTAAAAAATCTTACAATCCTGGAGAACATTTATGCGTTGATGAGCAGTTGGTCCCTTTCCGTGGCAAAGCACCTTTTCGTGTTTATATGAAAAGTAAACCAGACAAATATGGTCTTAAAATTTGGACTTTGGCAGATTGTCAGTCCGCGTATACGGTGAATATGCAAGTATATTTGGGTAAGTCCGTTTTTCATAAAATACAAAACCTACTCTATTTCTATTTCTTTCGGAAAAGAAGGAAATAAAGCTGAAACGGGACAAGGTCAGAGAGTAGTTATGGATTTAGTACAGCATTTACCACAAGGTCAAGGAATAACTACAGATAATTTTTTCACAAGCCTTCAATTGGCTGATAAACTTTTGGAAAAGAATCTTACCTTATGTGGTACTTTACGTAAAAATAAACCTTTCATTCCCAAAGAACTGCTTCCTGCTAGTTATAAGAAAAACTATTCTAGCATGTTTGCTTTTATGAAGAACAAGACGTTAGTTTCGTATGTACCTAAGAAAAATTCTGCTGTTATTCTTTTATCAACAGAACATAGAGATGATAAAGTGAGTGAGGCTGAGCATGATTACAAACCAGATATAATTTTACATTATAACAAAACAAAAGGTGCAGTGGATACAACTGATAAACTAGCCAAACAATATTCCACGCAAAGGAAAAATAATCGCTGGCCAATGGCAATTTTTTTTCATTTATTGGACATTGGCGGTATAAATGCGTATAAATTGTGGATAATTGTAAACCCAGGCTGGAAAAAAAATCGCTTAGATAATAGAAGAACATTTTTATTAGAATTCGGACAGGAACTAATCCGAGAAAACATAATTCGTCGGTATAATACTGAGAAAAGTCTAAATTCCAACACAAAGCAAAATATGAGAACTATTTTACCAGAAATAAAAGTACAAACTCAAGAGCCTGGGCACAATTTTACTAAACCTACAACATCTGGAAGATGCAACATGTGTCCCCGAAAAAAAGATAGAAAATCAAGGAAGAATTGTAGCAAATGCAATCAATATGTGTGCGCAGACCACTCACAAATTCATATTATTTGTAATGATTGTAATGAATAAATTTTAAAATATTTGAATATTTATGTTCCCTATAAAATTTACAATTGAAGCACCTTTTTGTTCTATGAAAACTATTATAAAATATGTCATTATTTTTGCACGGACACATGGAAAAATTGAGTTTAAAGTCAACGTTTCGCTGTGTGTTTGAAGAAGCTGTCACACACAGAGCGAAACGTCGATTATAATATAAATTTTTCGAAGTGTCCATGCAAAAATTTTATATATTTTACATAAAATTTACACCGAACAAAAGAGAACCAGTGTCCAGTGGCCACGCGGCCTTTAAAGCTAATTTTGAAGCCCGGCCTTATGAAGGTTAAAGAAAGCTCGTAGAAAAATTTTCTTTATATTTTTGAGAACAAATATGCCATATGCTCGCCCTTCTAGAATTCTTATTTTTTAATCGATTTCAATGAAATTTGGCCCGTTTTTCTTGGTGGATCGGTAAATAAATCGTAAGAACAAAGGAGCTGATTACGTTAAATAAAAACACGAAATTAGATTTAATTAATTATTTATTGCAAAAAAAAGGTAAAAGCTCCTTGTACCAGCCACTGCGGGCCTGGTACAATGAGCGCAAAAACCCTGCGTTGAAATCAAATACAAAGAAACAAAAATTACGGTGTTCAGAAAGTACAGGATAACCCGCTTAACAGATTTCACTTTCGAAAATCGGCGCGGTCTACTTCTTTCAAATTACACCGTTGGTGGTTTAATGCCTACACAGATGTTTGTTGGAGAGCTCTGCTCCTTAATTAGATTACCAATTAATTGAATTTCAACTTAGATCTGGTCTTGGTACTAGTGTTTGTCACTTCAGATCGTACTTTAAGACTTGTTCTGTTTAATAAACCAACGCACAGTGGGCTTCCATTAATGGAGTTAATGGTCCTGACAAGTCCTTGACTTAGGACCCCGTTGGACGACCATCACAGATTTAAAAAAAAATTAATGAATTAAGATGTTCTGGAGAAGTATGTGATACAAAATGCCGCCCTCGGCGATCAATTTGCAGGACAATCAATAGCAATCACCAGTTTTTCAGGGACTCCTTTTGGAGGTGATGGAATAACACTGGCTAAACTAATGAATTAAGGTCGAATGGGTAGGGTCCCTCCCAGCTACTTCCAATCGCCTTGAGAGTCTTTGGCACCTTCTTTCAAATCTCCCCCTTCGTCGTTTTTTCGTCGGCTAACCTATCTAACTAATTTATTGCGCAAGAACCCAGATTTGACTGCTTTTCGACAGATCGTGCTGGCGCACTTGGGTTCAGCGGCAGATATAGTTGCCTCACACCAGTGAGTTAGATTGGCGACTTCCCTGTACAAATCGAAAACAACCGTTAGCGTGTTTCCAACTTGCCGGAGAATATCCCCAAGGGTAGAACTATTTCTAAGAGTACACTGTATTGAATTCCCAGGTAGATTTGGGAAATAGTTAATTGCTGCTGGTTGGTTAAAACACAGAACTGGCCTAATAATTAAAGAAACAATGACCAACAAATCTTACTAAGGTGAATGTCACTAGTGAGTTTAATACTCGCTTCAGAGGTAAATAAAAATAGTTTGGTTAAAGTTATCTAAATGCAATGGTTAATATGAACTTTACTGACTCTTTAGCCTCTAATTAATGCAAATTAAATTATCCCTACGCAATTGTTACCACCAAAGGTGCGATGAAGAAATGCCAATAAATGTCAATTACCTGAGACCGTTTATTCCGTGTAACACCCGCGCACTTCTCACTCTGATTTAAGCACTCGCGTCGCGACGCTCACGTGTTTGGTTTTTAATTGCCCTTTCTTAACACACTGTATTTTAACCGTACCGAAATAAATGATTTATCTAGAAAAATGAGTAGATGACTGCAAGCGCTACAGAAAAAAACCGCTAAGTCAGAGTTTAAAATATACAACCGCCCCTTAGAGAGCTTCGAACGTGTCTGCCTGTTTTCGCGCCCCGTCCTTACCAAGTAAAAATCATTAAACACACCCCACGGACTTATTAAGATCAACTTTGAAATCACTTCGACCAATGACCATCGCTGCTTCGAATCTCAAACTACGTCTATTCCAGATGCAAGCATGTATCAAGAAACACCCCGTTAGCTTATCAGAAACACTCGCTGGTGTCTGTCGCAAATGAAACCTTCATAATTTTACTTTACAAGTGCCCAGGCTGATCGCAGTTTTCGAACACGTGTTTGTTGTTTGGAATTAAACATGCAACAATCGATTTTGTTTTGAAAACAAATTCCGCGTACATTTCAGCTGTATTCTTTCGCTAACAACTTCAGATTGTATTTCGTCGATTACTATCAAGTAAACAGGATTCAAAATATAATTCGAAAAAACTGCTACATAACCTAGTATACAAGGTCCATACAAATCACGATTCGTTAATCGAATCACAAAAATTCAAATTCAGAGTGGCAAGAGGTTTAAACAGTAACCTCTAACGAAAGAACACTGCACTACTTATCTGATCAAACGCCTTTAGATCAAAATTCAATATGCGAAAGCACACGGCTGTATTTGTACTGATACACTGTAATGTAAGATATTTAAAAATGTAGATCAGCTAAAACGGACTAAACTAATTTGAGATAAGACTCCACATCTGCACTATATTATACCTGACAGTCTCGTCTGTGACGTAAATTTTAAATGTAATATTAATTAACACTCCTAAAAAACTTACTGTCATGTACTATCGCGGAAATTATAAACAGAACGAGAAACAGTAAAACTGTGCGAAAGTCGACCTAATTGCGCTGACATGATGTGAGCCTAACGCTCAGGTCATAAAATGTGTTAATCCGGGGTAGCAGGTATAGATATTGGTCAGGAATAAATACGCTTTAAGAAATGGATATCAAAATTAAATTACTAAATATAAATTTGGGGTCACCTTCGCATCTTTTATTTCTGCATATTCAGTCAAACACAAACAAAGAGTTTTAACAATTTCTTTTTTGTAAATAAATATTTCTAGGATTTATTCTTTATAATAAATTATATCTATTTATTTTGATAACAAGTATTCTAAATATATATAGGGTTGAGCAGAGCTGATAACACTTAATGTGTATTTCTTTACTTAAAGATGTTTGATTATTTTAGCGTATTAGTCGAACAAAAATCAGGAAGTTAAATGAAAATCATAATAATAAGTTTCACTTTATATGTAATGTAAGTGTAAGTATCTGATATTGTTAATTAACTTGTTATAAAAATTTTGTTGCAAATCGGTTTTGATCGCAGGATGTCGCGATTTAAACTTTTCATAACTTTTAATTCTTCAACTTCATTAAATCTGAAAATATTTTTAATTTTAACAAAAGCTATAAACTCGATAACTGGATAGTTATTTCTCTAAATTTCCATGTTTTATTAATTGTTATTGATGTTTAATAAATTTTACATTAATAATTTCTTATATTTAGCAATTGTTAACTAGTTTTTCTCTCGTCTGTTCTATTTCTGCTGTTGCTATTTCTGGCTTACGTAATCATATAACATTGTTTTTATTTATTTCAATTCTTAAAATTAGCTCCGAAAATTTTAAATTTTAATTCGTGGGTTCGAATTTGCCGGAAATCAAATAACTCACTTAATTTAATTTTACTTTAATTTAAATGCTTTCGAATACAGAGTTTTCAAAAGGAGGTCTTGATGAACAACTATCAAATTAAACTGTAAAACTACACGAAAACGCGCGCAGTGACTGCAAGTTTATCAATGATTTTCTAATAACTAACTACTTCCTAAAACTAAGAGGACCATTGTCTGTGGCCACCACTTCCCGAAAAACACTTTTACTCTCCCAGAGAGGGCGCAGGGCTACTCTCCGCTACAATAGTATTAATTATTGAATATAAACGAATTCTTTAATATTTATGAAATAATGATAAAGTAATTAAAAATTAAATTATTATTTAAAACGAATAAGTATAATATTAACATAGGAAAATTAATTCTAATAGTAATATAGGAAAACAACTGCTTCGCTTATTTGAAGAGAATACTCTCATTTATTAGGACATCTGGTTATTGAGGACGGTCGTGATGTTTACTCCCGCACCAGCAGGTAATGCAATAACACAACACCCTTGGAAGCTCTATCATCGACATCACACTAACAACCGCTCCGCTATCAGGAAGCATTAAAGACTGGAGGGTCGAGGAGGACATGGAGAGCATGAGTCACCATCGGGCCATAACTTACACGGTTCAGGTGCACGACCAGAGATACAAGGAGACTGCAGTGGAGAACGGATGGTATGTCACAGAAAAAAAACTGAGGCAGCTCGCTGACCACTGCAAGTCTGGACAAAAACACCAACCAACCCCTGAAGGACTAGTCGCCGAGATGACAGCGGCGTGCAACAAATTCCTGACACGACGAGGTAGACACCTGGAAAGGCACCGTCCAGTTTATTGGTGGAATGAGTCGATTGCTCGCATAAGGACCGGCTGCGTTGCTCGTAGAAGGGCACTTCTCCGGACGAAGGGCAGAAATGCCGGCGCAGCTATGGTAACGAAGATGTTGCAAGAATACAAAGCTGCAAAAAATAAACTGAAGAAAGCCATCAAGTCATCTAAATGCCAGAAATGGAACGAGCTTTGTGAGGAACTGAACTGTGACCCCTGGGGTCAAGGGTACCAGATAGTGACCCGAAAGCTGAGACTCAGACCACCGGTTAAGATGAGAGACGAGGACATAACATTGCACATAAGAAACTTATTCCCAACGAAACCAACAACGATATGGACAAACATTGAAGTGGATGAATCCGAAGTGAGGCCGATCTCAGCTGAAGAGCTGGAATGGGCCGTTATGAAGATAAAAGGGAAAAAATCCACTGGACCCGACAACATTCCCCCGGAGGCAGTTAAAGTGTTCGCTCAGGCGAACCCGAAGAGCGTCCTGCAGGTAATGAATCAATGCTGGGCTGAGGGTAATTTCCCGAAAATCTAGAAGCGGGCTAAGCTAGTCCTAATCGAAAAAACAAAAAAGGCAGCAAACGAGCCCCCGACCTATAGGTCGATTTGCTTCCTTGATGCGATGGCCAAACTCTTGGAAAAAATCGTCAAACAGAGGCCAGAGGAGGAGCTCAGCAAGCTAAACACTCTTCATGATCGGCAGTACGGCTTTAGGTCGGGCAGATCCACCGTGGACGCGATCGCTATCGTAAGTGATATCGTTCGCAAAACTAGGACAGTGGCGTACAAGAATAGGGCATTCTGTCTAATGCTGGCTTTAGATATAAAGAATGCCTTTAATTCCGCCTCATGGCCGCACATCGCCAAGGCTCTCCAGGAGAAAGGCATCAGCAAAAACCTCAGGAAGATCATCCAGTCCTACCTGCAGGACAGGATCATAATCACTCCTACGGGGGAGGAAATGCATCTGTCGTGTGGGGTACCGCAGGGTTCGGTCCTTGGACCGACTCTATGGAACATCCTCTACGATGGCATACTCAGACTAGACCTGGGGCGGGATGTGACTACTGTCGCCTACGCCGACGATCTGGTGATAGTCATAACCGCCAAAACCACCACCTTGTTGGAGGAAAGAGCCATGTACGCGCTGTATAGGACAAGGGCGTGGTTGGAGGATCACGACTTGGAGCTGGCAACGGCCAAAACTGAGATGATCATCCTGGCCGGGCCAAGAAGACTGAAGACCTTGACCTTAAACCTTGAAGACGCAGCAATAACTTCAAAGGACTCCATAAAGTACCTTGGGGTACACCTGGATAGGAACTTCAAGATGACCACCCATGTAAGGAGAACATGCGAGAAAGCTAGTAAAGCCCAGATGGCACTAGCGAGGCTTATGCCAAACGTTGGCGGACCGAGACCAAAGAAGAGGAAAGTTCTGGCGGGAGTGATTACTTCTGTCATCCTCTACGCCGCGCCGATCTGGTATACCGCCATGAAATACAAGCACTACGAGGCAATGTTGGAGACCGTCAATAGGAAAGCGGCCATACGCATCACCTCGGCGTATAAAACCGTTCCCACACAGGCAGTGTTGGCGATCGCGTCGATCCCCCCAATCAAGCTTCAGGTGGAGGAACGGCTGGGGCGGTACAATGCCGGGAAACTGGAGGATAAGGTAAGACCGGAAAACATCATGATTAAGTGGCAGCTCGTATGGGACTCATACCATGGGTGGGCAAAAACATTCATCAAAGACGTTAAAAAGTGGCGCGACAGGAAGCACGGGGAGGTGGACTTTCATACCACGCAGGCGCTAACGGGACACGGAGTTTTCGTTAGCTACCTGCACAAAATCGGTAAGACGCAATCTAGCAATTGCTGGTACTGCGAGGACGAAGATACGGCAGAACATACCATCTTTGCCTGCCCAAGATGGCAGAGGGATAGAGAAGAAGCGCGCTGCAAATGCGGAACTGAGATTACAAGAGAAAATGTCTCGGAGATCCTGCTTCGCAACGAAGAAGGCTGGAACGCAGTTACCACTATGCTCAAAAACATCATGAAGCAAAAGGAAAAAGACGAGAAGCAAAACCAAAACCGGACTGGACAAATACTGGAATAAGACTGAATATAACTGACAGTGCGAAATTCTTGATGCAATTCTGAGAGGCAGATTCCAGGAATTAGCAGCTGCGAGAGAGGAGTAGGAGTTTCAGTTGGTACGTGCCTGTGTCTGAGACCTTTAGAAAGGCTACGACCAGGTGAATCCAACACGCCATCGGCCAGGATTTCCGCTAATGGTGTCTTTAGAAGATTTCTCCAAACATCTATGGGGAAAAAAAAAGGTAATGCAATAAAATGTGCAATGAGGCTCAGTTTCGCTAGGTCCTAAGAGGCATTAGTGCCAAGTAAATTTTCAATCGTTCCGTTTATAGTGTCCGCGATAGTGCATATAATTTACAAATTATAATTGTTGCTATGGATTCTCAGATTCGTATGTAATAGGTGTAGCAGTGTTTTATGTTAAAATAAATTCACGGTATACAAGCATTAAGGCGGGCGGTCACTGAACGCGAAACTAAGCTAAGCTGAGGGAAACTAAGTTTTTTGAAAATTAGCTCCAACGTAATCTTACGTGGACGTGGCAATTAAAGCTAAGCGAAGCGAAGTTAGGATAGCAAAGAATGAAAAAAGAAAGTTACAAATTGTTAAAAATTGTTTAAAACAAGATGCAGAGACTTGGTGGAACATGATCAACGAAAAAATTAACAATATGGATAAATTTGAACAAAACTTCTTACAACAATACTGGGGAAGAAATGAACAACAAAGAGTACGTGATGATTTGCTCACAGGGAAATATGTATATGTAGACCTGGTGCATATTTAAATAAGGCAAGGTATGCTATAAAAAAGTACAGCATAATAAAATACAATACCCCGAAGACTAAAAAAGAAGATATTGTCACGCAACTAGTAAGACATTACGACCAAGAAATTATCCGTACTGTAGCACTGCAGGGTATATTAACAATGTCAGGTTTCATTGATTTTTTAAAAAGAATGGATCATTGCGAAATCAAGATATAAAGAAAAAACAAATATGCACTAAACAATTTTCAATACAACAATAGTAACAATACACAAAATTTTCAAAGGGAAGAAGAAGGATGGAGGAATCAACAATACAAAAGAGATCAAAGATACGAACAAAGACCAACAAATAATTATCAAGGATGGATAAATGCAAAAAGACAGATGGGGAATAAAACAGAAGACAACAGGAGGAATGAAAGGGAAGAAAAAACAAGAACACAGCCAAGGCAAATTAGGGAAATAAATAATGTAATGAGACAAAAAAGTCAACAGGACTTTGACAAAATTACAGTAGCTGCGAATGTACACAAGGAAAATTTTTAGATCAGGTTTCAACCAGAAGAGATCTTTTAAATAAGACAACTATAAAATATTTAAACAATCTTATCTTCCAAGAACTTGAAGAGAGAATAATTAATTTAGGCTTGCCAAACATTAAATACATCTAGAAGATACCAAATTAACAGCATTAGTAGATACTGGAGCAGAAGTTTCTTTAATAGACAAACAATTTGTAATAGACAACAATTTACAAAATGAAAATAATATTATTCCAATCAAGAGAACTAACTTAATTATAGCCATAAATAAAAAGTTAATTATAATTGATAAGATGATACTCCTAAAATAACAAATTTGTATAATAAAGTAAACAACACCGAATTTATAGTACCAGAGTTAAGAATGAATGAATCTAATGAAACAGTTAAATATGATAATTGATATTGTTAAGAAGAAATGCATAATAGATAATGAAGAAATTTTTTGGGAAGAAGAAAATATAATAGAAGAGAAAATTATAAACAATATCAACATCGAAGAGGAAAACGAAGTAAAACTTGCATATATAAACTATAAAGATCAATAAAATTCTGTATTACGAAGAATGTTTCTAGAATACGTACAATTAATAAATTCAACAGCAACAAAAGCCTAACGGCCGTATTCACCGTTCCTCAGTTACATGTTTAAAGGTCGATTAAGCTGCTAAAAGGCTGTTAAATACAAAAACTGTATTCACCAACCACTGTTAAGAGCTAATGGTCTGTCAAACTCGCCTTAATTATGCATTATTTAACAGAGATTTAAATGTAAAGGTAGCTTAGTGAACTGACTGTTAATTTGTGAATGGTGAATACGGCTGTGAGGTCCGGTATTTCAGTCGCAGTTTAACCTTAATCTCCAGTTTATTTCCATAGTAATAATTATGAAAACAATTGTTCCTATGGGAATAAACTGAAAATTAAAATTAAACTGTAACTGAAATACCGGGCCTTAGAATATGAACATCATTTAGAAGTAAGCGAAGAAAAATCTTTTCATTATAATACCAAGGCATTATAAAGAATTAAGAAAAATGATTGAAGATAATATTATTGAAAAAGTAAGAACTTCTTATATTAGTCCAGTTGACATGCCCAAAACAGAGATGATTATCCTGGCTGGCCCTAGGAAACTAAAACACCTTTCACTAAATATGAACAACGAAATAATACACAACAAGACCGAACTGAAATACCTAGGAGTATACCTCGATAGAGACCTCAGAATCACCACGCACGTGAAGAAAACTTGCGAAATGGCTAACAAATCACTAATGGCACTGGCAAGGCTTTTGCCAAACATAGGAGGTCCCCGGCCAAAAAAGACAGAGGTGCTGGCAGGAGCTGTGCTGTCCATGATAATGTATGCAGCTCCCATATGGAATACCGCCCTTAAGTATAAACACCACGAACGCGACAAACCGAAAAATGGCCATCAGAATCACCTCTGCTTACAGAACGGTTACCACTGACGCAATATTCGCGATTGCAGCATTGCCTCCAATAAAGCTGAGGGCAGAGGAAAGAAAGAGCAAACTCCTAGAGGGAAGGACAACCACCCCAGTAACGCAAGAAGACCTAATTGCGAAGTGGCAAACATCCTAGGACTCATATCGAGGCTGGGCAAAAACATTCGTCAAGGACCTACGAAAATGGTGCGGCAGAAAGTTCGGAGACGTTGATCACTTCATCACCCGGGCGATGACTGGCCATGGAGTTTCCTCGAGCTACCTGCAAAAAAATTGGTAAAGCGAGAAATGATTCCTGCTGGTACTGTAAAGAACCCGACACACTGGAGCACACGAACGTAGCTGAGAGAAAATGTGGAAAAGCCATCACCGCTGATACCGTGGCAGACATTTTACTAGAAAACGAGACCCAGTGGAACAACGTCACTGAAATGCTACGAGAAATAATGAAAACCAAAGTCCAAGACGAAAAAAACATGGAAAGACATTAATAAATTAAAGAAAAAAATAATAATAAAAAGACAACTATTGACAGCGCGCGAAGTTTCTGGAATACCAGAAACTAGCAGCTGAACATTAATAACGAATAGTGCTAATTTCTGATGCCTAATGCTTAACGGTGGATTCCAGAAATTAGCAGCTGCAAAAGAGGGTAAGGAGTTTAGTTGGTAGGCGCTCTTGTCAATGACCTAAGAAATAGGCGATAAAGACAGGGCGAATCCAATACAACTGATACTAGATGCCGTTGATGAAGTCTTCTGAAGATTCTCCAAACCTCTATAAAAAAAAAAGAATTCTAAAGCCATACGAACAAAATTACACAATATCGGAGAAAGAGCTGTTAGCTATTGTGTATGCAATAAAGAAATTGAAGTTTTATTTACTAGGAAATGAATTTATAGTGGAAACCGATCACCTCGCCTTATTATCAATATAGCGGATGTTCTTTTACTCTATGCAAATATTTAAACCTGTAATGCAGCACCATAAATGGCAACGATTGAACTCATATGTCCTTAACAAAAGTTTTACACATTTCGAGAAAATCGAAGTTGAAAATCGGGCAAGAATTAATCGCACGTCTGTCTTTGAGGTAGGTCAAGAAAACGAAATTATATTCGACCGCAGAAAGCATCTGTTGGAACAAAAAACAGAACTGAAATCGAGCAGTGACGTAGTGACCTCTGCCGAGTTCGGGCGGCTAATAAAAGCATTTTTTTTTCAAGTCCTTTGGGATCAACAGTTTAGTTCGTGAACAGTGGTTGAACGAGTTAAAGCTAAATACGATTACTATTTTTTGTGCTTAGTATTACTTATTAAAATTCCGCAATTCACGAACGGCGAGAGAACAGATGCTCTTCATCTACGGCGAAGCTCCAGGAAATACTGAAGAAGCACGGCGGGTTTATGGAAACACATTTCCAAATCCATGCGAGAACATTTACAGCATTTACGCGATTATGGAACGTTTCGTGTGTGTGTCGCTAATGATGGGTGCTACTTTGAACAGATGTTATAAACATTCGTAAATTACTGTAGTGAACGTTTGAATCTGTTCTTCCACACAGATATTATTCGGTGAGTGAGTGCGCCTTTGTATATTAGTCACGCCTGCGATGTTTATTGCCTACGATCAGCGAAGCAAGTTCCGTAAGTTTTTTGTTGTTTCATGACCGTCGTAGAAGGGGCGGATAAAATAATTTTCCTCCTGTTATGAAAAAATTTTTCCGTATTCTATGTGCTCTCACGGTAATGTGGTTAAAATTTTTGCACTTATTCTACAAACACCCTGTATAAGACACAATTCGCATATAATAGTTTACAGATGGAGTCTGGCTCTACAAGAATACAAATTTCAAATTAAATATAAAAAGAACAATATAAAAAAAATGAAATTGTATTTTTTCCCATTTTGCATTTTTGTTTTCTGTGATGACTCTAAAATATAATAATATAAAATCTTATAACCTTTCCATTGAAAGTTTCAAAAGTCCTTTAGGTGGCGTGCAAAATATTAAAAAATCCCTTGTACACGTACAAACAAAGTTTGTAAAATTGTATTTTTTTCTCCGCTTTGTAATAAGTTTTTGTTTTTTGTGATTCTAAAATATAATACGTATAAAATCTTATAACTTTTGCATTTAAAGTCTTCAAAGTCCTAAAAAAAAGCCTCTAGGTCAGGTGCAAAATATAAAAAAACCAAAACCTATAGATATACAAAAAAGTTTATAATATTGTATTTTTTCTCCACTTCGCGATACGTTTTTGTTTTTTATGATAATTCCAAAATATAATACAGTAAAGTCTCGATACAGTGAACAAATTAATGAACGGCTTTGTCACTCCACCGAGCTTGTTCACTGTTTAGAGTGCAGATAAAAACACATAACAGTGATACTTACAGTGTGGTTATTACTTTATTTATTATTATTATTATGTTATTACTGTTAATTTTGTTTGCTTCTCCAGACGTAAGCGCGTTCTCACTCTTTCGTATGTACTGTTTGTGCAATTCACTCTAGCAAGGCACAATTTGTTCACTGTATAGAGGTTAATGTATATTTTTGTGTTCACTGCAGTGGATAGTTCACTGTATGGTATATTCACTATATCGAGACTATTGTACGTATAAAATCTAACTTTTGCATTCAGGGCCGTTTTCATAATAGTGCTAAAGGAGACTTTAATTTAAAGTCACTTTAAGCATAGGAAAACTAATGTATTTTTATAGGTTAAAGTCACTTTAAATTTAAAGTTCTATTATGAAAACGGCCCTTAAAGTTTTAAAAGTCCTAAATTAAAGCCTCTAGGTGGGGTGCAAAATATAAAAACCCTGTACACATACAATCAAAGTTTAGCTATCTTTCCTACAATCTGTATCAAAATTAGGTATAGTCCAGTTAATTTTGCTCTTACAATGTTGCATGTATTTCTTTTTACATTAAATGATCAAAGTAATATTGGACGCTTGCAAAAATTATTATTTAATTGTTATTACGTTTGTTATTTGACACGTAGTTATCAGTAATACAGTCTTACTGTCGCCTTTTTTTTTACTAAAAAATCATCAACAATTTTTGACTTTGCACAGTATGTAGTAGTGTTGGCAACGGTTAACCGATTTTGGATATTCGCGGTGTACAGCATGTCACTCATGCAAATAGAGTTGCATGAAAAAATTTTTTTCATTTAGATTCACACTTAAGTTATGCAACTCTATTTGCATGAGTGACATGCTGTACACCGCGAATATCCAAAATATCCAAGATTGGTTAACCGTTGCCAGCTCTAGTATGTAGAGTCGTGAGTACGTCGAGTAAGACTTTGTATACAACAACATAGTAAAAGGATACAGAGAAGACCTTAAACACTCTGTATTTTCACAAATGAGGATTTAAGAATTAACAGAATAAATATATAAATCTGTACAGTAACGGACAATAAAATCCGGGCAAGAATTTGACAAGTTGTTCGTATTTAGACAAATTTGGTAAATCAATCTTTTATTGAGGTTATATTTCTATCAAAATTTATATTAAACGTCAGAATTACTAGTGACATTTTATATTATAATATGTATTAAACGTCAAAAATGTTAGAGTGAGGTTTACATTGTAGGTACAAATGGTGTGCCCGGATTTTATTGTCCGCCACTGTACGCTACAACTTGCGTGTGTGTTTATATTTCCTACTGTGGATTTTAGGGCTTAGATTCAAATAAATTTATTAAGATAACTTCAGTTTTTGTTGTTCTAAATATACGAAGGCTATGCATGTCAGGAGATAGTTATAGTAACAAGTTGTTTTTGATGGCCCCCAAAATCCTCTGGAATTACATTGTCCATTCCTAATACAGAACAAATGCACTTTCCTAATCTTATATTAATCAATATTTTCAAATAATTATAGATAGACCGCAAAATATTAAGTTGTTTGAAATAATTTCAATTCAGTTTTCGATTAGTTGTTTTTCACTCTTCCCGAAAAGTTACGCTAAATTAAATTAATAAAAAATTATTAACAGTAATGCGCTTGAAACTTGAAAAGTTTCAAAAAGGTCAACTTTAATTCAAACACTAAAATATACCTATCTCAATGTTTAAATTTTTAATGGAATTATTAGAATTTTTTAGTGAAATTATTAGAGTTTCGCTTTCGCCTTACTCACAATCACAGTGAAAACAAATCCTGCAGGTATGTACATCGTGAAAGCAACCGTAACTAAAAGATTACGCAAGTATTTTATGTAAAATAAAAATAAATAAATACACTTACGAATATTCTCCACATTAACTTCTGCCTTAATTTTTGCAATCAGCGCGCAAATCACCGCATAGACTATCATCATTTTCCGGCCAACTTCAAGCGAACTTCTTGTGCAACCGCGTCCAGTTGAACAAACTTTTTGGCGGAGCCAACAGTCGGATGTTTCTACCACAAGTGAACATTCCTTTGGGGGGCTACACTCGGACTTTCTCTTGAATTTGCTCAATCGGCGCTGCTAATGCGTAATAAATACGTAAGGCGGTGTTTGCTACATGTAATCGACCCGAGTTCATTTGCCACTTTGCGTTTTCCATTGGAAATCGAAAGTGCAAACGGAACTAGATGGGCTTTTTTGAGAAGGGATTGATCGTTTCTTTGTGAGTCTCGTGTGCAAAAATAGGGTGTATGTGTATGTTGCGTTTAACGCGGAAGTTTCTTATTTACTTAAGAGTTAACACGTACCGTTTCTTCTATAACAAAATCGAAAAAAAGTACTTCACTGATCTTCGGTGCGGAAATAATTGATTTCAAAAATAAATTCCCTTCGGTATTAAATATAAAATAACATTCTTGTGTAAGAAATTAATGAATGCCGGACAATACGAGCCCGGATTTTTAGGCACATAAAAAGACTGAATTAGGCAGGCAAATAGGCAGTTAATGCCTAAGAAATAGGCACACTTTTAAGCAGCCTGAAAAATTTAGGCGTTTAATAATTTCTCCTTTTCCATCGGAGGGAGGTTCTTCCGGGCTTATGGAACTGTACAAGTAAACTAAACACACATTTCGCTGTCAGGAATACATCGTAAAAATGTTTTAAATAGGGGCAATAAATCGGCGTTTAAGTCAAGAAATCCAGACAGTACTTAAGATGGTTTTCTACTTGATAAGGCAGTTCGAGGACTCAGCAACAGAGGACCTCTTTACAGCTTTGCCTTTAGGGTTTTTCTATTTCTCTATGGGGCTCTGAACGAAGGGTCTTCTTTTCGTATATTATCACATAACCCACACCAGGAATATTTAAATTGAATATCCACTCGCAAAAAGGTGTCTACGATAGAGTTAAAAAAGAAGCAAAATTAACAATTTTTAAATTTAAACAAAGATATAAAATTAAAATAATAAGGGTTCTGTGACATGAATGTGAAAAATTAAATAAATAATTCGGTGAACATTAAGAAATTAATTTTTTTAATCTTCTCTTCCTGCGGAACCATACTGTTTACATTTCAAAACCCGAGCCTCTTTTGTAATTTGCGACTGCAAGGTAGCGGCATCTGTACGAGTGCCCCTTTTGGTTCCGCTTATTTATGTCACTGGAGGTACTTAAGTTGCATACCTTCAAGGGATTGCGGTTTATTCTTGGACCGGTTCAGTTATCTTGCGTGTGTGAGATTCTCACGCGCTCAGAGTCTTTATCGCCTGGCTTATTTACTTTAATGTATCTTAATGGCCACTTACGTTAAGAGAGGCAATATTTTGGCTAAAATAGTTGCTTGGGCCCCTTATTGCCTGAGACAAAGCCGTCTCTATCTCAAGCCGTGCACTTGTAAATTTGGCAACAGAGCAAGTAGTCTGATCACGAGTTTCACCAGTTTGACGTAAGATGTACGAGATAATGCTTTAATGCAATTCTGTACTTATCAATCAAATTTTATTGTTTATTATTGTTTATTATAGTATTGGTGACTAAAATAACGTTTTAAATGTTATATTAACAATCAAGGTAAGTCCACAAAGCCTAATTCTGCTAGATAACCAAACTTTTTCGCTTTCCTTTATTTGCTTTTATTTCATACCAATGTGACATTTTTCGGATTTTCAATGGTACAAAAAGTGGAACTTTAAAGTCCTAGTACTTAATTTTAAACTCGTTAAACGTCTAGTTTGAAAGAAAATTTCATATTTACCTCGAACAAAAATTGACTTTAAATATATATACTTGGAAGTAATTACAGCCTCGGCTAAACAACTTGCTCCTAATTACCTTAAAACTTGACTTTTCGTTGTAGGTAAATAAATAACTATTCTTTCTGAATTATTAATTAGGTTTATGTTGTAGATGCCAAGTTCGATTAGGACTACTTTCGGGTATCAATGCGACGTTGCCAAGCGTAACAGCATGGCTTGTAAGATATAGACGGCTTTGCCTGAGAGCGTTTATATTAACAATTTATGCGTGATATTCTTTCCTGAATAACCCTGAATAATTTTATGTAAACTAAAAATGTTCATCATTTTTTGTCGGAAATCCATTAAAGTGTAGAAATATTTAAATAAATGTAAATCAAAATAGAGTCCAAAAATTTTATTCTACACAGTATATCATCTTCAGAGATTGCTTAGAACTCTAGGTCTTCCTGCTGAAATTCGAACAAAAGAATAACATGTTTGCAACCGTAAGTAGTTGATAAAAGCCAAATAATTGCATCAAAACTTATCAACATTAATATTGTAGAAGTGGAACTATTGTGCATAGCTCTTGGTCGTCTGGTATACACAAACAGGCTTATTAGGCGATTTAGAACCAGTATTTGGTTTATCAATTATTTGACATTGCAAGTACCGTCATCAAATGTATTTATACTAACAGGAGACATTTATTGTTTGATCTACAAAATCTTCACTAGTTAAACCAAAATAGAATGCAACAATATGCACAAGTACGTACAATTGTTATGACTGTATCTGTTTTATGTGTTATTCTGTAGTGCTAACCTTCCATGTGATGTGGCCAGGGTACAATAATTATTAGAAGATGCTATTTTTTGGCAGTGTAAGCAACAATTCCTTACATAATTGATTTAGGATAGACTACTAACAAAAAACAGAATATTTAACAAATGTTTGCATATTTAAATAGATCTTCCTGCTACGTTCCTGAGTCAGGAAGCCCCTTGTCAACATCCCTGAAGAAGTATCTTTTTTAACTGATATAAACTTGTACAAAAAAGATCAACATGGGAGCAATTATTATTATTATTATATTGCAGTCTAAACATAGGAGAATTGAGACAAGATCTTGTGTTGAAATAATCAAGATAAAACAAGTGACTAGTACGAGTAGGGCCAGTTTACGGTACATTTAATTGCAATCAAATTTAATGACGTTGTTAATTTGACAGTTCGCAATGTAATTCTTATGGCAACTTAATCGTGATTAGTTTAATTCGAAATTAAATATTTGATTTGCTTTCTGTAAACCCACCCGTAGTATACAGGGATATTCACATAAACCGTTCGTTAAAAGTTTTCAAGGTTGTAGTTCACGTAGATATTTGAAATTTAATGAACAAGGGTTTTCCGTGGAGATCTCTTTAAATAAAATAAAATTGCCTTTGTATCACTTCCGGTTGTACCGGAAGTCGCTATCAACTCGCTTATTTTAAATGGAATGCTATATTTTTTATCACGTTTTTGAATTCTACATGTAAAAATATGTTAAATTGCAATACATTTCCCTATCTCTAAAATGCATCATTTTTGAGATATTTTGAATTTTCTTAGAAATTTGGATTCTGCAATCTGATTTTCAAAAAATTATAACACAGCTGTTATTGAAGCAATTTTATTTGTAATAGCTAATATTGTATTTGAAGCTTTAAGGTTCTTAAAAATTCCATCAGCATAATCTATTAAGCTACAGGGTGTCTAAAACGCACCGCTCCACTTTTATTTAAAGAGATCTCCACGGAAAACCCTTGCTCCTTAAATTTCAAATATCTACGTGAACTGCAACCTTGAAAACTTTTAACGAACGGTTTATGTGAATATCCCTGTATGCGTGAACGTTAAAATTTAAATTATTTATACAATATTCGCTATCAAAAACATTGTTCAAGAGTTTGTATAGAAATAAAATATGTTCAGAAATTCTACGATAAGATAGAGTAGACATCTTGTAATGAGAAAGGTTGGCTTCGTAATTCTGCTGCCATGAATACCGATTACATATATAATTTAACCAATTGAGAATTTTTTTGCACATTTTCAATTCTTTCAATATATTTAAGATAGGTCGGGTTCCAAACTACAGACACATACCTATTACAGGTGACTTCTCACTAGATGGGAATAAAGAGCAATAAGAGAAACAGGATTGGTAAAGTTCCTAGTGATTCGAAATATGAAACCAAGATTTTGATATGCTTTCTGTACTATATGGTCTACATGAAGACCAAAGGATATTTTAGAGTCAAGTATTATTCCTAATTCTCTGACTCTGTCCACTCAGAATAAAATTGTAGTGAAATTGTGTCCGATTACGAGGAAAAAGTATGGAGACGGATTTATTAGTATTTTTCGTAATACTTGAATGTTATTTCATTATAACTGCACTGTCTCCATGGTTGTTGTTTTTATGCTATCCAGAACCACCCATAACGGCCTAGTGGCGGATTTCACAAACGTTACTTAAATTTAATCAACCGTTAAAAGTAAACGTTGCCATGGTTACATGTGTTGAAGGTATAGGAATGATTATTCTTAATCGATGATTAAAGTTAAGTGACGTTTGTGAAATCCAGCGTAGGCCGGTTAAATTTTAACGGCCGTCTATTTGCTCTGTATCTCATATGTTGCTATAGTTACAACTAAATCACACTCATAATTCTGCCTACTTATCGAAGTTTATTATTATGAATGTTTTTGCCAAAATAAATATTTATTTCATCATTTAGTATTACGAAAATTATAAAATAACATACGGCCGATATGCATATAACAAACTCGGATAATTTATAGCCTCGGCCATAGAACTTATCCTCGTTCGTTATATCAAGCATATCGGCCTAATACCTAATACTATAACTACAATTTGTTTATTGTACAATAATCAGTTAATCTGTTTAGATCTTCCTGCAGAAGTTCGCAGTCATTGTTATCGGTAACTTTTCTATAAATTTTCAGATCGTCAGCGTACAATAAATACTTACTGTGATGAAAACAAGCTTGAATATCGTTAATCGGACAAGAACCAACTTTAAAAATAAAATAGAGAATAAAAGAGGTCCAAGATGTGACCCTTGCGGAACTACTGACGAAATATCAACAGTTCTTGACCTGTAATTATTTAGAGCTACGAATTGAGTTTTATTAGTTAAGTAGGAATCTATCCACCGCAGGAGATTAATGTGTAAATTTATGTAAAAAGTGTGATATTCGGGTGTGTAATCTTTTTTGCTTTAGAGAATTTAATGTGCCATAACTCTGATGTATATGGAATTCCATCAATGTTGTTTTATTTAGTGATTGATACACCTTTCACCATTACTATTACGTGTTAGGTTATGAACATACTGGGATGTATTAAAACTTGCAACTTAAATCATCCCAAGATGCTTCAAGGCCACAATGAGACAATGTTCAATGGGCTACAATGAGACATATGAAAATTCCTGATGAGGCCTCAGTAACCTTATCAGATATTTAAAAAAATTCTTCCCAGTCCACAACCAGTGGGATCTGAAGCGCAAGAAGAATTTAATAAATTTTTCAATTAGGTTTGATAATATTTATGTTCGTTAGTGATTGAACTTAAAAAAGTGTCTTGTTTTTCTTTTTGTTCTTATGCACTGGAATTGCATTGTGTTTATGACTTTTATTTACTTTACATTCGTCTTTTAATAAATTTACTACATTAATATCATCTTTTAATACTGTCTCATGCTACCCCATAACATGGGCCATATATTTTTTTTATTTTAACTACCTTTCTCATCACATTTTAACAATTTTATTAACGCAGTACGTTGCTAAAAGTTTAAATTATTTACCTATGCTATGATTTTGATCAAAAGTTTAAAATTCCAAATTTTATTCCAAAAATTGTATTTTTTGTCTCATTGTGCCCCCCCCCCTACATCTTCAGGCACAAACGGATTCTCACAAGCTCTAACGGTAACGTTTGAACAATTACTTAAAATGAGATCTAAGATTTTGTCATAACTATTTTTTATACCATTGTACTGACCAAAATCAAGCAAAGACATCATGTCAACGAGAGATTCTGCATAATTATTAATAATGTGAGAAGGTAAAAGAAAATTAGTATTGACATTTCGTGACCAAACTAAACTTGAAACATTATAATCACCAACCAGCATGAAATAGTCATCTGGATTATTATTAACAATATCACAGACTTTATTTATATGCGCTTGAAAATTATCTGTTGAAGCATAAGGAGGTATGTAAGGACAACATATATGAAGGTCCTTGTTACCAGTTAGCTTAACGGTTACCCAAAGGTCCTCACATACACCTACACAAGACCAGTCTCTTCGCACTTGAGACGCAAACTTCTTCGACACGGAAATAAGAACTCCACCACCATCACGCTTACCACCAATATCAGGAACTCTGTCTTTCCTATATGTGATAAATGCTTCATTGAATAATTCATTACTTAAAATGTTACCATTTAACCAGATATCTGTCAAACAAATTATGTCAGCGGAAGATTGCAAGCAGGATAAACGAGCAGGATAAACGAAAGATTTCTGTTTTTGTTCTTAAGCCTCTAGTATTCTGATAGTATAAGTGAAGATCCATTAGAATAACAGAAATAAATGAATATGGCTTGAAAAATTAAGGTAGTCTAGTTAGGACATCCTTCGAATTCACCTGGACAACACAGGATCCATCAGTTTTACGCACAAAAAGTTTGCAGTCGCTCGTCCAGAAATATTTATAACCCTTAGTTTTACAGAATTCTCTGATTTTCTTCAACAAAATCTTATTCTTCAGCGTGAGATGCTCGTTCAGAAAAATTGCTCTATATTAGTAAAAATAAAAATTTGCTTTAAATTTGTACGATAACATAACTTAAGGTATAATTTTTAGCATGTAAATTACTATGACCACCCTTAAAAAAATTCACTGTATACATAATAAAAATGGTCAAATCACATCATATCCACTTTTGCAATCATTAAACACTGAGCATTTTATTGCATACTTTTGTAAAAGAAATTATTAATAATTCAATAAACTATATACTGTGCTAGTATGATGTGTCTTGATCTGATTCTATGACACTGTTACAGGCAATTCAGCAAAAGGAGGCATCCATCCCAAACTGTTGGGGATTTATGGTACTAGATGGAACAGTAAGAGCTGTCTGCCGGCCAACTTTGCAGCAAGAGGAATATTACTCTGGCCATAAACGTTTCCATTGCGTAATATATCAAAGCGTTGTCTGTCCAGATGATATTATTGCCAGTTTATTAGGAAGTTATCCTGGTAGACGGGCATGATGCTGCGATATTAAGAGAGAGTCAATTATATCCCCAGCTTGAAAGATGTGTTGTATTTCCAGATGGTCAGAGATTTGTTCTATATGGTGACCAAGCTTATGGTCAGCGAGAACTATTGCTACGTCCATGTGGTCACCGACAACGTACAGATCAACAACATCAATTCAACATCACGAGTTCTATGCGACAGTGCGTTGAATGGACTTTCGGAAAAATTATAACAGAATTTGCATTTTTAGATTTCAAAAAAACTCAAAAATTGTTATTGAAGGACATTACTGAAATGTACCATGTTGGTGTGATATTAACTAATTGTCACACATGCTTGTATAGTAGCCAAACATCACAATATTATGATATTACAGCACCAGATTTGGAAGAATATTTATGTTTGTAAATAAGAAAAGGAGAAATAGAAAATCTCTTCATTTATTGTCACTATTTCACAGATAACGTTTCAAATAAAGTTTTTCTTTGCACAATGTCATATTTTATACATGTTGGTTATTCTTTGGTTCAAATAAAAACAAAATTATTCCTAAACTTCCATCTTGTATCTCACCATTATGAGACAAAAATAAAAAATGATAAAGAACAAATGAAATCTCGAAAATAATAATAACAGATAACAGTAAAAATAAATAATAGTTTCCCTACAACGAATTTTCAAATGATACCATTCAGCATCAATCAATCGATATTTCCATATCTTTGGCAAAACTTTTTGCACTAAGAGTTCAATATTCTTTTGTTGTTGACGTACAATATTTCTTTGATGTTGCGTTTCTTCTTTTTCTTGTTCTCTTCTTCGCTGCCTCTCCCCTTTTTCCATTTGCAGTCTTGCATTTTCGTGTTTCCTTCTGTGTTCTCTGTCCTCAATTTCCATCGCTATTCTGGCTTCTTCTGAAGCCAACTTTCTTTCTTCAAGAGTTATTTCGCGAAGTTCAATTTCTCCCTGCCGTCTTTCTTTTAAGAATTGAAATGTTTCATTTCTCAGTGTTCTCGACTTTCTCTTTTGTATCCGTCCTGCACATTTTTAAAAGATTGAGATTACGATAGTGGTAACGACAGCTATACTGTTGGAAACCACAATAATCGGACAGAAACCTTATTAAGACTGAAACTTTTCAGTCTTAATAAAGCCCTCAACATAAGGCGAAACTTTATTGTTAAGGTTTCTGTCGGATTATTGTTATTTTCAACAATAATTTTCATTGGATAAGCAAGATTTACAGATAACTATATTAATTTTATTCACAAAAGAAACAAAAATTTTGTTTGACGTGTGTTATAAGAAATAAGAAACAAACCATAGGTATGTTTCTTCTGTGTAATAGTTATCGTGTTTAATTACTATTTGGCCTAACATGCAAAAAACATTACTTAACACTCCTGTACTTGCCGGACCTTCGGTTGCAGGTCCTCGCCTTTCAACTGCAGTTGCTGGCCCACCAGCCCACCTACTACAGGTGCTGGCTCTTCTGATGCAGTTGCTTGCAATTCATCAGTTAGTGTTTCACTAGCAGTCATCTTGTTTTCACCAACCCATTGTATCTCCATTAATTGGTATCTGGAAAGCACTTGCATCTTGCCTAGCACATGTTACATTCGCAATAGTGCGCAAGCTTCCCGATTGATTAAAACGTGCGCTATTACATATCAAATAACGTGATACTGTATTTATTTCAATATACCGTATTTGTTACGCATGCGCTGTTTATAGCGTGAGTTACTTTAGCATATATCTTCACAGGCATCTGCGATAATTCACTATTGATAAGTGTAATCAAGTATCATCCGTCCACTATGTAAGTTTACTTCTAATAAATACTTTAGCTCTATCATGTGACTTTGTTTATGCCAACTCTTTACGGAAGTTACCGTAACACTATTTTAGGCGTAAAATAGGCAACAAAAAAATTTTGTAGGCACTTAAGCTATAAAATTATAGGCAAATACTTAAATATAGTGTAAAAATATGCACGTAAGTAAACGGATGTTTACAAACTGTCAAAAACTGTCGTGCGTAAAGAAAATGGCACAGCGATGACATTTGAACCTAACATTACGCACGCTTGTAAATAGTTAGATCTATCGAGTGTTTTTTTTAAGGTATAGAACTTTAAAATGAAATAAAACACATAAAAATCATGGTAATGGGCATGGTATTGGCTTTATTGGAAAGATAATTTTATGTCATTAGTGTTTAAATATGATTTTGTTCATATGGGCGCCGCGGCTGGAAAGAATGAAGCGCAATCTGCAATAAAGTAATTTTTTTGCGCGCACAATTTCGCGTAATGGACCTGTTAATTACTCCCTACGATCGTGTGATATCACACTTATGGATTATTTTCTGTGGGTATACGTGAAGTCGCTAGCATACGCCGATAAACCGCAGATGTTGGACCACTTGGAAGCCAACATTCGCCGCGTTATTGCCGATATACGGCCCCAATTGGGCAAAAAGTGGTAGAGAACTGGACTTCCAGATTGCGCTTCATTCGTGCCAGCCGCGGCGCCCATGTGCCCGAAATCATATTGTAACTAGGATAAGAGAACCAGCAAAGATGTACAGCTGATTAAATCAAGCATAACGTAAACATGGAGCGATAACATTAACAAAAGATGCCTCCGTCGAAATTATGTAACGTATGACTCACCCGAGTTGCAGAAGACAGACCACCTGCACAGCGGGTCGTGTGCAAAAACTATGAATCATCTGCAGACACAGATCGGCGCGGATACAAAATGTCAAGGCAACAATTGACGTCAAACCCCGGAAACAAAACCCCTATAAAAAGCCGATAGAGCGAACGCTAAAAGAAGTATTAGAACAAATCTCTTCAGAGTGTCATGTAGTCTAGTAGTCTTTTAGTGCCCCAATACACGATGTAAGTAACTTGTAACTCTTGTAATGATTGTTAGTTAATTAGTTAATAATAAATGTCTTGTTATATTAAGCTACGTCCCTAATTTCATGTTACTTTAAACACTAATGACATAAAATTAAGTTTCCAATAAAGCCAATATCATGCCCATTACTATGATTTTTATGTGTTTTATTTCATTTTAGAGTTCTGTACTTCTAAAAAAAAAATACCTTTTACGTAGCCGCATCACATTAGATTGACAGTCGTCAAAATTGTAAATGTCATTGCTGATTATTTCGAACTTGAATAATAAGGTAATTTTTGTGGTCGTATCTGTAGTACAAAACTATTGTAGTTGTAAAGTAATTACGCACTTGTGGAATTACTTGCTCTCGCAGCTGCGCAGCTCGTAGACAACCTTTCCACGCGTGCGTAATATGCTATTTACAACTCTCGTTAAGTGATATACTATTGTAGAGCCCTGCGTGTATTATAGCGCATTTTATCCTAACTTAATTTTATTAGCCAACAGTAGCAAATAACATAACATGTGTCCAACAATTATTGTGGTCCTGGGTGGCTGTGGAATCAAACATAAATGTCGATTCTTACTTCATATCGTTGAATTGACGTCTCAAATATTGATTGTTAAACAACAATTACATTCTTATTCACGTATTTAATATTTTATTGCAAATTTGAAACAATAATTAAGTACTTAAAAAATATTTGACTCCACAGCCATCCAGGACTACAATAATTGTAGGACACTTGCTAATATACACCTTACGTGATGTACAGTTGCATTATATGCGTTTTAAAATGTTTAAAACTATGTAAAATTGTAATATACAAGTTTTTAAATAATAAACTTTATATCATTTGAAACCTTTTAAAATTAATCTAATACAACTTTACATAACTAGGCGTATAAGTTACAGCCGCAGCCAAAAAAAAAAAACGGGAGCACGACATTTGAGTAAATGACAAATGGGTGAACGACAAATGGGTGAAGTCATTTGGGTGAACGACATTTGGGTGCAAGCGACAAATAGGTGAATGCGACATTTGGGTGAACGACAATTCGGTAAATGCGACATTTGGGTGACCGACATTTAGGTGAACGACATTTGAGTGAACGACATTTGGGTGAACAACATTTGAACCGAAGAACGAAATGTTTTTACAGGAAAAAGGATTCTAAGGAAGCATCACAAGAAAATAAAACTCCTAACCCATCGACACCCTTAAGATGGCGAAAACAATTATATAGGGAAATTCCAAAAAATACTAAAACTTTAATTGAAAGTAATAAGAAAGAAATTTTAAATTCCAGAGAAATTCAAGGACTAGAAAATGAAGAAAATGTGTGTTATCTAAAATACATTATCCAATGTCTGGTGAGTATAGAACCACTGCGAAATTTCCTTTTAAATAATTGGACAAAATCCCAGAACCAGAAAGGAAAAGTAACTAAAACTTTTGCTCAACTCACGGAAGAATTGCGTAATAAATCGGAAAATAGCGCTATAAGTTCGAGGGAAATTAAAAAACGGTTAGAGGAATTAAATCCTCTGCTCAAAGGGTCATATTATCAAGATGCGCATGAATGTTTGAATTATATTTTGCACAGAATACATGAAGAGACGAAAGATGTACAGTCTGCGCAAGAAACGTCTATAATAACGAACACATTTTCAGCTGTATATGCGTCGTATTTACATTGTTTAGAATGTGACAATCAAACGGTGACAACTTATTCATCATGCGAACTTTCACTCCCAATACACAATAGTACACTTCAAGAATGCCTAGATCATTTCTTCAAACGAGAAATACTAGATGAAGAAAATAAACCTATATGTTGGGAATGTAAAAGAAAAGCTAAAAGTGAAAAATTATTCAAACTTTTCTTGATTATTTCATAATCCATCTAAATACGTATATGTGGTCAGGGCAAGAGGTTCGAAAATTAAATCAAAGTATCTATTACCCTATAAAAGGATTAAATATGGAAAGGTACTTGGATGAAGAAAATAAAAATAGTCCAAACTACAATTTATGTGCTATAGTAGAGCATGAGGGTTGTACTAACGCAGGCCACTATGTCAGTTACATTAAAAGCTCCGAACAAAACGAAGTGTGGATCAAATGTAACGACAGTGAAATTACTTTTGTAAATGCGAAGGACATTAAGAAAGTAAAGGCATATCTACTAATCTATGAGTTAGTAACGAAATCTTAAATGACCGTAAAAAAAACTTAAAAATGTATATATGTAAATAATGTCAGAAACGTTTAATTTTAATACAAATTTAGCGAAATATATATTAATAACTCTTTATGTTTTAGGTACTTAAGAAGACATAAATTAGTGGGCCCCTAAAAAGTAGAAGAAAATAGCATCTCTTTCCTCATATTTTATGTTAACTAGGGTATAGATTCTATTTTTAGATTAACCAATATTAAGACAAGATGTGGCCACAAATTAGAATTATTGTAATAGCAATAATATACGTAGGTGGAGAAATAACCAATACCAAGCCAGAACGAGGATTTGAAATATACCCCATGGAAAAGTCGTCCGGAATATTTTACGAAAGAATAGGTAATTTATTTGTAACTGATACATTTTGGAACATAATAACATTCATAGACATGAATACGTTTGAGGAAAAGTTCTTACAAATTCAAAACCTTTACAAAGATACTAAACCTTATGTAACTCTGAAATCTTAAAAAATCTTAAAATCTTTTGTGGAAATTATATAAATTTAATTAATTCAGTAATTAATCGAATACAATGGGAAAAACAATTAATTCCAAATTTAATTGGTCATAATGTGGTAAAGCGAGGTTATATCGATGCAGTGGGAAAACTCTCAAAAACACTTTTTGGTACGTTAACAAGCGAAGATGCAGAAAGATTTGATCAAGCAATTCAGGAAGTACAAACTGATCAAACTTTAGTTGTTATGTCAACCTTAGATTAATTGAGTAATACATTAGGTCATATAGATCATAATGAAAAACTGATTTGTGGAAATTTTGAATCGATCAAGAAAATTTTGAATAACACAACAACAGAAGTTGATTTCTTATATAAAGTTGATAGAAAACTCAAAGACCACATGACAATATTATCAGTAGTAATTGATCAATACCAACAGGAAATAATAAATGTAGTTAATGTTATTGTAGCTGCAAAACAGGGAATTTTTCATCCATTATTTATTACACCTTCCACACTTTTACAAAAACTGAAATCTATTACCGGCTTTATTCCTTCAGGTTTCAAATTGCCCATAGACATTTATAATTCAAGTTCGATAGAGCCGTTGCTTAAAGTAAGTTCTGTAAACATTTTTTACAAAAATTTTAAATTATGTGGAGTTATTAAATAAACCGTTGTTGCATATTAATTCTTTTTATTTTCTATTTATTTTTTATTTTTTATTTTCTTTTATTGTACAAAATGACACCAATTCCAATCAGGCTCCATAAGAATGTATTTATTGTGATAAATTTAAATTTCGCTTATCTGGCAGTTAATGAATTACATTCTAAATTCTTTCATATGAGCACACAGAAAAAGATGAAAACAATTTCGGTGCAAAATATTTATATTTCACTTAAAGAAAAATCACTGGTTACGACATGCAAGACTTCATGTGAAGTTAGATTACAGACTCCTGTGGTAAAAATGCCAGATATTTGCGAAAGAAGCGTGATAAATATTAATCAGACACTTTTCATTGAATCTGAAACAACAAATTCGTGGATATTCGCAGTTACAACTCCAGAAATTTTGACATTATTATGCAATTATCAAAATTACTCAAATAACTTAAATCACTTGAAGTTACTCGGTACAGGCAGACTTCACTTAGCAAAAGAATGCAAAGCTTTTCCGAAAATATAATTCTGAATGTTGTAAAAGCAAAACAGTTTGAAATAAATTATGATTACATCCCATCATGGAATTTTCAACCAAATAACATTGAAAATACTAGTTCATCGCCCTTAACGGAAGATTTAAAACGGCTAGATTTAGAAAAATTGGAAGAAATCATGAGCGATAAAGATTTCTTTTTAAGTAAAAGTAAAAAACTGAATTCCGTTATCAATGACATTAATTTAATGCAAAATAAAACACGTGCTAAAGCTAAAGAACATTATGAGTCAATAGCTCTCTATTGCTTAGTAATAGCTTCTGTCATAGGATTGGGAATATATTTGAGAAAAAAAATTAAACTAGAATTCAAAAGGTTAACGAAGAATGCATTAGTCTGAAAGAATATGAAGAGGGCACATTTATATTACCGGATGGCAGAAAATGTACCATAAATTTAAAAGAAGCTACTTCTCGGGAGAATCTGGATGATATGGCGTGAACTTTAAGACTTAAGTACAAGAAAACTAAGAGTCAGAGGACAATTTTTTTGCAGTTTTGTCTTCAGTGCCCGTAGAATTCTTACTTTTGCTGACAAACAACCATACAGCTGTCTCTTTTTTTGGTAACAAGAATGGGTCGAAGACTGCTTGCTGCTGAAAGGCAAAATGCTTTTAAAAAAATTATAATAAATAAATCGTAATAAGAGAGAAAGGAAAACAATAAAGAACATTAAGGCCAAGTTTTCCTGTTAGAGCTTAACTTTAAACTTCGCTTTATTAACTAAACGTAATTTGAAAATTAAAAGGGATAAAAAATGTACCCCAAGGGTACGCCACTGTAAGAATGAATGAATTAGTTTAAAATATGACATATTTTTAATACGAAATGACATGCTCGAGCAGGCATTTATTTGTCAAGTGACGTATAGTTAGAGTAAACATTTTTTATCTTTTTCTTAATTTTCTAAACTACGTTTGGTTCAAAAAATTTCTCATGTGACACATTTAAAATTTCTATGTAGATGTACATGAATAATATCGCCTTTTAAAATTCGTAATAAAAATGGGGGTTTCGATGTTTCGTCGTCCACTGGCAGCTTTTATAAGACTGAAAAATGTCGCTCACCTAAATGACGTTCACCCAAATGTCGTTCATCCAATTGTCGTTCACCTAAACGTCGTTCACCTAAATGTCGTTCACCCAAATGTCGTTCACCTAAATGTCGTTCACACAATTGTCGTTCACCCAAATGTCGCATTCAACCAATTGTCGTTCACCCAATTGTCGTTCACTCAATTGTCGTTCACCCAAATGTCGTTCACCCAAATGTCCTTCACCCAAATGTCGTTCACCTAAATGTCGGTCACCCAAATGTCGCATTCACCCAATTGTCATTCGCCCAAATGTCGTTCACCCAAATGACTTCATCCATTTGTCGTTCACCCATTTGTCATTTACCCAAATGTCGTAGACCCAAAAAAAACGGACACGTCAGTTTTTTCATACTGGGCGCGTTTTATTGGCACCATTCTGACTCCGGAATGGTCATTCTATGCGTTTTATTGTGAAATTCTGCACCCTTCACTTCAGATTTCCACTCCTTCCCTAATGGTGGAGTGAAAAGTAGATTAAAGAAATATTTGGTTAGGTTCAAACAGTCATAAAAGTGACAAATACCGGTGAAATGAGAAGTGTTTCTTAATATTGTCATCAATTGGTACCAGCTTCTCCCCATCATCCAGGATATATCTGCTACAATAAATTTGTTAAAGGTTGTCACTGGCAGGGGTATTTTTTTGTCCTTTTGCAAAATTTAAATTTCAGCGCCAACTTGTCTTATCATATCCACTCTTATCCAGCAAAAGGTTTTATTGGTTAAACGATTCTACTTGTTCTAGATCGAGTAGGACATTTGCAATAAAACACACCCATTAAAACTTTTGTTAGGTAGTTGTAATTATGAAGTGATACGGATGAAAATCAGTCATAATTATTACTGTTTGTCATCCGTAAGTATCAGTCAGGTATGTAATTTTATTGTAAAGTGCGCTTTCTTGAAGTGTCCTACACATATTGGTAAGTATATTGTCTAGCACTTTACTTATCTGAACATGTAGAAATACTTAGATCTCTTCTTTACAGGTAAATAAGCATTGCTTTGTCATTATCTGATAGTGTACTTTAGTATCAGAATTTGCTTGCTTGCTTTTTCTTTGCTTTGCGTAGTACCCATCAAATCTGATGGCCGAGCTACTTAGGCTCATTTTGCCAGTCACTAAGCTGGGTCTAAGACATTTAAACAGCACAAACATCCATGGCCCTGGTAGGATTCGAACCTACGCCACCGAGCAACACGACTTCCAATGTGGGCTAGGCTTATGTTTTACATGAATCAAGTGACATTTATAGTGCGTTACACGCAAATTCGGTGTCTTCTGTTAAGAAGGGGTTACATCTAAATGGATTAATTGCTGTCAAAATCTTTTTAACGCTGTCATATGTAAACTTATTACGAGACTTATTATTAATCTTATTATGAAATAGTACTAATATGCATTTTCTTTTAATTTTTATTTCTTTTCATTACTTTTTAAAATTTTCGGCGGATTTTCGCTGCTATGTATCAACATTCCGGCGAACGGGGCCAACGGGGGATATTAATTAAAATAATTTTTTCAGCGGACAAGGTTTCAAAAACTTCGTCAATTCCGCCGAACATAAGTATACTGCCGCCGACGGACATATAGTCACTGCGATTTTAATACACGGATCCGTTCGGTACGTTCAAATCCAGGTTACCTAGCAACGGATGTGTTTTTGGATTAAAATATGCGTGTAATGTAACTACACCTGTATACGTGAAATTAAAATACACGGGTACCCGTGTATTACACGTATACACATATACTGATATATACGTGAAATAGAGACCTCTACACGGTACACATATGGTGGATTTCATAAACGTTAATTAAATTTAATCATCCGTTAAAAGTAAACGTTGCTATGGTTACATATACTGAAGGTATAGAAATGAGTATTCTTAACCAAACGATTAAATTTAATTAACTTTTATGAAACCCAGCATTAAACCGGTATGTCACGTAGCAAATTGTTTACGCTTTCACGTAACATAGAAACGTAGAAAACATAGATATACCAAATAACTGAATTATAATTTCCTTAGATGTTGTTTCTTTGTTTACTAACATTCCAAAAGACTTAGCTTTAAAAAGCGTTAATGATAGGTGGATAGAAATTAAAGATTTTACAGATATTTCCAAAGAAATTTTTTTAGAAATTGTTACTTTATGTTTTGAAACTTCTTATTTCGCTTTCAATGATAAATTTTATAAACAGATTTTCGGTACAGCAATGGGTTCTCCTTTATCGCCTGCTTTAGCTGAAATTGTCATGCAGGAACTAGAAAAAAGTGTCATTAACTCATTACCTTTCAATTTAGCTTTATGTCGATGATACTTTATTAATTTTGCCTTCAGATAAAGTAGACTTTGTTTTAAGTAGATTTAACTCTTTCCATAATAGATTACAATGTACTGTAGAAAAAGAAATTAACAATTCACTAAGTTTTCTTGATGTAAATATTATCAGACATAACGACAAATTAATAACTAATTAGTTTCATAAACCTACGTGGTCAAGTAGATACATTAACTTTCACTCGTACACATCCAAAAACTATAAAATTGCAACGATTATTTCTTTAACAGATCGAGCCGTTTTACTTTCAGATAAACTTTTCATTTATGATAATTTAAATTTAATAAAGAAGACTCTTGTTGTTCAAAATTCTTATCCAATAAATCTTATAGTATCAGTAATAAAAAATCGTCTTAAATATTTACAAAATTCAAAAATCTACAATAACATAAAACAAACTTCAAACAAAAAATACATATCATTACCTTAACACATTTAAACACATTTTCAAAAAACACAATTTAATTTTAGCTAGCTAAAGGAAGGTACACGCATGTCGTAGTTTGTCTGCATCGGTAATATCTATTGTCTGCGTATTGTGCTAACGACAACAATTTAGTTACAAGAGAAATTTACTTCCAACAATTCCAGAAAAATGACGATGACGCAGTAGTTAATTAGATTCGTAATTGAATTATACATTTTTATTATTAAAGCAAGAAAGTATCACAAGAAATTATGTCTTTAACCCATTAACGCCCAGATCTGAACCAATAATAGAATAAGCGAATTTTTTGAAGAAATATCTTCAGACATAAAAAAACACACTTTTTATTATTTGGAAAAAAATATGACCGTGTACTCAGTTGAGTACACTGGGCTAATATAAGTACTAAAATGATAATTTCTAAGTATTACAAAACATTATTTATCTACACCTGATTCATAATAGCTATATTATGTAACTCATTTGAGTTGTGTAATGAGATTTATCATAACACTAGTTATATAATGAAAAAATTTCTTAGTTATTATTATGCGATTACTATGGATTTGCGCTATAAGCAGGCTATTGCGATTTTCGCAATATTTTTTTAAATTAATAAAAATGAAAACCATGTTGCAGGCGTAGATAAAACGTTGTATATTACAAGTGGGATAGTGTATCATTATAATATTCGTGCTCTTATCCTGAATAACTCTGGATAACTCATCGCACTCAAATTATAATGATATCTCTATCCCACTTGTAATATAAATAACTATTATTGGAAGTATTTTTAACAAAATAATTCAAAAGTTAGAACACTTTATTTAAATAACTATAGGGGAGAAGAGTGTACCTTGGGACACAAAATTCAATAATGCTGTACGTAAAACAAAATATATTTAAAAACGATACTTTTTATTTTAACAACTAAAGTAAACTATAATAAATGAATATGTCATAAAATTAAACATCTTCATCTATAGAAATTTGAAAACGGCTAACATAAAAAAAATATACACTTTGTCCCAAGGTATACAAACGGGTACTGGTGTTCCTTGGGACACCAGGTTATTCTACAGTATAACTTGAAAAATCTATAGAAAAATATAACTGTCTATTTCTTCGTTCAGTTCCTCCCGTTATTTGAGGTTTAGGCAATTTCAAAACTACATCTAACTTAGAAATTTCGTAAACAGTTTCGTCCTGAATTACAAATTTGTTTGTCCCTGTTTTTTTAAAATATGTTACGAATAATGTATCATTCGATATTACTTTAACCACTTTTGCGACGAAAAACTTTATCGATTTTTTTCCTTCTAATCTGAGCAGAACAAACGTGTCCACACTTATTTGATCATCAGGCATTTCATCATCGCTTTTGTGGATTGCCCAATCAACATCAACGCTGTCTTCTGAAGAACTTAGCTGTTCGCCTTCTTCTAAATTGCTGCTACTACTACTGGAAACAAGAACTTTCTTAACTACACATCTTTTTTTACCTAATTTTTTATTTTTCATTGTTGCTTCTAATTTTATTTTCTCAGGTGTGTCTGTAAGTATTCTGCATCTTCCCGGTTTTCGCCCACCGCGTCTGCCGACAGTCCTAACTTGAGCCTTAGGAAATGGCCTTATTTTATCAGGAGTAATGTGAGTTTCTTCTATCGAGGTACTTGGAACTGGTTGTTCGTCATCTGTTGATTTTGTTGCAGCATCTGCTGGTGGAGCTTGTGGAATTTGTGGTTCTAATGGCCTGTCTGTGACAAATGAACTTAAAAACTCGTGTTCCCCAAATACATTCCTATTGAGAGGGAAAATTCCAGTAACTTGAAAGATATTTTCTGCTGAGAAAGCCTTAGGATAAGCTTTACCAACACATTCTGCCACATCGTAGATAGTCAAGGGTTTACCACTATTAGAAAGAAGCCACTCATTGCATGCCGTGTTGTAATACTTTTTCAACGGTCCGAAAACGGTTCTATCTAGAGGCTGTAGTTTATGGCTTGTATGGGGCGGTAATGTTAACATTCTCTTTTGAAAAGTTTAATATTTCAATTGATATATGACTATCATGATTGTCAAGGATTAATAATGTTTTCTTTTCTTGATTTGAGCGAGTGTATTGTACGAAGTGGTTCAAATATTCCAAAAAGATAGTTGAATTTGACCAACCACTGGGATTTGCCATACCTACGCTGCTTATTGGAGCTCCTTTCAACATATGATCTTTAAAGTGGACTCTGGGGAAAACAAATAAAGGTGGTATTGAATTTCCTACCGCATTTATGGCTGATATTATTGTTATATTAAGACCCCTTTCACCCGATGTCATGCTGCCAACTTGTTTGTTTCCTTTCGGCGCTAGAATGCGCACAGGAACATGAACAGTGGACACTCCAGTTTCATCCAAATTATAAATCTGCTCTGGTCCAAAGTTAAATCTCGTCAAAACATCGTCCAGTTTATCAAAAAATGTATTTACATTTACTTTATTAAAAGGAGTAGATCTGGCAAGACTAGTGGCTTGCGGTTTTCGTAAACTAATATCCGTATTTCTTTTTAAAAAATATTTTAACCAGTCTATTCCAGCTTTTTGATGACGATCCCAAGAATTGGGATGTTCAATTCCATTTGCCGTAGCATAATCGTAAGCTAGTTTTCTAACTTCGCATGTGGATAAACCATAATGCATATTTGCACACTGTTTTAAGTAAACATTCAACTCGTTCTCTTGGTCTTTGTTAAAAACTTGCTTTATTGCATTATTTGCAGAGTATACAAATTCTACACGACCCTCATCTCGATGTTTTTTCAAGTGACGGCTGAGAGTTGACTTACTGACTTTATATTCTAACGCAGCTTGTCTTACAGAAAAACCATGATTTAACACTTTCTCAGCGGCAGCCTCAATGTGCTCATGAGAGGGTTTCTGTCTTTTTATTTTGTTTTTGCTTCTAGGCATTTCTTAAAAAAAAAGATGCGAAAGTTAATAGGATAAGAACCATTAATGTGTACCTTGGGACATGTCCTAAGGTACACATGTCTTGGTGTCTCAAGGTACACAGACAGTTAATTATTAAAATATTATGTAATAATTTCAAATGTACTGATTATATTATTAATCATATTCAAATACATTAAAATGTGTAAAATTATGTAACGAATACAACAGGCTAGATAAACTTCAAATGCAATACTTACTTAGCTTGACAAATCGGAGGATATCACTTGGTATAATTTTATTTGACACCGGTTAAAACAATTTTAAATTGTCATTCGTCGTCTGTAAAGGGAACTAACTCGATCTTTCATGTAGTGACATCTACCATAAAAAGACGAAATTGCACACGTTATCAACAGAAAACTACAACGCAATTGGCTTTTAAAGAAAAGTCCCAAGGTACACGGTGTCCTAAGGTACACCCTTCTCCCCTACCTTTTGTATATCTGTATTTCTCAAAACAATTTCTTTCTACACAAAGTGTAATGAGACATTTCTTATACCGCCTCCTAATAAAGACCAATAGATCTTTTACAGTGGCAATTTATAACAACCAGAAAGTAATAAAGTCCTAATAATTTTTTTAAATTTTTTCTGCAGTAATAAAAAAGTCGTGGTTATTTTTCTGCCGGACGTCTAAAATTGTTTTTCTACTTTGCGTTCACAATGGATTCATTGTGACACCAAAAACAGTTTCACAATTAAGCTCATTGTGACACTGTTTTTGGGGAAATTTTAGTCATTTTTAATTGAAAATATTTAATAGATTTTACAAAATAGCTCAGTATTTATTTGTTACTTAACAATATACTCACAATGAAGCTGGATAAGAAAAATTAATAACTTGTTAATGTGACTTTTGATTAAAACGAAAGTGTTGCCACGCATTACAACTAAAATTCCCCATATACTAAGAAGATCCAATATTTTTCATATTTTTGTTGAATAAGTGACGCAAAGTAGAAAAAAGAGAATATTATACACGTTTCACAAGAGGCATTCTTGTGAAACTTGTATAATAATATACTATTGGTCTACTATGAGCTGAAATACTTTGATGCAGAACAGTTTCTCACACTCTTTGCATGGAATTATAATCCCGTAGACTTTTGCAAACAATAATTAGTACAGTTTTTACGGCATGTGAGAAAGCTTGGCTCACTCTTCTTCTCCTCAATAAGAGGGCGTTTGTTGACATCAAATCATTTGTACTGCTAAAATTCACTTCGATGAGTCCCGAGACGTTATTTGGAACTTAACATTCCATAATGTTGTCACAAAATCTTTTAACCGGACACTAAATCTCGCACGATACACTTAACGTTTCACCGTCGTTCGAAGCTGTCGAACGACGGTGAAACGTTAAGTGTATAGTGCGAGATTTAGTGTCCGGTTAAAAGATTTTGTGATATAAATTTCATCGGACAAGAACCAACTTTAAATACATAATGTTGTCAAATATGATCAGAATACTTGAACGCGAACAAACACTGTGCTGGATGCCCCCCTACCTCCTTTACTCTATTTTCCTCACTCTTGCTTACTTTATGTACATATACAGTGTTTCCCGAAAGTAACGAATAAATTCTATAAAATGGTTGAGAAAAATGTTTCAAAAAAATGCTCGGACAGGTCGATTTTTATTTTTAACCCATTATTGAAAGATGTAATTTTCAACCCCTCACCCTTCAACCCTTAAGCGCCAGCAACCCCAACTTTAAAAATTCAAATAGCATAGTACTCCTTGTGATATGGTAATAGCATTTTTTATGCTGAATACAATAAAAAAAAGTTTTTCAAAATCGGTTGATAAATAACTGAGATATTCAACAAAAATGTACTGAAATGAAAGTGCCGATATTCGAGCAGGCGTTGATACGGCTCTAGCAATAATAGTGCTAAAAACAGTTGCAATTTCTTTGTAGTTAAATGTCAAATAAAATTTATTGACATTACGTAGTGTGTTTAACGATTAGATAGCAAAAATGAAACTTACTGAAGCCGAAAGAACGAAATTTTAATTATGATTGGGTTTGGAGATTCGGACGCATGAAGAAGTTCGTATTTTGTTCAATGAAACTCACCCAAACCGTCCTCCAATATCGCAATCAACTATAAGTCGAATTGAAAAGAAATTTCGCGATCTTGGACATGTACGAGATAAACCTAAAGCCGGACGTCCAAAGGCTTTAGATGAAGACAGACAATAGGATGCCATGTTAATGGTGCAGGAAAATCCACATTCAACCCTCGTGGGAATCGCTTCATATTTTAATACATCAAAAAATGCAGTTTACAGACTTCTTCATAAGGAAAAATTTCATCCCTACAAAGTGCACTTGATACAAGAGCTATCCGATGATGATTTTGATCGACGAGCGCAATTTTGCGAGACAATGATGGCACTCTCTAACGCAAATCCTGCATTCATTAGAAATATTCTTTTCTCTGATGAGGCAACATTTTGCTTAAACGGTACCGTCAATAAGAAAAATTGCCGTTATTGGGCGGTTGAAAATCCACATTGGATGATAGAGGCAAATACACAATATCCCCAGAAGGTCAATGTGTGGGCTGGGATAGTGGGTAACCAAATTGTTGGACCATATTTTTTTGTTGGAACGTTGGCTGGTGAACAGTATCTGAACTTTCTCCAATTTGAATTAATTCCGGTGTTAGCGATACTGTTTCCTAATGCAGAAGATCCTGATTTACCCGATCCCCGAATTTGGTTACAGCAAGATGGTGCACCTCCTCATTATGCACGTCCAGTACGGGAATATCTCGACCAAATATTTCCTAATCGATGGATTGGTAGACGGGGACCTATTGAATGGCCAGCAAGATCTCCAGATTTAACCCCTTTGGACTATTTCCTCTGGGGTTATTTAAAATCTAAAATTTATTTGAATAGGCCTCCAAATATTGAGGAGTTAAAGCAGAGAATTCGACAGGAAATTCGCTGTCACCCCTGAAGTGGTAAACAATATTCAAGAAGCGTTTGTCTCTAGATTAGGACATTGCCTCGCCATTAATGGACAGCAATTTGAACATTTAATTTAATTTTAATATTGTTTTATTTTTCAATTTTTTTTTTATGTTTTTATGTTTTGTTTGGTTTGAATACATTTTTGTTGAATATATCAGTTATTTATCAACCGATTTTAAAAAACTATTTTTTATTGTATTCAGCATAAAAAATGCTATTACATGAGGTATCACAAGGAGTACTATGCTATTTGATTTTTTAAAGTTGGAGTTGCTGGCGCTTAGGAGTTGAAGGGTGGGGGGTTGAAAATTACATCGTTCAATAATGATTTAAAATTAAAAATCGACCTGTTCGAACATTTTTCTGGAACATTTTGCTTAACCATTTTATAGAATTTATCCGTTACTTTTGGGAAACACTGTATGTACATCTCTCTCTCAGGAGCCGTTGGTGCAAAAAATATACAAAAGTGCAAAACCAACGAACAGATCTCATGTCATAACCAGAGGAAAACGTCATAGTGCTCCAGATGTCACGAATCCGAGTAGTTTCACGAATTTGGTGTCTCAGTTTCCATCACTACACAGATCCGGTCGATCCAAAAGATCGAATCTTTTGTCTCTTCACATTGAGCCGTGCATTCTCCGTCCGTTTTTTTCGACGACCGTGCGTTTCGACGGCTCGTCGCGTTTAGGGAAAAATATCTCTACACTTTTTTTTATATTCCGACAGCATGTGAATCGTGTTCGTCGTTGCATGAAGTTGTATTACAGTATAAAGATTACACAGTAGCGCAATTCTCATGAAAATATTAAATTCGCGCATAACATCCCGCGCAAGGTCTGAGTCACAATCTTGGGATGCAGAGCTTATTCATTCACGGCTCTGGTGCCGAATGGATCTTTATAATTAAGTTAATACACATTATTTATGCCTTGTCTTTTTTACCACGTCCACTAAACACTACAATCCGGCCCTGGTGTTTGAGCACGTGTGAGTTTACAATTTACAACAAAATCGCTCACACTTAAAGTAGAACAAACAGTTCGACACATCCCCTTTAATCTACTCGAGGTCAATGAAAATCCAGTAAAGAGATCAAAGTGCCGACAAGCGAGTTGCGCTACTGTATTCTTTATACTGTGGTTGTATATAGGTACACTCATGCGCGCTTGTGTGCACGGTTTATCGTCCAACAGAAACGAGCACGAACACTTTAAACGGTTCTGTGCAGTCTGGCGCAGCGCAGCGTGTTTGATGTGGACGCCGTTTCACAGTTTATGAAATTTTTAAAGAAAATCAAGAAAATTTTAAGCTTCTGTTTTGTATCAAAAAAATAAAGTACATAATAAATTTAATTAGAACTTTATATAAGTAAAACATACGTATATGTATAGAACCCGAAGATATACATACATAAGAAAATATTGGGTGATACATAAGATGCAGTTGCTACCTTGTATCTATGTTTATGATCCAGTATTGTTAGTGTCCCGCAAAGTCCTTCATATTCGGAATTTGGTTCATGTACAGCGGAACATTGTGATGTTGGAGTGCCAAAACTATACACCTCTTCATATTCGATGTTTCCCGCCGGGCCGTAGTTGCAAACGAGTACATCCACATTAACAGGTCCCCTTTTGAAGTGCACTCTTATGCAACCAACATGAGTGGTCGAGTGCCATATCATTTGAGTAAAATGGTCCCACTCATTCGATGATTGGTACATTTTCAGCAACTTTCGCGAGCAAGACTTAATTTCGTCGTACCACATATCAAAAGATTTACGCAAGAGAAATTCTGTGGAGTTATTTCCCAGCTCTGAAGTCCACGTGTGCTCATACGTGTTTTGGCCGCAGCGGAGAAAATTGATCGTTCTTCTGCAGTGTACCAAATTTAGATTGCAACGCCTTGCCCAACACGCTGCACTATATTCCAAGTGCATGTCGTAGTTTAGGACCATCATATTGCTGGCCTTGGAGCAACCTCCTCTTCTTTCTTTACCGATCGCTACTTGATTTCTTACATGATTATGCCAATCCAGTACAAACTGGCGAGCCTCGTTATCCAACCGATATTCTCTATAGTTTGGACAATTTCCGATTTTGCAATCATATTTTTTTACGATGTTCGTTTCTTCTGGTTCTTTGGGACACGTTAGGCTTTCGTATGCTTTTTTTATTTGTCTGTCTGGCCATTCTTCCAACTGTTCTTTGTACCAGTCGCATATATGACATCGTAAATATAAAACTATGATGAAAATCAAACTTAACATTTTCATTTTCGTTGTCTTAGATTACGTCGCTGAACTGGGTGAGAAAATTTAAAACGGAAAACGCAGAGTAATTTTCAAACGTCAAAATTTTCATGCAATGACTGAAAACTTTCAAAGCTTGCTGTTAAAATGTAGCTGGTAAACTTTTTTGAAGTATTTTTTAAAATGTGATTGATTCATTAAATTTTCATTCTGGGCAGACCATAGAATATGAACGTACGGTACGCGGTGAATTAGTTAATAATTATTTTCAAGTTCTTTGCTGTCATCTTCAGCACACTCACCCACACACGCACAAGTTTAAGGCACTTCATGAAATCTTGAAAACCGGAGAACGTTCTCATCACCAAATTACATTTAACTGCCTCTATCGTCTCCCTAAACCACAATTCTCTTCGTATTACACTTTTGGTTCTTAATATAAAATATTAAACAGTATAAGAGTATAATTAAAAAATAACTTACCATTCTGTATGGAAAATGATTTAGAACTATTATTTCTGAAACTGAAGTATATTTGGTACATTTTTATCAAAACGATACGGTTTCTTAAATATGGCCAATTCAAGTTTTTTTTTAAATTAGGCATCGGTGTGTGAACATGATAAAAATCAATTTTCTTAAACAGCAAGCCCTACATTTTTTCTATCCTAATTTCTTCGTTTAACAGAGAGTACTTTCATTTTTATTAAGTATTGTTACGACTTCGGGTTCACAAATTTAAACCTTATTTATTTATTTTAAAACACTTTAATGTCTACGATCATTACACACAATAAAAGTACAATAATATCGAGCCTACACTTACCTGACAAAATAACACTTAAACGTTAATAAATTCCCTTGCTACACATCGCCTTCTAAATAAGACTAATTTAAAAATGGCGCTCCGGGTCCTCTTTATAGCAGCCAACGCTCTTCGAGAACAACGTCGAATATTGCTAGATTGTTTCCAATAAATTCGGTGCGTGTCTAGAATAGATTAGAATCCTGTAAAGAGTCACTTGGAAGTTATATTTTCTTAAATATCTCTAGAGTGGTTTAAGATAGGGTGTTGAAATTGATATGCAAGACAAGTGAAATACAGGGACGTATGCGTTATAGACAAAATTGAATATTTGAACCAGTGGCGTAGATCCAACGTAGTAGGTTATCATTTTATTAACTCTTTTATTATCACTTTTTCAAAAAATCTAAAACAAAAATTGAAAAGTTCGAATAAAATTGTACAAGATATGAACTAAGTTCATTGCTACTAAACTATGTCCACTAATGAAATGTTTCGATAATTTGTTTTAAAAATAAAAAAGCGATTACTGCATGTTTGATGTCAATAAAAACACATGTTCATTTCTCGGACTTGCAGCAATAATTCACCGACTGTAGGCGTCACCGGGACCAACATGCTGTATATTCTGCCCACCCAAGAACACAATAAATAGATCATCGGCACATGGGGTTGAATGCTTTCTAAAATTTTAAATACTCGCCAGAATCACAAAGACCAGACTTCAGTCATTTTGAAACAGGTCACTGTCCGTTCCGTCTGGGAATTGGCGACGTCCACAGCGATAGAGTCATACAAACACCAAAACAAAGCCAGTTTGACATTTCAAATTGCTTTTCTAAATTTTTATGTATAGATCGTCGAGTCAGAACTGCAAACGTGCGAGCCACATGTACGGGGATATCACGTTACATTGATGAGTTTCGTCGCAATGGTGACCTGGTTTGTCTCAGCCAGGAAACAGGCCGGTTAAAAACGTCCACTTATACGCTTGGATAAGTATAATTTGTAAATGTTCGTGAGACAGGAACAAAACATCTCCATAGCGTAGTGAAGTGCTCTTAATTTTTCTAACATCTGCCAAGGCATCATGTGAACCGAAGGGTCACGAACGGGATTGGCTAAGGTGATTTTTGAATCTTCGCTGCAAGTTCGAGGGCGGAGCTTAATTGTTTTCATGTTAAGTAACAAGACGCGTAGAAGGCAGATAGCATTTTACGCTAAACAGAAACGGTCGAAATTGAATTTTCTTTAGTGGAGTGTCGCAGTTTTCTTAGGCGCTGGTAGTCTTGATTCAAATTTGTATTCTTATATAATTCGATTGCTGTTAAATCATTTATAACGGTCGATTAAGCTAGTGGCAAAGAGCAATTAAAGTAACGCACGGGCGCCGCGAGTGCCGCGAGTGATTAAAGATAGTTGTGTTAAGGTGCGTGTGCGAGACGGATTAACGCGTATTGCTAAATTTGCATGTATTTGTATTTTCTCAATCGCATCCTTGGTGGCATAAATAGAGCGAGGATAAATTAAATTGTATTAATTCGTTGTCGAAAGATTCAGTAAAGTTCATTCTTATCATTACATTTAGAGAACTTTAATCAAACTATTTTTATTTACTGACTGCGAGTATTAAACGCATTAGTGATTTTCATATTTAAAAGCTTTGATTGGTCAGCGTTCGTAACTTGTAGCCGAGTTCGTTAATTTATTAATTAAAATTTAATTGTTGTGTTTTTTCATTATCAACCTGCCTATTTCCTCGTTAAAGCTAATTATACTGTCGCACCAAACAAAGAATCAGGGGGAAAGCATAACGTAGGGCTATTTACAATTGATAATTGGATCATAATTAGGTCATAGCGAAAGTGATTGCGGCATCGGTGCATTCCTTAGGGTCATCCACCCGAGAATACCATCTGTTGAATACCAGCAGAGTTACAGACGCGGTACTAAGACTCTAACTTTGAATCTCAATTAATTACTGATCAATCAGGAGTGGAACTCTCCAATCAAAACATCGGTGTAACATTATACCACCAACGGTGTGAATCGGAGGAATTTAGATCGCGCCGATAACCGAAGTCGGAAACTACTCCGAGAGTCACACTGTATTTCTGAAAATCGTAATCTTTTTTGATTAATTGTATTGATTTCAAACCATTTGGGTTTTTTTTCCGCTCAATTTCTCTGATTCGACAGAAGAGGAGAGACGGAGTTTTTTACCCGATCAAATTAATTATCACAATAAATAATTACTTAAATTTTAATTGTTGCGTTTTATTATCAACTTGCCTATTTCTTTGCTAAAGCTAATTGTACAGTCGCACCAAATAAAGAATCTGGGAAAGAAAACACAACGTAGGCTATTTACCTTCAATAATTGGGTCATAATTACATAATATCGAAAGTAGTTCAGCACAGGGTGAATCCCGTTGGGTCAACCACCCGGTAATAGCATGTGTAGTATTGAACTACTCGAGTCGGCCACCCGTCAGGTAGGTAAGGACAAGACGACCATCTGGGGTCATAAATTGTAGTTATAAATTTCAGGGCCCCATAGTATTATTTACTTAGGTAAATTACTTGTCTGTTTACTTGTCAGGATTAATTAATAGTTAAACAATTACTTGGGCGCATCACACTACTTTCTCCATTTCATAGTTTGAGTACATTTTTAATTCATAAATTTAAAAACTACGCAACAGTATATTCGATGTTTTTACCAAATTTCGAATTTCTGAAGCAAAGTACCTAATCTTTTAACCTAAACGAAAACGGTTAACCCTTTATCTTAAATCGTTCCAGAGATACCTATTTAAGAAAATATACTTTTCAAGTTGTCCCTTTAGGAGGTTATATCTGTGAAACGAAACAATTTTGTATATGGACAAGTTAAGTTAAATCGTAATACTTTGATGTCCTCTATACGTGGTATAATTATTTCCACCTTATTAGATAACGTCCTGTATGTATAGAGTTGTAGGGTTTTACATAGAGCTAATTAGAGCTATCACAAAAAGACAAAAGCGCATCGCAAATACATGAATAATTTTATCGTAATTGTTATTATTAATAATAATAATAATAATTCATTTATTTACCATGTTACAAATGTGTCGGTTTCTTTAATTATTACATTACAGAGAGAAGCCTACTATACTACAGAAAAAATACTATATTACAACAACTTAAAAAGAGACATTAACAATCATAATTTATTTACTTGTCTACTTGTCGACAGAAAGGAAAGAACTCTTGCAGTGAGTAAAAAACATTAGATTTTAGATAATTCTTGACTGCCAGTTTAAATGACATAAGTGAATTTTTATTCTGAATTGCATTTGGTAGACTCTGAAAGATCCTTAAACCTAAAATATCTGGTGACATCATTGTTGCTTTTAATCGACAATATGGCACATGAAAATGACTATTATGTCTCGTATGATAATCATGAAATTCCTTACTTGGAGTAAATTTATTTTTATTAATATACAGGGAGGACCAAAAGTAATGGGACACAGAGTAATGGTAGATTCCTCACGTCAAAATATTATGATTTAACCGAACTTACTTATACCAAAAGTTGACAATGAAAAAGATACAGACTATTAAAGTAAGGGTCAATATTTCAGTCATGGTTTAACTTTAAGCTTCGTTTTATTCCCTTTTTTTTATTCCCTTTTAAGGGAATAAAACGAAGCTTAAAGTTAATCCACAAGTGAAATATCGGCCCTAAGAATTTTAATTTCAATTTTCCGTAATAATTCTTCAAGTTTTTGACATATCGTCTTAAAAATTTAGATACGGGTGTTTCTTGGGACGAGAAATAATATTATGCAATTAATTTTGATGAAGCGGATAGAGGGCGCTACGTATGCTGTTATTCTGCTCTTTAAAATGCTCTAACTTTTTTGTGAGTAGGTTTATGAGACTTTTAATAAGAATATATTATCCCACCGTCTTTCCTTTACCAAAAAGTTATATGTTTGATAGCGCTAAAGTTAACCATTCTCGAAATATTTACTATTTTATCTTGAATAGAACATGGTTTTTACGATAGTTTTTGTTCGATTTCGTTTTGTTCGAGAAGTAATAGATGGTCATAAAAAGTGTGTTCAAGTATTTCGTAAACAATATAACGTCATTATAAATCATAGCGAAGAATGTAGGTTTATTTTCATTTTTCTTTTAAGAAAAACGCGTACCTATACTATCGTAAAAACCACGTTGCATTCAAAGCTAAAATAGTAAATATCTCGAAAATGGTTAACTTTAGCGTTATCAAACAGGTATACCTTTTTGGTAAAAGAAAGACAGTGGAATAATATTTTCTTATTAGTTGACCAGTGAGTGAACACAACTCAGTGAATGAATAGTCCGAACACAGACGTATATTTCTGTGAAAACAACGAAAACTCATTTAAAGAATTGGCCTGTTCATTCACTGGGTTTTTGAGCACTTTTCGAAAAAACTGTTAAAAGTAAGAAAAGTTACATTGTTAAAATGATTTTTTCTGGCTCATTACAATTTTTAATGTCAAAACATTCTTATTTTATATTCTTTAACTATCGCAGCAATAATGTGACGTCTTGCAGCGGCCAGAAAATAAAAAATTGTCTTAATTGTTTATTCACTGGGTATTTGACCCTAGTTGTTTATGAAAATTTCTGATTACCGTAAATACTTTCTTAACGCACTTTTTGGCGTAGAATTCATTGCTCTTAATTACAATTTTCTGAAGCGCATTATTTCGAATTTTTATATGAAACACCATGTATATTTTTACATCTTTAGAAAGAGGATTAAATTACCTTTACAAAAATATAGTATACTTGATATATTAATCAGAACATTTGCGAGATGTAAGCTTTTCAAGATTATTGCAATATTTCCGTAGGCTATGACTTATTATTGAAGAGAATACCATCTGTTGAATACCAGCAGAGTTACAGACGCGGTACTAAGACTCTAACTTTGAATCTCAATTAATTACTGATCAATCAGGAGTGGAACTCTCCAATCAAAACATCGGTGTAAAATTATACCACCAACGGTGTGAATCGGAGGAATTTAGATCGCGCCGATAACCGAAGTCGGAAACTACTCCGAGAGTCACACTGTATTTCTGAAAATCGTAATCTTTTTTGATTAATTGTATTGATTTCAAACCATTTGGGTTTTTCTTCCGCTCAATTAAGTTAAAAGTAAGAAAAGTTACATTGTTAAAATGATTTTTTCTGGCTCATTACAATTTTTAATGTCAAAACATTCTTATTTTATATTCTTTAACTATCGCAGCAATAATGTGACGTCTTGCAGCGGCCAGAAAATAAAAAATTGTCTTAATTGTTCATTCACTGGGTATTTGACCCTAGTTGTTTATGAAAATTTCTGATTACCGTAAAAACTTTCTTAACGCACTTTTTGGCGTAGAATTCATTGCTCTTAATTACAATTTTCTGAAGCGCATAGTTTTCGAGATATAAGCAAGGCTTTCGAATTTTTATATGAAACACCATGTATATTTTTACATCTTTAGAAAGAGGATTAAATTACCTTTACAAAAATATAGTATACTTGATATATTAATCAGTACATTTGCGAGATGTAAGCTTTTCAAGATTATTGCAATATTTCCTTATTATTGAAGCAATTGACGTTCTTTTGCATTGTCACAGTAGACTACTGTTAACGTTCAATGCGTACTTTAAAGCGATTGTGAGATTTCTTAAATTATTTTCCTAAAAATCAATGCAAAATATGAGAAGCACGATATGTTAAAATGCTTTATAGGGGCAGGTGAAAATGCAGATGCAGCTTGTAATTTCTAGCTGAAACGATACCCTGAAAGAAGGCAACCCTTTACAGACATTGTCTTTCGCCTATTATTATATAAACTAAACAAAATCACAAAAGCAAAAGGAACTTAAAATTTCTAAAAACTTGCGTTACTAAGGCCCAGTTTTACAATCGTAGAATAAACTCTATATCTACGTCACCGTATTCCAAGAATACTATTATACTCAGTTTATACGGCGATTGTAAAATCGGGCCCAAATTATATATAGGATAAATAGATATGTACCTAACTATGCATATATGTAATTTTGTTTGCGGTATGTAGGTACGAACAAAATACCGATTCCAATTTAATGAAATGACTTTTACATTTTTGCAAGAATCGATAGGAAAATTCAACATAAATCGACAGGAAAAGAGACCGATGCGATGCGACGCAAGTTATTGCTTTGAATCAAAAGGAAATAAAATAGTTTAGAAATTTTTAGATAATTTAATATTTTTTCATGCGTAAGTAAGTAATAAATTATTACAATTTTCATTCAATGTAGTTAATTTTTTTGCCTTATTTTTTGTCGAAAAAAATTATGAAACACATAGTGACCAAGAGGCTATTTGCCGCCCCTTGCACATGCCGCCCGCGTGCACCAGGCTTTGCACACATGCTTACAGGTATTTTATAGTGCTGGCCTTACTTTACATAAGAAAGGATTTTTATATATCAATAAAATTGATGTACTTAAATTTGAATTATTTACGTTGCCACAGGAGTTTTAAGGGACACCAGACCCTTATACTTTTCCTAAAGATTATTCCTCATTTACTTATTTATAATTTTCATTTTTTGGACTCAGAAGTTGTTTAAAGCAAATTAAAATGCAAAAATGTACTCAAAATAAAAGAACAATATTGGGAACAATTGAGTATTGTTACGGTATAAATCGAAACAAGGGGCATAGCGTAGCTTAAATATTATACTAAACATAAATAAATACAGACAAACATATTTGTACAAAGTTCAACTTACCCTAACAGCACACTTTAACAAAATAGACCCTACATCATGCTCTGACAACAACTAGTTTTAGATCTTCCTATTTTATGCAGATCGTGAGGTTTTTATACAAAGTGTAACTCGAGCAATTCCGAATTCTACCGACGCCGAAAAGGTACGAGAGATAACGAAATAATTTAAATCCGTTTTAACTTGTTCAAGGTTTACCACCTGCATCGTGTGTCGAGGTCATATTCTCTTATCTCAAGTTTGCTAAATAAATCCAATGCATGAATTTACTTGCATCTTGTCACAGTATATTAATTAGAAATTATGTAAAGGGTGTTTCTTTTAGAGGTATAGAACTTAGTAATGGGCATGATATTGGCTTTATTGGAAAAGTAATTTTATTCCATTAGTGTTTAAATATAATATCGGGCATATGGGCGCCGTGGCTAATGCAATGTTAGGTCAAAAAGTAATCGCAGGATGTCGCGATTTAAATTTTTCATTAAAAAAATACGATCACATCTTAATCTACAACGCTAGGAGTTTTTTTTACTTAAAAATTGAATGGCGTAGATGACTTCCTTCTTCTGCTACACATTCTTCTAGCCGTCGCACAAAATCATCCATCATTCTGCCCAGCATCTGCTGTTGAACTGCTTCAATTTCGTTTGAGCTCTTGAAGATTATGGAATCTATTACTGTACGCACGACTTTTTAAAAATCCCCACAAACAACGTCCGGTGCTGTTAAATCAAGGGCCGGGTTGAGAAACATATCACGCAACATATTAATATTAATTAGTTGTTACCTCATCCTGCTGAAACCATTAATTGCCATTATACCACGACTGGAAAAAGGTGTTGTTCATGTGACAATATCTTTCTGATGTTACTGATATAGTATGCTAGTGCTCTTCAAAAAAAGAGGGCCAATAATTCCTGCGGCTGATAACTAAAGCTCGGATTTTTAGGCACTTAAAAAGACTGAATTAGGCAGGCAAATAGGCAGTTAATGTCTAAGAAATAGGCGCACTTTTAGGCAGCCTAAAAAAATTTAGGCTTTTCATAATTTCTCCTCTTTCGTCGTTTTATGTATAATAAAAAAAGTAATATTAACGCTTATTCTAGTTACCTGGTCATTTATTAAGAAATCGGAGAAAGACTCTTAGGGGCTTATGGAACTGTACAAGTGAATCACACACATGATTCGCCGTAAGGAATGTATTATAAAAACACGCTTTAAATAGAGACCATAAATCGGCGTTTAAGTCAAAAATCCAGACAGTACCTAAGATGGTTTCCTTCCTAATAGAGTAGTTCGAGGACTCAGTGACACACAAATCACACACACCAGGAATATTTAAATTGAAATATCCACTCGCAAAAAGAGGTCGATGATAAAATTAAAGAAGAAGCAACCGTTCGCAAAAATAATTCGGTGAACATCAATTAATTTTTTGAATCTTCTCTTCTTGCGGAACCGTATTGTTTACATTATCAAAGACTGAGCCCTTTTTGTAATTTGCGACTACGAGGTTGCGACATCTGTGCTAGTCCCCCTTTTGGTCCCACTCATTTAAGTCATTGGAGTGACTTAACCCTTAAATGCGCGATTTTTTCAATTTTTGTAAAAAAATTTTTTAGAATCGATTTTTGCAAGTACATTTTCATAAAAATAGTTAAAAAAAATCTAAACTAAAATTTAAGTTGCTTTTTTTTGAAAATTTTTGACGTTGCACATCTGCTACGATGTACCTATCGAGATATATACAGTTCCTCGATAAAATGGATAAAAATGCACATCTGCTTATGCAATTAGAAGTCCTCGTGTACTCCTAGTGTGCCCACTTGTACATACAATCATTTTTTCCAATTAAAGAAAGAATAAAATTTTGACGGAATCTATTCTATTGAACAATTATAAATGGAAATTTCGAAAGCAGTTCTTATTTTTATTGAAACAAAGCGCCGTTGAGCATTTCTCGCACGAGATATAAGTAAATCCCCCACAGTTTGAATATTTACATCTGAGACGTTTATCCATCCATTTAGGCCAGTGAGAACTTTCATCGGTGCGAACTTCTTTAGGTGGAATGAAACTCTGATGGGTGCGCATTTTCAACTGCAATTGTTTTTCAATTTCAGATTTTCGACCTCTTGAACTATTTCGCACTCCCATCATACATAATGTTTCTCCTACCTCAGTACGGAAGTCAGCAAGCCCGATAGTTTTTTTCTCCCCCTTCTCTTCATTCACTCTTCGATAAAGTAACCAGGCATTCACTAAAGTCAAATCTAATAAATGATAAAATAATCGAAAATACCATTTCCTAGACTTTATTTTTATTCGATATCGTCCAATCAAACTGTCCATCAAGTCCACCCCTCCCATGTGCTTGTTATATTCTCTCACAAGATTCGGACAATCAACTTCAATTCTTTGATATTGAGTTTTATCATATCTCTTTACTTTACCTACAGGAAAAGCACAGCAGAATGATGAAACAAGTGTCACCGCTTTATTATCTTTCCATATTACGCATGTCATAGGTGTATCCTCTAATTCTGTTACATATTCTTTGTTAGTTCCCCGATTCTTTTTGTTGAATTCTTTATCATTTGGAAGTGGACAATTTGGAATACGATTTCTTCGAATCGTACCAAGACTGAGAATTCCGTTTTGTGCTAGCTGCTTCAGTAGAGGAATAGTAGTGTAATAATTGTCGAAATATACTCGGTAATTTAATCCTTTAGGAATCTTGCACAAAAGTCTTGTAACAATATTGGCACAAACTCCAAGATTTTTCTCACCAACATTTACTCTCATATTATTATCCCGTCCTGTATAAATTTCAAAATTGTAGGTATATCCAGAAATGCCAGCAAGCACATATATTTTGAAGCCCCATTTGTGTGGCTTAGCAGGTAAGTATTGTTTCAAATAACTTTTTCCTTTTGTAGGGCACATTTGCTCATCTACAGAAATACAAGCTTCGTAGGGTACTGTTTGGAAACGTTTCAATAAATGGTCAACTACTGAACTAATTTTGTGTAGCCTATCATGATGGTCATGATCTTTCGGAAACATTTTGTTATTATCATTGAAATGCAGTTTTTGCTTGAATTTTTCGAATTGTTTTTGAGACATAGCATTTTTTATCGTTTCTGTTCCAATGTTAGATGACCAATAACTGCGTATGTTCGGTAAATGTATGACTGACATCAAAATACATATTCCTAAGTATCTTTTGGCGTCTATTTCTTTCAGAGTCGGGGCATTTGTCGGAGTTGTTTGGGCTGAATAGAGATTTGACTGCTCAATTATAAGTTTCACTAACGTGTCATTGAAAAAATAACTGAAAAATTCATAGGGGCTGTTCATTCTAAGAATGGCGCTGGCAATTCTACCTTTCCCTTGAATTTAATCATTTCCTCATCCATAACTAAATTACCTTCCCTCCAATGTAACTGAGCCAAAGCTGCTTTGATTTTCTTTTCTTCTGCTGCCAGTGCTTTCTTTCTTTTTTCGTTCGCTTCCCGTTTTCCTTATTTTCGTCGCATTTATTGTTTCTCGAATCCATAGTACGTTTTTTCCCTGTTCTTGGACTTTTGTTTTCTTTGTCTTCGGAATTTACTATATACATGGGTAAGGCAGAATTGTGAGCCTCACCACAACTCTCAGCAGGAAATGAATTTGCATAAATATTATGTTCTTCTGAGTCTTCAAGTAAGATATCTTGATCTTCGATGACATCGTTTAGATCTAATTCCGGTAAAAAGACTATGGGCATATTTTCTATATCAAAAACATTTTCAATATCATCTGCAATTTGTTCAAAATTTATTGGGAACTCCTCGTCATCATCGTCATCTGAATATTCTAAGCCATCTTCACTAACCTCTGATAAATTATCAATAAAATATTTTAGTTCATTTTCTGTTAGTGGACGAGAGCGATTTTTATCCATTTCTGTAAGAAATATCATGAATAAATAGCATAATAAATAGTAATAGTTCAGCTAATAAACAGTTGTTGACATAACAATAAGTACAGTTTCAAAGCGCAATGTAGCATAAAAGCAACACTACTTCAAGTGGATTTAGTGAATAATTTGTTGACTCTGGTTTTATATAAACACAAAAATATTGTAATACATACCTAATCACACTAAATAAAATTTTCTGATTCACTTACGAACACCAAATTTTTCACAAAAAAAATTGGAAAGTGATCACCGTGACGGTTTGACAGAATCCACTGAAGACTTTAGCTGGGTTCGTTTATTCAACTCCGTTCACTCTATTTACTCTTTTCACACTGTAAAGAGTGAGAGCGAATAAGTTTTGGTATAAGTAAGAGTGAGACAAAAGTGCGAAGAGAGTAAATAGAGTGCACGGAGTTGAATAAACGAACGCAGCTTTTGAAAGCGCGGGTAGTTTGCAGAATTTTTACTGCCACCTATTATTATAATATAAAATTATGAATAGTAGACGTGTTCTGTAATTGAACATCAATACAGAACCCTGTCATAGGTAACCAATCTCACATTAAGCAGCATTCTGCAAAGCCTAGCAAATATGCTACGCTGCGCATTTAAGGGTTAAGTTGTCTATCCTCAGGGGATTTCGAGGTGTTTTTGGACCGGCTCCGCCTATTGTGATCACGATTGATCACTATGGGAATAAACCGTCAGATAAAATTAACTGTTCAATTACAAAAACTCCCAGAGTTGTAGATTAGATATTGTGTTTGTAACTTTTTTAAGTTCATCTATTAAAAAGTTATTCCATCTCAAAAACCATGCATTTTGTAATTCCCTGTATTTCCGTCCTCTTAATCATCTCTTAATGGTTCGGCGAACAATAAAAGATACCAGATAGATACCATTTGTCAATTATTTAGACAATTTGATTTTATACATGAATATACATTCCTTATGCGAAAATGATTTTCTTGAACTATTTCATTAATTTGTAAGCAGATTTAAAAAATTTTGGTATTGCTGTACAGAGAAAAAAAATTCTACCGAGTGAATTGCAAAAATTACTGCATTGCTATTAAAAAAAAAGTACAAATGTTTTGATAAGTAGCAGTGCAATTGTCTTTTTGATTAGAAATTCAAAACTAGCATGAAATTAGAGAATCTTTGCAAAGATTCATGCAAGTCGGCTTGATTTTAATGGGATCCTCGAACATCTTCTGTATTGTTATTTCGGCCCTAATTGGGACCTCATCAGCAGAAGAGAACTCCATCGCAATCAGCCCTTCTTACGCCTGGACGACACAAAATTGCAAACTATTTATTCATTTAAAATTTAACCGAATTTCTATTTTTAAAAATAAAAAATTTGGGAATGGTGAACATTTCAAATTGAATCCGCTGTTTGACGCTTTTTTCGCTTTTTGACCTAACATTGCATTAAGGCAGGCGGCTACTGAACGCGAAACTAAGCTAAGCTAAGTGAAACTAAGTTTTTTGAAAATTAAATCCAACGTAATCTTACGCGGACATGGAAATAAAACTAAAGGAAGCGAAATTAGAACAGCAAAGGTATAAAATAATGTTTATCTTCACTCGGTTGCCTCGTCCGCGTAAGATTACGTTGGATCTAATTTTCAAAAAACTTAGTTTTGCTTAGCTTAGCTTAGTTTCGCGCGCAGTGGCCCGTCGCCTTTAAGATTGACAAATTGAAGCCAGTTTGCTACAAAATAAGTCGGGGTTGAAACAGCTGTACAGCGGATGTTCGAGCAATCCACTGCAATCAAAATCGACTTGCAACAAAATTTTTAAAACTTTCATTATGCTTTGACAGCACGCGTGGCCTTCATGGGATGACTTATTGTGTAGCAAACTGGCTTCAATTTATCAATCCTAATGCAATAGGTCATACGGTAATAATTTAAGTAACATGAAATTAGGGACGTAGCTTAATATAACAAGACATTTATTATTAACTAATTAACTAACAATCATTACAAGAGTTACAAGTTACTTACATCGTGTATTGGGGCACTAAAAGACTACTAGACTACATGACACTCTGAAGAGATTTGTTCTAATACTCTCTCTAGCGTTCGCTCTATCGGCTTTTTATAGGGGTTTTGTTTCCGGGGTGTGACGTCAATTGTTGCCTTGACATTTTTGTATAAGCGATTTTGCACTGATCTGTGTCTTCAGATGAGTCATAGTTTTTGCACACGACCCGCTGTGCAGGTGGTCTGTCTTCTGCAACTCGGGTGAGTCATACGTTACATAATTTCGACGGAGGCATCTTTTGTTTATGTTATCGCTCCATGTTTACGTTATGCTTGACTTAATCAGCTGTACATCTTTGCTGGTTCTCTTATCCTAGTTACAACCGATCGCAGGATGTGACGATTAAAACTTTTCATAAATACTTACGTTTATGGGTATTATAATAGTGTTTTTCCTCATCGTGGAAAATAAGTGCAAGATTAGGAATCGTGTCCATAAATTCATAAGCGGATTCAGGCCGGAAGCGCAAAACCGTGGCTATCTAGATCACTAGTCTTAATCCATAGGACTTTTTATTATGGCGTTGTATTAAGGAAAGAGTTTATGCAGTAGAAATCAATAACCACGAACATCTACCTACTGCAAAAAATTGAAATGGCCAGAAATTATTGCGTAAACGAGAAAACAATAGCTACCCATATATTAGCGGGATTACCTGAGGGATTACTTGGCCTGACGGGACTGGACTGACAGTACTGGTCCAGTACGCCAATCCCTTCGTCGCGTCGGCCATAAGTAGCATGGAAAACCTGGCGTTAAGCCCCCCATACATCTGCGAACAAATTGCGCAAACTGACATTGCACAAGTTGTTGTGCAAACAAGGTCACCCATACACTATACGCAATATTATGCAAACTCCAGTTGCTTTTATCGTGTGCCTACGGAAACATGCCGTCTGACGACAGTATAAATCAATAAACTCATTCGAAATTACTTCACGATTATGTCGTACAAAGCCCATACATGACGCAATGGTTGCACAACGTCACTCGTTGTGCAATTAATTTCAAACAACTTTGAATTTCTGCAACTAATTGCACAGTACGTCAAACAACACCATACACTATACAAATGTTAGCACAGCAGCCTCTGTTACGCAATTTGTTCGCAAGTGTATGGGGGGCTTTACGTATTAACTAGCAGTAGGCAAATCCCTTTACAGTCAAAGACGTTCAGAAATACTGTCAATACATGAGCACCTATTGTGTGCCGCGCCGCTGCGCTGCGTGTCTACATATGCATACAAACTGGTAGTCATAATTTTGTGCACTTACTGTGAATTTTAAATGAATTATTTTATTAAAAGCAATATTTTGGTTTCATACACCTATACTGAAATATCACAAAATCTTTTAACTTTAACATTTAACACTTAACGTTGGACAGCTTCATCAGAAGAGAAAAATATAATATATATTTTTCACTTCTGACGAAGCTGTCGAACGACGGCAAAACGTTAAGTGTTTGTGCGCAATTTAGTGTCTGGTTAAAAGATTTTGTGATACAATTTTTATCGGACAAGGACCAACATTAAATACAGGCTGTTTCAGTGAAGATGCACCAAACTCGGTATGTTGGTAGATATCGTAAAAAGAAATAGAAGTTTCCTATAATATTTTTTTTTTAAATGAATAAGTTTTGAGATAATCGAAGGGAAAGGAGAATCGTATATTTTTAAAACGTACAATAGATGAGAGCGGCCCGAATTCTTAACCTGCCTTAACGTTCGGTTTTTTACTTTACTACCCCATAAACTGTCGCGCCTCAGATGATATGATGAAACACATTTAGTCCGTTCTGGTTCGCGTTGTAGCGAAGAGTAGGTTATTAATCGGTGTACTTTATACTTTTCATTTTTAAGTTTATTATGGAAGTGTGTTTGTGTATGTGTTGGTTGTGCGATGGGCGATTTCACGTTTCAAGAATACGCAGATTATTCGAACACATGTTGTAAGGTAATTGCCGTTTTCGTAATTCCAATTTGTTTCTATCTCATGTGACCAAGTTTAGTCTGATAGGTAAATAATTTGGCAAACCGGCGCGCCGGAAGCAATAATTCTAGTTACTAATTTTCCCAATTTATTAATTGTACCGATTTTAGTCAGCAGTTCGATTACTTAGTTGTGTACGTCATATTATGTACACCTTGGATGCAAGAATAAATAAAACCCGTTACAAGCGTTAATTATCGTACATTTGCTGAAATAGTCCATGACTACAATAATGTATTTGTTTTCTGCTTCGGTTACAGGGAAAGGACCAGACACATCTATTGCAATTCGCTCAAATGGGCTTCCTACATTGTACTGACGCAACGGAGCTCTTCGATATCTCTGTGGTCCATTACTTGCTGCGCATATCGTACATTTCTTGCACCACTCCTTCACATCCTCCTTACAGTTGACCCAGTAAAATCGTTCTCGTAACTTTTGTACTGTTTTCGTTATACCAAGATGTCCTCCTGTAGTCCCATTATGAATTTCTTTAATAACTTCTGGCACTCTCTTTCGCGGTATCAGGATCTGCATTCTCTGCTCGGTACCATCTTGACTCTCCAAAACACGTTTCAGAAGATTATCTTCTTTAATAATAGAATCCCACTGTGCCCAGTAAGACTTTACCTTCGGGGAATGTCGCGCAACCTCTTCCCATGTCGGTTTACAACCATTCTTTTTCCAATTCATGATCAATGTCAGATCTGGGTCAATTTCTTGAGCTTTTCTAATTTCTTCAGATTGCCAATGTGCATCCGTAAATGTCGTCCTCAAAACAGAGATCGACTTCTGTTCCACTCGAGAGCAATGTTTACAATCTTGGGGACACGGCCTCCTAGACAATGCATCGGCGTTGCAATGATTTAATCCAGGTCTATGTTCGATGTCAAAGTCATATTCTTGTAGTCTCTCAATCCATCTGGCTACTTGACCTTCGGGATTCTTAAATTGCAGTAACCATTTTAATGCTGCATGATCGGTTCTCACTAGGAATTTTCGCCCATAGAGATACTTGTAAAAATGCTCAACTGATTTCACCACTCCTCATAGTTCCCGTCTAGTAACGCAATAGTTGCGCTCCGGCTTCGACAAAGTTTTACTAAAATAGCCGATAACTTTTTCGTGGCCATCTTGTAATTGAGATAAAACGGCGCCTAATCCGACGTTGCTTGCATCTGTATCCAGAATGAACTTACCATGTGGAAGGGGATAACTCAAGACTGGCGCTTTAAACTGATAAAAGCATCTTGACAATCTTCTTCCCACGAAAATTTTCGTCCCTCTTCTGTAAGTCGTGTTAGTGGTTTCGCAATATTGGCAAATCCAGGCACATATCTGCGGTAATACGTGCACAACCCAAGAAAGCTTTTTAATTCATGTTTATTTATTGGTACTGGCCATTCTTCTATTGCTTTAACTTTTCCTTTGTCAACTGCAATTCCTTTTTCAGAAACCACATGTCCTAAATACTGTACTTGTTTCTGGAAGAAGTTTTTTTTGGACTCAGTTTCAATCCAGAGCCCTTCAATCTTCGAAATACCTCTTCTAAATTTTTCATATGATCTTCAATTGTTTTTCCGAAAACAATAATGTCATCAAGATATACTAAGCACGTTTTCCAGGACATTCCTTTTAATACTATTTCCATCAACCTCTCAAATGTTGCAGGAGCATTGCAGAGACCAAACGGCATTACTGTAAATTGCCATAGACCAGTACCAATAGTAAACGCGGTTTTTTCACGATCTTCAGCAGCTAGATCAACTTGCCAATATCCGCTTTTTAAATCTAGGGTCGAGAAAATTCTTGCGCCGCCTAGTGTATCTAAGGTATCGTCTATTCTTGGTAACGAGTAGCTGTCTTTCTTCGTTACGCTATTAAGTTGACGATAGTCTATGCAGAATCTTGTTGAGCCATCCTTTTTCTTCACTAGTACCACTGGTGACGCCCACGGACTACTTGAAGATTCGATAATGCCTTCTTCTTCCATTTCACGTATTATCTTCTCGGCTTCATCTCGTTTTGCCATAGGTAATCTTCTGGGAGCTTGGCGGATAGGATGCGCATTTCCGGTGTTTATTTTATGCTTGACTAACCCAGTTTTACCTTTTGGTCCATTGCCGATATCAAAAATGTCTTGATATCGATAAAGCAATTTCTTTGCTTTTATTGTTTGCTGGGGATTCAACTGACGACATGATGTAGAAATTAAATAAGACCACACATCGTTATTCTTAGCACATGACTTCTGCGTAACGCTTACTTCCCTTACGATAGAAGATATTGATGTGCAACAACCTACAATTGAGCCCTTCTTCATGGTTACGGAATAATAATTCATGTTTATCACAGGTACCGGTATGATTTTTCCTGTCTGAACTATTGCTTTTCCAACAATAACCCCTGGAGCTACATCCGCGCTGTGATTTCTTGACTCAATGATCCAAATGAGCTATGAGAACCATTTCACTCTGGTTCGATATCGTGGTGTCTTCAGCCAAAACTACATGTGCTGTTACATCACCTGGTCGATGCAAAACAATCTCTTCATCGTTTATTTCAACTACACCTTTTTTCATGTCTAATTTAAAATTTTGCGCTTTCATAATATCCATTCCGATAATGATTTCATCTTCTAGGTCGGCTACGAACATTCTATGAATAAAGGATGTGTTACCTATGACGACTGCAATATCAACTTCGCCACGGATGGTAGCTGTATCTCCGGTCGCCGTACGAAGTGTGTACACCTACTTGGTTGAATTTGTCTGGTTGTTCTGACAATGTCGGGTCTGCTAATTGATTTTGTCGCACCCGTATCTAGCAAAAATGAATGAAGTTTTTCGTTGATGGAGCCATCCACAAACAAACCGTTCGCTCGATATTTTAGAGATTCCACCTGTGCTGTTTTCTTAAGGGCCTGTTGGTTACGGGTCGACGTTCGCCCCTTCGCATCAACCCGCTCTAGTTTTCCGATACTGAATCAGTCGCAGCTGTTTTTGGTAATTTATTGCAGCGACTGCGAATATGTCCCAATTCACCGCATTGCCAGCAGCGCAACTTCCTTTTCTTGAATGCCTCTTCCTTCAACATTCGACGTAGTACTATTTCTATAGGTATATGCTCATCTTCGGTCTCTTTCATCGTACTTTCCATCGTGCGTACTCGAATTTGATTTCTTGAGGCCTGTTTTGCCGCTTCAAATTCTAACGCTGTAGCTAGAGCATCACTTAATGTCCTTTGGCGAGCGAGAAATAGTGACTGTTTAGTTTCGTTATCTTTGATTCCATCGGTAAACGCCTGCACCCCTAGACGCTTCAAAACAACATCTGGCGTTGATGGGTATGCCAAACGAACCAAACGAGCAATGTCGACTTCAAATTCTTGTAGGTTTTCATTGGGTTTTTGGACCCTGTTCTTTAACTGATAATGGTGCAGTTGTTCTAAGTGTTCGTGGTCATATCGCATTTCTAATCGCTTTACCAATTGCTGATAGTTCTCTTGAGCATCAGGGGTAAGCGCTTGAAGAACTTCTATTACCTCACCTCGTAGTGCAATCGTCAAAGCTATAACCTTCTCTGTTGAAGTCCATCAGTTGAGTTTTGCCGCTGCTTCAAATTGTACCAAGTAACTGATCCATGATGACTTACCATCAAAAGTAGGAGGTTTCATGCGCAACTTCTGTACTGATTCCGAGTCTTCTTGCACATTTCGGCTTTCTGTTACATTTGCAAGTTGATGAATAATATTTGATCTTAAATTTATTGTTGCTATTTTCTCTTCAACTTCTTTCCTAATCTTTTCTTCTAAATTAACAGCTTCTTCTGCAAACTTTTTAGAAGCTTCTCCTAGTTTTCCTCTTAATTCCTGCGAATTTCTTCAAATATTTTAGAACTTTCTTCTAACTTTTCTTCAAAATTTTTAGAAGCTTCGTCCAATTTTTCCTTTAATTTCTGCGAATTCTTTTCCAGTTTTTCTTCAGAGTTTTTGGAATTCTCTTCTAATTTTTCTTTTAATTCTTGCGAATTGTCTTCTAACTTTTCTTTTATAGCTTTACAATTGTGTTTCATTTCTTGCAACAGTTCACCGAGGTTTGTACACGGCACCTCAAATAAGAAATTATCTGGATCCGGTTCACCTGCATCAACCAAGGATTGACGAAGTCGTGTTTGTAGAATCGCTTTCGTTCCAACTATTTCCAAATCACGTTCTTCCAGCTCCCGTTTAAGGTCTGCGACTTTCAGATGGATGAGAGGTACTTTTTTTGTAGTCATTTTTTTTTAAACACCAAACTTTACCAAAACCCGTACACCTGACATCAATTGTTGCGTACTCGTTTCCTTTGCAGTAAAGATTTGGTTTATAAATTCGAGCCACTAAGAAACTCTTTATTTTTACGGTATAAATTAAAAACTTTTTGTATTTTACAAGAACTGACAGTAAATAGTAAATATTTAGTTGCTATATCAACTGACGTCATAGGTATCGGCATTACATCACCGTAGGTAATATTCGTTACAATATTAATGTGAATCTTTAGTTTTCGCCAAACAAATAAACTGAGCTTAAATTTTAGCGTCACTTAGAATGTGACTTACCCAAAGTCATGTAACCTGAAATGTTATATTATAAACACCACTTAAATTTAAGATCAGCTTAAGTTTGAACGATCGCTGCTGAAGTTTGTAACTAACCTAATAAATTACGCAGGGCTATACAGGGCTACAACTAATTAAAGGCCCACTATGGCGATATCGTAAACTATAAAAGATACAAAAACGATTAAATTACAAAAAAAGTTGCGCTATTTTTGTACAATATTGTATATAATATCTAGGAGTCCTCTCCGTTACTATGTAAAAAATAACAAATAAAAGTTCAAAGTCATGGTCCATCGAGCCGAAGCTTAAAGAAAAAGCCCTAAACCAGTAAAACAGAATAAAAAATCTATATCTTTGAGTTCAGCAGTCCAGCAACGTACAGTTCAGCAAGGACGGGGACTACAGTGCGTCATATGCACATAACAAGTAGAAGAAACATTTCATCGATTTGAAGAGGCTTATCGTAGCACCAGGAAAGAAGAGAAGTAAACTTAAGTATCGCAGCAGTGAGTTAGTACCTTTTCTTCGCTTCTCTGCAAAACTTGTCAATTTCGACACAAGCCGCTTTATTTGTGTCAATTGAGTTTGAAGTTTTTTAAGGCATTTGCTTCACTTTATTTGCTATTAATCGATTCTAACATGCATATAGAAGAATATATAAATCATTTAAGTCGTAGACGCGGTTCAACCAAGCAGCGTTGAACGTACTTTGAAAATTTCATAGATGGGTTGATTACGGCTTCCCAAACTCGTGATTATTAATTCACAGAAATAGCTGTTCTGGAGTTGCACAAAGAATCAGTAACGTGAATAAGATTCTTTCTGAATTTGAAGATGTACAAATACAGTTAGAAACACTCGTTGAAGATGGCGACTTAAACGCACAGTACGATTACAGACAAGAATTTGAAACGCGATTTAATTTGAGTCTTGCTAAAGCTAGCCATCTAATGAACACATTTAAAACGGAATTAGTTCAAAATGATGACAATATTGTAGGTTCAGAGGTAGAATTAGATAAAGATAGCATTCATTCTGGAAAAATTCATTATCGAGAATCAACTTACAAAGCTAGTGTCAAATTACCTACAATAGAAATTCCAAAATTTCATGGCAATTATGATTCGTGGTTAGAGTTTCGAGATACATTTGATTCATTGATTCATCAACATTCTGAATTAAAACCTATTCACAAATTTCATTATTTGCGTGAATCTCTTGTAGGAGAGGCAAAACATATTATTAAATCGTTAGAAGTGTCAGATAATAATTATGATAGAGCGTGGCGACTTTTAAGTGATAGATATGACAACAAACGTTTACTAATTAACAATCACATCAAAGCTTTGTTTAATATTGAGTCCATTCACGAAGAATCTTCTAAAAAATTATGTGCATTTTCGAGTAATATTGAAAAATATCTTTGTGCATTAGAATCTTTAAAACAACCTATTGATAAATGGGACACACTTATTATACACATGGCTAGTTTGAAGTTAGATAAAGTTACACAAAGAAAATGGGAAGAACAACAGACAGGTTCGGAACCATCAACTCTTGAAGAATTTAAGAATTTTTTAAATAATAGATCAGATTTTTTTGGAAAGTCTAGAATTAAAAGTTCAAGATACAAAGTCACACAAAGAAAAAGGGTCTGTGAGATCTTTAATCTCTAATGACAAAGTTGGATGTTATATTTGCAATTTATAACTGTCCTGATGTCAGTCAAAGTCAGACTTGAACGTATAAAAGCTTTACGTCTTTGTTTAAATTGTTTGAGACCAGGGCATTTTCTTACAAAATGCAGCAGCAAATCTTTATGCAAAACATGTAATGGAAAACATAATACTCTATTACATAATAAAGTTTATAATTCAGAAAATTTTAAGACTAATGAAAATCAAGAAACCGCATTGTGTTCTAATATCATTGGTCCAACTTCTTTACTAGGTACTATTTCAGTTATTATCCATGACAAATTTAACAATCCACATAATGTTTTCAGCCGTTCTAGATTGCGGATCTCAATCTTCCTACATAACTTCTTCACTGTTTGAGCGTATTCAGTTAGATTCGCAGCCAGTCAAAATCAAAGTCACAGGTTTAGGTTTGTCATGCTCAGAGGTAACGAAAAAATGTGATGTTAAAATCCGATCGCATTTAAATTGTCACTTAAATGTCTAGTTATTCCCAAAATTACGGGACCATTGCCAGAATCGAATTTTAATTCTTCACTTTTCCAAATCCCAGGCCACATTAGATTAGCAGATCCATCCTTTAATAAATCGAAGAACATAGACATATTAATAGGAGCTGATTGTTTCTGGAATATTTTATGTGCTGGCCAAATTAAATTGGGTATTAAAGGCCCTACGCTTCAAAAAACAAAGTTTGGCTGGATTGTATCCTTTGACAACAGTATCAAGTAATCTTTCAATTACTTCTTGTCATTTCTCAAGTGACATTTACTTTCAGATAAATCGTTTCTGGAACATAGAAGAAAACTTGTTTTCAAAACCAGCTTGGTCGCAAGATGATATTTTATGCGAGTCAATTTTCCAAACAAGTAAAAATTCTGATGGTAAGCTTGTGGTAAAAATATCATTCAAGCTTCATCCTAGCAGACTTGGTGATTCAAAGGAAAATGCCATTCGTCTATTATACTCTCTTGAAAGGAAATTTCAAAGGGATAAGAAATTAAAAGATCGATACATTGAATTCATGAACGAGTACATTTCATTAGGTCATATGAGTTTAGGCAATCAGGATCAAGATGATCAAAATGATATTTCTTATTATATGCCGCACCATGGTGTTGTAAGAGAAGACAGTGAAACAACTAAACTTCGTGTTGTATTTAATGCTTCTTACCCTACTTCAACAGGATATTCGTTAAATGATTTGCAAACATATTGGTCCTACTATTCAGGAAGATTTGTTGTCCATTTTATTAAGATTTCGTCAACATAAATTTGTCGTATCCGCTGATATCCAGAAAATGTATCGGCAAGTATGGGTTCAACCTGAACAACGATCGCTGCAAAGAATTGTTTGACGTTCCGATTCGTCGCAACCAATTTCAGAGTACAATTTGAATACTGTAACGTACGGCACAGCTAGTGCACCATTTTTAGCAACTCGATGTTTATTTAAGCTCGCTGACGAATATCAATCCACCTATCCCAGGGCTTGTGAAGTGATTACTAAAGATTTCTATGTAGATGATTTGCTTACGGGTGCAGATTCAATTGAAGAGTTACAAACAATTTCGATTCAAGTAGCTAAGATTTTAGAAAACGGAGGCTTTGATCTTAAGAAATGGATTTCAAATAATTCCTTTGTCTTAAAGCCTATTCATCAATCGAAATGGTCTTGCCAGTTTGTCAATTTTGATAATGAATCTAATCACAGAAAAACGTTAGGAATAGGTTGGTCAGCGAAACTAGATTCCTTATTGTATACTATTCAAAGTCATTCAGAATCTAATGTGACTAAACGATCAATTTTATCTCAAATTTCAATAATTTTTGATCCATTGGGATTACTCGCCCCTGTGGTAATGATCGCAAAAAATATCTTGCAACATTTGTGGATGCTTAAACTTTCTTGGGATGATCCTTTAGATTTATACACTAAATGGAAGGAGTTTCGAAATGAGTCATGCATGTCTTGTCATCTAATTCAATTCGAATTGAGTTGCACGGCTTTTCCGATGCATCCGAACATGCTTATGGAGCATGTATCTATATTCGTTCAATTGATTTTAATAGTCGAATTCTAGTTCGTCTCCTATGCGCAAAAGGAAAGGTGAGTCCTATTAAGCCTATCACAATACCGAGACTAGAGCTCTGTGGAGCGCTAACTCTTATTAGATTGTACAAAAAGGTGTTAATGTCATTAACAATTAAATTTCACGAAGTAACTTTTTGGACAGATTCAACGATTGTACTAGGATGGTTAAGAATGGAAACCAACAAATTAAAACCGTTTGTCAGTAATCGTGTTGCGGAGGAGTCCTAGTCATTGGCAACATGTTGCTAGTCAAGACAACCCTGCGGATTTAATTTCACGCGGCGTAAAACCCTCTAATTTAATCGAGTCATCCTTATGGTGGTCAGGACCTGCATTCTTGTCATCTCAGATTCAACTAAAAAAAGAGAGACATGAATTAGAAATTGAATCGTTGCCCGAGTTACGTATGAAGGAACGTACCTTATTTACTACGGCAAAGTTTGATTTTCTTAATAGTTTATTAAACAGATACTCCAGCTTATCAAAATTAGAAGGAGTCATTGCATTGTGTTTAAGAATTAGATATAAGCAACAGACAGGAAACAAATCACTTCAATGTTCTGAAGTTGAACGAGCTAATTTACTATTGGTGAGATTAGTACAACAAGAATCATTCGTCGAAGAATTTAAAGAGTTGCGTCGAACAGGTCAAGTAAAATCAAAAAGCAAACTTTTACCGTTATCTCCATTTCTTCATTCAGACGATACCATACGGGTGGGGGTAGATTAGAAAATGCGAATTATCCATTTGATTCAATTCACCCCATTGTTTTACTCTCAAAGCACAAATTCACTGAGTTATTGTTTAAAGACAAACATATTAAGTCATTTCACGGTGGTCCTCAACTTTCATTGTCCTTGATTCGCGAGAGATATTGGCCAGTAGGAGGCAGAACTCTTGCTAGGAAAATTGTTCACAACTGCACCACATGTGCTAAACTCGCACCTAAAATTATAAATGCTCGTATGGGAAATTTACCAGAATTCAGAGTAACTCCTTCGCCTCCTTTTTATAAAACAGGTGTGGATTATGCTGGTCCACTACTAATTGCATCAAAGAAAGATCGAGGAGCTAAATTATTAAAATGTTACATTTGCATATTTATCTGTCTTTGTACAAAATGTGTTCATTTAGAGGCAGTTTCAGAATTGACTACCGAAGCATTTATGATGTCAGTACGAAGATTTGTTGCGCGGCGCGGTAAACCGCAAGATATATACAGCGATAATGGAACCAATTTTGTTGGTGCTTGTCATGAATTAAAAGAGTTAGGTAAAATGTTACGAGAAAATGCTGATTCTTTAATACAAACCGCAATCTCTGTAGAATTAAATTTGGATTTTATACCGCCACGATCTCCTCACTTTGGAGGATTGTGGGAAGCCGGAATCAAGTCCGTAAAATATCACTTAAAACGAGTAGCGGCAAAGCTCATTTAACATTCGAAGAGCTTCAAACTCTTTTGGCACAAATAGAGGCAATCTTGAATTCTCGACCCATCTCCTCGATGTCTTGTGATCCGAATGACCTCGTTCTCCTCACTCCGGGACATTTTCTAATTGACCTCTGACATCACTGCCTGATCAAGACCTTCAAGAGATCAAAGAAACAGATTAGCCCGATACCAACGCTGTCAGCAAGTCCTTCAACATTTTTGGAATCGATGGAGAAAGGAATATCTTTCAGAAATCCAGCTTCGCTACAAATGGCAATCAGACACGTACGTGCCGAAAATCAACGACCTTGTTGTGCTCAAAGAAGACAATGCGCCTCCTATGAAGTGGATTTTGGAACGTGTGTGCGAAGTGTACCCCGGTAAGGACAACGAAATAAGAGTGGTGTCAGTCAAAACCTCTTCCGGTGTCCTGAGATGTACCCTTAACAAAGTGTGTCCGCTTCCTATTCCAGAGGATTGATGCAGCCAAACACATGTTTATTGAAAGAACTGTATTGTTTTAGTTAATTTCATTTAATTGAAAGTAATCAAGCTTTCAAGGCGGGGGGCATGTACAATATTGTATATAATATCTAGGAGTCCTCTACGTTACTATGTAAAAAATAACAAATAAAAGTTCAAATATCAAACAATTTTGGGGTCTATAAAGAATGTGCAAATATGTAAATCTCTTCTATCTTCATTCATTTCCGAAATATGAAAAAAATGAAAATTCTCTATTTCGAAAATCTCGAACATTTTGTTTATTTATAAAGATAAAACCACAAAATTCGTAATTTATATTAAATTCGATGGACAATCTGGACACTAAGAAGAAATCGGTTAGGATTGACAGTCTCGCAGAGGCAACTGTCAACTATTTTTTTTCTTATGGGAGCTGTCTTAGATTTTCGTACCATGTGATACAAAAGTAATATCTGAAAAAAGATGATATGATACCCTTATACTTTCGTTTTAAAACAAAATATTACATTAAATTACTAATGCCTGTTTTACACGGTCATATTTTTGTATCAAATTTTTTGTATTACGAAGTGAGTGAGAAGTGCAAATTCAACCAATCAACATTCACTGTGGTAGCTTATCTCTCTCACTTTGTACAAAAAATATGACCGTCTAAAACAGGCATAAGAAATATTTTCATAAAATTTTTAATCTAGCATCCGATTAAGGCGAAGGAAAGGTATTTTTATATTCTTGCGTGGGCGGAAAGAATAGATTTTTAAATGAATGACATTTATTCAATTGCGAGAAAAATACAACTACTTATTTTTTTGATATGTAACTCCGACAACACAATTTTTATCAGAGCTAACTTCTATAATATAATACATAAATACATAACACTCCTTTCAACTTATTATAAGGCAATTTTATAGAATTAATCTGTCTATTGGTTTTCTGGTCCTAGTTGATCTGCGTAACCCTGCTGTAATTGCAGTTCTCACTGGAGTCTTACTTAGATGACTACTATTAGTACCACTCTCTGCTGTTTTACTTGAATGAGAACTCTCGATAACTTTTTGAGGGTTTTGTCTTTCTTCATCACAACATTTTCTTTCGCTTTGTAATTCGGCATTCTCAGGACCTTCTGCGTACTTTCTTCCAAAATCACCCGTAACAGTAGCATCGTTAATATTCATTTTATTATTAAAAAGAGGCAAGTCTGGAATATTTACCATCTCATATCTTGTTCTTAAATGATCCGTGTGCACATATCGTCGCTGACCTTCAACTTCAACAATGTACGTTAGCATTCCCTTCTGTCGGATAATTTTTCCTGGAAACCACTTTTCGCATTCTCCTCTAACACTCTTCACCCATACTCTGTCCTCTGGTCTGAAGCTTGATGCGGGTTTTCGAGACATATTTCTTCTGCTTTCTTGAATTTGTTTCTTCTTATCGACAACTTCTGCTAAATTCGGTTTAAGAATTGTTAACAAAGTTCTTGGTTTCCTGCCTAATAAAAGTTCTGATGTACTGCGACCTGTAGTCTCATGTGGTGTATTTCTATATGCAAACAAATAATTATCTATTAGATGTTGTAAAGTTAGGTTTGACGTTTCTGAGCTAATGAACATTTTCTTCAAAGCTGTTTTTACATTCTGTACTGCCCTTTCTGCAACACCATTACTCGAAGGATGATAAGGTGGTGTCAGTATGTGTTTTATACCGTTTCGAGTGTTAAAATCCTTGAATTCTTAAGCTGTAAACTGTACTCCATTATCAGAAACAATAATTTCAGGAAGCCCGTAAGCTGCAAAAATAGTTCTAAGTTTTTCTATAGTTTTTAAAGCTGTTGTAGAAGGCATTATTGCTACTTCCATGCATTTAGTATATGAATCAATCAATATAAGTAAGTTATAAGACATACCATTACGTTTTATTTGAGCGTAGTCAATGTGAAGTCGTTCCCACTTCCTACTACTCACTGGCCAATGTGTTATCGGTCCCTTATGTGAATCACGTGCATTCATTTGGCAGTTATTACAAAATTTGACTCGATTTTCTATCATTTCATCGATTCCTGACTACCATACAAACGATCTTGCCAATACCTTCATTTTTACGATTCCCTGATGACTAGCGTGTAGTAAATCCAAAACATCTTCTTGATATACTTTCGGAAATATAACTTTATTACCTAAAGTCAAACAGTTTCCGTCTGTTGCAATTTCTTCGCGTTTAAAAAAATATTTCTTTACGTCTGGATTTAAAACTTCTCTTGGCCAACCATTTTATGCATATTCAAAAACTTGCTTCAATATTGGATCTCGTTGAGTTGCTTTTGCTATTTCCAACGAAGTTAAAGCAGGACTACATTTATCTATAAAATGACAAAAATAAGTGCTTGCTGAAAAAGAGTTACGTTTGTCCTCCAGTTCGTCATCTTCAGGTAAAGGAAGTCGTGACAAAGCGTCCGCATTAGCAATTTCAGATCCTCTTCGATATTTAATTTGATAATCGTAAGCTGATAACAAGATAGCCCACCTCTGAAGTCTTGCAGCTGCCATAGCTGGTACTCCTTTATTTTCACCAAAAATTGTCATTAGTGGTGCATGATCAGTAACAAGTTCAAAATGTCTTACGTACAGGTAATTATGAAACTTTTTCAGTCCAAAAACAATAGCTAAGGCTTCTCTTTCTAATTGACTATAATTTTTCTCAGCTTGAGACAAAGTTCTGCTGGCAAAGCTAATAGGTCGTTCTTCTCCATTAATGATGTGTGCTATCACTGCTCCTACCCCATATGGCGAAGCATCACATGTTAATTGTAAGGGTTGTGATGGATCAAAAATAGTTAATACATTATCTGAACATACCCACTTTTTACTTTCTTCGAAAACTTTATTGCATGCATCAGTCCAATTCCATTTTACATCCTTATGCAATAAGTCGTCTAAAACTTTTAATCTGGAAGACATGTTGTGTATGAAATGACCATAGTAGTTTAATAATCCTACATATGATTTTAGTTCACGTTGATTCTTAGGTTTTGGTGCCAATTTAATTGCTTTTATTATCTCTTCAGTTGGTCTAACACCTTGTTCATCTATAATATGTCCTAAATATTGAACAGATTTTACTAAAAAATCACATTTATTCACTTTAATCTTGATGTTGTAACGTTGAAGTCTCCCTAAAACTATTAAAAGACGGTCATAACATTCGTTATTTGATTTGGCTGATATGAGAATATTGTCCAAGTAACATACCACTCCTGGTATCCCCATTAAAACTTGGTCCATTATGGACTGAAATTGTGCAGGTGTTGTTGCGATACCATAAGCTAATCGAGTAAAACGAAATAATCCTATATGAGAATTCACAGTTAATAATGATTGAGATTCCTTACAAACAGGTAATTGAAGATATGCTTCTGACAAATCAAGAGAACAAAATATTTTACCTTCGGCAAGTGAGGCATATATGTCTTTAGGATTAGGTAATGGATAATGTTCTTTATTCAAAAATGGATTTATAGATACCTTAAAATCCGCACACAGTCGAATTCCACCTCCTGCCTTAGGAACTACAACCAATGGAGTTGCCCAACCGCTATGTACAACTGGAATTAACACATTTTCTTTTACTAGCCTCCTAATTTCTGCTTCCACATCAGCTTTTAAAGCATATGGAACTGATCTTGCTTTACAAAATACAGGGGTTGGGTTTCCTTTCAAGAGTAGCTTTGCTTCAAATTCTTTAATCTTCCCTCTTTTTGAGTCAAAAACTATTGGAAACTGTTCTCTTAAATTATTTATCAATTGGTTTTTGTTTTCAAAATTTAATTGCATATTAAATATATTTCTATTCCATTTGATATTCAGTTTTTCTATCCAATCACGTCCTAACAAAGAAGGTAAATTCCGATTCCCACTATTTAATATTAATGCTTCCAATGGCATATTATTATTATTATTGTATTTCACATTTAATATAATTTTTCCAAACAAGGGCAACGGTTTCTGAAACCAGTAAGCCGTCAATGATATGTCATAGCATTTTATTAGTGTCACATCCGCAAAATATTTGCGGTATATTATTTCGGGAATGATTGTAAATGCTGCACCAGTATCAATATCAAATCTAATCAAATGATTATTAATTTCTAATGCCAGTTTATACGCATTGGGTGTTTGTAAATTATTTAAATTATTTATGTGATAAAGTGTCACGTTAGTATCATTTTCTACATTTTCTACTGAGACAACTTGATTCACTGAGTGAATATTTTTATTCTTGGTAATGCCTTTCCACATTTTTGACAGATGTCCTATTTTTGAACAGGAATTACATTTATAAGTTTTATACTTACAGTTCATTGCTGAATGATTCGTGCCTCCGCACCTTGTACATCGACCATTATTTATTTCAGCTTTCTCAGGTCTCCTTTTATCAACCGTTTTATCATTAAATTGTTTTTTATTTCTAAAATTAATTTTATTTACCGCCTATTCTCCAGTAAATGTGTTACGATTCTTTGCTGCTTCTTCTAATATTCTTGCCCGTTCATACGTTTGTTCAAAATCCAATTCTTCCATTAACAGCTTTTGTCTAATCTGATCATGACGAAGTCCACTCACCAGACGATCTCTTAAAGCTTCTTTAAGAAACGTTCCAAACTTACAGGTAGCTGCCAAGTTTTTAATTTGTACAACATATTCTGCAACAGATTCATTACTTTGTTGTACTCTACTGTTAAACTTAAATCTTTCTACGACTATAAGCTTCTTGGGTTTAAAATGCTCAGTTAATATTTGTACCAAATCTTCATATGATTTGCAATCTACTTCATCCGGAGCTAATAAGTCTTGAAGAAGTTTTACCATCTTCGGATCCAAAACAGTTAACAGGATAGAAACTTTCTGTTCTTCATTAATGTGATTAGCCTTTATGTAGTGCTTCAATCGCAATAAATACGTATTAATATCCTCTAAAGAGTCATTGAAGGATTCCAGCTTCCCAATGGCCGTTGTCATTTTTCTCGACGAAAATCTTTCATTAAGTGTTAGAGCATTCAAAATTTATACCTCGTCGCCAATTTTATATTCTTGCGTGGGCGGAAAGAATAGATTTTTAAATGAATGACATTTATTCAATTGCGAGAAAAATACAACTATTTATTTTTTTGATATGTAACTCCGACAACACAATTTTTATCAGAGCTAACTTCTATAATATAATACATAAATACATAACCGATATCATTAAGGATGGTCTTTAAGTTAAGTTGGAAATTCATGGCTGCATTGCCATTTATAAGATCTTTTACATTCGTATCCTTCCTGTACTTGTTATTAACATTAACATGCAATTCATCGTCATTATTAATTTACTAATATAGCAGTGCGGGAGAGAGTGGTCTAATTTATGCGCGTAAAGTCTTAGCTTTTCCGGAATATTCCGCTCCAGTGAAAGTCACGCGCAACGCCCTTTTATCACCGACAAAAAGACACACAGCTCTCTCAATCGACTCCGAATTCCACAAAGAAAGTGAAAGTCCCATCCAGCCGCAAAAATCGCATCCGATCTGATACAATTCCGCCGGAGCAGTTCCTTCCTCGGATTAGAAAATTCGGACCGAGGGGTTTGAAGTGGGGCGCTTTCATTAAAGGTGATATCTCGCAACCTCTTAAACTTTTAAACTTTGCGTGAAAACGCATGTGAGCGAACGTGTATGTGAATTCTTGTGCCAATTTATTGACATGGGACCAAGAAGTTTCGCTCTTTGCCTGTTGGTGTTGCTGCTGGAGTGTTTACACCGAGTGTACTCTCAGTACCGATTTGGTAAGTTGTTTCACACATTCTTTAACTGTATTCCTAGTTCTCTTGACCTCGTTTTACTTCTCTATCAATATGATGTAATTACAGAAGCACAGTAAAGTTCAAAAGCAACACAAAACGAACGTTCAAAGCAAAGAATTCATTTTTAAATTTGGAAGCACAAAAATGCATTTCATCTTTATGTCTTTCACACAAAATTTTTACTTTTACGTGTTATGTTAAAACATTTTTAAAATATAAAATTAAATTAATAAATAGTTTGGAATTATGTTGTCCAGATGTAAGAAGGGCTGATTGCGATGGAGTTCTCGAGCCACTCTTCTGGTGATGAGGTCCCAATTAGGGCCGAAATAACAATGCAGAGGATGTTCGAGTAACCCATTGAAATCAAGCCCGACTTGTATGAATCTTTAAATTAATTCATTTACGATTTGTACTTGAGTAAAACAGATCTTTATATTTCAGAGCAATTGTATAGTTTTCTTCTGTCTATAAGCATTCTATATCTTACAACTAACGCCCATAAATAAGCGAAATTGAGTTATAGAAAAAGTAAAGAAGTAAAGCTCTAAAATGTTAACGACTATTTCATATACTTGGCAGAATTACATGCCTTAAGAACATACATCTGAGTTTGATCTAAGTAAAGCGAATTTGAACCGCTTATTACTGACGCACAATGTAACTGTATGTAAATGTATGGAAGGTTAAAATAGTTTAACTATTAATCCGCAATCTAGCCTAAATGAAACTTATATTAAAGAACACGGCGGTGATAGCATTAATAGGGATTTATATTTACTCATTAAAATCCAAATATTTCTCTGATCTTTTTTTTGTCATACTTTAAATATGTTTTAAACTCGCCATCCCAAATCAGTCAACGATTCCAAGAACTCATGAACGAAGAGGTCTATAATTATTAACCTTTCATTTACTTTGCAGAGAAACTGCAAGTCTTCAAAAATATTCGTGAAACAAAATTTCATAAAGCAATTACTTCGACTGACGACACGTTTACAAACCTTTGAACTTCTGAATAAAACAGTGATTCTGAAAATCGATTGTGTGGCTAAAACCCATAAGAACTTATTTCCTCAAATCATTTTAACTTTGCCATATCAGGTATACACGCAAAAACAGATTTTGTTAAATGAAACAAAATTGTGTCAACTCAACTAAATAATTCGTTTAAATAGCAGCAAATCTTCATTCATGTCAAATAAATATTTCAGTTACAAGAATTTAGTCAAGTCAACAAAACTTTACTTCAAGCAAAAGAACGGTTGTGTGATATTAACAAAGAAATAAGCATTTTTGTTATTGTAAGTATATAATTTCATTGAAAAATCATTCAAAAAAGTAAATTTGTTGCTTTAAAAATATATTCTAACAAAATTTTTTGCTTCGTTGAAAACATGATTTTACGATGAATTTTTTGAATGAACTAAATTGTTGTTTGAATGAAATAAATTAACCCTTAAATGCGCGATTTTTTCAATTTTTGTAAAAAAATTTTTTAGAATCGATTTTTGCAAGTACATTTTCATAAAAATAGTTAAAAAAATCTAAACTAAAATTTAAGACGTTGCACATCTGCTACGATGTACCTATCGAGATATATACAGTTCCTCGATAAAATGGATAAAAATGCACATCTGCTTATGCAATTAGAAGTCCTCGTGTACTCCTAGTGTGCCCACTTGTACATACAATCACTTTTTCCAATTAAAGAAAGAATAAAATTTTGACGGAATCTATTTTATTGAACAATTATAAATGGAAATTTCGAAAGCAGTTCTTATTTTTATTGAAACAAAGCGCCGTTGAGCATTTTTCGCACGAGATATAAGTAAATCCCCTACAGTTTGAATATTTACATCTGAGACGTTTATCCATCCATTTAGGCCAGTGAGAACTTTCATCGGTGCGAACTTCTTTAGGTGGAATGAAACTCTGATGGGTGCGCATTTTCAACTGCAATTGTTTTTCAATTTCAGATTTTCGACCTCTTGAACTATTTCGCACTCCCATCATACATAATGTTTCTCCTACCTCAGTACGGAAGTCAGCAAGCCCGATAGTTTTTTTCTCCCCCTTCTCTTCATTCACTCTTCGATAAAGTAACCATGCATTCACTAAAGTCAAATCTAATAAATGATAAAATAATCGAAAATACCATTTCCTAGACTTTATTTTTATTCGATATCGTCCAATCAAACTGTCCATCAAGTCCACCCCTCCCATGTGCTTGTTATATTCTCTCACAAGATTCGGACAATCAACTTCAATTCTTTGATTTTGAGTTTTATCATATCTCTTTACTTTACCTACAGGAAAAGCACCGCAGAATGATGAAACAAGTGTCACCGCTTTATTATCTTTCCATATTACGCATGTCATAGGTGTATCCTCTAATTCTGTTACATATTCTTTGTTAGTTCCACGATTCTTTTTGTTGAATTCTTTATCATTTGGAAGTGGACAATTTGGAATACGATTTCTTCGAATCGTACCAAGACTGAGAATTCCGTTTTGTGCTAGCTGGTTCAGTAGAGGAATAGTAGTGTAATAATTGTCGAAATATACTCGGTAATTTAATCCTTTAGGAATCTTGCACAAAAGTCTTGTAACAATATTGGCACAAACTCCAAGATTCTTCTCACCAACATTTACTCCCATATTATTATCCCGTCCTGTATAAATTTCAAAATTGTAGGTATATCCAGAAACGCCAGCAAGCACATATATTTTGAAGCCCCATTTGTGTGGCTTAGCAGGTAAGTATTGTTTCAAATAACTTTTTCCTTTTGTAGGGCACATTTGCTCATCTACAGAAAGACAAGCTTCGTAGGGTACTGTTTGGAAACGTTTCAATAAATGGTCAACTACTGGACGAATTTTGTGTAGCCTATCATGTTGGTCATGATCTTTCGGAAACATTTTATTATTATCATTGAAATGCAGTTTCTGTTTGAATTTTTCGAATTGTTTTTGAGACATTTTTTATCGTTTCTGTTCCAATGTTAGATGACCAATAACTGCGTATGTTCGGTAAATGTATGACTGACATCAAAATACATATTCCTAAGTATCTTTTGGCGTCTATTTCTTTCAGAGTCGGGGCATTTGTCGGAGTTGTTTGGGCTGAATAGAGATTTGACTGCTCAATTATAAGTTTCACTAACGTGTCATTGAAAAAATAACTGAAAAATTCATAGGGGCTTTTCATTTCTAAGAATGACGCTGGCAATTCTACCTTTCCCTTGAATTTAATCATTTCCTCATCCATAACTAAATTACCTTCCCTCCAATGTAACTGAGCCAGAGCTGCTTTGATTTTCTTTTCTTCTGCTGCCAATGCTTTCTTTCTTTTTTCGTTCGCTTCCCGTTTTTCCTTATTTTCGTCGCATTTATTGTTTCTCGAATCCATAGTACGTTTTTTCCCTGTTCTTGGACTTTTGTTTTCTTTGTCTTCGGAATTTACTATATACATGGGTAAGGCAGAATTGTGAGCCTCACCACAACTCTCAGCAGGAAATGAATTTGCATAAATATTATGTTCTTCTGAGTCTTCAAGTAAAATATCTTGATCTTCGATGACATCGTTTAGATCTAATTCCGGTAAAAAGACTATGGGCATATTTTCTATATCAAAAGCATTTTCAATATCATCTGCAATTTGTTCAAAATTTGTTGGGAACTCCTCGTCATCATCGTCATTTGAATATTCTAAGCCATCTTCACTAACCTCTGATAAATTATCAATAAAATATTTTAGTTCATTTTCTGTTAGTGGACGAGAGCGATTTTTATCCATTTCTGTAAGAAATATCATGAATAAATAGCATAATAAATAGTAATAGTTCAGCTAATAAACAGTTATTGACATAACAATAAGTACAGTTTCAAAGCGCAATGTAGCATAAAAGCAACACATACGCATGTATATACATACATCTCTCAGTCCTATCGAATCATATCTCTAACGTAACTATATGTACAGTGTGTAAGTGAAATGTGAAGTAAAACAATACACTGGCTCATGAAAATGCCGAAATTGAAAAAGTACTATCTTTGGTACTGCAGACCGTTGAAGTTGAAGTTAGCAAGTTAGTACCAGAAAATGTTACGTATTTAAGTAATTTTCCATTGGAACCTAATTTTAATTTGAAATTTAAAGTTGGTTTATGCAACATCATTTAATAATAATGAAATAAAATAACAAAACATTACTTTCATCCATATTGGTGCCAATAGATGGCAAAGTATCAAAACGCCAGTAGAATTATTAACGATTCATTTTTATTTTTTTGTGATTTCCAATATCCAAATAGAAAGAAGATTCTTTTTTGTAAACTAAATTTTATTATCAATTCAAATAAATTTTTGGAAAGCCTACAAAGACAAAGCTTTTTGCCTTTTTTAAAGCACTAATGCGTGAAACACAACGTTCGCAGTTAATTGTTGCGGTTGTGTCATTTTGAAAGAGGTGACATCAAAAATATAAAATACTGGGTGTTTCAGAATAATTGCACGGCACTAGTTTAGAGATGTGTTCTGTAGCACAAAATAAACAACAAAGTTCATATTATCATATTGCTGTGTTATCTCAGGGTATTTGAGACTATTCTTTGTTTTTTAATTTCACGTCGTTTGCCAATTTATTTATTTATTGTGTAATGTCACACGTTGGTGAGCCAAATGTTATGCCGTCACTTTGGGCGACAATTTAATGTTGTGTTATCTTGGTTCTTTTAGATATTAGCTTTTGTTGCAAATTTTCTCTTTCTGCGTAAATCTTACGCCGATATGCTGGGGGTGGTAAATAGATGGGTAATTTGTTTTTCGAATAAATAATTCCTTTTTTCTTTAACTTATTTTGTTGATTTTCCTCTTGGAGGCTCTTCTTTGGTGATGAATTTTGCAGTGTATCTTGTATTTATGCGATACAGGGTGTATCAGGTATAAGGGACCAGACGTCACCAGTGGATCGATGACGCTCTATAAACAATACTTTGCTTCTGACAAAATAGAGAAAGTGCCATAGTTTTCGAGATATCAAATCATGAAGTAGTGAGTACGGCCCTGGCGCGTCTCCGCATGTACGAAATTACGCTTAGTGCTGGCAGCGCCAGAGCATAGTAAAATACTTAATACCTTGCAGATGTGCTGCAGTTAAGAATGGGCGGAAATGTTGTTTTAGAGGCATATCAATAAAAGTAATTTTACGATGAGAACGCTTCGAATGGGTAGGGTGCAATTATGTACCGTGGGGGTAGTTATTCATTAAACCACCTCTATCTCGGTTAGTAGTAAATAAATGCCTTGATGAGGAAGTGTTCATATTATCCAATAAATGCTAATTAGTTCGCACAAATACGACATCGTTTATGGTACATATCGTAAATTCTTTTCTAGCTTTTCTAGCTTCTTTTCTAACTTTTATGGTTACAGTAGGTTTAAGTATTAAAATGTATTTGATAGTGTAACAGCCTTATTCACACAATTGGTTCGCTTTTTTATGACATCCTAGTTGTACGAGATGACCTTATCCGAAATAACGATATGTTTCTAGAAGCACAGGTCCGTACTCAGTGCAGAATTTTTTATAAAATTTTCATAAAAAATTATATCAGCAGAAATCATTTTACAACACTTTTTCGGACTGTACATGTAACCCTCAGTTACGCCTATCACTATGGCCCCTTTAATACGATACATCTTGTATATGGCACTCGCGAGCCTTCATATTCAAAAATATCTAATTTCAGTATTAATCTAGGTGTAATTAATGAAAAATAACATTAAAAATGTAAACAATTTGTTAAATAATAATTAATTTTCACAAACTAATTATTAGCATTAGCATGAAGTTCGGTTTTAAATGAAATTTATAATAATTCGGTTTTACGCAAAACCTTCCCATTAAAATATTACTCACTCATCTTCCGTCCTATGTGTCCAACAAAGGTTTCATTGCTTATTGTTTAAATCAGATTCCGCGCGTCGCGTCGGCGGTTTTGTCGCTATATGGGCTGCATTATCACTTCTTACTATAACCTACAGTTCTTTTTATCATCAATTATAAATTATTATTTTCTACGTAGGTTGGATTGCACAAAACATTTAAGGCCTAAGTTAAAATGTGACACACAATATGCATTATGTCATATCGTTGACACGTTCTCTAAGTTAGGCTTAAATTTAAACCTGGCTTAAAATTTTTGTGCAACACAGCCTAAAAAATCTAAATAATTTATTTACAATAAATAGTTAACCCATTAGCGCCGGAAATAATTTTTTTTCGAATTTTTGACTTGTTTTCATTTTAGATGCTATTTATGGGATAAAGTAACATAAAATAGAGAAAAAAATATTTTTTGAATATTAGTTTTTCAAATGATAGCCGTTACCATATGGCAACACTGGGCGTATACAGTATCATTTTTACTGAATGCGGAAAAATAAAAACGTAGGCTTGAAACATGAATATTTATTCAAACAACAAATTAACACAATTGCTAACTAAAGATAAAATTCCTAAAAGCTACCATAAACTAACGTATGAAAGGGTATAAAACAATCTATACAAAGACCTACATTACATTTTATGCACATGGTTTTAATTATAGAATTACATGTGCTCGATCCGCACCTTTTTTTTTATTTTCTTCTGTACGCTTGACAAAATGCTCCATTCCATCAAATCGCACAGAATCTGAAACTCTTCTGTCCATTGATACAGTCGGTGTCGCAATTCTTCCCTTACTTTTCCGTGGATTTTGATACTTCTTGAGATAAACCGTTGCAATCTCTCTTTTAAATTCTAACTGGGATAATTTTAAGTTATTCGCTTTATTGTACAAAATCCAGCTATTTTGCAATGCTACATCAAACATCCAAGTAACAAGTGGCCAATACCACTTCTTGCTTCTAATACCAATGCGATAACAGTGTGTTCAAATTCTGATCCATTTGATCAGTTCCACCCATAAAAGTGTTATATTTTTCTATAAGTTTTGGGCGAGGTATCATAATATTGGTTTTAGATACTTGTGAAAATCTTTTAACTTTACCCACATCCTTAGTATCACAACTTGAAGAAATCATAGTGACTACTGAATTATCCATCCACCTTACAAATAAAAGGCAATTTTGTTTTTCTACTGCTGTTTCAAAATAACCTCTTTCTCTTTTGCTGAAGTTTTGCTTGCTAGTCAGGGGACAATTTTTAGGAATGCGGTTTTCTCTTATCGTACCTATTGATGAATATCCTCGGGACCGCAAATATGAAAACAACTCAGAGCCACAAAATAGGTTGTCCATAAAAAATTCATATCGAAGCTCTCTCTTTTCTATTGGAATTTCATCCAGCAACTCCAACAAAGGACTTGCTGCTTTTCCAAAAAATTTGTCGTAATCAGTGACTGTTTTTGGACTTTTTCCCTGATATATTTCGAAATTTACTAAGTAGCCATCTTTTTTGTTAAGGCTCCAAACCTTGTAGCCGAATCTAATAGGCTTGCCGCGTATGAATTGTTTACAACTATACCTACCATAATATTTTACCATACTTTCATCATAGGCTAATTGCTTTTCTGGCACAAAGTTTTCAACGCACCGTTTTTTTAGCATTTCCATCAAAGGCCGTATTTTCCAGGCTTTATCGATAGGGTTAATTTTAGTGTTATCCACAAAATGTATAAAACGACATATTTGAAGAAACCTATCACGTCTCATCGCGGATGAAATTGCATCGTTTTTCATATCATCATTGGAATCCCAATAGCTTCGTTTCGAGGGCAAGTTATTATATCCACTTACAAATAATATTCCTATAAAACATCGAATCTCTCCAGCAGAAATGTTTGGATCCGGGCAATTTATGAATAAAGCGTAACGCCTTGTTTCTTCTACTAAGTAAGAAATAATTTCAGTACCTATAAATTGTTCAAACACTTCAATAATTGACATGTTTTTATATTTTGAGTAATTTGCCTCTGGGAAGGGCAAGCTACTCTGAATTTCAAAGTCAGCTCCCTTTTCCCAATGAGGTGGCAAAACTTTTCTTGATTCTCTTTCTGAAATCCATTCTGCTAAGTCTGGACATTGTGAATTTCTAGAGATGTTCTGTTCTTGGTCGTCCATACCTATGCTGTCATATGAGACTCCTATCCTGTCATCATCAGGAAGGCGTATTTCAGCTCTTGCACGTAACTGTCTAGATGTCAGATTATCGACCAAGCTGAATGAAAAATCACAACGATTAACAGATATTCGGCTGCATATCAAAACAATACTTTTGCTTCAATTTGTAAGACGGAAGAACAATATAAAATAAAAATAACTTACCCGCCACTATCCTCGTCGGCTGAATCAGCAACTGTGTCTACGTTTGGATCCGGGGGTTCCATAAACACATCGGCTTCTATGTCATCGTCAAAAATCATATTCATGGCCTCAGCAAGAGAGAAACCGTCCCTAAAGATATATAATCACAATCATTACTAATAATACTCATAACCGCCTAGAGTTGCCATATGGCAACACCTATGTTTGGCCATCAATTGCAAACATTCTGTTTTATATGAATACAGTTTGTATTTATAAATTATTTCATTCAACATATTTGAAATATATTATTCAACAATGGACGATTAAATTTAAATCAAGATAAAAAAAATATACTTACTCGAATCTGAGGTCAGGATTTTCCGCCATAACTATAAACGCTAAATGTCAAATGTAACCTAAGTAAACGTATTGTCTTTAAAGGAGTCTTGTCACGTTAGACTCAATTGTCAGACTATTTAGCGAAGAAAAGAACATGGCCACAAGTTTCCGGCTCAATAGCGACATGGTCAAACGTATTTAAAAACCGTATTACACATGTTGCCATATGGCAACATTAGGCGCTAATGGGTTTTAATTTTAAATGGATTATTTCTAAAAATATTTACTTAAAATTAGGAAATTTGGAAAAACAAACTTGAATTAAAAAAAATTCCTAAACAAATATTTTAAAATACGTTTAACATACTATACTTTAATTTATTTTATTATTTTCAAACACTTTTTCCTATTTTTAAAAAATCTGCAAAGAAATGCGTATGGTTCATTAACACCGCAATACCGAGATATTGAGGCATAAAGATATTTATTTAACAATTAAATTGGCCCGAAAAGTCCAAGCCTTGAGGAATTCCTCTACGTATGTGGCAGTTTCCTTGAGGCCGCGGAGGACGCGAGAGGCCGAAAAATCCCGAAGGAAATTAAACTCTTTTTGTTCTTGATGCCGCATTTTCCCGACCTCTTGACTCATGTATGTGGTGGAGGAAATCCCCAAGGAAATCGCAGAGGCTTTTTCCTTGAGGATTTCCTGTACGTGTATGGCTAGCTTTAGCCCCATACTAAATATTAAAATCTAATGGCACCGGCCTTAGATCGGGAAATCGTGGTGGCTATTTCTCGGTAATAAATTTAATTTCAGACAAATGTTTATATGAACTTTGTTGTTTATTTTATGCTAAAGAAAACACCCTTAAGCTAGTGCCGTGAAATTCTGAAATACCTTATTTGTAATATAATATATGGTACCAAATGGCACCAGAATCTCATTTCGAATAAAAGTGGACTTATCATGTTTTCCCTCGACACCCTTCATATTAGATCACATATAACACAATCGAGCATAAAATAATATCACAAAATAACCGTGCCAATTAAGTTACGATGATACATCATGTCAATTTTTGGCAACGAGAACAGTTAGAAAGCTAACAGCTCTAACACCAAAGATAGGAACTTTTTTAAGACGTCTCGATTTTTGCAATGTTCCTTACTTCTTCTCTCCAACAACTGACTCTGACGGCGTCCATGGAGTGTGTGAAGTGTGGCTGATTAGCTACCCATACATTAGCAGGATTATTGACAGGCTTGGCTTGACGGGACTGGACTGACAGTACTGGTCCAGCACGCCAATTCTTTCGTCGTCCATAAGCAGCTTGGAAAAGCCTGGCGTGCGCGTTACGCATTAACCTGCTGTATTATCGACAGGCCTTCACAGTCAAAGACGCTCAGAAATACTGTCAATGTATGGGCACCTATTGCTCGACAAAATGCTGGGCAAGCAGTGGTATGAGTGGTGCTAAAGTATCTAGTGGTTTCTTCTTGTTGCTTCGGTCGGTTTTATTCTTAATTCTTATTATTATCTTAGTTTCTTAGATAATAATAAGAATTAAGAATAAAAATAGTAGTCGAAATTAAGAGACAATGTTGCTAAAGATAAGTAACCGCGTATTCGCGAGATGTTTGATTGAGTAAGCAAATTTTAAGTTCAAATTTCTAAAAGTTTATAATGTTCTGCTCCCGATATTTAAATTTATACATGCTCACTCGATGTAAGAAAAATGTTAAGATACTGGGTGGAGCATAAAAAAACTTTTGTGCTATAACGTCCTTATTTTTTATTCGATTTTAATAAATGATACGTCGGACAAAATGGGTTTAAAAACACTCTAAGCTGCTGTGATCTACTGTGAATTTTCTTTTGACAACTATTTTTTGACAGAATGTAGCTAACTTTGTTTTTTAAATTGCACTATAAATTTTTTTGTGCTTATCCCAATAGAGATTTTGTTTCTGAATATAGATACATTAAAATGACACGTCAAAAATTTATTTTGAATGAAAAAAAATCGAAATTTACAAAAATCAAGCAATCGTATTTTTACTAAAGCAACTGTTCGAACTTGCACCCATTCTCTCCCATAGACACATTCGACATCTCTATTGAGGTCCATTGCTGCAAGACTTCTAGTTCTAAATCTTGATATTGAATTTCGCGTGTGATTCTTTTGGGTTTTTTGTCTTCCAAATTTATCGGCACTTGGAAGCAATCTGGTTCAATCATATCCACACAGTCCTCGTTATTCATTTTAATCACAAAATGTGAGAATTTATTGTCAATAATTTTAAAACTTTAATAATATGCGCTAAAAAGCAGAAAAAAAACGTACAAACGTAAAATGATTGGTGTAAAGAATGACAGAGGACGAGTGATAGAAAATGTGGAGGAGTATAAGGAGGTGTGGAAGAACTACTTTAAAAAATTGTTAAATGATAACCAAATAACGAACGACCTAATGATGGAGGAAGATGTGGAGGAAGATTTAGTAGACGAGCCAACAGAAAATGAAGTGAGAGAAATAATAAGAGGACTGAAAAACGGGAAAGCACCAGGAAAAGACGGAATAAATAATGAATTAATAAAATATGGAGGTGAGGCATTACAACAGCACATATATAAACTGATATTAAAAATATGGAAAGAGGAAGTAATGCCAACGGAATGGGTGTCTGGGCAAATAATAACAATACACAAAAAAGGAGACCAACAAGACTGCAGAAACTACAGAGGAATCACCTTATTATGCACTCTCTATAAAATCTTATCCTCGATTATCTAACGAAGACTCACAGATAAAGCAAGATATGTTATAGGCCAATATCAGTGCGGATTTACGAAGGGAAAGTCTACAACAGATGCTATTCATAACTTAAAGCAGATAATGGAAAAAGCATATGAACACAAAATGGAATTAGAGCTACTTTTTATTGATTTTCAGCAAGCATTCGACACTGTAGAACGGAAGTCTCTTATGTTGGCAATGAAAGAACTTGGGATACCGGCAAAAATAAGAAGACTAACGGTAATGACAATGAAATCAACCAAGATGAGTATTAAAACAATAAAAGGAGAAACGGAAGAGTTCAAGGCAAATAAAGGTATAAGGCAGGGGGATGCGCTATCTGCAACGTTATTTAACTTAGTGCTTGAATACGCAACAAGAGAAATTAACAAAGGGACACTAAGAACAAGGGGGAGTCAGCTGATAGCATATGCTGATGACATAGTCATTATAACAAAAAAAAGAGAAGTACTGGTCAAAATGCTAGAAACAATAAGCGCAGAAGGGAAGAAACTTGGTTTAAAGATAAATGAAAACAAAACAAAAATAATGAAATTCGGTGAGAAAGTTGTAGGAAATAATAACGTCAAAGTGGGTGAATATACATTTCAGCAAGTTGATAGAATTAGATACTTGGGCGTCATGATAGCTAGTGATGGATGCAGGGAGATCGAAATTAAAGAAAAAATTATGGCAATAAACAGAGCTTTCTATGCTAATAAGAAGCTCCTGACAAACAAGAATCTATCACGAAGGACAAAGATAAACATATATGAGACTTTAATAAGACCAGTAATGTTATATGCAGCCGAAACCATGAGCATAACAAAGAAATATGAGGAAGAAGTAAACATAGTCGAAAGGAAGATATTAAGAGTAATAGCAGGACCAGTAAAAGTGTCGGAGAATGAGGTAAGAAGAAGAATGAACAATGAGCTTTACGAAGAGATAGAAGAGGATATAATAACAAAGATTAAGAAACAGAGAATACAATGGCTTGGACATGTTTGGAGAGCGAAACCAGAAGAAACAACCAAACTAATGCTGACATGGGAACCTAGCGGGAGAAGGAGAAGAGGGAGGCCCAGAACAACGTGGATAGAAGAAGTAGAAGAGGACTTGAGAAGTGCAGGAGTTAGCAGGTGGCGACAAAAGGCGCAAAATAGAAAGCAATGGAGCGAAATAGGCAAGATGATCTAGGAAAACAAATGGGGACCGATCCACCCCGGAAAAATGATCTAGAGAGCTTCTTAAAGAAGCGGCGCTGCCCCACATGGGGCGTTTAGCCACTATATATATATATATAATAATATGCGCTACTGACAGACGTCCATTGCTTACTTAGTCCTTTCGCAAATGTAGAATGTACCTTTAATACTGTTTAATGTGATTGCTTGATTTTTAAAATATTACATTAATTCCTTAGATTCTCGTTTCTTTTTCCATTCATGGATATGGTTTTTTTAGATTTTCATATTCAGAAAAAAAATCTCTATTAAAAAGAGTAAAAAATAAATAATAGTGCGATTTGAAAACAAAAAGTTGACTGTCATTTGTCAAAAACGGAACTCAAAAAGAAATGTTAAATCGATCCAAATTGTGGCATTTTTTAAGCGATTTTGTTTGACGTATCATTTATTAAAATTGGATAAAAAGTAAGGAAGTTATAGCATCAAAGGTTTTTCATATTCCACCCGGTATATTACAGAAACTGTGAAATATTTACGCCCTACTAACCGACAAAATTTTTCCCCTTCAATTATAAAAAATTACGTAAACAGTTTACGACAGACGCAGACCCGTACGTGTGTACATCTTACATAAGATGCTGTCGTAATAACAAGGTAAAAATTCTATTCTTCGCCCAATAATATATTCAGTGAGGCAACACTAAATTTTAATGTATTTAAAAATATAAATATATCTGCATTTGTTCGAGTGTTCTGTAATCTTTCGATTATGCACAAAAGTCAGAGAGTTAAATTAGTTTTACTTTTATCAAAAGTCTTGAAAGTTGAAAGGCATCGTTAATTTTGTAATCCGAAAAGAAAGTAATTTTTATTTTAATATGCAAATATGCAAAAGAAGACGTTTGCAAAAATATTTGACCGTCGTGTTTTGTCGTACCCACGACTTGGCACTTGGGAAAGTCGATAGTCTAGGAGAAGATGTTTGTTCTAGACCGTTGCAACACATATTGTAACTGGCAACCGAATGAAATGGAATGTATTTTAATTAACATCTTTTCTAAACTAGAAAATACTAATTTCTGGAATGTAGAGTTAACGCTTTTGATTCTGCTACAACAATATTCGTTAAAAAATTCAAACTTATAATTAATTAAGTAATAACTTCTTTCCAAATAAATATTTCGTGAACTAATACCGTTCAGTTAATCAATTAAAAATGCTTTCCCGAGAAACTTAAAAATGTAACTCGTTAAATCGAGTAATTAAAATAATCAAGTCTTCGATTTCCTGACGGAAGATCGCAGTGTTGTTGTTTCGATGGGAAATAGTAGAGCTTTCCCTGTCTCTTGCATTTAACAGTTAATTAAAAAAAGTAATTTTCCATTTCAATTTCTTGCTAATTAATTTTTCCATACGATTTTCATTTGATAACATCATAAAAATTAGCAGACTTTTTGGTCAAAATTTTATGATTTCGATGAAAAAATTAACGCCAATATAAATTCAGCACTTACAGATTAACTTTCAGTTTATCTTTGGAATGACTTTTAAAAACCTTTTCCGCCTCTCGTAACTTATCTAGATCACAATTCATTGTAATTAGACTCGTCTGATCTAATTAAAGATTTGCAGGCGATTGTGCACGATATTATGCATACATACTTCCTATCGATGAAAGTAAAACTATTACAATTACCTCGCCACCATGAAATGCATTTTCTTTTGCATCTCGAGCCTACAAAGTGGAACGGCGATATTTCATCGCAATTGAAAAGTCGTTCATTTGTTCGAGTGTGCATTTCCGGGTTTCAGATCGGAGCTTGTCTCCGATACCTTTCACGTAATTTTTTCTTGCTTTTTTTTTTCTGGAAAACGTTGTTTCATAACTTATGTGAATGGTTTTATGTGTTTAGCCGATGCTTTCGAAAATTGTCACAAAGCGGATCCGGAATTTGACTCCTGTATCAAGGATGCCCTAAACTCTGTGAGACCGTTTTTCAAAACTGGTAAGTTTAAAAAACTAGTAAGTAACTGGCGCTCGAAAATTCCTTTGGTTCTGGATGACTTAAATGTGCAATTGTTTTTGCTTCTTTGATACAATGGCATATCAAACAAAACTACAAGTTTTAACATGCTTAAATGAAAATGATGTAAAATATCTAGAGAGATATTTTTACGTCTCCATAGCCAGTATCAGATGTTTCATTATCACTTTCTTTGTTTACAAAATTATATCGTAACTAACTGGTTTTGTATAAAGTGTAAGAACTATCATTACACAGATATTATGTTGAAAATATACATTTACTGTGAGTAATTTTCAATTCATATTCCAATATTTTAAATTATTTCTCCGAAAATTGATGGTTCCAATAAAAATTGAAATTTATTCACATTAACTTTTTTCATTCAATATACAGGCTGATCAAAGTTACTGTCGTACTATTGCTAACTTCTTAGCAAAAATTAACTGTTTTTACTCAAAATTACAGTGGTATGAGAAGAAACGTTCTCAAAAAACTTGCATACATACAGGGTGGTACATCAGTGTGACAAAGTTAATTGTCACCCATGCCGGACGTAAAATGCAAGAAAGCTTCATACAAAAGTTATATGGTCTTAAAAAGTCCGTACTATAAAATTATTTTCAACGATAGAGGGCGTTCCATAAATGAGTGACTCTACCGTTATAATTTTTTTTAATGGAACTCATTTTTAAATTCCACGTTAAATAAGGTTTCCAATGAACAAAAGAAATTTGACCTTTGATGCAGAATTACCAACTTATAGACGAAAATCTATAAATTTTGAAAATATTACGTTACAACATAAATGATCACAGTAGCCGTAACATTACTTCTAGGAAATTAGAATTTGGTAGTTGGATAGTTACAAAAGTACCTCTACCTTACCGTGAACACAAGAGTCTGAATATTCTACACAGGTTGTTTTTCCTAGGCGAATAAATTTGATGATTTTCAAGCACGTTTTTCTTTGAATTTTCAAATAGAACACCCTGTATTTTTTTACTGAAACAGATTTATTTTTTCATAGGCTCTAATTGTTATTAAGGATATTATGTACGTAAAATCATTATTTACGATGATATAGGGTAAACCGAGCAAATACGCCCCACATTTTGAAAAAAAAATTTATAATTAGTAAAAAAATATTTAATACCAAAAGTGATTGTATAAACTGAACAAGGCGACATTAATCTTTTATAAAACATATAAATAAAGTTTTACTCTATAAACTATATTTAAAAAAAATATATTTTCTTTTAAACCTGCACTGGGGCGTTTTTGCTGGATATAGTGGTAAAAACGCCCCACTACAGATGTTTACTTAATTTTGTTTATTCTTTTTGGCACACTTATTGCAAATGGTTTTGTTGCTGGTACATGTCTCATGAAGCCAACTAGAACACATGGTGCATTGTATCCAGTCAACTTTTGATTTAGTTGTATAATAATACTCGCGACATTCGATGCAAAAGTCTCCACTTTCATCAGAAATTTCATCCGTCGAGCTTAAAACAGGTTCATCATTCGAAGAAGTATCAGAAGAACTATAAAGTTGTCTTCTTGTCTTCTTAACAACTCTTTTCTTCTTATTCGAAACAGTTTGAGCAATTCCCTGATTCTTGTTTGCCCAACGTTTGTTTTTTTCAGCCTTTTTACTGGCATTAGCTTTCTTCTTTTCAGAAAATACTCTGCGTTTTACACGATTTTCTGGAGACGTTAATTCTAGAGCTGATTGTTTTCTTTTAGAGACGCCTGTATTAGGGATTAGTGGAAGTGGGTGAAGTTCTTTCAAATATGTTGAAGGAGTTTCCTTCTCATTGCAGGGTTCCTTAGGTGGTGCCACTAAAGTTTTCTCCTGATTCGAAGGCCCAGGTTTTTGCATTAAATGTTGCTGTTGCTTTGTGAGTTCCGGCTTTTGTTTTACCATTGTAGGACCTGCTGAAGAAGTTGATGCTACAGGAAAGTCTTCATCTTGATTAGGTATCTCGCGAAGAAGTTGAGCTGTATTTTCTAAGGATGCATCCGATATTGAAAAGAAATGATCTGGGATTGCTTAGGGATTAAACGGATGTATTCCACATGCTCTAAATCCTGAGGTTGCATTTGCAAAAGTTGCAGATTTACCCCACGCGTTACCTATCAATCTAGCAATTGTCGTTCTTGATAACTTCCTTTCCTTGTTTTGAACCATCCAGCTTTTTGCTTCTTGAAAGAAATAGGTTTTTAAGGGCTTAAAGAATGCCCTATCTAGTGGCTGAAGTGCCTGTGTGGTGTGGCTTGGTAAACATAGAAGCACCACATCATTTTCTGCTGCCAAATCTAAGAGCTCAATTGCATTGCAATGTGAGGTGTGGCCATCTAAAATAAGTAGGGCTTTGCCAGGTCTCTTTTTTGGTACAAAACATTCCCTGAACCATTTCAAGAACAACTCGGCATTTATGTATGACGACTTCTGATTCATAAATACCTTCGAACCTGGCGGAAGTCCATCAGAAAACTCATCTTTTTTATATTTCCCTTTGAATATCACAACGGGAGGTATAAAATTACCCTCTGCATTACAGCATGCAACCAAGGATATATTCTCTCCCTTCTCAGAGCTGGTTAACGAATACACATCCTTCGCGCCTTTGGTAGCGACTACTTTACCCGGTTTGTTATTTATCTGTACCCCGGTCTCGTCGACATTATAGATTTGCCCGGGCTTGTCAAACAAATCATTATTAGTAATAATTTCTTGAAGTAAAGTAAAGTAATCGTCTACCTCCTTCCTGTTCATTCCCTTTGCTCTAGCTACAGATAAACCTTCGGATTTTCGAATGCTTATTTTTTCTTTATTTCTAACCAAAAATCTCCTAAACCATTCATCTCCAGCTGTTTCATGAACTTTTGAAAATGGTTGATGTTTAGTTTTTCTGCAAATTGGTAAGCCATTTTTTTCACTGCCATCAATGCCATCGGGGGCAAAGCCGATCTTTTCCAGGGATTTAATATGGGCAACGAGTCGTTCCTCGTGCTCAGTTCCTAATTCCGGTCCTCGACCTAGTTTCACAATTGAACTTCCACTCTTCAGATGCCTTCTCAGTGTTCTGGAGGAAATTCCGTATTCACGATTAGCTTCATTTACTCCCATCTCTCCAGAATTAACTTTATTCATGACCTCTGCTAAAGTATCTTGACTGAAACTCGCTCTACTTGTCTTTCGTACATAAATTTTACCCATTTTCTGCAAATAAAATCACAGAATTTAGTGAGGCCTATTACCCTAAAATTTGCGAGGCGTTTTTCCCGAACACCAGTGTAAAACGCCCCATCGTGCTAACAAAAGTTAGGAGCACAGAGCAGATGTGCGAACATGGCAAATTGTAAGTTAAGGAACCTAAAATACAACACCGTTCTCGAATTAACAATAAACTACGTTTATACGAGAAATCATTTTTAATTCACACTTACCAGTAAATTTTGTAGGTCTCAATTTACAAGCGACCGCAGTATTTACTTATTGTCACCAAACTAAACCACAATAATTATGCTAGATACAAACTCAGGACACGGCATACATAAAGCCAACTGACTTTTGGTTTCTGTACCACCATCTCATTAAAACTAGCTGTACTATTACAGCTGGGGCGTTTTTGCCCGGTTTACCCTACGAACATTAATTCTATTATAACATTTTTTAAATATTTGGGCTTAAGGCCAACTTAAATGGGCTCTAAAGTCAACGAAAACGTAAAAAATAATTCTATTTTAATAAATTATTATAAACTGCCTGAGGAAATTTATATCTGCCTCTGAAGATTTTTGGATTGTCTAGCACCTTAGATACTTGGGTCTTTTCGACTTCATCAGTATCTTCAATGTTGGGAAACACAAAAGAAGATGTAGTCGAATTATATCGAAGAAAATTCACTCTGTAAATGTTTTCGTGGACCTCTAATATTTTTCCAACAAACTCCTTCGTCGTTTCCTTTTTGGTATCCTTATTATAAATATATTTAACTACAATAAATGATCCTTCAGTAGGACTTAACTCTAAGCTTCCATCAGTCTCAACAGTTTCAATCAGTCTCATCTCATTAATATTTTCAGAATCAATTTGCTCTGGGTCAGAACTTGAACTGCTGCCATCTTCCGCGTTATTCTCCTCTTCAATAATTTCATTATTACTTTCATTTTCAGCATTGAAATCTTCTGCAGTGACTCCTTTTCCTGGAGGACGTCAAGTCTTTTCTTTCTTTTAATTCTTTGACCTTCATCAGATGGCAATCGATAGTTTTTAAGATGGTCAATAAATGAGGCTGACAAGCATTCATTTGCGTTGGATGCATCATTCTCATCAAGACCATCTGGAATCCTTTTTAAAACAGCATTCCTATCGAGGGGAACAAGCCCACAAGCCCGAAATCCTGAACAAATAGTTTTCTCAGAAGATTTCTCTAAGGACAACACTGTGTTCCTCAATAAAAGTGGAAAAGTGTCTTTAGGAAGAACGCCTTTGTGTTTTAGCTTCCATTTCAATAGTTCGTCTTTCCAAGCTCTCTTCAATGGCCTAAAAAAGGCAACATCCAATGGTTGCAACAAATGTGTTGCATTTGGTGGCAACAAAACAAAGTCAATTCCATTTTTCTCACATGCTTGGATAATCTCTAGAGAAATGTGACTAGCTAGGTTGTCCCCTAATAGAATTTTTTTACCGTCTCCAACATGTTTAAAATATGGCAGAGCGACTTTAAAAAACCAATCACTAAATAATGTGTTGTCAAACCATCCAGACCTGCTTCGATTATAGACAGTGTGAGGTAAACCATTCACACACCAAGTGTCATGCAAATGAATTGCTTTATAGACAACATATACTGGTAAAAGGGAGCCATTCCCACTTATGGCAAACATGACTGAAGTGCTGGATTTTGAGGTGTCTATAATTCTGTCTGCATGTTTACTACCCCTTCGAACTATTACTTTTGTGGAGCCAGGGTCATCAGTAAAATTTGTCTCATCGTAATTTACGATTCTGTCGGGTGACACTCCCTCTAACGTTTCTTGTAATTGATCAAAATAATCATTAATAACGTCCTTTGATACCATAGCCCTGTTGCTTTTAATATTTTGTGCAAGTCTTACGGACAACTTCTCACGGTGTCTTTTCAAAAAGCATTTTGCCCATTTTCGTCCCGGCATATTATTTCTAAACCTGACTTCCCTTTTTCCTCTTCTATCAATAAATGCCTTTGCAATCATACGGATATCAAAGTTAGTTAGTGGAAAACCCCATTTAGACGCTGTAATAATTCCGTCTACAAACAATTTTTCTTCAGCTGCATTAAAAACATCAGGTATTCCAGGTTTTCGTCCGTTTTTGCCATTAAACTTTCTTTGAAGTGTTGATTTTGAGACACCATATTTAATTTCAGCATCCCTGTATGATATGTTTGTATTTGCCAAGGCCTGTAGAGCACGTTCAAGGTTTGTATTATTGTAATTCTGATACTTTTTTTTCGGTTTAACTGCTTGTTTTACTTTCACCATTTTGTAATAATTATTTGAGGTTATGTCCCAAGTTAGGCTGCAAAAAGACAACTTTTTTTAAACTCCCGAATAAAACAGATCGAGATAGAGTTTTTCTCATTGTTTTAGCGGAAGTAACATCTATACACAATAACTTACAATCAAAAAAATTGTTGTTCGGATTAGCTTTCATTAACCGCCTCGGTGGTAGAAAGTTTAACGGTTATCTGGCATAACGAATTTTTAGGATGACAGTTCGTGTATACAGAGTCCTTTATGTTGCAAAAATATCCCATAAATTTATGACGCTATTAAATAAATCGCTTCTTTATCGACAAGATGAAATAACATTAGTTGTCCTATTCCAATCTAGAGGGCTGCAATAAATTTTTATTTTGGAAAAGCGCGGTCTGTCTCATGATGGGGAGCGTGTCTCAAGTTAGGTGACTTTACGGTATATGATTTTCTATAATATGTCAATTTAGTTTTGAAATTATGCTTAAGTATTCCAACATTTTATTGTAAGAAAATAACAAATCGGGGCTTTCGGTTTACGGTTTACTGTTGCAACGAGAGAGTGAGATGTTATAAATAGAATATATCACGACTCAACGTATTTACCACCGCAGCGGCTAAAAATTAAAATACAATCAAAGTAGTAATTTTCTCGAATTCCTTGATCACATTACATGATTCATAGCTTTCTAGATTGAAAAACAAAAGATTTTTATTTTTCGTTGCCATGGAAACCAAATGATCTGATAATACATATTCAGACACGCAATGATCTACATATTCCAAATATGTAAAAATATAGGTGGTGTTCTATTTAAAATAAGAAAGTCCTACTATGTTCAACAGAGCGTTGGAAAATTCAGTTTTTCTTGTCTTTTCTTGTTTTCTCTTGTCTTCCAAATTTCATGTAAATCAATTAAAAAACTAAAACTTCTAGAAGGGTGAACACATGGCGTGGGACACCCGGTATAGTATTTTTTTTTCTCAGGTGTACCTGAATTTCACGTGCCTCCCTTCGATCCGTTTTTTGCTCCGGAAGTGGTGCAAACCACCGGAATTCCCATGTTTAATTACAAATTGAGACTGATGAACGTAACAGAAGCAGGCTGGACGCAATCGCAAGTGACATCATTCAAGTAAGTATTTTTTTAAACAAAAGGTACTCATGCTCTCCTTGTCAGATTTCATTACTCACAAACATGTTTTCCATTTACTATTAGAAACATATCGAACCTGTTTTTTCACTATTTTTCTCTGTACTTAGTAAATTTTCTTAACAGTTTTAAACTTTTCACCAGAGATATAAGGAATGTGTTATATTGAAACGGAATCAACTTAACCAACTTAAAAGCACCAATGAGTGACCATTTGGACCGTGTACGTTAATAATATTGACTTTTCTATATTGGCGCGAAATTCAAAGTCTGTCTTTCTAACACTGGAAATACTATACCATTTAAGATCAATAGTTGTACATACATCTCGATTTAATTTCAAATAAAGCTTAAACTCATAATCGCAATTATTTCAACAAGTGCTATTATGGATCGCAGCTTTGGCTTAGAGTTAAATTGCAGTTATACAATATATCCCAAATAACTTTTCCAGCATGGGGATCACGCTTATTATAACAGATACCTATGGCAGTTATAAACTATTGGGAAATTTAAAAAATTCCATATGGTTCAGGAGTTATAGCAAAAACAAACATTTTCAAATTTTGATGAAATGGTTGAAAATGAATACTTCCTAATTTTCTTTATTCTTTATTCTAGTGGCTACCGGTTTCGGTCTGAGACCATCATCAGGCCAATAACGCCAAAAATGGAATTAAATTAAATAAATTCATAAATCACTGGAGAGGAAGAAAATGTACGCATGCTGTCTTTTAAGACCATTACCATTTTTGTATGTTTAAATCTCCATAAACGTACTTTTCAATGCAAGTTTTCTATAGTTAAAGGAGGTTCTTGTCCGATAAAAAATGTATCACAAATTCTTCAAAACGGACACTGAAAATGCGCACTACCACTTAATGTAAGCTGTCAAACGATATTGTATTGTATTGTACTATGGGGTCGATGGGCTTTATAAGCCTTTCAGAACTGCGACCATATTGATCTTTTGTTAACTCTCCAAGTAATTAATTTCCTAGGAACCCTAGGTACCTTATCAGCGAAGTGTAGAATGTTCCTAAGAGGCTTTGCTATCACCTTGTCAGGTGTCAGACTCACCCTTTCTAGGTGACTAAACCGAAGTCTTGTTGATGCCTTACATTTGCAGAGTATGTGCTCAGCTGTTTCTGTTTCCGACTCACATAGCCTGCAAATTTCACTTTTCACCAAGCCCATGTTCTTAAGGTGATACCTCACCGGACAGGGGCCGATGAAAAGACCTGTAATAGTCTTTATTTCATTCTTTTTCAGAAGTAGAAGCTTTTGAGCAATCTCAGGCGAACACTTGATAAATTTCTTCGCCTGTCTTTGCCCTGGAACATTACTCCTGTAGGACATTTTCTTCCTATCTAGCTACCTTTCAGTCTCTTTCCTATACTGTGACTGTGAGCCACAGAAAGGTTCAGGATCTACGGGGGAAGCCTTAGAACCAGTTTGAGCAAGTTTATCGGCTCTTTCGTTCACTTCTATACTCTCATGGCCGGGAATCCATTTTAGGGTAATTTTATTACCCTTAGCCAGTTCTTTGAGAGATTGTTTACTTTCCCAAACGTTAAGTGGTAGTGTGCATTTTCAGTGACCGTTTTAAAGATTTTGTGATACATGTTTTCTATGATTGGGTTTAAAACTTTCCACCCTGTTCAGATACTTTCGAATCATCACAATGCGCAGAAACATAAAGTCGTCCCAGGGGCAAATAAGCCCATGAAAGTGCTTCTGAAGTGGAGTGTCTGGTGTTTTTACATTCTTTTGTATTCCAATTTATTTACTAATACCATTACCACTGGCAGCTTTAACCGGAATTCGCGCAGGTCATTGTGTTGATTCGAGAGATTTTGGACTCTCAACACCTAAACAGCAGCTTATCACAGCTGGTTATTTAGGCAATGGAATGCGGTACCAAACTTCAAATTTAACTAATAGTCTAATAATATTAGTACTCTACTTTATGAGTTATACAAAAATGCTTATGAAACAGAAAGAAGAAAACTGATAATATTATTTTATGAGACGTTGTTAGCTAATAAAATTAGCAACTTTTATGGAACAGGCCCCTGTTCGTCTGTTCTGCACTTTTTGCACCAACAGCTCTTGAGAGAGTGAGATGTGTATAATATAATGTAAATAGAAGTGAGAAAATAGAGTAGAAGAGTTAAAAGTGTAGAAAGTGCTGAACAAACAAACATACCTTGGTGTCTGAGATTAGTGCTGCTCACAGATGTACTTCCAAAAGACAAACGTGTATCCGAAAAGTGAAAAATACATTAATTTTTAGTTACAATTAACAAAAAACACGTATTAATTGCAAATTAATGAATTAAACGCAAATTAATTGCCAATTATGGAGGAGATGAATTTAACTCCCTAAAATGTTTCTCTGTGTATAATAAGCGAGATCACGTGCTGGAAAAGTTATCTGAGATACACTGTATAAGTGGATCTCCAATAACCAAAATATAATATGTAGTATTAAATTACATGACGTAACTGGAAAAAATTAAAAGCAAAGAAAGAGATACTTTAAGGGGCTGTCTCAGAAGTAAGAGACAACATTTATTTTGTAGTGGAAGTATATAAACTGAACACTTGAATTTATTAATTTTAAAAATGTTTTACTTAGAAACCATGTTGTTGATAATAATAAAAAAAGATATAACTTTCACGTTCGTTAATAAAAAAATTAATTACAATTTCGGTGATGTAATGAATTCAAATACGGCAAAACGCTAAATTGGTGACCCCGACGTGATTGAGAACGAACACATCACAAGAGATACCGGAAACGTAACCAGAGATGAACAAGAATTTGTCGTCACTCGTGTCAGCTTAAAAGTACCCCCATTTTGGAAACCTGACCCACGTATTTGGTTTATACAACTAGAAGCACAATTCCGGAATAGCAACATTTAGAGAGATCAAACGAAATATGATACTGTCATCAGTTCCATAGATGCAGAAATTTTGACGCAAGTTACTGACATTCTCGTGAAACCACCAGATACAAATAAATACGAAATCATTAAAGAACGTCTGATTTCGGTATTTGCAGACAGCGAAACACAGAGAACACAGAAGCTATTAACCGAATTAGAACTAGGTGATCGTAAACCGTCACAACTTTTATGTGAAATGAAAAACCTCGCTGATAACAAGGTATGTGAAAATTTTCTGAAAACTCTATGGCTACAAAGATTACCACGCGACATGCAGACTATATTGTCTGTGAGCAATGATGATTTATCTAAGTTAGCCACTATGGCTGACCAAATTTGGGAAATTCGTCCGACTTCTACGTATCATTTAGCTCCAGTAACTGCTAATCAATCAACTATTGAAGTATTAAATGACATTAAAAAACAAATATCTGAACTGTCATTAAAAGTTGCCGAAATTAGTAAGGAAAAGAAATATTTTCCGCGATTACGCTCGAGATCGAAGTCAAGAAACAGATTTCACAATGAAAACTATTCCAATACTCAAAAAATGTGTTACTACCACACTAAATTTGGCGACAAAGCTCACAAATGCGTACAGCCTTGTAACATGAGCTCAACGATGAAAACATCATTTACGGATCAGGAAAACTAAGTTCCCGACTTCCCATGGCGGCAGGGAGTCAGGGGTTAAAGCTGAGTCGCCTCTATATTAATGACAAAGAATCAGCAAACCTTTTTCTAATTGACACTGGAGCGGATATATCCGTCATTCCACCCACCTTTAAAGAAAGGAAAAATGTAAATAAAATAGAACTCGTTGCGGCAAATGGAACAACTATCAAAACCTTCGGTCAGAAATTATTGCGACTCGACCTAGGCTTACGACGGTCATTTAATTGGCTTTTTATTATAGCGGATGTGCAAGAACCTATAATAGGAGTAGATTTTCTGTCACATTTCAATCTGCTAGTTGACAGCCAACGTCAGAAACTAATTGATGGTACCACCTGCCTAGCTACCAGAGGAGTATCTGCTGTACACGACAAAATGAACATTCTGAATATGAAACACCAAAATCCTTATGAAACAATTCTTCATGAGTTTCCGGATTTAATACGACCCAACATTATAAACAAGAAAATCAAGAGCCATAATATAGAACATCACATTGAAACAAAAGGACCACCGGTTTTTGCTAAAGCGAGGAGACTCTCCGCAGAAAAACTAAGCGCTGCTCGAAAAGAATTTGAATACATGATTGAACAAGGTTTATGCAGACCGTCAAAAAGTAGCTGGTCAAGTCCTCTACATTTAGCAAAGAAAAAAACTGGAGACTGGAGACCTTGTGGTGATTATAGAGCCCTAAACAATATCACTGTACCCGATAGATATCCAATTCCCTTTCTTACAGACTGCAGTCAAATTATGTCAGGAGCAAAAATATTTTCTTCTATCGACTTAGTAAGGGCTTATCAACAAATACCCATTCATGAACCTGATATTCCCAAAACGGAAATTATAACTCCTTTTGGACTCTACGAATTTCCTTACATGACTTTCGGACTTCGGAATGCTGCACAAACATTCCAGAGATTCATGAATATGATTCTCATGGAATTTAATTTCGTCTTTTGTTACCTGGATGACATCCTCATAGCTTCACCCGATATAGAAACACATAAACAACATCTTCGCATGGTTTATGAAAGATTGAATGAGTATGGTCTATGTATCAATGTAGCTAAGTGTGTTTTCGGCGTAGAGAAGATAAATTTTCTGGGTTATGAAATCAATTCTGAAGGCATGAAACCGTTAACATCAAAAGTAGAAGCAATAATCAACTTTCCAGAGCCACAATCTGCCACCAGCATGAGACGATTCCTTGGTATGCTCAATTTTTATCATAGATTTATACCTGACTGCGCTAAATTACAACAACCGCTAACAAACATGTTAATTGGACACAAAAAGAATAGTACAAAACGCTTAGAATGGACAGACGAAGCGAAAGACTCCTTTACTGCCGTTAGGAAAGCTCTAAGTAATGCAACATTATTAGCACATCCAGTACAGAATGCTCCACTTTCTTTGGTAACGGATGCCTCAGAAACTGCCATTGGAGCTGTGCTACATCAAAACATAAACGGACTTCTTCAACCTCTCAGTTTCTTTTCAAGAAGTTTAACAAAAACTCAAGTCAAGTATAGTGCTTATGACCGTGAACTCTTGGCCATATACAGTGCAATTAAACACTTTAAATATATGTTAGAAGGACAGACATTCGCAGTATTTACCGATCATAAACCTTTAACTTACGCGTTTCGACAGGATTTAGATAAAGCTTCTCCAAGACAATGCAGACAATTACAATTCATCGCACAGTTTACAACTGACATCAGATATATTGCTGGACCAGAAAATATAGTTGCAGATACACTTTCCCGTATAAACACAATAGAATCACCTTCATCTATTGACTATGACGCTTTAACAGAAGCACAAGAAGATGAAGAGCTGAAAATTCTTCAGCAAAATGAAAAATTGAAGATGGTGAAACTTCACTTACCTAGTACAACCAAAAAACAAATATATTGCGATATTTCAACCGGACACATTCGACCATATGTTCCTAAAGATTTTCGTCAAATGGCATTTTCATCGGTACATAATCTAGCTCACCCAGGAATCCGAATTACAACGAAGATGGTCACAGAAAAATTTATCTGGCCAAATATTAAAAAAGAATGCCAAATTTGGACTCGATGTTGTGAATCATGCCAGCGTTCTAAAATCTCCAGGCATACGCTATCCGTTTTGGCAGACTTTGCAGTTCCAAGTGAGCGTTTCCAGCATATCAACGTAGATATTGTCGGACCACTACCTGTTTGCAATGGATTCAGATATCTTCTCACAATGATCGACAGATTTTCCAGATGGATAGAAGCCACCCCCATAGAAAATCAGACAAGCGATTCTGTAGCTCAAGCTTTAATTTCTGTTTGGTTTTCTCGATTTGGTATTCCCACTAAAATAACTACAGACCAAGGAAGGCAATTTGAAAGTCAACTTTTTAAATCACTCGCAAAATATCTAGGATTCCAACATAATAGCACTACTGCTTATCATCCTCAAGCAAATGGACTAATTGAAAGACAACATCGAACCTTGAAGACGGCTCTCAGATGTCATCTACAGCAAATTTCCTCGTGGGTTGAAGCTTTACCCCTTATTCTTTTAGGAATGCGCACTGCCATCAAAGAAGACTTAGGTTGTTCTTCTGCTGAATTAGTTTATGGTTCAACTATTCGTCTCCCAGGAGAATTTTTAACATCTACTCCGTCCATTACTCAATTAGATTTTGCGAGACGTTTACAAGAAATTATTCGTTCCATAAAACCTATACCAACTTCGAAACATGGCAATAAACCAGTTTTTGTTTCAGAAGAACTTAAGACCTGCACTCATGTTTATATTTTTCAAAATGCTGTTCAATCGACCTTAGCACCAACGTACAGTGGACCTCATTTAGTAAAACGAGGAACACAAAAATATTTCGATGTTGTAGTCAAAGGTTTGGTGAAAAGGATCTCAATAGACAGATTAAAACCTGCATTTATATTTAAAAACAATTCAAATACACCATTGAATTCAACTACAAACAAATGTTCCCTCCAACCAAAATCGATATATGAACAAGATGCTGCAGAAACAACAAGACGTACGAAATCAGGTCGTCAAGTTCATTTTCCGTCAAGATTTTTAGAGTCTGTCATTATCACTAGGGGGGGAGTGTGTAGTGGAAGTATATAAACTGAACACTTGAATTTATTAATTTTAAAAATGTTTTACTTAGAAACCATGTTGTTGATAATAATGCTCTGTGCATTACAGTCATTCCAGACTATTCACCTACTTGTTTGCTAATTAGAGTCCACCTATTTCTGAACGCTCGCAAACGTTTTGGTTTTTCCATATTCTTTTGATACTCCTTTTTACAGAGAGACCAGAAATTTTCAATACCTCTTGCTTGAGGAACGTTTGATGCGTTGCCTTTCTTTTCATTAAATTCAATTTTTTGAGAGCGTAAAAACTCGGTCTCTGAAGCCGTGTAATGAAGATGATATTGTTCTTATTATGGAATTTATTAATAAAGGGAATGCGATGTCATTACACGGTTTCAGTTGTCTAGTTTTTACGCTCTCAAGAAATTGAATTTATTGAAAAGAAAGACAACGCATCAAACGTTCCTCAAGCAAGAGGTATTGAAAAATTCTGGTCTCTCTGTAAAAAGGAGTATCAAAAGAAATGGAAAAACCAAAAAGTTTGCGAGCGTTCAGAAATAGGTGGACTCTAATTAGCAAAAAAGTAGGTGAACAGTGTGGAATGGCTGTAATGCACAGAGCAGCAATAAATTTGCGCAAAATAGCCTATGCAGGAGTTGCTGGAGCCAATTTAATATAATTTGTATATAATAGTATTATGTGAGTGTTTACCTATAAGTTAAATTTCGATTGCTCTTTTGTTAAACAATTCAATTGCAAATAAATGTTGTCTCTTTACTTCTGAGACAGCCCCTTAATTTTGAATGTGCATAAATATCAAAGTTTATGTAGAAAAATATTTTAAGAAACGCCCAATGATTTTCAGTTGCAATTTAAGAACATACACTTGTATTTGTCATTTTTTTTTAGGAGCGACTTTAATAAAAACTCAATCGAATACACGCAGTTTTTCCCCGATAAACGCTTGAACGGATTTTACGAATTCTCAAGCAACATCTTCGGCAACAAGATGTTTAATCAGGGCCACTGGGATCTCACTCTAATCGATTTCATTCAAACCACAACGATCAGCAGGAAACCAAGGCGATCTGCAAGCGGTGATTTCGTGTATGACACCCCTTTAAAAGTCAGGATCAGGGTGCACACTTGCCGCGATATGAAACTGCATGCGTCGCATTTGCTAGGAGGGCGCAGGCTTATGGGTAAGTCAAAATTCATAAACACCGTTAAGAATGTTGTAATCGTCGGTTTTTGCTTTAGAGATCCTTTTGGACCGTGTTATAAACGTTGCTTGGCCTCCTGGATTTATGGTGTTAAGGCCTCTTGTGAACGATTTAGTCGCCACTGCCTTTACGGATATCTTCAACAGCGCCTTCAGAAATTTTCCTTTCGAAGAACTCATTCATTAAAGGTTTTTAGTAACTGTGTAAATACGTATTTTATGTGTGATATTCCCAGACAATTAATCATTACCTATTTTAACTAACAAGGAAGTGTTCCAAGTGTCGCCTCAGATTTTGAAGAAACTTGGTACATTTTGTAGACGGTATGTAATGACATTAAAATTAAAAAATTAAAGGGATGTAAAAAAATATTCCTATGTACGAAAATATACTTCCAAACTGCTGCTGTATTAATACATTTTGAAGGTGCAGAAAAATGGATCTCTTTTGTAAATGAAGCAAAAATTGGTGTAATAGTACAACATATCGTAACGTATTTTTCATACTTTTTTTCCATTCAAATCGATAAACAATAGCAGGTTTTACAGTTACTGTGAGAATGTTGGTGAGCGTTGACTAGTCACGTCATTCCAAAATCGATAATCAATAACGAACAATAGCGGGTATGATAAACATTTACTGGTGATATAATAAAAACTTCAAATTAGAGAATTAATCACTTTTACTTTATTATCAAAGCATGAAAAAAGGCAAGTCGTATGTTTACAAAGGGTATAATATACGGTTTAAACAGGAAAATAGAAATAATACAAATATTTTATGTTAAAATCACATATGTATGTACAGATCATTTTTTTATTATATGCCGATCGTATAAATCTGAGTTATGAAAATATACAACGAAATGATGTGACATGACAAAAGCCACAAGGCTGTTTCACGAAAGTTAGAAGAAGATAGCTACATAAAAGTTTTTTGACTTATCGATCGATCGATCGATCGATCGGCACTTATCTGCAAATTATCTGTACATAGTATTTATCAAAATTACTCAAAAAATATACGAGGCGTGTCCGGATACTAGTATCGGTTTTGCTTTTATACACAAACTATGTATTCTGTAAACTACAAACATTGTCTTATTTTTCCATATAATTTCCACCTAGAGTTAAACATTTTCGATAATCCTGTGTTTTAGGTACCTTTTAATGCGCATAATTCAATTTAAGTTGATGAAGATTTGTTATTAGCGTTTATTTAAAAGAAGTAACAACAATTTGTTGTTGTTTTTGTTGTTTGTATTGTACCGGAATTATTAGACAAGTGAAAACACGTGATATTGTTTCAGCAGCCCGAGAGGCTGCTTTGCCCATCTTTAAGACCATCTAAAAGACTACCTGAGTTGGAACTCTTTTGATGCTTCTAAAATATTCATCTTAAAACCATATTTCTGAAAATAAAATTTTTAGTTTTGTTTTGTGGATATAATCTAATCTCATGGAAAAAAGATTACGTAAAAACAAAATTAAAATTGAATACCGCTTTTTGTTTCAATGTGGTAACAACGCTGTGAATAAAACTGCTTCAAAACACTTACTGACGCCTGCGCATTAATAGGTACCTAAAACACAGGATTGGCCAAGTGAAAATCACTGATTGCCAAGTCAAGGCTATATGTTGGATGAGCCACACTCGTGGTCGTCAGAAAACATTTATTAATGGCAATGCTAATGACAGCGAACATTAATATTTATTATCTCACATCTGTTTCAGTTAAGAATAATACCAATCATTTTAATGTGCCATTCCACCGTTTGCATCTTCTTCTTCTCATGGCGAGTTGTATACCTTGAAGGCTATTTGACCAACCATTTTTTTATGTCGTAATAAATGCAGATACTGGAAAACTATTACAAAGTTGATGAAACTTCGCACACAAGATGTGTCTTTAAACAAATAACTTTGTTTCAATATGAGCACCTTTTGTTTTGCAAACAGGTGTATTAGATTGTGGATGTGCCTCGTAATTCCTTAGTTGACTGCTCATTCAACTAAGGAATTAAATTAATTAGATTAGTAGATTCAATTTCTAAATCGATCACAACTTTATGTTTACAGATATTCGAAAATATATTTTTTCTACTTTGCGTTCACAATGAATTCATTGTGACACCGAAAACAGTTTCACAATGAAGCTCATTGTGAAACTGTTGTTAAACTCGTTCCGTTGGGGCACTCCGAGCTTGCTTCGCTTCGCTCGTCGTACCCCAACCCCACTCGTGTTACAATAAGCCTTCTTGTGAAACTTGTAAAATAATATACTATTATAGTATTATTCAAGTGTTTTATTGTCTGGTCATACAATCAAAGATGGCACGTGTATACAGGTGCTAGTGCTATTCATGACATATTCGCGTGAAAGTGTCTTATAAACGGGTTCTGATATCTATAGATATAATGCAATATTAGGTCAAAAAAAGATCGCAAGATATCGCGATTTAAACTTTTCATTATAAATATACTGTTTAATTTACGATTTAAATAGAAGAATCAATAATGTTAATCAATCCAATGGATGTCGTTCATTTATTAATGTTAACGATAAAGATTGAACGCAATCCATGTCAGAAAATAGAATTACAACGGCATTATTTTGAGAAATACTGAAGAGATATTGACGCTAGAAAAATTAGAAACATTAGATTATTCAATATCACCAGCAGAAAATACGAGTAGCTACTTACACTAAACTTAGGTCACCATCTTTCAACCTGTTTTTTGACGTTAGGTGCAAATATGTGCAAAAGTTATTTCCGCTATCATTTAGAGGACTATTTTCGCTATTATAACCTACCAATAACTCCACACCGGCAAATCCCGATGACAGTTAAATCTTTAAGCTAAGTTTTAAAATGACAAATTAAACATACCTATATTTATGTTTTTTTTATTAAACAAAGCAGTAAGCAATTTACATGTTTATATAGTTATTTTAAACCTAGAAGATGTGCTCTTTCCAACGATGTACAATACTTTACACGTTGATTGTGTCTTATGTACGTAATCGTTCATTAAAAATGAGCTTCAGAGTAGCCGCCATTAGATTCGCATCGAACTCTAAATTTCTAAACCTTCAAACTCTCTAATTGTATTTGACTATAACTTTTAATTCTAAACAACATTTTCTTATGACATTTTTCTGTATCTTTTAAAATAAGGGCACTTTACTCTTAAGCAATTTTCACTTTTCGGTGTTACAACACATATAATAAAGAAAGTAAATCAAAATTTTACAAAAATCACATCACGGCCTTAAAGCCTACAGTCTTCTTAATATATGTACCAAATTTCATTAACGTAAGTCAGTAAATAAAAAAGTTACAGATTTTTGACACGTGAAAGCGCTTTTGGCCCCGTAGTGCGTCGTGGTGATGACGTACTCTGTCTCGCCGGTCTTACAATTTCACGTTTCACGTTTCATCCCGGAACATTTTCCGACTCATTTTTGATAGGTCGTGACGAAAACGACAACATGAACCCATTTTGCAACCTGTGATCGTGAAGAAGTAACAGTCTACGGTCTTGTCGTTTTTGGCAAAGATTCTTGGGCTGTAGCTGCAGACTAGAACTTCGATCCCAGTTCCACCAAAGAGGACTTCTATCATACTCCGAATCACTCTCCAATTTAGCCCATCCAGACCACAACCTAACTTTGGAATGGCTAACTTGTTCACCTTGTCCGCCAGATGACTTCTCAGGTTCCATAAAGTTTTCCACATGGTGTGGTAATCAGGCTTTCCTTGGAATACTCGCTTAGTTACCAAATAATACTCGTTCTCCTAAGGTGTTCTTAATCTTCAGCACATTTTCTATCAGTAGCTGCTGCCTTTGCAATTCCTCGATCTGACCATATTTTACCCTGAATACGTGGGCTACTCCTCTGGTCATTCTTATGTCGCCTGCCACGCAGTCCTGGGACAATTCAGTGGTTATTTCGAATCGTGTCTTGCGTCTCATGGTGTAATGGGTCATGAAGTTCTCAAAAGTTCCTTCAGTCTTCTGAACTAAACAGACTGTCTCTTCATTTTCTTCGCTAGCGTACGGAGCCAACCGGTTGAAACGAACCACTTTGGGTTTTCCCTTTGGGATTTTCTTAATCCGATAGACATCATTGATTTACTTGACAACTTTGTAAGGTTCCTCCCAGGAGGTTTGCAGCTTTGGGGACAGACTTCGTCGTCGGTGGGGATTATATAAACAAACAAGCTCTCTTAGTTGGCATCCTCCATTCTGCGCGTTGATGTCGTAACGATTTTTCATTCGGTCGCTGGCATTTTGGATGTTATGGCGCACTTTGTCGTGGATATCGTCCATTTTCTTACGGAGGTCACTAATGTAGTCATCATCTATGAGACGTTCACCAGGTTTAACACCAAACTTTACGTCGCACGGTAACCGCAGCACGCGTCCAAATATCACACTTGCGGGTATTAGTTTCATGGACGGATGATCGTTAAGCCAAAAGAAACAGATATAAATAACTGTCCCAATTTCTCCGATGCGATGGTCGGAGACAACTTTGGACAGGTATCGATTAATGGCCCTGTTAATCGTTTTCACCATTCCATCCGACTGTGGGTGTAGCGTAGTAGTTCTGGTTTTCCTAATGCCGAGTAAGGTGCACATCTTTTGGAATAAAACAGATTCGAAATTTCTTCCTTGGTCCGAATGCAATTCCATGGGTACACCAAATTGACTCATCCATTCCCTAACCAGTTTTTCTGCAACAGTCGCAGCCTCTTGATTTGGTAGGGTTTATGTTTCGATCTATTTGCTGAAGTAATCCATCACCACCACGAGGCACCTACTTATTCCCGTCGTTAGTTTCTGGAAATGGCCCGGCAATGTCTATGGCGTCTTTCGAAAGGACTTCCGACATTGTACTGTTTCATCTGGACTTTGCCATTCTTATGGGGTCCATTACTCGCGGCACATATTCCAAATTTTCTACACCAGTCCTTTACGTCTTCACTGCAATTCATCCAGTAGAATCGCTCACGTACCTTCTCAGCGGTTTTTTCACGCCCAAATGTCCTTCAGAAGTTCCATCGTGAAATTCTTCCAAAACTTCGGGAATTCTGTTCTTGGGAACTAAAAACTGCATTTTCCGTTCCCTGCCCTCGTAATCTTCTAGTGTACGTTTCAGGAAGCCACTTTCCACTACTAGAGAGTCCCAATACGACTTAACGTTCGGCGCGAAAGATGATACCTCTCCCCAAGTAGGTCGTGATTCTTTCCTTTTCCATTCCAGTATAATTTTCAAATCCGGGTCATTTTCCTGATCTTGAAGTAGCTCTTCTGTTTGCTATCGCTCGTCTACTACGGCCGTCCGTGCAATCTGGGCCAGCTTTTGTTCCAAACGTCTACAGTGCCTACAATCTTCTGAGCAAGGTCTTGACAAGGCATCAGAATTTCGATGGCTCACATCTGTTCAATGTTGAATTTCAAAGTCGTACTCCTGGAGTCGCTCGATCCAACGTGCTACTTGTCCTTCGGGATTTTTGAATTGAAAGAGCCATTTCAATGCCAATCCTTTTCCTTCTTAATAAGAAAAAACATTTATAAAAGTGCTCGGTCGACTTCACCATGGCCAAGAGTTCTCGTCGGGTGACACAATAGTCGGGTTTTGACAGCACTTTACTAAAGTAACCAATCACCTTTTCTTGCCCATCTTGGATTTGAGAGAGCACTCCGCCAATACCAACATCGCTAGTATCTGTGTCTAGGATAAAATTTCCTTGTGGAGGAGGGTAGCTCAAAATCGGAGCACTTATCAGGTATTGTTTCGATTGCCGAAAAGCAATCTGGCAGTCTTGGTTCCATTCAAATGGACGTCCTTCTCCTTCTAACGTTAGTTTCGTTAGAGGTTTGGTCACATCGGCAAATCTTGGAACGTACTGCGGATAATACGTCCAAAGCCCTGTAACACGCCGATGTGCTACTATTGTTTGTTGCCTTTTTCGGACAACTAAATAAGTAATAAATAAATCCAAACAAATAAACAAATTTAAATTTATTAGCAAGTTAATTTACTGGCAACTGAAAGATTACCGTCTGCAGAATTGAATGTGTAATTACCCAAGGGTAACGCCGTTTAGAGGGTTCCAAGAAAAGGCCAGCCGGGTTTTACTGCTCTATTGTCATGCGTTTAGGCGCCTTCCTACCTGCAGCTACGGATACTCTAATGACCTACAAACACTACGCCCTGCGGCGGCTCTTCTGGGAATTTACCTGAGTTAACCCGGGGTGATATTTACAAACAACTTTCAATAATTAAATGGCTCGTGATCGTTAATTAGGACGGATTCTACTTGTGTCGATAACGCTGTTCTTACTCCCGGTGAGACGGTTATAACTATGAGATAGCAGGAATTGGATACTTAAAAAAATAAAAATGCGGACTAAAATTTAATCAATTATTTATTGCAGATCAAGGGAAAAACTCCGTTTTCCAGGCGCTATGCAGCCTGAAAATCTGAGTATAAAAAACCCTGTTTTTTTTTAAATTACCATACAAAGGAAACACACACAAAAAATTTACGCTCGTATAAGAAATACAGTAGAATTCGTTTAACGGCTTTCTCGTTCGAATATCGTGACGAATTAACTAATTCCAATTACACAGCTGGTGGGTTCCATGCTTGTCCCAAACAATATTTGTGGACTGATTATTCAATTTAAATGAACAATTAATTTGTTTTCAAAATTATGTTTATCTTGGTACTCGTGTTTAACACTTCAATCGTACTCCAAGACGCTCTGTATATCAACCAGTGCACAGGGTGGCGTTGTGCCTACAGTGTACTTCCTTAATGAATGTAATTGATTAATTAATCAGATACTGGGGAAGTATGTGATACAAAATGCAACCCAGGCGATCAATCTGCGAGAGAATCAATAGTAATCGCTAGTTTTTCAAGGGGGAGCTCTCCTGGGGAGACGCAAATGGCCCGATTTTGATAACCTAATAACGCTGCGAAGTGGGGAGTCTGGCTCGACCGCTACTTTCGCTATTGAGGTGGGGGGTCAGTGCCTGCCCGCTTTATTAATTAACCTCTGATTGCGTTGTTTCGACGATGATCTAACCTGTACGCAATGAAATGTTTTTGACCGTTTTATACGACGCTCTACTATGGGTAGTTATGGTCTTACGGTCTCAAAGCGGATTACTTCTAATTAACCACAGATCTCCCGACAAAGACTACACTTTGGTCCACACACAGAGTGTGATGGTAACTCGGCTGAGAAGATGGCACTGATTACGTGATTCAGAATTGGTTTGGCCTCTTAATTTTACTGCCCTAGTAATACAACTGATTGGCCTTGATTTAGGTAATTAATCTGTGCTGGTCACACTGGGGTTTAGTGGCAGATCTGAACTTGCCTTAGACCAGTGGTATGAAACAATCGATTTCACTGCGCAAATCGAAAAACACTTTGCTTGCGTGTTTCCAGCTTGCCAGAGAATACCGAAAAGGGATTCACTAATTTTACAAAAGTACTCTGTATATGAATTGCACAATAAATTGGACACGTCGGCTGACTGCCTCTGGTCGATCTAAATTGACCTAGTAATGCACTAGTGTCTGTTGCAAAACTGATTTCTTTCGGGTAAAGTGTAAAAGTTTTCAGAAGTAGTTTAATATCTGTCATAATATCGGTATCATTCAGATTCAAAATAATTTTTCTTAGGTTTTCTTTATAGCTCTGTGTTTATTACATTCCAAATCCTTTCTGTATATTTGAACTGTTTCTCAAAATTCTACAGTAATAATAACATTTGGCACGTGTTAGCATGTAACGATAAATCAGTTTTACATTTTTATGCAAATCATTCAATTCCTTTGAAGGCAACTGCGTTTCTGAATCAATATATTTTCAGTGTCCTTGCTCTTTACATGACTTCTGATATCCACAGTGATTCAATACTTAGCTTCGCTCTTTTTGGGTAATTTGGCAACCTTTTTCTATCCAACGCTAATCATCAATTCTTGCAAAATGAAATTAATTTTAGAAAAGCTTCGTTGACATCAGTGGACAGTACTACTGCATCCCATTTTTCTGTCTGCAGAAGACATTTGATGTTTTAGACATGTGTCTTGTGATGAAACAATTGTTATTGCTAACGACAGAATCAGAATGAATTCATAAGCCAGGTGGTTAGTGACGTTAATAGGTCTGTTCCACAACAGGATTTCAAGTTCTCAACCGTTCAAATCAGTATTGAACATAAGCAGTGCACAAAATTCAGAACTTGAAATCCTGACGAGTAGAACAGACCTAATGTTGTAGATTCTATTTAAGTTAGTTAATAAGTACGTTTAATATACTTCAATTGTTTTAAAATGTTTATTGTAAGGAGCGTCTAAATTAAAACCTGGTCAAGTGGGTTGTGATCGAGAATTTATCCATTGCATTTACATAGCAGAATTGCTAAATGTAGCCTACTTGACCAGGTTTTAATTTAGACACGAGTTAGTTAATACTTAAAAAAAAATTAGTTCTCTTTTCACGAGTCGCCCTTGAAGTCTTCCCCTTGTATCCTTCAGTCCACAAATTACGCGTACCTTTAGTCAATACGTCGTAGATCATTATTAACTATAATCTTTTTCAAAGAGCCCATAAATTTTAAGTTAGAAATAAGGCATGAGACTTAATTTTATCCAGCCGCATAAAAAAATGTTTATTTGCTATTGTAACCAGCTGACATCTAAATTACTTTTTTTATAATTCGGAAAAAGAAAAAACTATACTTAATATTTTATACGAAAGTGACTGAAGTACTGGCCAAAAGTGAACTTCGAATTACATAATTTCTGAACGCGTTCATTCTTTATAACAGCTTCCGCTTATTACAAAAGTGTTTTTTATTTCCCTAAAGAATCTTTTATACTATTTTTAAGTTTTATTCACTTTTACCTACAGGTATACAGGGTGTCCACCGAGTGTCGCGGTCTTCTCTACCGTCTATAGTATACAAGGTGTCCACCGAGTGCCGCGGTCTTCTCTACCGTCTATAGTATATAAGATTCAAACCAGGTAAGATGTAACTCAGTCAGCTCTACTTTATAAAATTCTTTTTGGCTATACAGAGGGTTCAGTAACTGAGAGCCATACCAAAATTATATTTTTTTAAATGGAACACAGTATATTTTCAAATATTTCGAAAGTACGCATAACAAATAGGTAATAACCAAAAATTTAGGAACTTTTACTTAAGAGTTTGTAAGATATTGACGTTTAATTGTAAAAAAAATGCCATAATATGAGTGCTTATATCTTTGTTATTTATTTACATTTCGTCTTCAATTTTTGTAGGTACTCAATACAATATCTTTTCTACAGAAATTTCGAAACAGTTTCGGTCTATCAGTTATTATTTGTACAGGGTGTTGAGTTTTACAAAAGATAATTTTTCTCAAAATTTTCAAATGGAACACCCAGTATATCTAGAATCTCGTGAAACACTGTTTTAATAAGCTTTCATAAAACGCCAAATGTATTTGTCTAAACTGAAGAAGTCTTATATACTATAGACGGTAGAGAAGACCGCGGCACTCGGTGGACACGCTGTAAATACATTGATGTAATTATAATGTGATACTAAAGCTACATTTAATTCAAATTCGTGCCAGCATGACACTTCACAAAGTGTGGTCGATGTTCCGACACCATTTACATTGACGCAGAACCTGACAGTCGAAACATGCCTATGCGCGTGCGCGTATACCTTAAAATAAACGCGTGTTGCAAATTTCGTGCCCAAGTTTGCACCTTGCAAGCTTCCAATTCCAAAATTTCATGTCGGCACGCGCAGACAACCATCAATGTAAATGGTAACATACGAAGGCATTCGTCAAACTTTCGTTCTAAGAATTCGTGCTAGTACGCAAGTCAATGTAAATGTAGTTTAAGAATTTGATTAATAAAATGTTTGTTACACACTAACTTGTGTTCTTTGCTTTCCATCACTTAATATTAATGATTCGTCGACACCAGCCGGCGTTAGAGTGTCTCTTGCGTCACAGCCGTCTAGCCGACGCACCTTAGGCGACAGCCGAGAGAATGCTGGCGGCAGAATAAACTAGACCAGACAGTCTGTCGCGGTCTAGAAAGTACGAGAACAACAGACTCGGCTTATAAATGCAGGCGGCCGAGATTGGGACACCGTTCGGCAAGAATTCAGCGTCAGACAGACCGGCATTAAAGTTCGCTCGGCTGTTAAAATAAATCAGGTATAAGCTTGTAAATTATTTAGTGTTAATTAGTTTGCTTTTGAATAAATTAGTTTATTAACTATTTCGTGTTTTGTTTTAAAATAAAAATTAATAGAACCCGTAAAATCGTTACAATATAAAACACGCGCTACTAAAAATAAATAAATACGTACTGTCGCAGCTTTGCTTTATAGACATACTTATTATATTCGCGTTCCTTATACACTGGTTCTAAGATAATCTCACCTCACTTTTGCTTCCTCACTCAAAGGATATGTTTTGCTTAAAGTGAGGTGAGGGTGAACCATAGGTGAACAGACCTGAGGACCGCCTTACCGATTTAGAGGAACCACAAACCCTTCATCAGTGTTCGTACCTTAGTCGGAGCGAAGAAAAGTTACAAAATAAGGTGCCTTTTTTAAAATTTCTCCTCGTACTTGGCTGTGAATTCTCAGTTGTGAACCAGCCTTGCTTGAAACTGGCGTATATCATAACCTCACGTTTATCGAAGGAAATGTCATAATTTAAAAAAAAATCTTTACTAGCAAATTTTATTCACAATTCAAAGTAAAATCATAATACGTAATCAAAATATCCACCAATTTCATCGCAACAGGCTTGGATTCTACGTAAAATTCATTTGCTGACGTTGAAGAGCATACGAGGATTATTGTTAATTCCCATTATTTGACTTGGCGATTCATGCACATGTTCCCTTACGTTTTCCTTACTTCCTTTTTGTGGGACGTCCGCTGATCTATTAGCGTAAAATAGAACCTGTCTATCGAAAAAGTTTAACCACCATAATTCAAAGACGTGCGAAATTTGTCATAAGGATGCCAAAGATTCGGATATTTTTAAGAAAGATCATGGAAGCAGTACTGAATAGAATAGTGCCACTTGCCTTCAATTTGACGGTCATTTCGAAAATAAGATTCGATCATAAAAGTTTAATGCTCTGGCAAGAGAACCATTTCAGAACGTTTTCTTAACTTAATAAAATTGGGGTCACGCGATGGTGTCATGTTATTTCATTTTCAAACGTCAAGTCGATTGAAGCTGGTTCACAATTAACAATTCATGGCCAACCACGAGAAGAAATTTAAAAAAAGGCACGTCTTGCGCTGATAGGTTTCGTCTTGAAGTAGTCGCTAAAAATTATTTTATTCAGTTAAATGAAACCCGTTCCACGGTTCCTTAAATTAGGGTAAAGTCGCCAAAATGGTACCGGCGCTTAAATCGTACCACCACAATTTTTGCAAGAAGTAATCGAATATACTGGCCTCTATTAACGTTTTAAGTAACTACTATTAACACAAAAGGTATGTCCGAGAGTTGGTTTGGGTCCAGTTTATCGATCCTTAGAAAAGTAGTGTTAAGAAATTCAGACAATATATATTATAGTTTTTGACAGTTTTTCCTAACACAATATCTTATTCTACAGAAGAGTTTCGCAAGTTTTATGTTCATTCTTAGAAATTACATCTATTGAGGAATATTTTCCATTAGTTTTGGTAAGTGTATATTTGAAATTATAGGTTATAACGAATTATTTTTACATTTATGTCGCGTTTCCTAAATCATACCGCAACTCAGGTTCCAAAATCGTACCGGTACGATTTAGGTACCAAACGACACTTGGAGGGAAAAGTGAAGAGAGGAGAAGTAAGTCCAAGAGCAAAGAAAAGATGTGTTAATGGTAGGGAAACCGCACTTTCTGGTACAATAGAAGAAGACTTAGTTAAGCACATTCTGAAATTTGAAGAATGTCTATTTGGGCTTACGCCGACCAATGTCAGAAAACTTGCATATGATATAATTGAAGCAAATCCTCATCTTCCAAATCGATTTAACAGAGAAAAGAAAATGGCTGAAAAGAAATGGTATTATTCATTTTTATCGAGACACCCAAATCTAAGCCTCCGTCAAGCCGAAAACGTTTCCATTGCTCGTTGCAAAGGATTTAATAGGGAAAATGTATATGGTTTCTTTGATATCTTGGAAAGGTTAGTCGATGAAAACAGTATTGATGCACTGCACATTTACAATGTTGATGAATCTGGTTTTTCAACTGTGCAGAAGAAATCACCTAGAGTTTTAGCACAGCGGGGAAAACATCAAGTAGGATTTTTGTCAAGTGGTGAAAGAGGAATTAATACTACTATTGTATGTTGCTGTAATGCATTGGGAAATTATGTACCTCCTATGATTATATTCAAACGACAAAGAATGCACCCTGCCTTGCAGAAAGGTGCGTTTCCTGGTAGTTTGGTTGAAATTAATGAATCCGGTTATATCAATTCAGAACTTTTCGTGAAGTGGCTTCGTCACTTCATTGATTATGTGAAACCGTCTAATGAGTCTAAAGTGATACTTTTACTAGACGGTCACACTACTCACTCCAAGAATTTAGAAGTAATAGTTTTAGCAAAGGATAATGGAGTTTTACTGCTTCAGCTTCCTGGACACACAACACACAGACTGCAATCACTTGATGTGGGTATTTTTAAGTCTATGGAGTCAAATTACCTCCAAGCTATGACCAAATGGCTTCGTAGTAATCCTGGCCAAAAAGTCACGCAGTTTGAAGTTAGCCAATTACTTACGGAAGCTTATGTCCAGGCAGCAACAATAAATAATGCAATGAATGGCTTTCGTGCTGCTGGTGTGTGGCCAGTAGACAGGGCAGTTTTTTCTGATGCAGATTTTGTGGCAAGTGAGAATTTAATTGAATTGGTAACAAACGAAGAAGCTCAAGTAATAGCAGAACACATAGTTGCAAATAAAGAAGCTGAAGAACTAGTAGGAAACACAGAAATGAATGAAAATGGAAATATACAGGAACCTCAGCCTTCAACCAGTCGATTAACTGTTCCAATCAGTAAAGTAAGCCCATTACCTAAACCAAAACTAAAAAATATGATACACGTTTAAAAAAAGGCGCTCAAAAAGCAGAAGTATTAACTTCTAGTCCCTACAAAAATATCCTAGTAATGGCAAAAGAACAACGAATTTTAAAAGAAGCTAAGAAAAAGAAAGCTGCAAATAAAAAGAGTGAGATCTCTGAGAAGATGAAGTCGAAACAAGAAAGACAAAATACAAAGAAACGGTTATTTTCAGAAGAAAACACTTCTTCACAGGTGGTTATCGAAGTAAGAAAGGAGGAGTGGTTTTGTTTTATTTGCGAAGAGACCTTCGTTGAAGATATGATAAAATGTGTTATATGTAACCGCTGGGCAAATGAAAAGTGTGCAGGAATACCCAAGTGCAAAAAAACCTACACGTGTGAAACTTGCAAATAACTTCCTACTTTTTTATTTTCTAGGAGTGTTTATTTTTTTTAAATATGTTTTTGTTAATTATGTTAACGACTTTTTTGTTTATTAATAAAAATTTTAATAAATTTTCTCTATACATAATAGGTCCGTGTTTTCTATATTCTCAAGTATTTTACGTAGAGGTACGATTTAGGAACCTGGTAGTACGATTTAGGAGACTCGAACCCTAAATCGTACCGCTTGCAGACTTTCAAAAAATGATGCATAAATCTAAAAAGTATTACTTAAAAATTACCAAAAAAATATCCCTGCTAGCGTCTTGTAATATTCAGTTGTAGGTATATTCAATTATCTTTGAAAATAAAAAATAAAAACTAAGAAGTGGTACGATTTTGGCGACTTTACCCTACATATGATGTAGGTTACTTTATTATTTACAAGTTTTGACGTATATCGCGGCCTTAAAATTTCGCACGATTCTATTTCCCCCTGTAAATATGACTTTCTTTAACGACTTGTCAAAAATAATCATTTTAAACGTCAAATTTCAAATGTAATGCGAAAGTTGTAGCAATGCCAAATCGCGTGCTTTCTGAAGGAGAGAAGGGTTTTGCAATCGCAAAATTAGAAGATGGTTTGTCGCTACTTTTATTCTCTTATTTCACTTCTAATACTTTACTATCTTGCTATTCTTAAAATATAACCAAACAATCTGACTTTTGGTTAAACGTCTTTAGTGTCACAATTGAGGAAAGAGCCTGTTCTACAAAACTATGATTTAGAGAAATTCTGGCTACTTGATAAAAAATCGTGCGAAATTTTATCAAGTAGCCTGAATTTCTCTAAATTATAGTTTTGTAGAACAGGCTCTTTCCTCAATTTTGACACTAAAGACATTTAACCGAAAGTCAGATTGTTTGGTTATATTTTAAGAACAGCAGGATAATAAAGTATTAGAACTGAAATAACAGAATAAAAGTAGCGACCAACCATCTTCTAATTTTGCGATTGCAAAACCCTTATCTCCTTCAGAAAGCACGTGATTTGGCATTGCGTTGCTCTAACTTTAGCATTACATTTGAAATCTGACGTCTAAAATGATTATTTTTGACAAGCCGTCAAAAACAGCCATATTTACAGCGGAAAATCGAATCGTGCGAAATTATAAGGCCGCGATAGTACATCTCTTGACATAAGAACTTTCTCAATTTTCTCCTCTTCAGTTGTTCCATTGAGACAAATTTTCATTTATTAATTTATGAAGTGAGCCTAGTGAGCCTCAACTGGTCTAACCTGTTCTTTTGTAAGAGAAACGTAACAGTATGAAACTAGAGGATTATTTACTTCGTCAAAGAGTTAAAGAAGGCAAAGCAATAATAATTATATCGTTAGGAGTATAGAGGTGAAAACTTGTCTATTGCACGGATTAGAGCATGCTTCTAGCATGGCCGACTACATTAATAAGCTAACGCTTATAACAAGTGTCTAAATAAAAACCTGGTCAAGTGGGTTGTGATCGAGAATTTATCCATTACATTTACATAGCAGAATTACTAAATGTAGCCTACTTGACCAGGTTTTTATTTAGACACGAGTTATGTCCGTTTCAGTCCGCCTAAAATTCGGTTCTGAGAAAGCATGCCATGATATACGGTGACCATCGTCATCTATGAAAGTCACTTTAAACTTAAACCCACAAGATCGTTGCAAATTTCTTTAAATGTATTAAGGAAAAGCAGTAAGCCTGTTTGTTAACCTGCACTGGTTCAGACATTTTTTTACGAAATATGCTTTGAAGCCTAAATTTTTTGATAATGTGTCAATACGAAATCATATATTGTATTTCTCTGTTATTTCCAAGAGACAATTTAAAATCAGCGGTCTCGTGATAAGAGGTCTGTTCCATTCACCTCAGGATTTCGAGTTCTGAACCGTTCAAAATCGTACTGAGCATGAGCAGTGCACAAAATTGGATATAAATTTCATACTGCGCATGATTCGAACGGTTCAGAATTTGAAATTCTGTCAAATGGAACAGACCTAAGATGACGAACCCGCTGAAGTAACAATTCTAAATGTAGCAATTTTAAAAATTTAATTTTATATCAATAATTGTGAGAATAGTAAAATCATCTCGTATTGCTAAAATTAGATTGAATTGTCTTTCTTAGCTTTCTTAGCTGGTTACATAATTAAAAATAGAGACGACAAATTTCACTGCAATACTTGCTTAGAACCTCTTCCTTCTTATCTGATTCCTTGAAACTTATTATGATTCAGGATAGAGGAAGTTTAAACTATCCTAGTAATAAATTTGTCGGAACTATTAAGCAATTAACAGATATTATTCCTGAAATGTTACCTCTCTTAGAAAATACAAAAACCTGTGCACAACTATTTGAAATTCTATGTCCTGTTACTCCAACAAAATAAAATTCTTGCTTGTGACAATTACAAAAGACAAATATGCAACAGTAGAGAAACCTGTTCTCGATAATACAAGTAGAGAGAAAACAGATTTTTTGAAGAAACATGTTCGAATTAAAACTTACAAGCAGAAAAATTCTGAAACTGTTACATTTGACAGCTCACTGAACTAACAATTTTCGCCATAGAGGTCACTAGTCACCGTATGAATCTGTAAATTTCCTGGAACAATTTCAACAATGAAAAACCGCCAATTGAAACGGCCATATAAGCGTTAGCTTATTAAAGGGGTCGGCCATGCTTCTAGTCTCCCGTACACCCGTCGCGTCAGTCAAACCGTTAGTTGCGGCAACTTTTCCCAAGCAACCAAATTTCATTGATCAGAGGACAAATTTTCAATTTGGTATAAATATTTTTTCAATATATGATGAGCGTAGATAATTAACGAAAAAGGACCTGTTTGTACCTGACTGCCAGGGGTTTGCGGCAAGTTAAAAGGTGGCAATCTATTTATTTCAAGTTCTTCAAGTCATTCCTCTTTAGATGGTACTTTATTTATTTACAAATTGACGAAATTGTTTTAAAAAAATAATTTAAACTGCTTATTAATTAAGGGTAGGTACTTGTGGCAAGCTTTTGTAAGAGGCAACCCAGCCGATATGTATGACCTTAGAATCGTCTTTCGTTAAAATAACAGATAAATGCAGAAAACATACGGTGGGATCTCGTACTAGGTATTACTAACTCGTGTCTAAATAAAAACCTGGTCAAGTTGGCTACATTTAGTAATTCTGCTATGTAAATGCAATACATAAATTCTCGATCACAACCCACTTGACCAGGTTTTTATTTAGACGCTCGTTACTTAAAAGTGAATCCGGGATGTCGTAAATTATTTTTTGCTTAGAAACCACAAATAAATGCTGCTTTCTTTTCATAAGCGTCACGCCCTTTGGGCTCGAAACGCGGTGCAGCTCGGAGCTGTTCTGAAAAGAACACGTCAAGAACGATAAATAGGAGCTTGACGACCAGATGGCGACATTCATGGCCGACGCTACTCTATTTTACATGTACTTTGAGTTTCAGGATCAGTTAAATTTAATTGTGTACAGTTAATAACACTTTCAGCAGTCATACTGCACCTACCTTGTGAGTTCACATTATTTTACCGGCGAAAAATCAAAATCACAAACAACGTAAACAAAGCCGTCTCTATCTAACAAGCCGTGCTGTTACGTCGCATTGATACCCGAAAGTAGTCCTAATCGAACTTGGCATCTACAACATAAACCTAATTAATAATTCAGAAAGAATAGTTATTTATTTACCTACAACGAAAAGTCAAGTTTTAAAGTAATTAGGAGCAAGTTGTTTAGCCGAGGCTGTAATTACTTCCAAGTATATATATTTAAAGTCAATTTTCGTTCGAGGTAAATATGAAATTTTCTTTCAAACTAGACGTTTAACGAGTTTAAAATTAAGTACTAGGACTTTAAAGTTCCACTTTTTGTACCATTGAAAATCCGAAAAATGTCACATTGGTATGAAATAAAAGCAAATAAAGGAAAACGAAAAAGTTTGGTTATCTAGCAGAATTAGGCTTTGTGGACTTACCCTGATTGTTAATATAACATTTAAAACGTTATTTTAGTCACCAATACTATAATAAACAATAATAAACAATAAAATTTGATTGATAAGTACAGAATTACATTACAGCATTATCTCGTACAACTTACGTCAAACTGGTGAAACTCGTGATCGGACTACTTGCTCTGTTGCCAAATTTACAAGTGCACGGCTTGAGATAGAGACGGCTTTGACGTAAACCATCTTTGACATGTCACATAACCTCAAACAATATTTTGAAGCTACGAGCACCAACTCGTTAGCAAGAGCACGAGGGGTGTGGGGAGTATCCTCCATTCGCGCTCCAGTGCTCGAAGCCTAAATGAAAAGAACATAACTCGTTGATGCACCGAGTAGCTCGGAGTAGTTCCGCATTGTGAAAAGAAAGCGGCTAAAATGTCCACGATGAGTTTTTCTGTAAAGGTTATGTCATGACTCAAGACTTATTGCTAGGGATCGGGGAAATTTAAGTCGGCGTCATCTCATCAGCGGCGCGCCTAGTGATCGCAGGCTCGCAGCTCGATGCGTTATTTTAAATGAATAAGTTATAATTTTTTCTTCGTAATTTTGCCAGGAAATTTTTATTTTTCTACGCCTTTATGGTTCTGACGCAATTATACGGCAAATCGAAAGGTCAGGGTACAATTGATCAGCACTGTGAGTTACGGAATAACTCCACTTTGTGAGAACTAAATTTTACTGTGCGACTGTAATTGTTTTATGATGCTATACAAGCCACATTTATGACTTAATTCGTATCATTATTTTTTCGCGGCAATACTTAATTAACACACTAGGAGTGTCTGCGGGACTTGTCCGCTGCAGCATAACAACTTTGCTGTTGCATTAGAATTTGAACCGCGCAAAATATATGACACCGATCTGTACTTATTACGCCGGTTAAACCTCGGGCTGTACTAAACGTGCGAATAGAGTTACTTGCGACAAATTTCGCGCAAGTTACTTCTATGTCTGTTAACACTATTAGCAATAATTGTCGCAATTTTCTGTCGGGCAACTTCAGTGAGTAAAGTAATAAATGATTAAATGGCGAATCTAATCTGCTGACCTATGACATTCTGCACAGCCAATACATATGAAACTGCGTAAGTTGTGCGTCGCGCACGGTTCTAACAAACCGACGCTGTAATCAGAAAAACCGTGTGCGGTAAAGCTCAAAAATTTGGAGAAGCAAGTAAACTGGTATGACATGCCCTTACCTTGTCTTGGCAGCTGGACTGGTATGCGGCGCGTCGCGACGGCGTTCCTGGCTGGAGTTGGACAGCAAGAAAAATTGCGGCACTGCCCGAATATGACACAGCCTTCAGCCCAAAGGTTTTGGGCGAAGTATCGTAAAGACATGCGTTACAAGTAACTTGCCAATTTAAAATTAATAATATCCCAAATTTAAAATAAATTAACGCGAGATTCTGCAACCCACAATACATTAAAGAATAAAATAAAATAACGAAAATGAATATTAATGCGAGGACGCAACAAACCGAGTACACTCTAAATTTTAGTTGATCGAAGCATTCTTCAAAAATGAACTTTTCTCATTCTGACATTGATGTTATTTTGACAAAACAAATAAAAATGCTCCAATTAAATGCAATCCAGAAGGCAATAATTCAAACGCGATTACAAGATGGAATCAGCATTCGAGCAATTGCAACTGAATTAGCTGTTACCGTTTACGTGCGAAGGAAAAAATTTATGAAACCGGAACAATAAGTCGAAAAGCAGGATGAGGTCGTAGAAAAATGTCGACGGCACAGCAAGATAATCAACTGGTAAATTATCTTAGAAATTATCCTTTTCGTACCCTGATAAAAGCTAAAAAAGAAACAAATTTTCCCGCATCTTCCATTACCGCTCAGCGCAGAATTCGTTAATCCGAATTGAAAAATCGTTGCGCTTCCAATAAAATATAAATATAATAAAATTTGTGTTGCGTCAGGATCCCCTTCTTTACCGACGTGGTTATGAAAATATCTATTACGTTCCCTCTGTCTTTTCCAAATGGATATGTTCTAGAGTCCTCTGGTCCTTTTACTAACCAAACGTTTAATCATCTTCCTTTTTTGTTTATTATCTTTGAATTCCAAGTTTCATGATCCAAAGAACTGCTGTCGTGTTTAAAACACGAGAATCACACAATATACTTTGCACTTTAGTATGCATGTAACAGTATTTGCTTTCCTGTGTACAGCCTAGTAAGTTAAAATCCTAAATTAAAATTGCTTGCAAGAAAACACGCTGCAGCCATTTGGATTTTTTTATTTTTTGACTAAACCGTAACAAATGTCAAAATTTGCTTAGACACAGAAACCACTAATGAATAGCTGCTTTCCTTTTACCACAAATCTCAACTCACATCAGATAAGATTAACACGAACAAATAAGTTGAACGATTATTTCGAGCTACCAACTAATGGCAGTGCTCGAGTTGCAAGGTAGGAGGTCGAAATGTGAGTTCAAACTCGCTTGTTCCTGCTAATCTTATCTAATGTGAGCTAAGATTTGTGGCAAAAGGAAAGCACCTAATGACTCTTTCTAAAAATAAATTAGTTATCCATATAAAAAGCATTTGTTCTTCGTGTATAGGCTACTTTTTTCAATAAGAGATGCTGCAGTAACTTAGATTTTTCTATTTTGTGACGAAACCGTAAAAAGTATCAAAAATTAAAAAGACACGAAAAAGTTTCCTAATGAATGCTTCCTTCTAAAAATTCATTAATTAAAGTTATCTTCTTAACCCCAGAAAGGTTATTGCGAAATCTATGTTGTGGTAGCCCTGTTTTTCACACTGGCTGTCTACTCCAAATTACTAAAATTATATGAAAATGTGACTTACCTTCCCGTGGGCGCTCATACCAAATATCATATAAATTGGTTTAAGCATTGTTTTGTCATAAGAATAATTGACTTGTTTTTCAACAACTTTGAAGCAGAATACTGACTTAACGAAGCAATTTTGGATATAGATAAGTTGGGTTAAATCATCTTATTTTGAGCCCAGGGCCTGAATTCTCGAAACGAGGGAGAGGGTTCGTTTTGCGGGAGTGACGTCAAAATGACGTAGACTCTCATATAAACCTATACAAACTTTTCGAGAAATGCGTCATTTTGACGTCATTTTCGGGAGTGATCACTTCTCTCCAGTTCGAGAATAACCCCCCCTGGAGTCTGTGGTTAAGCCATGTCCACGGAATTTAGCGACACGCTGTATGCAGACAGCTTCTAAGCAGACGTGTTAATTTGATTGCCTATCGCCATTTCTATATGTAATGTTCTTACTTTTAGGTTTACTTTTTAAAGAATGAAGAAAGAAAATTAATAATAGGGAGTTTTTGCAATTACGTTTCACGTACCCGTCATCCTTTGACGTCAACTTTATTAACCCCGTTGTAGGAATTCACGTAATGTACACTTTGAAAGTTTTTGCATTATAACACGTCGACGTAAACGTGAATATGAATCAAGAAAGTAAATCGTACAATTTTGTCTTATCAGATTTGGTTTGCAGTCAATGTCATTTAATCCTTGATTTAATCTATGTAATTATTTAAAATGGAAGATATAGTAGATGTTGCTGCTTTCGAGAATATAAATAACATTGATTTTGAGGATGCGATATTGCATCATATATTACAACCCCGCCAAAATGCACATATTCGAGCAATTACCTATGGAAGACAAAACATAGATGATCTAACACCTGAAGAATTTAATCTTTACTTCCGATTCGAACGTCAAGATATCCAAAGGCTTTCAAATGCACTTGGTATGCCTTACAGGATACAAACAGAAAATAGGTATTCCGTAAGTGGTGAAGAGGGACTTTGTATATATTTGAGACGTTTAACCTATCCCAATAGACTGATAAATTTAGAAAGAATTTTTGGTATGTCATCGTCCTATTTATCCGTGATTGCAAACTCAGTTATGAATATTATTTATAACAACAAATCATATCTTTTAAATAATTTACGAAATTTACCTTGGCTGCGTCAAGATAAATTACAATATTATTCAGCTGCTATATTCAATAAAGGAGCACCGGTTCATAATTGTTGGGGGTTTATAGATGGAACTGCCAGACCAATATGCAGACCATCAATAAATCAGGAAACTTATTATTCAGGACATAAGAGAGTTCACTGCGTAAAATATCAATCTGTATTATGTCCAGATGGTATTATAGCAAATTTAAATGGAGCCTATAGCGGAAGAAGACACGATGCAGGTATCCTACGAGAATCTAATTTGTATCAACAATTAGAAGAATGTGTTGTATTTCCAAACAATCAGAAATATGTGTTATATGGAGACAGTGCATATCCACTAAGAGAATTACTATTACGTCCATTTTCTAATAGAAATCTAACACCTGAACAACATAATTTTAACACTTCTATGAGTTCCATGAGGCAAGCGGTAAAATGGGGGTTTGGAAAAATAATTAAAGAATTTGCTTTCTTGGATTTTAAGAAAAATCAAAAGCTTTTGCTTCAAGATCTTAATCGAATGTATAAAACTGCGGCAATTTTGAGTAACTGTCGCACTTGCTTATATGGTAGTCAGGCAGCTCAGTATTTTAATATAGAACCTCCAACATTAGAGCAATATTTAAATGTAGCTGATTTACAATAATGTATTTTATTATTTATTGTTGTTAAAACACTAATAACCAAACACTTAATAATAACATATTATAACTTGTCTGCTTTAACACATAATTCTTAGTTTTAAATGTTACTTTGTTTATTAATAAATTGATTAATTATTATACGAAACAATTCGTTCTGTTGATTTTCTATATGTATGCGATGGTGACGTTCTTCCATATCCATCTCTAATTTTTTCTCTCGTTCTTGTTTTTCTAATTCAAATTTTTTCTCTTCTAATTTAATTCTCTTTTCCTCTATTTCAATTTTTCTTTCCTCAAGGTTTAATTCTCTTTGTCTTAAATCTATTTCTTTGTCTTTTCTTTCTTGTAGAAACTGAAGGCTTGCATTTTTCAAGTTGTTATTAGTTTTATATCTTTTTAAAGGTTTAGAAATGGAATCTGATTCTTTATTTTTATCCAACAAGCTTTCTGCTTTTAAATTATTTTCATTAATTTGAGACTCATTACTTTTTTCGGTAAGTATCATGTTACTGGTATTTATAACCTGTTCGATTTCTTCTATACCTTCTAAAATACTCGTAGAATCAATGTTGCTGTCTAATCTAGAAGAAAAAAATTGCTGGCTGACTCCAGCATCTTTGCTTTTCGCAGCGTCTCCTTCAGTTACATTGAGTAATTTTTGACTCTGATTTTTCTTAGAAAACTCTCGGCAGAGACCAACTAACTGTTGAAGTAACTGCTCCTTTTCGTTATATTCTTCCTCCGTCCCTGATCTAAAGATGTGGACTTTTAAAAGATCCATCTAATGTAATACACTGTATACAATGTAATACAATGTAACTAAGCAACTGGTCATTTACGTATGCGTTTAATACGAAAACGTAATTGCAAAAACTCCCTGATATCTAAAGATTTTTTTAAAGAAATTGTTATATATTACAACGTTTCTTGGTTACAAATTTCTTTTTCTTTTCTTTTTTTGTTTTCTTCGCTAGTCAGTGCCGCGAGGGTCTTGGATCTTAATTACGTACCACAGGCACAACTTAATTTTTCCCTTACTTATTATTTTTTTAAACGCACCTTTTAGGCAGGGCAATAATTCAGATGCAGAGAGACAAAAACAGTGAAATGACAGATACTCTATATTCAAAATTTTTTTTCAAAATTGTACAAGAATAAGAGTAAAAAATACCGCTTGCTTAATCTATGGTTAGTTATGGTTAGTTATAAAACATGCAAACAATTTACGCTAATCTAAACAGCTACAGAGTACCTCAGTTTTAAGACGCAAGCAAACGGCAACCAGATGCGGAAAAAGTCGATGCGTGGAAGCTCCACAAACAAATCCGTAACCGTAAGACTTCGGGAAAGGAATATGCACTCTCGGAGACGAGGCTATCAATGCAGCGTCTACTCGGGTCGTCTGGACGCCTCACGGCGTGATTAAATTTTCTTTCCCAACACACCCTTAGCTTCACCACAGCTTAAGGATTACCAGCAACGCAACTCTCATGAAGATATTAAATTCGTCCATAACATCCCGCGCAAGGTCTGTACATAAGTAAATGACTAATTTCTTATCTGAGAGGAAGATAGTTTATAAAGTTTATAAAATAACGAAATATGTATATGAACTTACCCAGAAACAGCAGCGTCTAAATAAATTCTAGAGAAATAAAATTGTGGGAGTACATAGTCTGGGCGTGTTATAAAAAAATATTCAGTAAATTTAAAAGTAGCTATTTAATAGTAGTAATATTGAATTTTAAAATTTCCCTTTTGTTAAATCCATTGTAAAAAATTTAACTACAAAATACAAAAAAAACTTCTTATTGACACACAAACTACACAAATAATTCATCAAGGGAGAAGGTATCGAAAACCGATTTAAACAGAGACAGAACTACTGAACCGATCGTTTCTTCAACCAGTTTCTTGATGTCATTTAGTAAAGCTTTAGAATTTTCATTGATGACTTCATTGGTCCTGGTCGTCAAATCCGGGTTGTCCTTAAACAAGTCATCGAAGCGAAACTTTGCATCTTCTGCATCGACTTGATTCTCAATTTTATCGAATGCGACGCATACTTTTCCATTTCTCGTTTCTCGTTGGCCTTGCATTCTCATCGAGTAATGCAAATTAACTGGAAACAAATTTGAGCATGGACTCCAAAATATGTATAAGTATGTAGAAAATTGAACACTTACAGAAAACACTTTCGTGATAACCGGATCCTTGTATCGCAATGGCCAGCAAGTTTCCGTTTAAAGTATAACTGCTTCGCATTTCTACCTGAGCCACGGAGGCTTTCGCAGTCACCAAGTTCTTGTCTAAATCTACGCTTAAGTCATCCACTTGAAGATTGATTAAACCAATGATGCTCACGTTCAGTAGTTCTAGGACAAAGCTGCCGGTGTTAAGGTTGATTTTATCTAAGTGGAAAGGACTGACGGAAGGTAACTTCATTTCGGGGATTCCCTCGATCAAATGCGGCCTGATTACTTCGACGGCGGTTAAAATGCATTTATTTAATTGGGGATCATGCATTTTGCATTGTTCTATATAGGACGCTAGAAAATAAAAAACATTTTTTTAAATAATAAAATACGAATAATTACTTACGTAATTTCCGAGAAAACGATGAAGAAATGCAGCAGGTGAGAAACAGGTAACAAAATCTTGCCATGTCGATCTTAATACTTTCTTTGCTTCAGTTTGCTCTGGCATTTATATAAAAGAAAAGATGTTAATTACGCTCATTTATTACCGGTATATCGATCAATAGTCGGCGATTTTGTAATTAAGTAAAAAAATGTACTAAAAATTACAATATTACGGAAAAATTATTTATGCGCAATTAAATTTGTGTAAACATCAGTAGATCGGAAACGTCGTAGCGAGTTGGAGGTGAGTTTTTCATAACATAATTCATTTTTTGCGAGGAAGAACTGGAAAAATTAATTCTGTTTTCCAGTTGCTTGTATTAGACGAGTTTCTTTGGGAAGGGGGCGAAATAAACAGGATGTTATCAATTAAGGTGGCAATAATTATACCACGTATAGAGGACATAAAAATATTGCGATTTAACCTAATTTATCTATATCCAAAAGTTTTTCGATTCTGAGATATAACGTCCTAAAGGGACAACTTTGCAAAGTACATTATCTTAAATATCTTTGGAAAGGTTTAAGATAGAGAGTTGAAATTTGATATGTAAGACAACTGAAATACAAGGTTGGATATGTCTTAGGCAAAATTGAGCATTCTTCTCCAGTGGCGTAGATCCAGGGTAGTAGGTTATCATTTTAGTAAATAACTTTTTATTGTCACTTTTTCGAAAAATTTGAAACAAAAACTGAAAGATTCAAAGAAAATTATACAGGAAATGAACTAAGTTCCATCTTCGTCAGATTAACCGTTTTCGAGATATTCAGGTCGAAATGTTAGCTGCTATTTTACATATCAATACACAACTCTTACATAGTTTTTTCTTAATTTATGAATTTATGAATTAAAAATGTACTCTAACTATGAAATAACGGACATGATACCCCTTCATGAGGAAACTAAAGAAAACAATTTTTGGTGTGCCCGTTATTTCATTGCTAGAGTAATGGAGCGATTCTGTTCGTATCTGTAGCAATCGTAAGATCCTGTAAGCAAGCTGTAACTGTTATTAAAATATGGAATTTTGAAGTTCTGTGGAAGTTATGATTTCTCCTAGGTCCCTAGGATTACTCGTAAGTCTCTGTGGTATTATCTTATAGACTTACAAAAAATCATGTCATACTGAGAACTTCAATATTTCACCTTTTAATAATTGACTTACAGGCTTACAGATCTTACGGTTGCTACAGTTATGAGCAGAATCGCTCCATAAATTTCTGATTCATAAATTGAGAAAAAACTATGCAATAGTTGTGTATTGATATGTAAAATAGCAGGTAATGTTGTCAAGACATACTTGATTTTTTGAATTTGAATTTCTGAAGCAATGTAATCTTTCGACCTGTATATCTCGAAAACGGTTAATCTGGCGAAGATGGAACTTAGTACATATACACCGTGTCCACAGAATATGGAATATGTTATATACTGCAAAAAATACGCGTTACATCAAAAAACCCTGAAACAGGTAAATTTTTGATTTTTCTTGCGGATCCTATGACATGATTAAAATTTTAATTTCGCTTGTCATTTGTCATTAGTGACGTCATTGACAATTTTTTTAAATGGCATGACTAGGTTTCATTTATTTCAAAGAAAGTACACTATTTTACTCTTTACAATGGTATCCTGCTTTTGAAGTTTTTCACAAAAGTATTCTAGTTATCCATGCTAAGGCACTACTGAACTTTCTTATTTATCAAAACATTTGCATTCTTCTAAATGTCAGAGTGGTACTTGAACTTAAAGTTACGCTTGTGATTTGGAAGATTTAAAGAAGCACGAAAGTAATAAAACTTATGGCGTATTTATCTGAAAAGCATCGAATTGAAATATTGATGATGTTGGGATATGGAGACAGAAGAAGACGACAGGAAGAAGTTTGCAATTTATTTAATAACGTATACCCCGAGCATCATATTTCCCAGTCTACTGTTAGTAAAATCTTGCAAAAGTTTGAAATGACCGGTACTGTCAAAGACTTGCCGAAAACAGTAAGAAATTTACCTGAAAATAATGAAAATCGTGAAAACGTTATGTTAGCTGTAGTAGAGAATCCTCGTATTTCTATTCGACAAATTGCTCGAAATCATAACTTAAAGAAGTCAACTGTACATAAAGTCATAAAAAAAGAAAAGTGGCATGCATATCGACCCTGCGTTGTTCAAGAATTATTTGAAGATGACTTTGAACGACGAATTGAATTTTGTGAAAACATATCGCATCGACTTGAAGCAGATAGAAATTTTCACAAAAATATTCTTTTCACAGATGAAGCAACGTTTTGTTTGAATGGAAAATTAAACAAACAAAACACACGTTACTGGGCTTCACAAAATCCTCGCTGGTATGTAGAAGGACATACTCAATACCAGCAACAAATCAATGTTTGGGCAGGAATTATTCGAAATCGAATCTTGGGACCCTTCTTTTTTGAGAACAATCTAACTGCAGAAACTTATTTAGACTTTTTGAGATATGAATTAGTTCCTGCTTTAGCTATTTTATATCCAAACGAAGCAGATCCGGATATACCTCATAACAGAATTTGGTTGCAGCAGGACGGGGCTCCTCCTCATTTCGGTATTAACGTCCGTCATTTTCTGAATGTTACCATTGCCAATCGATGGATAGGGAGAGGAGGTGCAATAGAATGGCCAGCTCGTTCACCTGATTTAAACCCGTTAGACTTTTTCCTTTGGAGCTATCTTAAAGACAGAGTATACATAAATAAACCAGAAAACATTGAAATCTTAAAAGATAGCATAAGAACAGAGATGAGAGCTATCACACCAGAAATGACTGATAATGTCATTAATGGATTTGAAAATCGAGTTTATCATTTAACAGTAAATGGAATACAATTCGAACATCTTTTGTAGTTTATGAGCGGCAGTTGGATTTTTTCTATTGATTGTGACCCTCGTTTGAAGATTTCATTTATTATTCGAAGAATCATTTAAATTTGTTACATTGTTTACTGTTTACTGTTTTCTCAAAATTGATGAAGGATAAAATAATAGTTTTATATCATCGAAAAATCTCTGTCAAATGAGTATATGGGGGTACCTTATCAGTTAAAAATATTTACTTGTTACTCGTTGTGCTTTTGTCTGTGAAAAAGATAACGATTGGCTACTGTTTCATGATAGAAAACTAAATGTCAAACAACTTTTATTTGAAACATTTTTTGATTAATGCATATTTATTAAAGTAGATATCTACTACATTCCATGCTTTTGGGACAAGGTGTAAAAATTTCTATTTCACCTGAAAAAAGAATGTAAACTTCAAAAGTAGGATACCATTGTAAAGAGTAAAGTAGTGTGCTTTCTTTGAAATAAATGAAACCTAGTCATGCTATTTAAAAAAAATGTCAATGACGTCACTAATGACAAATGACAAGCGAAATTAAAATTTTAATCATGTCATAGGATCCGCAAGAAAAATCAAAAATTTACCTATTTCAGGGTTTTTTGATGTAACGCGTATTTTTTGCAGTATATAACATATTCCATATTCTGTGGACACGGTGTATATATATATATAGTGGCTAAACGCCCCATGTGGGGCAGCGCCGCTTCTTTAAGAAGCTCTCTAGATCCTATTTCCGGGGTGGATCGGTCCCCATTTGTTTTCCTAGATCATCTTGCCTATTTCGCTCCATTGCTTTCTATTTTGCGCCTTTTGTCGCCACCTGCTAACTCCTGCACTTCTCAAGTCCTCTTCTACATCTTCTATCCACGTTGTTCTGGGCCTCCCTCTTCTCCTTCTCCCGCTAGTCAGCATTAGTTTGGTTGTTAGGTTGGTTGTTAGTTTGGTTGTTTCTTCTGGTTTCGCTCTCCAAACATGTCCAAGCCATTGTATTCTCTGTTTCTTAATCTTTGTTATTATGTCCTCTTCTATCTCTTCGTAAAGCTCATTGTTCATTCTTCTTCTTACCTCATTCTCCGACACTTTTACTGGTCCTGCTATTGCTCTTAATATCTTCCTTTTGGGTATTTTTATTTCTTCCTCATATTTCTTTGTTATGCTCATGGTTTCGGCTGCATATAATATTACTTAAATTGATTTGTTTAATTGGCAGTATTAGAGAAATAGAATATCTTATAAATCACGTGAATTATTTCAGCCTGATTGGGCCTCATCAGAGATATGTACCAAAAAATTACTTTTTTGAAAGGATAATAATTAAATTATACACTTACATATTTTTGAATTTCCAATAACCCAAAAACAATAATATTACTGGTCTTATTAAAGTCTCATATATATTTATCTTTGTCCTTCGTGATAGATTCTTGTTTGTCAGGAGCTTCTTATTAGCATAGAAAGCTTTGTTTATTGCCATATTTTTTTTCTTTAATTTCGATCTCCCTGCATCCATCACTAGCTATCATGACGCCCAAGTATCTAATTTTATCAACTTGCTGAAATGTATATTCCCCCACCTTGACGTTATTATTTCCTACAACTTTCTCACCAAATTTCATTATTTTTGTTTTGTTTTCATTTATCTTTAAACCAAGTTTCTTCCCTTCTGCGCTTATTGTTTCTAGCATTTTGACCAGTATTTCCCTTTTTTTTGTTATAATGACTATGTCATCAGCATATGCTATCAGCTGACTCCCCCTTGATCTTAGTGTCCCTTTGTTAATGTCTCTTGTTGCGTATTCAAGCACTAAGTTACTTAGGAACTTAGTACATATCTTGTATAATTTTATGTGAACTTTTCAGTTTTTGTTTCAAATTTTTCGAAAAAGTGACAATAAAAAAGTGAATGATAACCTACTACCCTGGTTCTACGCCACTGGTGAAGAATATTTAATTTTGCCTAAGACATATTCATCCTTGTATGTCAGTTATCTTACATATCAAATTGCAACTCTTTGTCTTAAACCGTTCCAGAGATATTTAAGACAATATACATTCCAAGTTGTCCCTTTAGGAGGTTATATCTCAGAAATGAAAGACTTTTGGATATAGATAAATTAGGTTAAATTGCAATATTTTGATGTCCTCTATACGTGGTATAATTATTGCCATCTTAATTGATAACACCCTGTACAAGTCACTGCTATAATTAAATTTAAATTTTCTTATACTTAGATGAATATTGAGTAATAATAATGTAGGTGAAATTATTCCAAACTAATAATAGGTAATGAGTAAAGTGTATGTACAGGGTGACTAATAATTGTTTCGCCAAAGAAAAACGAATTAATGGGAAAAATTATACAGAGTGTGTCAAAAGTGATGGTAAAGAATTTAGGGATGAGAAGTATCAATGAAGAGAAGCAAAAAAGTTCCACTAAACTTGGATCCGGAAATTAACCGTTTACGAGGTAAGGTACATTACCTCGTAAACGGTTAATTTCCGGACCCATGTTTACAGGAACTTTTTTGCTTCTCTTCACCCCTAAATTCTTTACCATCACTTTTGAAACACCCTGTATAAGTATTTTACTTTTCAAGAAATAATTAATCAAAAATTACCTGTACAAAAACGACGATACGTCTCTGGTTAAGAAAGAGCAGCAGATGAACGAAATGAATACAGTTGAGAAGCGTTCTAGCAAAACAGAACATGTCTATCTCATATTGAACTCCAAAATTAAATTTCAGAGGTAATTTTTGTCAAGTTTTGATTTAACATCCTAACTTTTTATGCATTTAAAGCAGAGTATGATCACTTTGAATTACTTGCATCTACATATTTTATAAATTCTTGACTACTGGCTACTAAAATCTTATTTTTCAAAAATGGATATGTCCTGTTTTGCCAGAATGTTCCTCAGTTTATATTTTACTGTTTTATGAAGTCACGGCGCGGGGCGGCGACTGGCACGAACTTGTTCTTTAAACGGAACTGACGTGAAATACGAGCTCCAAAATATTTCTTTGACAAATGCATGCAAATAAAAATAAGGATATCACTGTAAATTAACACCTGAACATCGAAACGGACGAAATAACAGAATATGTAGTTAACACGTTCCACCAAAAATGTAAAATATAGACGTAACCCGATTTTCTGTGACACACCAAGCCGCGTTAAGTCAAACGTACGCTACGTTTGACTTAACGCGGCTTTCAAAATAAAAAAAAAAATAAATACGGAGATATTTTTTAATAACAGTTTTCATTAAGCAGGCAGACAAGCTTTATTGTTTTTTTAAATTTTTATAATAAAAAAATAGAGACATCAAGCGTAATTCGAATTGAGAAATATTTATTTATAAATTAATAGGTATTCCCTACACTAAATGCTCAAATAATTTGCCGTTTACGGCCAACCTATCATAGAAGCTTCCACGAACACTGCTTAACATTATAAGAAGTACCGCAAAATTACTTAACTTGGGACGATTTTGACATACTTTGCGCTGTAATATCTGAACGCTTTGACGAATGGCAATATATTTTTTTTATGGTAGGTTATACTCCGTACATTCGAATTTGATACGAGAGAACTTTAAAATTACTCTCAAAATCTCGTATTTTTTTTTTACTCGCTGTCCCAAGTTAGGGATTGTGGTCCCAATCATGAGACAGGCCTAAAAGTAATAGAAAACGTAATGTAATTTTGCTTTGAGACGTTAAGGACCCCTGTCCTAACTCAGAACTACCCCAAAAAAAATATAGTTCGAAACTTTTATGAATGATGTAAGTATGGCAAGTGAATATATAAAATTTTAGTATATTTTCATAACGTTTAGTAAATCGTGATAACACTGATAACTTAGAGATTTTTATTGCAAAAATACAAAATACATTAATTCTATTATAACATTTTTTAAATATTTGGGCTTAAGGCCAACTTAACTCTTTGAGGCGCAGAAAAATCACGATAAATAATGCTCGAGTGGCGCAAGAAAATTTTTATTCTTAAACTTAAGAAATAAGTGTGTTACGAAGTTTAATATGAGCACCCAGTTTAGTATTAGTAGTTTTTTTTAATGTAACATGTATTTTTTGTTTAGGGAGGTGGTGCATAAATCGTACCACCAAGTCATTTAAGCAACCAAACAAAAACAAAATAAGAATTAATACATTTAAAAACTAATTAATTATGGTAATCCTGAAAGCAAGATTTGACTTTAGATAAGCATAATGGTACTTCTCTAAAATCAGGAGCTGCAATAGGTCTGTGAAGCGTAGACCATGTCGATGGTGTGTAACTAGAATAAGCATTTTGAGCAGGAGCATAAGTATCATTAGCAAGAGCTTTTGCAATAGTAGACAGTGGTTGATTGGATTCAGAGTCTTCGCTTTCAATGCTAAAATACACCTTTTCTCTAATCTTCGTTATTTTGAGAATTATTCAAATTTTCCTCATCAGTTCAGACCTCAAACAGTTCAGACTCTGGGTCAGATGGTATTGGTGCCACATTGTCAATCTCTTCATATAACTCATCAACAGTCATTCCCACAAGGGTAAAAGGTAAATCTTCCCGTTTCTGTCTGGACATTTTGCTTTAATAAAAAATCATGATATTTAAATTTCAAGCGGCAGAAGTGGCGATGGTACACAATACATACCACCACAAAATAATACTTATTATCCATTGAAAGCGGAAGATGATCTAGCATTCATAATACATCACTTACCAAAAGACAAATACGACCACTGATTTTGATTATGCCGCTAAATTTTCAAATTGTACACAAATTAATCTCACTATCACCAATCCACAACAGTATTCTGATCAAATCGCTATTTCAGAACATGATAGAGCACAACAAACAGCGAAACCATGACTACCATGTTTAGACTACTTCCCACTAGATGGGTTCTGGCGTGGTTCTGAAATTGAACCACTGTGATAATAGTAAAAATACTTTGAGCGCATGGTACAACTTTTGCACCACCAACGCTAAGGAGTACCAAAAAATGTGGTATACCGATTGTACCACTGCATCTCAAAGAGTTAAATGGGCTCTAAAGTCAACGAAAACGTAAAAAATAATTCTATTTTAATAAATTATTATAAACTGCCTGAGGAAATTTATATCTGCCTCTGAAAATTTTTGGATTGTCTAGCACCTTAGATACTTGGGTCTTTTCGACTTCATCAGTATCTTCAATGTTGGGAAACACAAAAGAAGATGTAGTCGAATTATATCGAAGAAAATTCACTCTGTAAATGTTTTCGTGGACCTCTAATATTTTTCCAACAAACTCCTTCGTCGTTTCCTTTTTGGTATCCTTATTATAAATATATTTAACTACAATAAATGATCCTTCAGTAGGACTTAACTCTAAGCTTCCATCAGTCTCAACAGTTTCAATCAGTCTCATCTCATTAATATTTTCAGAATCAATTTGCCCTGGGTCAGAACTTGAACTGCTGCCATCTTCCGCGTTATTCTCCTTTTCAATAATTTCATTATTACTTTCATTTTCAGCATTGAAATCTTCTGCAGTGACTCCTTTTCCTGGAGGAACGTCAAGTCTTTTCTTTCTTTTAATTCTTTGACCTTCATCAGATGGCAATCGATAGTTTTTAAGATGGTCAACAAATGAGGCCGACAAGCATTCATTTGCGTTGGAAAAGTCCGAAATCCTGAACAAATAGTTTTCTCAGAAGATTTCTCTAAGGACAACACTGTGTTCCTCAATAAAAGTGGAAAAGTGTCTTTAGGAAGAACGCCTTTGTGTTTTAGCTTCCATTTCAATAGTTCCTCTTTCCAAGCTCTCTTCAATGGCCTAAAAAAGGCAACATCCAATGGTTGCAACAAATGTGTTGCATTTGGTGGCAACAAAACAAAGTCAATTCCATTTTTCTCACATGCTTGGATAATCTCTAGAGAAATGTGACTAGCTAGGTTGTCCCCTAATAGAATTTTTTTACCGTCTCCAACATGTTTAAAATATGGCAGAGCGACTTTAAAAAACCAATCACTAAATAATGTGTTGTCAAACCATCCAGACCTGCTTCGATTATAGACAGTGTGAGGTAAACCATTCACACATCAAGTGTCATGCAAATGAATTGCTTTATAGACAACATATACTGGTAAAAGGGAGCCATTCCCACTTACGGCAAACATGACTGAAGTGCTGGATTTTGAGGTGTCTATAATTCTGTCTGCATGTTTACTACCCCTTCGAACAGTAAAATCATCAGTAAAATTTGTCTCATCGTAATTTACGATTCTGTCGGGTGACACTCCCTCTAACGTTTCTTGTAATTGATCAAAATAATCATTAATAACGTCCTTTGATACCATAGCCCTGTTGCTTTTAATATTTTGTGCAAGTCTTACGGACAACTTCTCACGGTGTCTTTTCAAAAAGCCTTTTGCCCATTTTCGTCCCGGCATATTATTTCTAAACCTGACTTCCCTTTTTCCTCTTCTATCAATAAATGCCTTTGCAATCATACGGATATCAAAGTTAGTTAGTGGAAAACCCCATTTAGACGCTGTAATAATTCCGTCTACAAACAATTTTTCTTCAGCTGCATTAAAAACATCAGGTATTCCAGGTTTTCGTCCGTTTTTGCCATTAAACTTTCTTTGAAGTGTTGATTTTGAGACACCATATTTAATTTCAGCATCCCTGTATGATATGTTTGTATTTGCCAAGGCCTGTAGAACACGTTCAAGGTTTGTATTATTGTAATTCTGATACTTTTTTTTTGGTTTAACTGCTTGTTTTACTTTCACCATTTTGTAATAATTATTTGAGGTTATGTCCCAAGTTAGGCTGCAAAAAGACAACTTTTTTTAAACTCCCGAATAAAACAGATCGAGATAGAGTTTTTTTTCTCATTGTTTTAGCGGAAGTAACATCTATACACAATAACTTACAATCAAAAAAATTGTTGTTCGGGTTAGCTTTCATTAACCGCCTCGGTGGTAGAAAGTTTAACGGTTATCTGGCATAACGAATTTTTAGGATGACAGTTCGTGTATACAGAGTCCTTTATATTGCAAAAATATCCCATAAATTTATGACGCTATTAAATAAATCGCTTCTTTATCGACAAAATGAAATAACATTAGTTGTCCTATTCCAATCCAGAGGGCTGCAATAAATTTTTATTTTGGAAAAGCGCGGTCTGTCTCACGATGGGGAGCGTGTCTCAAGTTAGGTGACTTTACGGTAATCGTTTAAATCGCGGCAATGAGTCTGATAAATTTTTGATTTTCAATAAGGCCACAAGAAAAAAACGTTCTGTGTTAAATCCAAATCGTCGGGGATCTACAAGCCTGCATTCAGTATGCTGCTTTTTAACAGTAACTTTAATAAGAAAGCAAGAATTTACAATGATAAAATTTTGCATTGAAATTCCTATTGTACGTAATCAAAGTGGACGCCCGGTAGAGAGAAAAGTATGTAATATCTCCCCTACGAATGTTAAATTGAAAAATGAAATAAAATTTTTCACATGTTTGTTTACCTTTTAAATCGCGACTTAAAAGTTTATTGGAGAGACATTACTTTTATTTCCCAGTGCACACTGGCGGCCAAGTAAATCGTTACTACTTGAAGGACACGTAACCCTTAGCGACAAAATGAGTGGGGAGACCTAAAACCTGAACAAACTGAAATTGCAACGACAGCCGTTGTCTCCATTGCAGGTCACTAAGGGCGAGGTTATCATGCAAGGGTAACGATTTTAATGGCCATCACTGTATGGCTGGCTCACGTTATACAGATCGAACGAACGTAAGCCAATTTGAATGGCTTCGGAAAGACAAATTACACACTAATTTGTATAATGCAGTGACTGCTAATTTTATTAAGCGCTAAATTAATATCAATCACAAAACTTAGGGTGGATTTACAGAAAGCAAATCAAATATTTTATTGCGAAATAAACTAATTACAATTAACTTGCCATAAGAATTACATTCCGAAATGTCAAATTAACAATGTCATTAAAATTTGATTGCAATTAAAGTTTCTGTAAACTGGGCCTAAGCCTATGCTGATTGGTTTTATGTATGGTTGCGCCGTTGGCCGTTATTGTAACGAAAATGATAAAGTACAGCGTTTATATAAATGATTCTAACATCAAAGTGGGCATTGAATATTGCGTTGGATACTCCACCTCCTTTTGAATGTGTATTCTACTATCTGAGAAGTGTCAGTGTCAACACTGTCATAAACTTGAAACTTTTAAATAAACCATTATTGCTAAAACACAACACCAGTATCAAATGTTATAATTTGAGTTTACAACTTATTCCTAAATTGATGATGTTGCACCAAATAAGGTTCTGAAAAAGATGTTTGATTATTTAAGAATTAAAACCGATGACGTTACCAAAACCAATGACTGTTCAGTATCGGTGGTTAGTGGCACATGATTAGAGGTAATGCGATGTTAGAATCAATTATAGAAACCCTGTACATATTTTTAAGGAACAGAAGAAATACTTAAAAGTAAAACGAGGAAAGTAAAAGAAATCGATAACCCAAACAAAATTTTAATTAAATATGTTTATTTAATTAAAATATGTATTTTTTTAAATAATAATTTAAGAAAGAATAATAAATTCTACCAATTTTAAGTATTTTGTGAACACCTTTGAGGAATTTAGTTTAAAATCAATCGATTTCGTAACAGCTTTTATCTCGGAGGAAATCCCGAATTCACCGAAGCCAGCGACGTTATCTGACCGGAAACGGATATAATTACGTTTCATTAAGGCGATGTGTGTCGGACAAGGACGACGACAGCCGGATATCTTAAATGAGATAGGTTATGGTCGGCGACAAGGAAGGGGCCTCCGTTCGGACATGGGGGAAGTTACGGCCGGAAGCGGTTTTATGAATGAGAGATGCCCGTCTTTGCGCGTTTAGCCGCATCCCTTTTAATGCAGATCTCAAATCCGGTTAAAAACGTAAAATCCCATCCACGTAGTTAGATAATAAATTGAAGGCTTGATGGGAAAAACGTATCACATCGCATTTGTTAATTTTAAAGGAGAACATTTTTGAAATTACTCTATTCACTTCTCTTTAACGCTTCTTTGTGATAATGTTCCGTAAATTTACCCTTAAAGCATTAAAGAAAAATGTAAGTGGCGACCATTCTTTTGTAGCTGTTTTCTGATGGCTTGCATCACTCGAGCAGTCATTTCAGGCGATATCTTGACGTATTGATGCTTTCAATTCGTCAGTGTTGTGTGGGCGGTGTTGAAAAACCTTATTTATCTTTTAGATAGCCCCTGAGGAAAAAGTCGCATGGGGCTAGATCAGGTGAATGTGCAGTCACTCAACGTCTCCTTATAACGAGATTAAAGCTGATTCACATTATCAGGCAATGAACGTTTCAAGCACCACGTTTGGTCTCCGACAAATATTTTCTTATATGTTTCAAATAATGTAATCCTGTTGCCAGTGGCGTACATAGAAACTTGTTTCGGGGGTGGGGCGAATAAACAAATTTAACAAGTACGGACCACTTACCTTTTCATTTATGAAATGTAAAACAGCAAACAAAAAATAGCGTCATACGAAAAACGTCTTTTGCTTGAATTATGCGGAACATTATATTTTAGAAAAATTTCGACGGAAATTACCACTTTGCGATAAGTCAGTTTCTGCAATACGGCGGTTTGTTGACATCCGTTATCCTAAAATAATTGCAGGATTTTGTGTTTGCATCTGAGTATAAAATGAATTTATATATTTATTGGGCAACCGTGATTTATCTGACCACTTTCAGTAACGACAACGTTTCTATCACAAGTAATTATATTTTGACAATGTTTTCATTAACTGTACGTTTCTCAACATTTCTGATGCTGACTCGGGTGCGTTCTCATTACTGTCATAGGATTTGTTGTCAGCCTCATGCTCTGGAATAACTACAGAATCATAAAATGACTTTTTAAGATGAATGGAATTACGTATAATTTCTTATTTAATATAGTATAAGATCTTGGTGATTTTTCTACTTTAGTAACCATTGCTGGCTCCCATATCCCACTGTTTTGCTATACAACATTTTCACCAGGTTGAAAGCAATTCCTTGAATGAGCACTTTCTGCTTTTCTTATTTAATTCTAACTGATCGTGAACCTTTGGCTTCAAGTGCAATTTTACAAGTGGTAAAAATGTTAGTAATTTTCTAGACATTAAGAGCGATCTTTCCGTTTCAGTATAGGGCGTTTTCAATGCATTTTTACGAAACGGAATTACATGTAGCGCCTTTATTATGAAAGATAACCCGGAAAGAAAATTACGTACTTCCTTAAGAAATGATGAACTACAAAACGTCTGTTTTAAAAAATCAATATTGTCTGTCAATTAATAGATATTAATTAAGATGTTTCAGCATTTTGTAGATCAACTTTAACATTTTTTTTCTGGTACTTCTTGTTAAAATAATAAAAATGTAAAACAGACGTTTTGTAGAGCAGACATTTCTCTATAAATATGTATATTATTATGTATTTTGATAAAAAAATGTGCTAGCTGCATCGAATTCCGCAAACAATATAAATTCGTCAAATTTGAAGGAACTGAAAGTCGAACCAATCCCCTCTCCTTTCTACGAGTGACGAGTATAAACGTAGTGACAGCTGTAATTCTTGCCAAATGAAATTGTAATTAAATTGATTTGTTTAATTGGCAGTATTAGAGAAATAGAATATCTTATAAGTCACGTGAATTATTTCAGCCTTCTTGGGCTTCATCAGAGATATGTACTAAGAAATTACTTTTTGAAAGGATAATAATTAAATTATACACTTACATATTTTTGAAATTTCCAATAACCCAAAATTTCAAAAATATGTAAGTGTATAATTTAATTATTATCCTTTCAAAAAGTAATTTCTTAGTACATATCTCTGATGAAGCCCAAGAAGGCTAAAATAATTCACGTGACTTATAAGATATTCTATTTCTCTAATACTGCCAATTAAACAAATCAATTTAATTACAATTTCATTTGGCAAGAATTACAGCTGTCATTAATTTCACTCAATGTTTCCATAGTTACTTACGTTATTTATTTTAGTGTCACATTTTGCATTTTGAAAGATGAAAACATAACTGTTTCCTTTCAATTTTGCGAAGTATTAGACAGTTTTTCAAAAAGTTTTCTTTACGGGTTTTTTGGGTTATTGGAAATTTCAAAAATATGTAAGTGTATAATTTAATTATTATCCTTTCAAAAAGTAATTTCTTAGTACATATCTCTGATGAAGCCCAAGAAGGCTGAAATAATTCACGTGACTTATAAGATATTCTATTTCTCTAATACTGCCAATTAAACAAATCAATTTAATTATAAACGTAGTATTGAAGTGACACAGAAACAGTAATAAATTAATGGGATCCAAGTTTAGAGGCAAACTTATGGCATGTTATGTTTACAGAAGTGTATAAAAAATTTCATATTCGTTATCGAGAAACTTTCAAACGTGATTTAAAAAGCACCTACTTTACTACAAATCTATAACTGTTTTACGAAATGTCATTGTAGGTGTTATTGAATTTCTTAATTTTGTGTTCTGAAAAAGGACAGACTAATTAATTAATAATTAATAAATTAATAATAAATTAATTAATAATTAATTAATTAATATACAGGGTGATCAAAGTTGCGCGAAGTCGTTAAATGAACAGAAATGAACTGTTTTTGCTGAGGATTACAGTGATGATCTGAAAAAAATTATTACTCATCGCATTCTCAGAATACTTGCAGAAGTGTAGTTGTTTGTAAAAGACCACCATGTTTTGTTGGCAAATGAAAAAACATTAAATTTTAATTACAAATAATGCTTGCTATTTCATCTTAAAATTAATAATAAAAAAATTATGGCGACATTTGTACATAGTTGGTGTATAGCATTATATCACCATGGCTTACGAGGAGCCATGGATAAAAAAAATCGACGTTTACTAAGATTCTAAATTTTTAATAAAAGAAAAAACATATGCACTGCTACTTGTTAAAATATTTGTACAACCATATTTTTTTAAATAGTAATGTACTAATTTTTTTAATTCATTGGGTAGAGATTTTCTTTCTCTTTACTGCGATATCAACATTTCTAAAATGTGCTTACAATATACAGTGTCCCCAGGTGGACTGAAAAGAGGAAAAACTTTTTTATTTTCAAATTTAGACAAAAATGTAATTCTTTATAAAAGTTTTTGCTTGTTCGAAAACCATTAATTTTTAGACAAACCAGATATTGTTTTTCTTGAAATAAAAAATTAAAATTATGGAAAAATATTTACAGTCGCGTCTCTATAACTCGAACCTCCACAACTCAAATTTTTCTGTAAGTCGAGGTTTACTGATGTTTATACATTGTGTACAACTGAAATTTCTTTCTTTAACTCAAAATTTCTACAACTAATTTAAGTAATTTTCCAGTCCCTTGAGATTCGAATTATGAAAGTTCGACTGTATTTTATTCGATTTCAACACAGGTTTCAACTGCGTACAAAAATTCTTTATAAACATTATTAACAACATTGTCCGTGATAAAAATGACAGCATTTCTCGTTTTTGTTTTAAAACTGAAACATCGTTTTCTAAATTATTAGTGTAAAATATCCTCACAAAAAGAGTCCAATGGATTCAAATGCGGTGAAGGAGCTGGCCAGTTTACAACCAATCCATTTATTTGGAAAATGTTCTTTCAAAATATTTCTTACAGTATTGTAAAATTGGCATGATAGAATGGGCAGGACATCCATCTTGTTGAAAAAAAAATTGACCATACTGGCTTCATCTCTTAGCTGACTAACATTTACGATAAAAGATGTCGTGATTTTATTAATTCATTACCGAACAAATTTTTCGCTTTAAATTTTTAGAATGTTCTCCTTTATTTTACTTAAGAAAAACAATTTCTGGATTTTGTTCAGAAAATTAATGGTTTTCGAACAAGCTAAAGTTTTCATAAAGAATAATATTTTTCTCTAAAGTTGAAAATAGAAAAGCTTTCCCTCTTCTTTAGTCCATCTGGGAACACACTGTATGTATAATGAAATAATTTAAAAAAAACATTATTAAATAAGTAGGTCATGTTCATTTATAAAATCAAGTTGCCTAAATAACTGACAAATGATATCTATCTAATATGCAAGTAAACAACAAATAAATGAAATAAAGCATCAATTTTAACAATTTCTTTTGAATTTTTATTAGTTAAAATGAACAGTTTTATACATTTCATAACATGTTATGCTGCACTGAAAATCAGAAAATCAGAACAACTGGTTCTTGGGGAATTTGATTACAATTTCGAGATTATTATTATAGTAAAATAAAATTGTATTTTTGAATTTTATTGTCTATTTGTTTTGAAAAATTTAATGTGTAAGGTACTAATTTTTTTATATCGCAATTTTGCTAACAAGAAGAGCGATCAAAGTATGCATGAAAAAGTTAGGGTTGCTATTAAAAAAAAATAAGGATGACGTCACTGCGGAAAAACAAATGGCGGTCAAGAAGATACTAAAATGTGTCCTTAAAATTATAAATTTACCTTTTCAAGATTTTGCAAGAAAAACATTAAATAAACAAATTAAGAGCGTGATTTTATCACCACCGTGTATGTTTAAATGAATAGGTTACGTTTATGGTGGATTGAATATAATCAACTAAAGTAAATTTCTAATATTATGTATTTGTCTGAGTACAATTTGGGAGTCTTTCAATGAAAATAAAATGTACAGAATAAGCACGAGGCAGAATATTGTTCATTTTAATTGATATAAATTCAAAGGAAATTGCTAACGTGATGCTCTCTTTACATGTTCATTTATTTGTTTACGTGTACACATAAATGAACATAAAGTACAGCCTCAATCAAAAGTAATGAAACGTTCAAAACCGAAACGCTGTAGTCAGAATGCAACGGTGCCGAGTCAGAGAGAGCACAACGTGTTGTGGGATTCCGAAGGACTTCGGAAACATTCGTTCGCCATAAGGCTTCATCTCACTCAGTGTGCTCGGTATCTTCTCTCTCTGACTACAGTGTTTCGGTTTTGAACGTTTCATTAGTTTTGATTGAGGCTGTACATTACATAGGCATAAACTGTTAATTATTAAGACAACTTAATTGCGCATAAACAAAGCCTAGGTACAACTGAAAATGATGTTTTTAAATTATTTTTTTTATTATAAATTCAGAATCAGCATGAAAATCAGAGAATCTTTGCTAATTTAACCGAATTTCAATCTTAAAATTAGCAATGTTGGGCAATTCAAATTGAATACCCGATAATACTTCCATTTTTTTCTCTTACTTCCTTGCATGCTAGCTTTTTTCATAATCGCATACTTAACGAAATATTTATGACCTATAATGACAACGAGGATGGGACACACTATCCTTGTTAGATTTCACTTCCCCTATTAGTTTTGTAGTGGGAGAAAAGGTTTTAAGGGGAGTACAAAAACCGCCGCTCCTCGAACGGAAAGATCGCTCTTAAGAGTTCTGAAGGTGAGACATTTATACCTGAGATTGGCAAATTTCTGTATTCTAACAACGCTTCAAATAAACTTGTCTCATCTTCCTCACTTTCCTTGAAAATAAATTTAGCTCTATCTACTGCTTTCTCGGATAACCCTTTCGCCTTAGGAGACAAGAGCCTTGAATTAACTATTTCAAATACCCACTTTTGTAAAAATTGACGAAATTCAAATCTAGAAAACGGCCTTTTGCGGAATTCCAGGAATTGGACCAATGTTTCCATTGGTCTGCATTCAACTTCTTTTGCTGCTTTATTTACTAAAGGAATGATTTTCAGCCATTTTTAATAATAGTCCATCAAGGCAAGAACGTTTTTATTTTTACACTGAAAAATATCTACTTAATCCAATTTTTTCAAACGGTAAAACCGGGATATCGTGAGGTACTAGAGGTTCCTTTATGTTTGATTTACTGATTTTTTTACATGCCTTACAGCGTGAAATAAAATTTTGTACGTCTGAACTCAAATTTGGCCAGTCTTAATCTTTTCTTTGTTTTCTCCATGCCAAAGTAAGGCTTATGTGCAAGTTGTAGGAGGGATGGAAAAGTAACGTGATTTCGGTTCCTTGGACCGGTTCTCTTCTGCTTAAATGCACGGGAACCATGGAACGGTTACGGTTACATTTTCCATCCTTGGTTGTAGCATTTTATTTCTTAAAGTCATTATTAAGTCCTAATTATTTATCATTGTTAAAAGTTATGTCGTTTTTTAGTGACCAAAATGGAAGTACATTTTTAGGCGTTTCATTTTTATTTTTCCTCCAACCATCCAAGCTCCTACTCGATTAACGTTTTTAAAGTAGAATAATTAATTGTCGCTTGTTGGAATTCTTTTACTCTAGCATCGCTAATTGAAACTTTTATATTTAAACCGTGTATCATTTCAATGCATGTCTCATCTTCATCTACAAATTTGTTTAAATAAAACCTAGACAAAAATCCGCAATCAACATAATCGATCTGATGCTTTAATAATCAACATAATCGATCTGATCATTTAATAATTTTAATTTTAATGTTTGAAGACGAACAGTAACTTTAAGCAGATCTTAATTATTATCACAAGCGGTTTATGATCTGTTAAAATTTTAACTTTCCATACACAAATTAGTGTAATTTTTCATGAGCAAAACAAATCGCTAAAAGCTCTTTTTCGATTTGATAACACCTTTTTCAGTGTCCGTGATACGAAAGAGACTGGTCTACTTTCTTAAATGAAACAAACCGTTTGCGAAGCATCTGCCTGAATTTCTATAGGTACATTTGGGTCAAATAATTTTAGTCTTGATGCATCACTAATTAAGTTTTTAATTTTTCGAAGCATTCGTCGTGTTCCTGAGTCCCAATACCACGACATATTGTTTTTTGTTAACTCGCGTAAAGGCGACGAAATTTCTGAAACATGTCTCGTGTATAATCACCTTTACAATATGATATGAAAATTGTGAGTTTCTTCTTGTTAAATTACATACATACACTTAAATTTATGAATTCAAACGCGCATTGTGAAGGCGTTCGTTCTTTTAACTTGGCTCACATTCCAGAAATAATAGCCTGCACGTCAGATGGTCAGACCAAAACATTTTCAATGCATTACGAAACGGCGATCGTAAAAAGCAGATTCTCGCGTTACATTTCCGCTGTTACTCAGAGCGACACGTACTTCCGGTCCTTCACCAAACAGGAGCGTAATAGATAAAGATCAAAGATGTTCTCAACAATGACCTGATTGTGATCGTACTTTAATTGCTCAAAAAAAAATTAAATTAATTTTCCTTTGATTTAAAAAAGTTGAAGAAAAATACTCTTATTACCAGGGCCCGGATTACGGTACGTTTCCTATGAAGCAGCTAACGCACTGCGGCTGACGCAAGCGATGAACGCATATGCCCCTGTTTCCTTAAATAGAATACTGACAATGCGTTTTGATCGCAAGTCGCAATGCGATCGGTTAAAGCCGAATAAAAATTGGGCCTTGTTAGCATTACAATCAAAAACATAGGCTACGCTATAATCAGATTTATTATGCCGTTGCATACCTCTTTTATTAATTCTCCAAATATGTAACACAGTGAAAGTTTTTTTGACAATTTTTCTTTACGCGTCACGCATAATAAAATAACTCGCACTTACTTATCTTATAACATGACATGTTGTCATAAAGTCACGTCATCCCAGAAGGCTTTGGATTAGAAAAAATGAATGATAGTCAAATGTGCGAAAATGAAAATGTTAAAGACAAGTACCAAACAGATAACAACCATACTATTTATAAAAACACTACTCCTTTTAATATATCCAGTGAACTGAGTATCAAAGACCTAAGCGCAATCGAAAAATGCCAGCATTTCTTAAAGATTATGTTACTGAATTATAATCAGAGAGAGGCGGAAAATAGTTATCACCTCCCACTACTTTTGCATGCGGCAGTAGCGCCGAGCACGGTCCTCATTCGAGCCATGTAGACTTCGCAGTATTGCTGATATATTGAAAAGGATCGTTTGAGTTTGAAATTACACTTGCAGACCATAAAAAGCTATTGTTTTGTAGTCGTATAATGCGATTATATTAATGTTAGACCACACAGAAAGCCGTAAATCTGTCCAAACCGTATCTTTGTATTTCGCATGTCTGTACAAATCTACTCACGCAGAAATCACAGATGCTTGTACGCTAACGGAAAAGCCATATCCATTACGCGTAAGTTAAAGTGTTTTGTTTATCTGTGCTGTCTAAAAACCTGCGATACTCGAAGCAATGGAGCCGCGCAGGCACCATAAACAAACCCATTTGATGGTTTAAATTGTTTTTCTAAATTTTTGTATACATTGCCGCGTCAAAATTGCAGACGAGCGGGCCAGGTGGTCGAAAATATCGAGTTACATTGCGAGTTGAAGCGTCGCTGGAGTCCGTCTCGTTTCAGTCAGGCAACGGATACTTTAAAAACGTCAACTTCCACACTTGAATAGTAAAATTTATAGGGGTTTCATTTAAGACCTACGAACAGCGAACATTCCGATGAGTTAATAGAGTATCTCTTGATCCATTTTGGTCTCTGAGAGGCGGGCGTGCGAACTTAAGGCTACGGTTGCCATTGGTCGAATGGATTTCAGAATTTTACTGCAATTACGAAAGGGTGTTGTAATTGTTTTCTTGGGAAGCGGGAACGGGAAGATACGGCAGATAACATTGACGCTTAGACGAAAACGATCGAGTTCAATTTTTAGTTGGACTTAGCAGTTTTTTCTTAGGCGCTTGTAGTCTTTATTCATCTTGTTAAATCATATTCCGGTACGGGTTAAGTACAGTGAATAAAGAAAGTCATTTAAATCTCTAAAACGGAGGCGTCGCGCCGCGAGAGTGTTTCTTAAATCAAAGTGAACAGTGCGGGAGTGGCAAGGATTATACGGCTGGGTAACTGACATTTATTTGTATTTCTTCAGCGCACCTTTGGAGGTAACCATTGAGTAGTAATAATTGAATTTACCTTGATTAATGACTAAAGAGTCAGTCAAGTTCATAATGTCGCGATGAAGGACGGCTGCCTCCACCATGTCACGCTAAGGGCCTTCACCCTGTCGCGCTAAGCCTCCACTATGTCGCGACGGTGTGTCCTTAGCCTTGCGGGGTTGATTGGGATGCGTAGGTTTATCAGAGGGTAGAGCTTTAAAAACAATGATTTAAAAAATTATTAATACCTCCTTATCTAAATAATTAATTTAGTTGAGGGTGGTTTTGTCCGTTAAAAACTGGGGGTGCGCTCCTGGGTCGTTCGCGGCGACTGGGGTTGTTGATTCGTTTAAAACGGAACAGCGGGCGACGTTTCCTTAGCCGGGGAAGACTGGCGAAGTTCGAGGCCGGTCCGCGACTGGCGTGGTGGGTCAAGGTCGGTCTCAGTGACAATGTTCCTTGGCTGGAGCACGACACGTCCTTTGCTCAGCCTATGGGTGATCGGGTTGGATCGAGCGTGGCCAGGGGTGTCTTCTCTTGGACAGCTGGCGAGGGAGATGGTCCTCGTTCTGTTTAGGACGGACAGCAATGTTGTCGGCGGCAGTGGCAAATGATGGGGCTGCAGCAATGCTGATGCTGGGTGGCGACGACGACGATGCGGGCGGCGGCGACGGCATTGTTGGGCGTTGACGGCGGCAATGTTGCTGGACGGCGATGTTGGGCGTCGCCTCGTGGGTTGACACTAGTGCCCACTGAGTCGGTCTGGTGGAAACGACTGGCTTCCCAATTTTGGCCCGCACTTTTTTTGCCTAGTCGCGCGTATAAGCTCGTGGCCCCGTTTGTAATAAATTCCGCTGATGTCTTATTATGAAATATGAATCTGTACGTTACGTTGTATTAGTTACCTCCTTATTGTGTCTACATTTCGACACGGTCGCAATTTGTCCTCAATTACACAAGTTCGCGTTTAAATACTTTTTATGTTTTTATGTTTTATGTTTTATGTTATTCGCGGAACATAGAAAAAAAACCCTCGTGGTTTTTAGAAAATTCCCACTCGTGACATTACCCCACCCTTAAAAATTGCTCGTTCCTGAGCAATGCTAACGTTCGTCGCGTGTGCGATGTCTATTTGTTAAGGCAGGTCATAAATAACCTGCTGAGTTCACTAAAGTTTCTCGCGTACTCTTAATCGCGGCGCGCACTCATTTTCATAACACCTTGACATTCAATTATTAATATTCTGTGGAAACAAAACGTAAACATAAATCGTTTAAGGATACTGTGGTTATTTCTTCTTTTCCATTTCGTATTTCAGCCAGGATTTGAGGTGATGTTTGGTTCTTTTCGTGGATCTCAGGCTTCGATTAGTTGAAGTCCTTGTGGATCCTTGTGGATCATTGTGGATTTTTTGATGGCCCCGTTTTCTTCTGCCCTCGTATATTCCTTCCGATGTTGATTTGCTTCTCTCTTTCGCGTATTCACTTTTGGGTGGCATTTTCCCGTCTGGCGGTTCAAGGAGGACTTGGCATGATCCAGACGGTCTGCTCCTTGATGATGCCGGTGATCGCTGTTTGTTCTTCGTTTCGCAGGAGGATTTGAATCTATCTCCTCGTGTTTTTCCTCTTTTTTCCTATCTAATAACATTTTTATCATAAACATAATAATTAACATAATCATGTTATTGTGTTTACATTTCGACACGGTCGTAATTTGTCTTCAATTACACAAGTTCGCGTTTAAATACTTTTTATGTTTCTTATTCGCGGAACATTCGAGAAAAAACCCCTCGTGGTTTTTAGAAAATTCCCACTCGTCACAATATCATCTTGCACTTAGATAACTTTAATTCAACTAATTTTATTTACATTGAAGCGAGTATTAAAAGACACGCTGGAGGCATTCAGCTCAGCAAGATTTGTTGTTCATTGTTTCATTTATTATTAGACTAATTCTGTAACTTAATCAACCAACAGCAATTAGCGATTCAACACTTCTAACGGGGAATCCAATACAGTGTGCTCTTAGTAATCATTCTACCCTTGGGATAATTTCTCCGACAAGTCGGAAACACGCAAACGGTTGGTTTCGATTTGTACAGGGAAATCGCCAATCTCAATCAAGACATTTAAATTGCCTCTACGAATTTTCGTGAAATCACGAGACCAAACAATTTGAACTACCTCTTCTGAACTAGGTTTTTCTCACACCCTGTGTATGTGTGTCAGCCAAATGGTGGTCTTTGCCGAAAGATTTGCAGGTTAATTAGTAGTGATTTGCCAAGAGACTGAAATGGCCATAAACACCCATAGTGTAGTGTCGAAAAACAGTCAATCTGGGTCCTTGCGCCTTTTAAATTAATTAGCTAGGGGAGACGGCGAAAGAACGACAAACAGAGAGTCCTGAAAGGCCAGGCATTGGGTAAAGCACCGCTCTCAAAACATTCATTAACGCTCAGGTGCGGAGTAGCAGTAGTACGACTCACTACACGCACCACTATTAACTCCCACAACAACAACAACTCCCACGGAAGACCCTGAAAAACAGGCGATTGCGACTGATTTACTTGCAAGTTGATCGCTGAGGGCAGCATTTGTGTCACATACTTCTCTAATCCACTGGATCAAGTCGCTTAATTAAGTACACTGTGGTCCCACTGAGGCACGTTGCGCGTTGGTTTATTAAACAGAACAAGTCTTTGAGTATCATCAGAAGTGACAAGCACTGTACCAAGACTCGAGCTAGGTTGAACTCAATTGGATTATTCATCCAATTTAAGAGCAGAGCTCTCCAACAAACATCTGAGCAGACATGAAACCACCAACGGTGTGTATCGAAAGAAAATAGATCGCACCGATATTCGAAAGTGAAATCTGTTAGACGATTTATACGGTACCTTCTGAAAATCGTAATTTTTGATTAATTGTATTAATTTTAAACGCCGGTGTTTTTACACTCAAGCTCTATGATCCCACAGAGGCGGAGAGCAGGAGTTTTTCCTCATTTTTTTTTCAATAAATTATTAATTCAAGTTAATTGTTGCGTTTGATTTAAAGTGTCACGTTCCATGTTATAAAGATTTATACTCTGTTCGCACCAAAAAAGAACCAGGTTTTCACGGCGTAGTGTCCTATTTAACAAGATCACGTAAGCCTAATTAAAGGTATTATTCTGTATATCGGGTCCTCCGGAAGTTCGTTCAACTGTAACAGAACATTTAGGCAAGTAGGAATAACCTTTGGTCGGCCGCAGTAGACATAGCAGGTAACAAGCAAACCCTTAGTATTATAGATAAGATTAACCGACCGCTGTGCGAACTCTCGGAAGCCCGAGACAGTTATTTAGAATGGTCATAAATCTTAAGTGGGGTTTTGTTGATACATATTTATTATGATTGGTAGTTGGTAGTTGTAAGATTGGCTGCCGTGAGTAGAGTTAGAACACTAGAGGGGTAGGTACTTAGGTTTAGGACAATTAGATATCGTCGCCCTAATTTGCAAACTGCCTAACTCCATGTTCTCAAATTTTACAGGAGACACAAAAAACTCTCTACGATAACGTATAAAAACGTATAAAAAATTAATTTATTCACTCAAATCTTTTAAACTGTTTTGTGGTATAAGATTAGGAATATTTCCATTAAAGTTGTGAGGAAATTCTATGTAAGATGGCCTAAAAACCTTAATTTGGCCCAATAGCGGAGTTAGGCAATTTGCAAATTAGGCCGACGATATAACATGTTGTCATAAAGTCCCGGCACCCCAGTAGGCTTTGGAAGTGTGAACGCATGTCTTTTCTTAAAGAAATTGATTAATCAGAATGACATTTCTATTTAATCAAGCGACACGTTTCAAAACGCTACAGACTAACGAAACGTGTATATTAACGAAAAATTCCAATATTAAAGCATATTCATAATAGTTGTTGAACATGATGCCCATTTTGCTGACGGCAAAGATTCATATTGTCGAATTCTAATTCTAAAGTGACACATACAAATTATAAACGTCGTTCAATTTTCTAAGAAAAGACGTGCCCTTACACATCCAAAGCCTACTGGGGTGACGAGACTTTATGATAACAGGTTTGTTCCATTAGGAGGTTCTGACTACTTCGGAACCGTCAAAATCAGTTGCCCAACAAAGTAGAGACCGGGAACAAACCTATGTGTCGTCAATAAATTAAATTAACGATTAAAAGCTAGATCTTGTCCATATATGAACATTTTGAGGTTAATAAAATCCATTTCTGACATATAAGAAATTGATTATATAAACTACGACATACAATTTTTTTCCAAGGCTAACTCGAGATATCCTTTGGAAGATCCGATATATGCCGTAATAACGAAGAAAAAAGGAAGACGTCACTGTAGACGATTCTACACTGCTAAAAATGGTAGTAATTACATTACATTACTAAACCGTAAGAAACATCAAAAATTACAAAGACAAGAAAGTTACCTACTGAACGTCTCTCTCCAAAAATTAATTAACTCAACTTATCTTCCTAACCTCAAAAAAGTTATTGCAAGATTTCAGTCGTCGTAACCCTGTATTTCACAATATGGTTATCCACTACAAATTACTAACTTAACTAAGTGACTTAGTGACTAGGGTGGGGTTTCTGAAACATTTCATAAAGTTAACTAATAGATAAAATAAAATATTCCTATAGTTCTAACATGGGTAGCCATAGCAACGTTTACTTTTATCGGAACTTTATGTAACGTTCCACAAACCGAGCATAAGTGATTAAGAATAATCATTCCTATACCGTCAACACATGTAACCATGGCAACGTTTACTTTTAACGGATGATTAAATTTAAGTAACGTTTGTGAAATCCGCCATTAGACTATTTAAAAATGTGAATTAACTTTCTGAAGACCCTCATACCAAATATCATCCAAATTTATTCAAGCGTTCTGTGTTATAATAAATTATGTATCATTTTTTTTACTTTAAAGCAGAATGCTAACTTAACGAAGCATTTTTGGATATAGATAAGTTGAGTTAAAACGTTTCATTTTGAGATCAGGAATCGATGGTTAAGCTACATTGACGCATTTTAGCGACAGCGACAGCCTGTATACCAGTGATGTGGGAGATTTAGATCCAGAGATGGTTTATATTGCAGAACATACGTTTCGCAAAACATGTTGCACCTACTTTTTTGTACGTATCTCTTTCTATACAATGCCACAGCACATTTATGAATATGAGGTGTAACACGCCGATGTGCTACTCTTGTTTGTTGACTTTTACGGACAACTAAATAAGTAATAAATAAATCCAAACAAATAAACAAATTAATTTATTGGTAAATTAATTGACTGGCAACTGGAGAATTGGCCGTCTGCAAGAATTTTATTGCGTATTTAACGTAATGGTAAAGACTCGGTCAGAATTTCTAAGAAAAGGTCGGGTTTTATTGTCTAATGTCCTACGTCTAGACTACGCTTCTACCGGCAACTCTAAAGCCTACTGCCCTACAATAATAATACGCTCTGCGTGACTTATTCTCGGAAATTCTCTGAGGTAACCCTTTGTTAATATTTCAAAACAACTTTCAATAATTATTGCCTCGTGATCGCTACTTAGTGACGGACTCTACTTATGTCTGTGTATCCTGGTTCGAATCCTGGTGAGACGATAATAACTCTGAGATAGCGGGAATTGGATACGTATAAATAAAATACGGACTTAAATTTAATTAATTATTTATTGCAAAACAAGGGAAAACTCCGATTTCTAGCCGCACTGCAGTCTAGAAGGATGAGCGTAAAACCTTGTTGTTTTAAAATTCCAATACAAGGAAACACAAGAAAAATTTACGATTTTGTAGGAAATACAGTAGAATTCGTTTAACGGCTTTCTCGTTCGAATATCGTGACGAACTAACTATTTTCAATTACACAGCTGGTGGTTTTATGTTTGTCCCAAACAATACTTGTGGACCTTGTTATTCAATTTACATCAACAATTAAGTTGTTTTCAAAATTAGATCGGTCTTGGTACTCGTGTTTACCACTTCAATAGTACTCGAAGACCCGCTCTGTATATCAACCAACGCACAGTGTGACCGTGTGCCTACAGTGTACTTTCTTAATGAACGTAATTAATTAATTAATCAGATACTCGGGGAAGTATGTGATACAAAATGCCGCCCAGGCGATCAATGTGCGAGAGAATCAATAGTAATCGCTAGTTTTTCACGGAAAGCCCTCCTGAGGAGGCGCGGACCCGATTTGTTTCTAACCTAATAACGCGGCGAAGAGGGAGAATTCTCAATCGTTCCTACCGCCAATGAGGTGGAGGTACAGTGACTCTCACTTTATTTGTTAACCTCTGATTGCGTTGTTTTCGACGATTATTTATCCCTATACGCAATGACAATTATTTGACCGTTTTATTTGATGCTCTACTATGGGTAGTTATGATCTTTCGGTCTCACAGCGAATTACTTCTAATTAACCCGCAGATCTCCCGACAAAGACTACACTTTGGTCCACACACAGGGTGTGAGGGAAACTCGGTTAAGAAGATGGCTATGACTATGTGATTCAGAATTGTTTGGCCTCGTAATTTCACTGCACTAGCAACGGCAACTGATTGGCCTTGATTTAGGGAATTAATTTGTGCTGGTCACACTTGGTTTTAGCGGCAGATCTAGACTTACCTTAGACCAGTGGTACAAACCAGTCGACTTCACTGCGCAAATCGGAGAACACTTTGTTTGAGCGTTTCCAACTTGACAGAGAATATCGCAAAAGGGAATCAACTAATTTTTACAAGAGTACACTGTATATGGGTTGCACTATAGATTGAAAGCGTCGGTTGACTGCCTCTGGTCGATTTAAATTACAGAAACGCCAAACAAACTAGTTTAATAATTTATATAACAATGGTCAATCAACTCCACTAATGTGGATGCCACTGATCTGCTTTAACCTTGGTTCGAATGCAAATGAGAACACTTTAGTAATAAATTTCACAAGACCAGCAAGTATTGAAATTTACAGATTATGGATTCTTAATCAATTTATACCACCAAGTATGTAATGAATAAAATACAAATTAAGTCAGATTACCTAAATCCGCGCCGCGAAATCAGAATCCAATACACGCACTGCACTCAGTTTTAAATACACACGCGATCAATTTACCGCGCGAGCCCGGCTTGATTAATTTGATTTAATTGACTCTCAAACACTGGGATTTTAGACGTAACGATAAATGATTTTATTCTGCTGTGTAAACTAAATCAAAAAAACAAGTAAGTAACCCAAAGCAATTCACCAAGCCAAATGGATACGACTGATCATTTCAAAAGCTCGGTGCTATCTGTCTGTCATTTTAATTTTCATTTTTCGGCTGAACCAAAATTAATTCCCCTCCCTCCGATCAGAAAACAAATTCAAAACACCTCTTGACCAATAGAACTGCGTTTAGCATTCAGAAAAATAAACGCCCCCCGTTTCTTGGAATGTGTTTTCCTAAACTTTCACAACGACCCCCCTGAAGTCCACATGTGCCTTCAAAGTCTGTAACTACTAAATTTCAAATCCTCTCTTGACATGTTTATGTCTTCCGCTGACTGTGCAAAGTATAATTTTCAATAGCCGTATTCTCTTACCGAACTTATGCGTGTCAAATTGCCCAATTTCTAAAGAACAACATACGTGCATTAGAAACTCGCGTGACAGATTTATGTGACAGTCAACTCAAGAAAAATTGAAAATAGCTCAAGTGCGACAAGAATTTATGACCACCGCCCTTGTTATATGGCCTATCGAATGACCGTAAAATAAAAACGTGAGTACTGAGCACCTACCATGTAATATGAGTGAAACTAATTCCAATTTTTAAAAATGTCGTCGCATGATCGTCGTCGTTAGGCTTTCTAATGTCACATCACATATCAAATAAAATGTGTCAATTTTAATTTGGAACATCTGTCAGGCGAAGAAAGTGTATCAGGATCAGGAAGAATTACCCCTGGACAAGTAACTAATGCAATTAACAACTTTTATAATCGTTTAGGATATTGCATGGACGTACAAAGTAAGTACCTATTGTAAATATTCACATACATGTTTTGAATTTAAAATCCGCGGTCAAGTATTTATCAATCGGATTTACTGTCACCTCATAGAGAAGGATAGGTTTTGCGTTAACAGTAGAGTGAAATGCTCAAGAAAGAGAGAAAAGATAGATCTGGATGTGTATTCTTAACTGGTACATGTTTTGCTCGATCTTTCGGGGCAACTCTTGATCTAAACCTCTCATATCTCTGCTGTATACAGTAATACGAGCAGTGTTGCCAGGTTGCAGGGAAAATCCCGTTTTGCAGGGAAAAATCGAACAAAAAGGGATGCAGGGAATACCTTTAGAAAAGAGGGACATTTACTCAATCGAAAGATCATAGCAATGATTTTAAAGTTGCAACTAAAATGCTGCAGCCGTGAATATGGAGACGAACCAATCCAATCACGGTTTCGTTCGTCGTTCTTATGGTTTGTTGGTTACTCCAGTGTTGCCACCCGTAGCGGAATTCCGCTACTGTAGCGGTTTCTTACCCCTTGTAGCGGCGGAAACACCATTTTTTTCTTTAAAGTAGCGGAATCTGATTGGGAGACCAATCGGTCTACTTTAATTTATATTAACGTTCTAAGAATTCAATTAAAAACAAAACATTTTGTAGTATGTTTATAAAAATCGGATAAAGACTCCATATATGTATGTTTATAGAATGCCAACAACGAACGATTGTTCTAATAAATTATAAAATAAAATTATTTCGCTTATATTATTTCATTTCACGTTCAGTGTAGACCAAAAATCTATATTCTAAGGCTGCGTTGTATAAAAGGTTTGAGCCAGGGTTAAAGTTAATCCTAAGTTAGAATGTGATACTTGCTATGACGTATAGCATTTTGTGCGTCACATTCTAACTTAAGATTAACTTTAACCCTGGCTTAAACCTTTTATACAACGCAGTCTAAGTCGACGGAGTAACGTAAGTAGAACTATCGAAAAATCGTATCAGCGTCTTCAATGTACCACACTTTAAATCATAAATAGGAAACTAGAATTATAGAACTTAACATACAGCAACTTGCATTGTGTTTACCATTACAGAAAACTCTTAGCGTAGCGGTTTTTTGTTTAATGTAGCGGAATTATCGGATCACGGTAGCGGCAGGATACGCTAGGCAGGTGGCAACACTGGGTTACTCGTTTCCTAGACAACATGCCTGCCACGTGCGATCTTGCGAGATAGCTTTAGAGTAAAAATTATGTGGCAAGCTAAGATTGACAAGTGACAAGTTATAAAAAGTAAACAGTAACACAAAAGAAACGTGCAAAGTAGTGATTATATTTTTGCCTATTTTTTAACCCCTACAAGGAAAGTTTTGCAATGAAAAGGTGTAAGTATATAAAAAGGGAAATGAAGTTACAAAAAGGGAAAATTCAACATTTTATTAGGGAATGTTTGTGGTAGACACCTGGCAACACTGAATACGAGTCTTTCTTACGACCTGCTGACACGATAACAATCGAATTTTTATCTGTCATTCTAAATACATAAATATTCTACATTTGGAATATACAACAGTGCGTGGGCGGAAGATTGTGGCGTTACTACAGAATATTTTTAAAATCTGTGTGCGCACTAGGATACATATCGGTTAGATGCACAATCTAAAATTATTTAAACATATACAGGGTGTTTCATTGATGATGCACCAAACTTGAGGAACACGTTTCTGACATTATTTCAAACAAAATATCTTAATAAAAATTTTTAATCGGAGCAAGTTGAAATTTGCATAATTTGGAGCCGATGTTTGTCAATATACATACTTTAACGCCGCGGAATTGTGAAACCAAACCGGCGCGCGGCGATCTAAATTGCATTATGAATGGAACACAGCTGCACGGCAATAAAGTTAAGCGAGGAAATTTATGACTAGATTTGTTTTGCCCTTGACCGACTCGCTCGGTCATTCAACTCTCTCCTTCCTGCTGTACACACAAAAAATACCATAAAGTCCTTAATTGGGGTAGTGTGGTGAACGAAATGTTTTTGGTAAAACCCAGGCACTTGGGCGCTAAATTTCTACGAACGATTTCATGAAACGGTTTATCATTGAATGTGAATTCTTAAATAAGCGCAAACTACTAAATGTTTGAACAATCATAACAATTAGAAAATTCGTATTAAATGGAAAATCGAAAATAAACGACTAATTATTATTTTTATCGATTTCCAACAACCACGACGGGAAATGTGTTTTGCCGAATCAGCTAGGGCGACATTCCAGCGAGAGTAATAAAGCAAGAAAGCGATTCGTATGAGAATGCGTCACAATCCATTCATTCTTATTTAAAGTCCATCCTACAAATATGCGACTTTGCTTTCCCTTCGATTTTCTCGAAACTTATTCATTAAAGAAAAAAAAACTATAGAAAACTTTTATTTCTTTCCACGATATCTACCGACATACCGAGTTTGGTGCATCTTCATTGAAACAGGCTGTAAACAGAATGCCCCCTAAATTGTATTTTTTTTTAATAGAACACCCTATATATTATTACACGATTAGAGAGCTCAATATGAGTGGATGAAAATAAAATAGGGTTTTATTGATCTAAGGTTTAATGTTCTCGAATTATTGACAATTTATCGCTAAAAAATGACAAAATTTGTTAGTTATTTTTAAATATTTGGCTTTGAATTTTAGTAAATACGTTATTTTAGATTCTGCACATAACCGATGTTTCTTAGTGCGTACACAGATTTTAAAAATGTCGTAACACCACAATCTTCCGTTCATGCACTGTTGGCGCACCCTGTATAATAATGTACTTATAAAAAAATACTTGACATTATAATGTGAATGCGTACCCTTACAACTTTACATCAATCTTGCATAGTCATAGCAAGTTCAAAATGATCTGGCAATATCATTACAGTATTATCAATGGCAATAGGTATTGAATTAAAAAAGAAAGATCTTTGATATTGTGTTTATTTTACCTGTTTCAAGGGAAGTTTCACCGCTTACCCTTTAAACACGCAACGGGGTTCGTTAGCCAGATTCTCACGTCAGTGACTTAGAGCCATATTACATTATGATAAAATTTGTTACAAAGTGAGTGAGAAGTGCCAATTCAACCAATTAGAATTCACTCTCTCACTTTGTAACAAAATTGGTATCAAGTTTAACAAATGTAAAACGGCCCTAGATGGATTTGTAGCACGAAAGGACACGGAGTTTCGACGTTGCTAGCTCCCGGGCTAAATATTTAGGTTGTAGGAACGCAAAAGCATTAGTCGTCTTATTTTTCCGTTCCGAATAAAGTAGTTAAAATTTCTAGATACGTCACTGTTAAAACTTAATGAAATCTTCAGGAAAAACATAATAATTAATCTGAAATTCATGAATCACGCTGGTCGTCGTCATCAAGCTCATGCAATTGCTCTTTACATAATGAAATAATTTGATATGCAGTTTTATGGTGGCGTTTTATTTCAGTTTCGTGATCAAGACGGGAAACGGAATAAATTTCAGCGAAGGAGACCGAAACGGATTGTGCTGGTTCATGAAGCCGCCTACACACGTTACGTATTAACGTTGCACATTGTGCGTGATGGACCTTTCGATGGTAATCGCGGAAACTAGACGATTGCTCGCGTTTTTGAGGCCAACGAGTGGGCTGTAGCACGAAACGTAATCATTTATCGAGTAAACTGAAAAAGAATTTAATACAACAAAGTATATTTCTAAAAAAACTATTATACCTACACTCGTAGGTTCGTTCGACCGCATTTCAAAAAGCAGTATATTTTTTAACATGCTTTGGTTACGATATAAAACATCCCTACACATAAAACAACAAAAATGATCGGTTAGAAAAATAATAATAAAACCAAAATTCACGAATCACAGCATTCTAGATTGAAAAACAAGAAAAATTTCAAAAATACATAATATGTATGTATGTTAATATTTAGATGAGCAATTGTGACATATTTGAGATTAAAGATTCAATAAGTTAATGTTTAGAAAACAAGGCGGCTTGGAAAAAGTCTTTATTACTAAAGTGCATCTACTTTTGTAACTAAAAGTAACTATCTTCTTTTAATTCCCGTTTCTTGTAAATGGGACTTTTATTTTTAGGTTATATTGGTTTCAATTTTGCATAGTTATTTTGAATCTTTGGCTACGTTCTCCATGCACTTCCAACATTTTACTGAATGCATTATACCTTCATTGTCTTTTTTATTTCTTGGTTACTGCACTCCATTTCCAGTTTGTCACTTACAGTTTTTTAATTTTCTATAATAATATTTTCCCACCAGTTTCAAACCCTAAAAAACACCAGACAAAGACGGAAATTTCCAGCCTTGTTGCAGAGAATGATTTATCTGATTGCTCCCTGTCAAATAACAATCTTAAAGATCACTTTGTTCCAAGAAAATCAGCCTATTCAGCAGTTGTAGAAGGCTAAGAAACGCATGAGGTTCCATTAAAAAAATGAGTTACGACCTAATGAAAATTTCAAATGCTGTAAGGGCCGATTTCATAATCAAATTTAATGCTCCATTAAAATTTAATGTAGGCATTAAAATAAAAATCAATTTCATAATATATATTAATGTAGCATTAGAACATAATGGAGAATTAACTTTAATGTGACAATCTGGATCCATTAGAGATTTTAATTCTCCCATTAATGCAAGAATATATTTAAATTATTTAATTTCAAGAGTAAAGATAGTGTGGCAAAAGAACAAAAAATGAATGTAAGTAGTTCGTTATCATCATCATCAGATGATGAGAACAATATTAGGTGCGAAGACCTAGACGGTACGGTATTAGGCAAAACTATTTAGAAAAATATGATGAACTAGAATTTTTCCAAAGGTTTCGTATAACTAAAAATACTTTTCGCGTTCTTCTTGCCAAAATTGCCAAAGATCGTATTAAAATCCAACGATACAGGTTGGGAATGTGATCGTTAAGTCTGCAGTTAAAGAAAGTGTGATTTATGTCTTCGATTTCTCCGCATGCACATTATTGATTGGGAATCACCCCAATCCTGGACAGGTGACTTTTGAAGGAACAATGCCTCAATCTCAATCTTGTAATAAGAAGTGGTTCAGAAAAAAAGTAGCAGCGAAAGAATTTTATTACCCAAGCAGGATGTGACAAAATAAATTTGTAACTGTTTGACAACTGTCAAATTAGTAATCTCTGTTCTTCTAATGCAAGTTTTGTGATAAAATTTAATAAAAAAAAGCGCCATGTCAACGAATGAAGTTATTCGTCGTAAACTAATTGTGAACACCCATCTTGAAAATCCTCTCTGGAGTCAGATTAAGTTGGCGAAAGTTTTAAATATACCCAAATCTACGGTTGGAAAAGTTTTGCGAAGTTACAAGGAAAGACTTAATGTTGAAAGAAAACCAGGTTCTGGAAGGAAAATGGAATTTCAGGATAAAAAATTAGTAACCAGAATTAAGGCTGCCTATAGGAACAATCCTAATCTGTCTGAGCGAACCCTGGCTGACAAATTGGGTACCACAAAATCTATGGTACATCGGGTTAAAGTAAATGCTAAGTTAAAAACTTACAAAGTTCAAAAAGTACCTGACAGAACTCTAGAAAAAGAACGGATGGCTAAAGCACGAGCTCGCAAATTGTATACGGATTTCTTCACAAAATTTGATTGTTGCATAATGGACGATGAAACTTATTGTGTTGCTGATTTTAACCAAATCCCTGGACAGGAATTTTATGTTGCAACAGATAAGGACAATGTGGCTTCTAAACATAAATATAAAATGGCAAGTAAATTTCCACAAAAATTCATGATTTGGCAAGCTGTATGCACATGTGGCCTAAAAAGCGAGGAATTTGTTACAACTGGCTCTATGAATGGAGAAATTTACGTAGAGGAATGCCTGGAAAAACGTCTGCTACCACTAATACAACGGCATAATACTACTGTTTTCTTTTGGCCAGATTTGGCCACGTGTCACTATGGAAAAAAAGCTAAAGACTTTTATGCAACCAATAACGTAAACATCGTTCCAAAAGAAGCGAACCCGCCTAATTGTCCCGAATTTCGGCCAATTGAGCGTTACTGGGCTCACATGAAAAGAAACCTTAAAAAAAGAAAATCTAAGGCAGCAAACATCACTGATTTTCGGAAAAAGTGGAGAAAGGAAGCTGAGAAATACAGTAATAATCATGTTCAAACTTTAATGAAGAGGGTAAAAGCAAAGGTTCGATACTTTTGGCACGGATAATTTAATTTTATTTATTTCTTATAATTTAATGAATAATAAGTTATGGCTTTCGTATATAAAGTATTAAGTTTGAAAAATCCATCTCTTTTATTTTTTATGTGCAATGAAGTAGTGCTACTTTTTTTCGAAACCACTTCTTAGTTGAATAAAAAGATCTTGACCTACCAAGAAAAAGAGAAAACCATGTGGTTACAGAAATCGTTGGCCTTATGTTACGATACCATTTTCCTTTATTTTTACAGGATTCATCCCAATATTCTTTCCAATATCTGAGTGTAGAGTTTCTGATCAATCTTCTTATATCCATAAAAAACATTTTCGTTTTATTTAAAGGACATTTGTTGTGGCTAGTGTATCAGCTATTTCATTACCCAAGAGACCCTTATGGGATGGAATCCATCATAGGGATATTTTTTTTCCTTTAATGCTACTATCCAATATAGATTGTTTGATTTCGAAAATAAGATGATTTGTTTTGGCATTTGTACAAGGATTATCAAGGGCTTTTAACGCACTCATAGAGTCTGAGAAAATGACTACCTGAGGAGCATTGGATTGGTCAGCGAGCTTTATTGCGACAAGAATGCCGTATAGTTCCGTGCTATATATGGAACAAAGGTCATTTATTCGTCCAGCAAAGTGTAAGCCTAGTTCTTTGGAAAACATCCCAAAGGCTGAAAATGGAGGATCTGTATACACAGACCCGTCAGTAAAGACGGAATGAAAGAGGCCCTATGTCTCTGAAAACCATCTAAGAAAACACGGTTGAGATCTACCGAGTCAATATTTAATCTGGCTAATATTTCTCCAAAAAGGAAATTTATGTCTGGTCTCATAATAGGTTAGAAATCGTTTTGATTACTAACAAAACGTCAAAAAACAGCAAAAATTCAATACCAACATAATATTATTTTTCTTAATGGAGCATTAGTTAAAAAGGCTTCACAACAATATTATGAAACTGATTTGGTTAAAAGGCCAATTAAACCTACCATTAACTTAAATGTATCATTAGGTAATAGGCCGTTAACACCTAGATTATGAAATCGGCCCTAAATCACATTCTAAACACGAATTAAATTTAAGGTCTCCTTAAAACGTTGGTAATACCGAAGGTGAAGTATTTGAATGCTCAGTTGCACCAAACTCTTAAGTTGAGCTTAAATTTGAGATTAGCCAACATTGTGTGTCATATTTTAAGTCTAAAGTTAAGTTGAGCATAAATGTTTGATGCAACTAGTCATATTTGACAATATTTTATCGTTATCTTTACTGTTTACGTTCTCAGTCCCGGACAATTGTAGACTAGTCTTTACTCTCATTAATAAAAAATAAATAGTAATATGGTTTAAAAATTCGTTTTAATACAAATCTTCTGACAGTTAGAGAAAATTCCTGGAATCCGGTGTGCAATCTGAACTTGTATTAACAGTAAACACAGAAAAATTTTCATCGTACACCGTTAATGTTGATGTGACAATAATGCAAAAATCAATCTAACATCGATTATTCGTATAAAAAAGGGCCGTGAATAGATTTAAATTGCCCATCTGATCGTGAGTGACATTTTACCGTATTTATTATTATCACTGACTGAAATTTACCAGGCAACTTATGACTTTAACTTTAGTAACCATGGAAATGGCGAGTAAGGTCTATCGGTGACGTCGTGTTGCTGTTGGTTACAGGACGGATGAGGCAACCGTTAATACCGGCCGTAAGAGACTTCAATTCTCCCATTAATGCAAGAATATATTTAAATTATTTAATTTCAAGGGTAAAGATAGTGGGGCAAAAAACAAAAAATGAATAAAAGTAATTCGTCATCATCATCAGATGATGAGAACAATATTAGGTTTGTGCGAAGACCTAGACGGTATGCTATTAGGCAAAACTATTTAGAAAAATATGATGAACTAGAATTTTTCCAAAGGTTTCGTATAACTAAAAATACTTTACGCGTTCTTCTTTCCAAAATTGCCAAAGATCGTATTAAAAATCCAACGATACAGGTTTGGAATGTGGTCGTTAAGTCTGCGGTTAAAGAAAATGTGATTTATGTTTTCGATTTCTCCGCATGCACATTATTGATTGGGAATCACCCCAATCCTCAATCTCGATCTTGTAATAGTTGAATAAAAAGATCTTGACCTACCAGGAAAAAGAGAAAACCATGTGGTTATAGAAATCGTTGACCTTATGTTACGATACCATTTTCCTTTATTTTTACAGGATTCATCCCAATATTCTTTCCAATATCTGAGTGTAGAGTTTCTGATCAATCTTCTTATATCCATAAAAAACACTTTTCGTTTTATTTAAAGGACATTTGTTGAGATCTACCAAGTCAATGTTTAATCTGGCTACCATTTCTCCAAAAAGGAAATTTAAATATGTCTGGTCTCATCATAGGTTAGAAATCGTTTTGATTACTAAACAAAACGTCAAAAAACAGCAGAAATTCAATACCAACATAATATTATTTTTCTTAATGGGGCATTAGTTAAAAAGGCTTCACAACAGTATTATGAAACTGATTTGGTTAAAAGGTCAATTAAACCTACCATTAACTTAAATGCATCTGTTTAATATCCAAATACTTTTTATTTAATTAATATATAATATTTGTGATAATTCATTAATCTTTGTACTTCAATAGGTACACGTTTATAATTATTGATTGATAGATGTTGACACATCACTACTGTTTTATACTATGCCTGCTATCTTAAAACATGTACATAACACGTTTTTTTTTTTTTTATAATGCAATATGTAATCTTTCAAATAAGCTGGCGGAAAACGTGTTCGCTTGTTTAACTCGACACTGGGTGTGTTTACAGTTTCATCTGAACTTACATCTTCATTAACATTTTCATTAACATTTTCATTAATAAAATTTAAGTTAATATCATATAAAAAAGGTTCCTTAATATGCTTTAGATTACTTTTTTTAAGAAATCTGCGATTCCGCCGTACTGTTGAACCAAATTCATCTTTTACTATGTATGATCTGTCATTAACTATATCCTTTACTTTTCCTTTTACCCAACTTTTACCTTTTTGAATTAAAATATTTTCTCCTTTTTGTAATTTTGGTAAATCTTTAGCAGTTTTATCATAATAATATTTTTGAAGAAAGTATTTTTGTTGTAGTTTTTCTTGTAAAAATGTAGGTTCTATTATAGTCGGTTTTAGATTTTCTGTTGAGATAGGCACTTTAGTTTTTGTCATTCTATAAAGAAAAAGTTGTGCTGGAGAAAAACCAGTAGACGATAAGGGAGTATTACGATATTCAAATAGCATGCTTGGTAAAGATAGTTCATCATTTGATTTTTTTAACATTTGTTTGATAATGCCGACTGCTTTTTCTGCAGGGCCATTTGACTGGTGGTGATGTGGACTACTAAATATTAGATCAAAATTAAGCTGTTCTGCAAAATTTTTAAACTTTTGTGAATTATAAGGAACATTATCAGCATAAAATATGTCTGGAATTCCAAATTGAGAAAATTTTTCCATGCAAAATTTTATTACTTCATCAGACGTCTTTGTTTTTGTTTGCGATGTTTCTATCCATCCTGAATATGAATCTACTATTAAAATATAATTTTTATTATTATGTGGGAATTGAATGATTTATTAGCGTTTCTTTCGAGTTTGCTTTTTGATGAAGTTGACATTTTTCACATCTTGAAATAAAATTTTCAATGTCATTATTTAATTGTGGCCAGTAGAATATTTGACGAGCTCTTAATTTTGTTTTTACTATACCTAAATGTGGCTCGTGAATTAGTTTTAGCATTTCATTTCTTAGATTTGAAGGAACTATTATTTTCTTGTCTAGAAATAGTAGGTTATTTGACAAATATATCTTATCCTTTAAATTATAGTAGAATTTTATATCGTCAATTAAATTTCTATTACTATTAGGCCAATTCGTCTCACAATAGTATTTAATTTTTGATAAAACTTTGTCATTTTTTGTTTCTTTTTGAAATAATATTTTTTTATTATTATTGTATAATGTATGTACAACATATTCCATCTCAGGATCTTCAGGAACTTCTTCTTTTATGTATGCACGAGATAATGCATCTGCAATGACAATACTTTTATCTGGTAGATATTCCATTTTTATGTCGTATTTTAAAAGTTTTAGTAACATTCTCTGCAATCGTGAGCTTACTTTTTCAATATCTTTTGCAAATATTGGAATTAAAGGTTTGTGGTCTGTTTAAACCGTTACTGTATGTCCATATACAAAATAATGAATCCAAAAACAATTGCTAACAATTCTTTTTCGATTTGGGCATATTTCTTCTCTGTTTTAGTTAGAACTCGCGATGCATAAGCTATCGGATAATCTGACTGAAGTAAACAGCAACCTAAACCTTCACTTGACGCGTCACATTGCATAATAATAGGTAATTTAGGGTCAAAAATTTTTAAAGTAGGAGATTTTGTAATTATGCTTTTTAGCGTGTCTAATTCTGCTTGTTGTTTATCTGTCCAATGAAAAGATATGTTCTTTTTAGTTAACTCTCTTAAATTAACAGTTAGTTGAGATAAATTAGGAATGAATTTCGAAAAGAATTTTAGCATACCTAATATTCTTAAAACATCGGATTTATTTTTAGGACTTTCAAGGGCTTCTATTGCTTTTATATTCTCAATATTTGGAGTCACACCTTTGTCTGATATAATTTGGCCCATATATTTTACTTTATTCATTTTATATTGAAATTTTTCAAAATTAAATTTGACATTATTTTGAATAGCACGCTCTAAGACTGTAAATAAAGCAGTATCATGTAATTCTTCAGTCTCTCTCTCTATTAAATCACCGAAGTAAATATCAACTCCAGGAATATCTCCAAAAATTTGAAAATTCTTTCGTTGAAATATTTCTGGAGCGCTAGAAATTCCAAATGGGACACGTTTGAACTTATAACGCCCAAAAGGAGTGTAAAAAGTACATAAATCAGAACTTTCTTTGTCAAGTTGTAACTGATAAAAGCCATCTTTCATATCAATAACAGAAAATTTTTTTTTCAGACAATTTACTAATTATATCTTCACTAGTGGGAATATGGAAATGTTCCCTTTTAATAAATTTATTAAGTGGTTTTGGATCTATGCATAATCTAAGACTTTTATTTGGTTTTTCTACTATTAACATACTATTTACCCAATCAGTTGGATAATTGACAGACTCTATGATATCTTTCTTTTCTAAGATATCCAACGCATTTTTTAAGGGTTCTTGTAAAGAAAAGGAGACTCTACGCTGACATTGTACTACAGGTTTTGCATCATCGCGTAATTCAATTTTACAGTAACCAGGAATTTTACCCAATCCTGTAAAAACTTCTTTGTATTTGTTGGGGCATGTCATGGCAACGATATATAAATAACATAAGTTGTCAATGTGTCATTAAAAAGTATTCCATGTTTTATAATGTTCCTGAAATAAAACACATATTAAACGAGGTTTGGTTGAATCTCTTTCCTGGGTCAGAACCCTAACAATTTGGCGCTGCGGACTGGATTCAAAAATCAAGATAAAGGATTCAAGATTCGGCTAGGATATCATGACGGAAACTACGGAACAGATCCAGGCGTTGACGTCAGCTATCAATAGTCTCCTCAAGCTGCAATTACAGAATGAACAAACCAAAGCCTCAAGTACCAATGTGACACAGGTACGTTGAGATCTCTTTAATCAGTTGCACTCACGCATAGAAAAATTTGTGTATCGCACTGACGACGAAAATCAAACATTTTCAAAATGGTTGAAACGTTACGAATACACACTTGTATCAGAAGCTGCTTCTCTGCAACCAGAAATGCGAACTCGTCTTTTATTAGATAAATTAGGATCAGTCGAATTTGACAGATTAGCAGATCACGTTGCTCCAGAAGATCCGACAAAAATGTTACAAGCAGACTTAATTGAAAAACTGAAATACCTTTTCCGCGATAGAATCTCTCTTACACGTCGGAGAATCGAAATTTTAAACTTCCGATACGATAAATCTGTAGCCATTACAGAACACATCGATCGAATCAAACGCTTAGCCGCAGATTTTGAACGATCAAAGCTTAGCGATGACAATTTGAAAGTTTTATTACTACTTCAATCATTCTGTTTTTCAAAAGAAAATGAAGAATTAAAAAAGATTACTTTACGTGTAGTAGAAAAACACGAAAATGCTTCTCTAAAAGATATTTCCGTAGAACTAGAGGCCCATTTAAATGTTTTTTCGAGCTTAAAGCAACTAGAAAATCCAGTTGGTGATGCTTCAGTATCTACAATAAATAAAATAAAATTTAAGAAAAAGAAATATGATTCACTTAAAAATCTCTCTAAAAACACCATACATTCATCTGACAACCTGAGATGCAATGGTTGTGGCGGATCACATTACCGTTCAGAATGCAATTTTCGCAATTCAATTTGCAATAAGTGCTCAAAAAAGGGTCATATTTCAAAGGTATGCCAATCAGGCAAGAAGTTCAATGATCACACGAATAAAAATGCAAATAAAAACAGAAATCTTTTGATAAAATCAATAACGTCAACCGAACGTGATGAACGTAGGCGAATCTACATTCCTACAGAAATATACGGGAAAACAATTCACTTACAATATGACTCCGGGTCAGACGTTACTACGATAGGGAAAGATGTTTGGCAACGCCTAGGTTTTCCAACTCTCAACAAGTCTGAAGTTGTTGAACATGCAGGCGGCGACAAACTTAAGACTATAAGAAGATTTCAGTGCACAATTGAAGCTGCAGGGCGTAAGGGTAACATAAATATAGATGTTGTTTCACGAAATGGTTTGAATCTCTTTGGTTTAAATGCTATTGACTCACTTGACCTGTGGTCAAATTCCCTCGCTGAGTTTCGGGATTTAAACTTTAACAAAGACGCTAGATGTTCAGCAATAAAAAACACATATTAAACGAGGTTTGGTCGAATCTCTTTCCTGGGTCAGAGCCCTAACAATTTGGCTGGAGTCTCAAATTAGAGAAGTGTAATTTCGCTTTAGAAGAAATCAAATATTTGGGATTGATTGTGAATGCTAAAGGTATTGCAGCTGACCCAAATGCTACTCATGCAATTGCAGAAATGCCAAAACCTAAAAATATTCCCGAACTTCAAAGTGTACTTGGTATGGTGAATCATTATGGAAAGTTCATTCCCCACCTTCACCAAATCAAACAACCTTTAGAAGATCTAACTAGGAAAAATCGTCCTTGGATTTGGAATTATAAGCATGACTCTGCTCTAAAACAGATCAAGAATGTCATGCTCAGTCCATTACTGTTGGAACACTTCGATCCATCAAAAACTCTTATAGTGGCAGCAGACGCTTGTTCTACAGGTATAGGTGGCGTACTTCTCCAACGAGATCAAGATGGCCACGAACGAGCTGTTTATCATATGGCTCAAAGTCTCACGGATGCACAACGCAACTACTCACAATTGAAAAAAGAGGCATTAGCTTTGGTTACTGCGGTTGAACGTTTTCATAAATTTGTCTGGGGAAGAAAATTCATACTGCAAACCGATCATAAGCCTCTAGTCGCTTTATTACAAACCGACAAAACCAAAGGTCTTAAATCTACAACAGCAGCACGTCTTAAACGCTGGGCTATAAGACTTCTTGGATATGATTTTCAAATCGAATATGTCCGAACACAAGATTTTGGTCAGGCAGATGTTTTATCTCGTTTGATAGCACAATTCCGACAAGACAATCTTGAAGATTTGCAAGTAGCAAGCATCAAAACTGTAGAATTCGAAATTGAATCTATTAGAAATAATTCTATTGATAAATTCGGATCCGAAATGCGTCAAGAACTGAAGACATTTTCTAGGGAAGATGAAGATATCATTAATGTTATTCAAGCGATCAAGAACAATTGGTCATCGTCTTCTGATTCTGATATAGTCGAACACTATAAAAAACGTCGAGATAATCTCTCCGTCGTGGATGAAACATTATTACTTGGTGAAAGAGTGGTAATTCCAAAGAATCTACAAAATAAGATTCTCGCTGCTCTTCATAAAGGCCACCCTGGTATAAGAAGAATGAAACAACTTGCTCGAGAATATGTTTACTGGCCAAAATGTCCAATGACATAGAGCAACTAGTTCGACAATGTAATTCATGCGCATTAACTCGAAAATTACCTGCTAAAATACCTATCAGTCCTTGGCCTATCCCCACCAGACCCTTGGAACGTATGCACATTGATTACGCTGGACCTATAGATGGACAGTATTTATTAATATCCGTAGATGCTTATTCAAAGTTCATCGACGTTGGTGTAACTCAGACGATATCTGCAAAACGTACCGTTGACTTATGTCGTGAAATGTTTTCAAGATACGGCCCACCAGAAGTTCTCGTTAGTGATCATGGCGCTCAATTTACTGCTGATATATTTTCCAAGTTTTGCAAAGAAATGCATGTGACTCATTTATTGTCTGCAGTAAATCATCCTCAGTCAAACGGGCAAGTTGAAAGAATGGTGGATTCCGTTAAAAGAGCTATCTGGAAAAACCCGAATGACTGGAGGAAAGAACTACAAGATTTTCTATACACTTATAGATACACACCCTGTACTTCAGCCCCCCATGAAAAATCTCCGGCAGAATTATTTTTAGGTCGAAGGATAAATACACCTTTCTCTAAATTGCTGCTCAAACAATCAAATCAATATCCATCTGAAAAAAGTTTAGAAAAACAAATAAAAATGGAAGCTGAATTTGCTAACCACCATGGAGCCCGGCAACGTGAACTACAAATTGGGGACAATGTTGTAGTCGCTTTAGCGAAAAATAAACGCGTTCAAGGTAACAAAAATTCTATCTAAATCTCGTTACTTAGTTTGCCTTGACAATGGAAAAGTTATTGAACGCCATATAAACCATATTCGGAAAGGAGGAAGGACCCCGTCGAAAATATCTTCAAACTTAGATGATGATTGGGTATTTTATGATACGACTGATAGACTCCTCAATCACAATCCTTCAGTCTCGAATGAACGTTGTATTGAAAACTGCTCTAATCTTGATAATCTCAATGAAAATATGTCGATCCCTGTTCATCTGGAGAATCAAGACAACGAAAATACTACAGAAGACATCGCAGAAACAGTACAAAATGACAGCTCCCATATTACTCCCTTAAGATCTTTACGACCCAGAGTTCCACCTCAAAAATTAGTTATTAAGCCTTATGCAAAATCTTATAATTAAATATTAACTTTTCAAAGGGGGAGGTGTTGGGGCATGTCATGGCAACGATATATAAATAACATAAGTTGTCAATGTGTCATTAAAAAGTATTCCATGTTTTATAATGTTCCTGAAAAAAAAAACACATATTAAACGAGGTTTGGTTGAATCTCTTTCCTGGGTCAGAACCCTAACAGTATTCAAGATATATATCATCTTTACTTTTCATTGATTTTTGTAAACTACAAATCTTTTGTACTATGTTAAAATCTACACAATCAGATAATCCTAATAAGGGTTTTGAATCAAAATCTACAACAACATATTTTACAACTTTCTGAATGTTGTTAAATAGGCAGTTTAATTTTACTTCACCGACAGATGTCAATTTGACGTTTCCAAATGATATTAATGTTATTTGACAGTTTTTAATTTTTGAAGTGAGATTTAAAGAATTTAATATACTTTTTGGTAAAATACTTGTATCTGATCCAGTGTCTAATTTGAAGCGAACAGGCTTACCTTCTACAATTAGTTTTACAAACCACGGTTTTTTATTACTAGTAGTACATTCGCTAATGTAGTATTGCTCCTCATCACTTTCAGGAATTTCTTGCGAAACCATTCTTACTTTTGGTATTGGAAATTGCTGATTTCTTTTATTTTTATTTTCCTCTTTTCCTTCACTTTTTCTTTCTTGGGTCTCTTCTCTCCATATTTCTTCTCTAGGTTTATTTTTATAACATGCTCTGGCGAAATGTCCTTGTTTCTGACAAACTGTACAGGCTTTTCTATATGCTGGGTATCTGTTCGGTTGGTGCTCATAGAGACATCTTCTGCATTGAATTTTTTTAACTGTCAGAACTTTGTTCTTCGGGATTTAAAGTTTCCATATGTTTCTTGCTTAATTCAATCGACTTGCAGTAGTCCAGTACCTTAGTAGTAGTTATATCTGCTTCTCTTATTAATCTTGATTGTATTTGTTTATCAAAAATTCCTACAATTTATCGGTCTCTAATCATACGTTCTTCGTAACTTTGTTTGCAGTCCAGATTAGTGTACTGGAAATCACATAATTTTGCTTGAGTTTTTAGTATCATGTAATATTGCTTAATATTTTGATCTTCGGCCTGTGTTAAATTATTAAATTTAAATGTCTCCATTGGAATAACTTTCTTTGGTAAGAAATGTTCATCATATGCTTGTATAACTTTTGTTAACGTATTCTTCTGATCTTCTTCAAAGGAATTATAGATATGCAAACCTTCATCTCCGATGCAATTGAGTAAAATTGCTACTTTCACATCTTCTACATTTTCCTTTTTCGACGCCTTCAAATAGATTTGAAATTTTTGTTTCCATAGCTTCCAGTTATCAGTTGTTGCTTCGCTTAATATTTTTGGCGGCTTAAACTCCATCTTGGTTTATAAAAATTCTTATCTTTTCTTTTTCTTAGACTAATCGAGCTGATTTTTCTTTTTAGTATTAACCACTATGTGTTCACTGTACACTATTGATCACACCTGACACCATGTTTACTATCCAAATAGTTTATATTTGTGATAATTTATTAATCTTTGTACTTCAATAGGTACACGTTTATAATTATTGATTGATAGATGTTGACACATCACTACTGTTTTATACTATGCCTGCTATCTTAAAACATATACATAACACGTTTTTTTTTTTTTTTTTTCAAAAAAAAATTTTTAATTATCCCTACTCAACAAATTACACGGACATCTTTATTACATCAACTGCTTAGATAAGGCCTTGTACTCCTTCAACTTCTGCTTCAACTTATTCTTGGAATATCGTAAGTGTTTAATCGTTTGTTCTTTTTCCTTCCTTAACTTCGCGATTTCCTGCCATAATTTCACCTTCATGTCGCATAACAGCATCATTAGTTAATGGGCCGTTAACACCTAGATTATGAAATCGGCCCTAAAAATGTTAAAAATCAAAATACAGCGGGACTCGATACAGTGAACTAATTACACTAGGGAACACAGGTCAGGCAACTTTAATAAACACCTTAAATTTTTAATCTATTTAAGTCATATTCACATACTAGGGCATAAAAAGTATTGCTGCACGTCAGATTTTTTTTTTAACTATGACTGTTACTATACAGGCTTATTTACGTAAACCGTTCATTAAAATTTTTAAGGAAACAATTTAAATAGGAATATTATTTCTTTTTTTGTAAGAACTATGCATGGAGATCTCTAAGGACAATTTTTTCTCAACTTAGTGATGCTAAACTAAAAGAAGGTATTTTCATAGGTCCTCAAATAAGAAAGGTAATTAAGGACTCTAACTTTCTCCAAAAACTTAACGAAAAAGAATTTACTGCATGGAATTGTTTTGTTACATGTAGCTAAAGGCTTTCTGGGAAACAAGAAAGATGAAAATTATAAAATTTTAATAAATGAACAGCTGTAATCGTATAAATCTTTAGGACGCAGAATGTCATTAGAAATTCATGTTCTGTATTCTCATTTGGACTTTTTCCTAATAATCTCGGCGCTGTCAGCGACGAACAAGGTGAAAGGTTTCATCAAGAAATCAGAACAATGGAAACCAGATATCAAGGATGATGGGATCTGGCTATGATAGGGAATTTTTGTTTGTTCTTGAAACGAGAAGATTTAACACTCAATAAAAAGCAGAAAAAAAGTCATTGAAATTTGTATAATTATTGTAACTATATTTTAATACAGTTTAAGAATCGTTTGATAAAAAAAAAATATTTGCGTTTAAAATCAACAAAATTTTTAATAGAAATATTTTCTTATTCTCCCTTTTGTATTCGTTTTTAGTAATTTTTGATTTATTTCAAAAACTACATATCTAGACGTGCTGCAGATTTTCTAATACTTTTTTTTTATTAAGTGAGATGAATGTAACTAGGAACAAATATTTTTTTTGAAGTTGTCGACGAATGTTTAAAATTTGTTCCCTAGTGTTATTGATGAACGGTTTTGTCACTCCACCGAAGTTGTTCACTGTTTAGAGTGCAGATAAAAACATATAACAGTGTGGTTATTGCTTTATTTATTATTATTATTATGTTATTACTGTTAATTTTGTTTGCTTCTCCACACGTAAGCGCGCTTTAAGCGCGTTATCACGCTTTCGGGGAAGTCCCTATGTATGTACTGTTTGTGCAATTCACTCTAGCGAGGCACAATTTGTTCACTGGTTAGTTTAGAGGTTAATGTATATTTTTGTGTTCACTGCAATGTCACTGCAGTGGATAGTTCACTATATGGTATGTTCACTATATCGAGACTCTATTGTATAATCGAATTTCTTGATCGCATTAGACCGAATATACATGAATATGTATTCTAGATTGAAAAACAAGAAATTTTTTCTTTTTTTGTAAATGATTGATTTTGTTTTGTCGACGAAGGAGTGAGGGAAACTTCCCCGGCGATTTCATAACAAAATACTGTATAGCATCTTGTGAACAAAACTCAACATTTTTATTTGGCTAGATATCATATGACAACATTCGGTTTCCTGCAGAATATGAAAATCACGGAGCTTGAGCTCTGCGTACTAAATCGCCGAAGTTACAACCGACAATTATTTCAGTATTATTTCTTTGTTAACGATGAATGAGAAAAAAGGAAGGAGTTATGATTCTTAAGTCTGATGATGCAACACCAGACGCATTTTATTTATGACGCAGAGCTCTTCTCTTATGAAAATAACAATATCATTAAATCATAAACTTCAATTATACCTATACATCTGCATTATCCATTTTTGTTGCAATATTCGAGTTAAAGGATATTTAATTTAATTACAGTTATCATAAAAGGTTTTAGTTTTCTTCAAATTAAAAAATAAACTCGAGATTTTTTCTGCCTATTGACTGCAATAAAACGGACGGAAGTTTTTCTAACTTTTTTTTTTCATCTTTTTACATTTAAGACCCAAATTACCCGTGGATTTTCCCACATATTGGCAATGCTATTTAATATAACAATACGACTTGAATAGCATACGCAATGCCATACGTCACAATTACAATTAGTTAATTACAGACTTAGAAAATCGATGAGACCATGTGCGGTTGAGTGACTAATTCCGGCCATATAAGAACAAGGCATTCGTCATGCAGGCAGAAATGAATAAAGAAAGAAACCTTCGGCTTTCTTATTGCATTGCGAAAGAACGAATGACGCTTTACTACTGAAGATTTTCTTCAGATACATTTTATAATTTCATAACCGATTTCCTGCGCTCGTAAATAACCAAGATTACGCCTTCAATACACAGCGTTATTACTGCAGAAGATAAGAGCCTAGGGAACACACGCACGCATACGAACGAGAGCTTCGATTCTGAGTTTGTATTGCAAAACTCACTTTGTTTGAAATGTGTAAGGTCAAATTGCTGGGCAGTCAATGTTTCTGGGCTTCAAACAATCAGAATCTTTGTTGTTATTATCGAAGGAGACTTATAAACAAATAAAATGGAAGATGTCTCATGTTATCAATGCCTAAAATTTACGTCTATTTAACTTCCTGCAAATAAAAGGATTTAGCTTGTGTGTGAATGAGAGTGAACTAGTTTATTTTCGACTTTCAAGTTTCAGCCTCAGTGAAAGTTAAAACGTGTAACACGGTAGAGATTATGCAACTACTTCCAAGGTATAGAACGTTTCAAATTATTTGAAACTGAATAACATGTTATGCCGGTCATAAACGAATTCCTCTGTTGCACTCAGAGTATTTGCATCTTGTTTTAACCTCATGTAATAATACGATATGAAGAATGAAGATACTCTGAATGCAGTCAATTGAGAACGCTATTAATAACTTGTCCCCGAAAACGAACTTAGTGCATTTCGATAATGTTGATTATCCATAATTAGTTATACAGGGTGTAAATGAAACGTGGCACAAAAAGTATACAATACTATCACCAGTCCATGAAAATGCCAAAATCGAAAAAATTAGTGCCCAGGCTGCTTTAGTTTTGAATTTGCAGATTGTTAAAGTTACAACTGGTACTACAAAATGTGACGATTTTCAGTAACCTGCCTGATCAAAAATGTTACTAACATTATTAACAATACCGCTCTAATTTTTTGCTACAAAATTTTTGATATAAAAGTGTCCTACATAGTGTTTTAAGAATGACAATTTTTGCCTTTTCGCAGAATTTACAAGCAGGCAACCATTGCTTTTTGATTGTTTCATCATGATAAATTAATCATAAGTTTAAGAACTTATCAATTTATTTTGTGTAGGAATTTATTGACAACTTAACACTACATTCTTACATCGTCTAAGTAGATTATAATCTAACAGAGCAGTGTTGTAACATATCTAGTTACAAGTATTTAGATACAGTATCTAGATAATTTTAGTGTATCTGTAACTAGTTACATTGTAGTACTTGGTATTTGTAACTATATTTAGTTACATTTATGTATGTATCTGAGAATTTAGATACATAGATACATTTTTTAAATAAAAATAAAAATGTTGGATTGATTCGGCCTTTACTTGATGAAAATTTATATCCATATTGATTAATTAATTAAACAAAATGTGTTTAGATTTTCACAGTTTATATAAACTGTGATTAAACTGTATATAAAATAAAAATATAATATATAATATAATATAATATAATATAAAAATAAAAATATTTATTTTATGCCATCTCACCCTATGTTACAAGAAATTAAAAGTACAGTTTCCAATAGACAGGCTAAACGGTAATAGAAAAATCTCCTTTATGTTATGCAATGCCTTTTTATAATAAACTTCCACAACGGTAGTAAAACTACCTATTCAGCTAAGCGGATAGCGTTTTATGGTTCTCGTGCAGCATTTGTGATTGGCTACAATTTTGAATGATTTTGAATGAGCCAATCACAAATGCTGCACGAGAGCCGCAAAACGCTATCTGCTTAACTGAGTACGTAGCTTAACTAACAGAAGTTTTTGTACGGAAATACATATATCGACTACTATTAACTTTGAAGCCATATGTTTATAAATTCTTTCTACTTTAGTTACTGGTAAAAATTCGAGGAGCAGATGAACGAAATAAATGCTGCCATAAAAGTTTTTCTTATAGTTTTATGATACTGCAGAGTGGCTTCGTGAAATTGACTTTTAAGTGGAATTTCACAACTCCGTTTTTAGATCAACGCCCGATGTGAATGCGAATTACCTGAAATAGATTATTCCACGCAAAGAATTACAACACTTTGAAAACCTGGTAAACAAATAAATTATTAAACTCATTCGTAATTTGTTTCGAATATTAATTATTATAATTTCTTTTTGTGTGTCAGGAATTATTAACACAAATCTATTAAAACTTTAACAAATTCTTAATTAATTATGAACTATTCCTTAGAATTTTTTAAACGTGATCCCGTAATCTATTAAAAAATAATCAAAATCATTCAATGCTTGTTGAACATTCGTTAGAAAATGACCATAATTTTGATTTTGAAAATACTAATATTTTATTTTACGAGTCTAATATTTTCAAAAGATGTTTTATCGAAATGTGTAAAATAAAAATGTCTATTAACAAACATACTAATTTTGCAAATTTAAACGATACATTTTGTAGTTTTCTCGATTCCTTAAATAGAATATAGATCTGTCAATTTTTTAACATTTATTAAAATAAAATATTTATTATGTTTAAAATTATTTATTATTATTATTAAAAAAAAATCAAGTTACTTTTTCAGTTTCCGTTGACAACCTTGTTTATTTTGACAACAAGTTTATATTTTTCACTTCTGACGAAGCTGTCGAACGACGGCGAAACGTTAAGTGTTTTGTGCGCTATTTAGTGTCCAGTTTAAATATTTTGTGATACAATTTTCATCGGACAAGAACCAACTTTAAATAGTAACCTATTACGTTCATAAAGTTTTTATAGTCGGCGATAACATCAGCTCTAATAAATCTTTTCACATTTTCGGAGAAAACCGATTCGTTTAAGCAATATTTTGCAAGTGTAATCAAGTAATCGGGTGGGTCATATGACCCCTGTGATCACCAGATTTAAATCCTTGCGATTTTTTTGTGGACGAAACGGCTGAGGCTGTTACATTTCGATCTAACAAATAATCCGCACGAATTAACAAACAATTATTTACACAATTATTTGTGAATTTATTATTCGTATTTCGTACGCAATTTTAGAAATTACTAATAATTATGTCGCGTAAAAGAAACTTGCCATCCCCAGCTGTTAAACGAGTAACAAAATAAATTGAAAGGTTTGTCAAGGTTGCATTGTGTGCAAGCGAGAGTCAGTAAAAAAATGTATAGTCCTATTATACAGCTGCATTTAATTTATTTTTGAGTCCTGTCAGATTTTGTCTGCAAACTTTTTCAATAAAAATTATTTATTTTTGATTCAATTGATTATTATTAATACATATTTCGATTATTTTTAAAGTTCTCTTTGGTTTACTTATCCTTATCGTTTTTTAGTTGTTAATTTTATTTGAAATCGAATTTTTCTCTGCGGAATATGGAAATGTTAACGTAGCAGTAAAATTATAAGCTGATATCCTCAATTTGAACCTAAACAAACAAATAAAATTAAATTAAAAAAGAATTTATGATTAGGCTGTGGCATTTAACCTGATTTCTTAAATAACGCTGATCCTATTGAATATATGAAAAAATGTTTCATACAAAAGCTTCATCTTTTCAAGTTCCGCATAATTTAAAGTTATTTTCAAATATACATGATGTCTCAATGAGGTGTAACTTCGTTATTTTAAATGGAACATCCTATCTTTTATAACGAATTTGAGTTTGTCAGGTTATTTTAGGATAACTTTGACAAGAGTTAGCTGTACCTAAAGTCAAAGTTTTCAAGATATTAGCCTTTAGGTAACTTTTGTAATTAGTATCTCATTAACGAAGAAAGTTAGAAAGCAGATATCATGGTACTATTACAAGCTAAGTGGAAGGTATCTGTCGCAGTAACAAAATTTACTTTTCGCTAAACAAGGGTTCAGT